>JBBMOL010000097.1:576220-1776220 GCA_037954665.1 Laguncularia racemosa | reverse complement strand
CCACTATATTGGGTTAATCTACTGCTTATGTGGTAATTTCGCATTGTAAAGCTAACATACTAAACGATGAAAGCGAGCCTAATAGTAATAGGGCTATCTTCTTTTCAAAATTTCTTTTTAAAGTTTAATGTGATATTTGGTATGTATTATTTTTAATTAAATTGGATATAAAATCATTATTATGTTAATTTTAATAGAATTGTAAATTTAAATATTAAATTTAATATAATTTTATATTTTTTTATCGATTCTATTGATTTTGTTTATTTAAGTTAAATGGACTAAAAAATAAAAAATATAACTAAACTTCTATAAACCCATCAATTATTAGGTCACTACATTGTCTTCCCTATCCTTTTCCAATTTCATTTCCCACTATTCATTCTCCTAGTCCCCTATTCGACATTAGTAGCCTTTGTTCAAGTTTCAACTCCAAGAGTGAAGTTTACAAAGAAATTTATTTACTTAAATTTATACCATCAAGAATTTAAAATGAGTTTGGTTTAGTTCTCTTTGACTCGTACCTTTTCTCAAACAAAATATCTAAAAAAGAGCTTAGTTTGGACAGTGCTTTTTTTTTTTTTTTCAGTATACGTTAGATTATCAATTAAGTATAAAAAGACCTTAGTTTCTTCATTTTTATTTTATTTCCATTATGTATTTCTAGATTTTTTTAATTACTATAAACATATTTACAAGTTTCAAAAACTATTTTATATAAATTGTAAAAACTTACATTTTTACATTTTAATTTTATATTTGGATTCTACAAAATAATCTTAAGTTTGATAATTTTATACATAAGAATAGTTCAAAATAAAATAATTTAGAATAGATTGAGTGAAATGGAATATAATCACAATTTCTCTCCTTAAGTTAAAAAAATTGAAATCCTATTTAAAGGTTAAATCGCTAGAATGAATAATTCCAACCACATTGAAACAACAAGAGTAGAATTTGAAATCATTTACAGTCAGTTCTTACCTCATACTTTAGTTTATATGTTTCGCCAATATGATTGGGCTGAAATGGACCTTTTCTCCTAGGCTGCCCTAGCTCTGATTATAGGCTTGGATTTTGTTGACCAAGCCTACTCATAAGGTGTGAAGGTGTCTAAGCCTACCCATTCATCGAGCCCTTCAATTGACACCCCCTACTGTTCTGATCAGGAGGAATAATGTGAAAAACATATGATATCTTGTTGGGGCCGAAATACTAAGTTAGGATAATTTAAAAAATATGCTTAATGTTTTGGAGGAAATAAAAAAAAAAAATTCAAATTGCATCTCAAATTATTATTACACACTTCATTTTATCTATATTAATTGAGTGATACTAATACCAATTCAATTATTCCATTAAACCTTGTTCTCATCTTATTATTATTGTCCAATGTTTCTTTTGTAATGACAAGTGACAAACTTCTAATTTATAATTCACACACAGTACATACATCCTAAAATAAAATAGATCAAAGTTATTTAATATTAAAAGTAGAATAATCATATAACTTGATTTATTCATATCATAATTACAAAAAGAAAAATACAAATGTAAATTTTTATTTAATTTATAAAAAATTTAACCCATATTGCCTTTTAGAATTTAATCGGTAAAGATGATCTTTTCTTCAATACAATCAAATGATATAATAAAATTATACTGTACCTTACAGATACGTAGACTGACATGACGCAGCGCGGAAGCTAAAACGAAACGAATCCGAAATTGGATTGGTTTCACACAACAAAGACACACGCTTTGATGCAAATTAGGTTGCGCACAACCCGGAAATTGGAGAAAACTCTCTCTTAAAGTGTATTCAAATGTATATTAAAACGTAACCCTAATCTATCTGACAAAAGAGTATTTATATGGCCCCGTAAATTATCTAAAATGGGAAAATCTAAGCATACACGTGGAAATAAATAATAAAATACACGTCTATAAATTGTCGCATACACGGCCGTGCCTCCAGGCCGTGTATGCTTTTGGGCAAGTGACAAGCCTAGTACACGGTCTCATACACGACCGTGCCTCGAAGCCGTGTATGATTCTGTGAAAGTTCCGCAAGCCGTGTCCCAAGCCGTGCCTGGAACCGTGTCAGCCTCTGTGGGATACTCGATCGTTATACACGGTCACGATACACGGCCGTGTGTGGGGCCGTGTATACTTCTGTGGAAATCTGTCTGAGGGCACGGTCGCGAAGCACGGTTGTCTCCTAGCCGTGTGAGGAAGTCGTGTATACGTCTGTGGCTCTGAATTGGATACACGGTCTATATGCACGGCTGTGTGTCCAGGCCGTGTGTCCCCTGGCTCCATCATTTATAGCACGGCTGTGTGTTCAGGCCGTGTGTCCCCTGTCTCCATCATTCTCCCCCACCAATGGAGAACTCGACCCCAAGTTCTCATCCGGATATAGAGGAGTGTCATCGGCATGAAAAGGTGACAAGTCCGCTACATTGAAAGTGCAAGATATATTCATATCTTTCGGGAGTTGTACAACATATGCGTTGTCATTGATCTTGCGTACAACTTCATAGGGACCGTACTTCCTGGGTTGAAGTTTCCCATACTTCCCTACAGGGAATCGCTCCTTCCGAAGGTAAACCATTACCTGATCGCCAACTGCAAAGAGCTTCTGCCGTCTATGCTTATCTGCATCCCCTTTGTACCGTGTGTTGGATTTCTCTATCTTTCGCTTAACTTCTTCAGTAGTGACTTGGTGTTGCTCCGCCATATGTTTAGCTGCTACATCGCCCACCATGTCCTTGGGTAATTTGAGCAAGTCTAGCGCATGTTGTGGTGTTTTTGTGTATACCACCGAGAATGGAGACCTTCCAATAGTTCGGTGGACAGAACTGTTGTAAGCGAATTCGGCTTGAGCCAATGCTTGATCCCACTGTCCCGGTTTCTCACCGCAGATGCTTCTGATGAGGTTTCCGAGGGTTCTGTTAGTCACCTCGGTCTGTCCGTCGATTTGAGGATGAGCGGTGCTGCTGTAATTCAGGGAGGAGTCAAACATAAACCAGAGGGTCTTCCAAAAGTGACTAAGGAATTTGCTATCCCTATCTGATGTGATAGACTTTGGGACTCCATGCAGCCGCACCACTTCCTTGAAGAACAACCGTGCAATAGCTCGTGCCTCGGCGATCTTCCTGCATGGGATGAAATGAGCCATCTTGGAGAACCTGTCAACTACAATAAACACAGAGTCAGCACCTCGTTAGGTACGAGGCAAACCCAGTATGAAGTCCATCGACAAATCCTCCCAAATGTTTGAAGGCACGGGGAGAGGAGTGTATAAACCAGTGTTTTGGGATTGCCCCTTAGACACTTGACAAATGTAGCACCTTTCCACAATCCGGTACACATCCCTCCTCAACCGAGGCCAAAAGTATCTGGCGGTAACTGCAGCTAATGTCTTATCTCTACCCATATGTCCCGCCAATCCTCCACTATGCAAGTCCCTGATAAGCTTTTCCCGCAAAGAAGATTCGGGAATGCACAACTAGTTCCCTTTCATCAAATATCCGTCATGTATATGGTAATCGTCACACGGTTCCCTGTTGGCACACTTAATCCAAGTGTCCTTAAAGTCGCCATCGTTCTCGTACAGTTCCTTTAGCTTTTCAAAGTCGACAATGTCTGTACTCAAAGTAAGCAGGACATTTGCTCTTCTACTCAGGGCGTCCGCGACTTTGTTTTGCACACCTGACTTGTGCATCAACCTGAAAGGAAACCTCTGCAAAAACTCAATCCACCTGGCGTGCATATCCTTACTAATTCGGGTCTGACCACTCAAATGTTTAAGAGCCCCACAATCCGAATACAAAACGAACTCTTTCCCGACCAGGTGGTGTTCCCACACTTTAAGGGCCCTTACCATGGCGTAGAACTCCTTATCATAGGTAGACCAAGTCCTCCTTGCTTCGCACAGCTTCTCATTGTAAAAGGCTATTGGTCTCTTCTCCTGTGATAGTACTGCACCTACTCCGACCCCACTAGCATTGTAATCCACTTCGAACAATTTTTCAAAGTTTGGTAGAGCTAGTACAGGCGCGCTACACAATCTCTGCTTCAGGTTCATGAAGCTCAAGTTAGATTCTTCGCCCCATTGGAACTTTCCCTTCTTTAGGCATTCGGTCAAGGGTGCAGCAACAGTACTAAAATGCCTAATGAACCTTCTGTAGAAACTGGCTAAGTCGAGGAAGCTTCTCAATTCCGTTACGGTTCTTGGAACAGGCCATTCCCTAATTGCTTTTACCTTCTCGTCATCTACCATCACTCCCTCACTACTAACAACAAACCCCAAGAACAACAGTCGTCTTGACATAAAGGTGCACTTTTTAAGATTAGCGAACAACTTATTCGCCTTTAATGTAGATAACACACACCTTAGATGTTCTAAGTGTTCTTCTTCGGATTTACTGTATATCAGAATATCGTCAAAGTACACAACAAGAAAACGACCATTGAAAGGTTTCAATACCTGGTTCATTACTCTCATGAAGGTGCTCGGTGCGTTACTCACCCCAAATGGCATCACTAGCCACTCATACAGCCCCTCCTTGGTCTTAAACGTCGTTTTCCACTCGTCTCCAGGACGGATTCGAATCTGATGATATCCACTCCGCAAGTCTATCTTGGAGAAAATAGTAGCGCCACTCAAACGGTCCAACATATCCTCAATGCGGGGTATAGGGAATTTATACCCTATGGTAATCTTGTTGATAGCTCGGCAATCAACACACATCCTCCAACTCCCATCTTTCTTGGGAGTTAACAATGCCGGAACCGCACATGGGCTTAGGCTATCCCGGATGAAACCTTTGTCCAAAAGCTCTTGGACCTTCTCCTGGAGAATCCCGGCTTCCTTGGGACTCATTCTGTAATGCGGGAGGTTTGGGAGACTAGCCCCGGGCACCAAGTCAATCTGGTGTTGAATATCCCTCAAAGGAGGTAGTCCCTCGGGTAGGTCGTCTGGGATCACTTCCTTGAATTCTTCAAGAAGATCCTTCACCGCCCCTGGCACTTCTCTATCAAGTTCCTCCCCTACTTCGGTCACTCCTTTCACGATGAGGGCGTGTACTACTCGCGATTCCCTCAAGTCGTCCATCACTTCCTTCTCGGATTGAGTGACAGTTAAGAATGAGCGACTCTCAACCTTCTTCCCTTTAGCACGTCCTTCCCTCTTCAATGGTAATAAGGTGTACTTCACACCCTCCTTCTCCAACCGGTAGACATTTTCTTTGCCCGCATGTTGCGCGTCCACGTCAAACTGCCATGGCCTCCCAAACAAGATGTGGCAAGCATCCATGTCTACAATGTCGCAGAATGCTTCATCGCGGTACTTCCCTATTGAGAAAGGTACCCTGCATCTCTCCTTAACTTCAATTTTCTCGGCGGCCTTGATCCAACCAATAGTATAAGTATTCGGGTGCTTCTCAACGGGTAGCTGCAGTTGTGTTACAACCTCCCTTCCTATGATGTTCTCGCAACTGCCACTGTCTACTATCAACTCAAATAGCTTCCCCATGATCATACACCGTGTACGAAACAATTGGTGCCTCTGCGTGAACTCTTCCTGCTTTGGAGTGAGCATCAAACGCCGAATTACATATGATGGCTCCGCTGCTTCTTCTTCTTCCTCATAGTACTCTCCCTCTCCATCGGGCTCACAGCAAATTTCCTCATCATCTTCCCTATCGAGGATGTTGACGCTCTTCCTCGCTGGGCATTCGTTTGATCGATGACCCGGTTGGTTGCATCCGAAATACTTGCCCAATATGGGTTTGGCATAGGGATTGTTCTGTCTTTGAACTCCTTTCGGCTCCATCGGCTTCTTCCCCTCACTTTTCTCCTCCCTCCTAGACATGTCCTCTGTTGGTTTGTATGGTGTAACTCGACTTTTCTCAAGTATCGGTCGGCTACCACCACCTGTAGCTTCGCCTACATACCCTTTCCGTCCTCCCCCGTATCTACTCCCTTGCTCCTGCAACACAAGCTCGGCTCGGAGAGCCAAGTTCTTTGCTTCAACGAGGGTTCTCACCATCGTCACCCCAATCTTATCTTTGATTTGTAATTTTAGCCCTTCTACATACCTCGCAACTTGCTGACCCTCGCTCTCCCTCAAATCATTCCGTTCCGCCAGCCTCATGAACTCCGCCGTATACTCATGCACGGAACGTTGTCCTTGGCGGCACCGCTGATATTGTTGGAACAATATCTGCTCGTAATCCGGCGGGAGGAAGTCATGTTGCAGCAGTTGCTTCATGCGATACCATGACCTTACCGGGTGCCTTCCTTCCCGCTGCCTCCTACTTTGCAATCTCTCCCACCATGCCGAAGCACCACTCTTCAACCTGCACGCCACCAGCCTTACTCGACGGTCCTCGGGAATTTCCATGTAGTCGAAGAACCGGTCCACTTCCGCCAACCAATCCAGGACGCCTTCGATGTTGAGACTGCCATCGAACCAAGGAATATCAACCTTTAACCGGTAGTCTCCGCCATCCCCGTGATCATAACCCCCACGGTTCCTCCTGTGATCAACTTCTCTAGGATAGTTTCCATGAGGAGCCATCCGATGACCACCGCCTCTTCCACCACGTCTTCACCGCGGTCTACTTCCGTACGTATCATCACTCTCTTCGCTGGACTCTTCACTCTCCACACACCCCCACCTGTTCTCAACGACAGGTCGGATCACGCGTCCCCCGAATTCCTCCACCGCACGTGGTGGATTTCTGCCAGCGCCTCCAACCCTATTGGGGTCAACCACCAGAGCATCGAAACGCTCGATCAGTTCATCAAGGCGCCGTTCCATGCGCCCGACCTTCTGATGCATTGCGTCGAACTCTGCCCTGGGAACCCATTGATGGTTCCCTTGAAACCTCGCATCTTGAACACCGTCAAGAACACGACCGTCATCAACACCGTCGTTAGCCGACATCTCCACAGGAAATAACCTTGCTCTGATACCAACTGACGCAGCGCGGAAGCTAAAACGAAACGAATCCGAAATTGGATTGGTTTCACACAACAAAGACACACGCTTTGATGCAAATTAAGTTGCGCACAACCCGGAAATTGGAGAAAACTCTCTCTTAAAGTGTATTCAAATGTATATTAAAACGTAACCCTAATCTATCTGACAAAAGAGTATTTATATGGCCCCGTAAAATATCTAAAAGGGGAAAAATCTAAGCGTACACGTGGAAATAAATAATAAAATACACGTCTATAAATTGTCGCATACATGGTCGTGCCTCCAGGTCGTGTATGCTTCTGGGCAAGTGACAAGCCTAGTACACGGTCTCATATACGGCCGTGCCTCGAAGCCGTGTATGATTCTGTGAAAGTTCCGCAAGCCGTGTCCCAAGCCGTGCCCGGAACCGTGTCAGCCTCTGTGGGATACTCGATCGTTATACACGGTTACGATACACGGCCGTGTGTGGGGCCGTGTATACTTCTGTGGAAATCTGTCTGAGGGCACGGTCGCGAAGCACGGTTGTCTCCTAGCCGTGTGAGGAAGCCGTGTATACGTCTGTGGCTCTGAATTGGATACACGGTCTATATGCACGGCTGTGTCCAGGCCGTGTGTCCCCTGGCTCCATCATTTATAGCACGGCCGTGTGTTCAGGCCGTGTGTCCCCTGTCTCCATCATGACAAGTATTAAATCAAGTTGTGCCTTGACGTGTGCCAACTTCATCTCCTTTATCTTCTAGTTGCTGCTTATTTCTCCATGTCTCGATTTCCCTCAAGAGCAAGCTTTTGCTTTCTTCTTCTTCTTCTTCGTTGTTGTTTTTGCGTTTCCACGACCTTTTACCTTTACTCAGATGCTTTGGCATCATCTTGATTTTGTATCCCAAATTAAAGCACATAATTATGTGTTTTCCTTCTGACAGCAAAAGGTGTTCTTGGGGTTGATCAATTTAATGGTGCAATTTGCAATAAAGCAAGTATTCTGACAGCAAAAGGTGTTCTTGGGGTTGATCAATTTAATGGTGTAATTTGCAATAAAAGCAAGTATTTAAATGTTCCTCGGCTTTCTGATTATATATTTTTTTCTTACCTTGTGTTTGTGTGTTTGTAAAATGTTATCGTTGGCCTAAGCTCTTTTGGTTTTGGATTTTTCACGTGAAGTAGCGGTGAATACAAGAAAAATGCTGAATAAGCATTCTAGTACTTTAGTTCATAAGAATACATATTAAACCCTATCGACTACCAGATGTTATGTTTGTTTATATCTATAATTTTCTTTACGTGGATATGGGGTTTTTTTGTGTGATAGCTTGGACTTTGATTAACGAATTTCTATTTTCTAAATGAATTACAACTAGTTTGTATGGAGGCTTATAAGCTCACTTTCAATATTAACTGACATAATAAATGAAAAAAAGTACCTTAAAAATCCATATATAAATGAAGTTTTATATGTATATTTATATATATTTAAGAGAAATTGCTTTGTACCGCTATAGTATTGATTATAATTTACAAACTTGAAGTTTAGCTACAAATGTATAAACCTCAATAGTTTCAATTCTTTTGAGGATGTTGTATATAAGATTTTCACCGATAAATTTTTCTAGCTAAAAATTAGAAAGTGAAAGTCTCTACTGTTGATTGTTACTTAAAATCTTGGTTTGTGATGAAAGACTTGTTTGGGTATTTGCAAAATCCGACACCAAATGAAATTAGTACTTTTTGGATTAAGATCAATCAATGAAAATTGCATAGACAAATATGATTCATATTATCGATTACTCACTAGATGAATTACAGATATAATTTAGTACGGTCAATTAAACCTTTTTTGCTTTTCATTTTCATTTTATCTCTTGATTCTCACATTCTATTTACATATTTCCTGTTTCATTTGGGACTAGTAAATGAATTTTTATTATGATTTTCCTCGTGTAACTCACTTTCGGAAATTTGGGAACATAGTGTCACGAGATTTACAGAGAATATTATTATAAGGCTTTTCTACTTCTTTTATATTAGTGAATTTGTTGGTCGTCCGATACACAAATTCTTTTCAATGCACAATTAATATGCCAACAAGTGTGATGCCCAATCATGTATATAGTAATACTATATTAGTTTTATGTGTGGAGGTAGCAATATGTAGATGCTAAATCACATGCATGTCTTGCGATGTCACGTTTTTAATGATTATGAAGAAGTCTTAATCTAATGATTATGGAGGAGTACGATTAGAGGGAGACATAGGATAAGGAATAGGTGATCTCAGCAGCTTATAAACATGTATTACAATGTTTGGGTACTCTGGATTGTTCTTCATCAAGGTTTGATCTTTCAAAATAAGACTAGAGCAAAGGAGAAAGAGGGAGTCCATTATTAATACATTTTGAAACTCATTTTCAACAATCAAATGACTCAAGAGATAGATGGATGAGATGAATCACTCATGACATCCATTAGATCAATTCTGATAATTAATGGATGAGATGAAACCTTCATTATTATATTTGTAGCTCCTTTTGGATTTTAGTATAAATGGATCCTTAATGACCTTAATGTAGCCCAAATCCAATAATATTATAAATAAGCCTATAAAAAAAAGCTTATTTAGCATGTAAGCTATCCAATAAAATCTAAAAGTGGTTGAATTGGTTTAGCAATTTCGATTTTAAACCTACCAAACTAATCTCCCTCAATATATCCTTGGATAAATGGACCCCACTACCTGTGCTCTTGCATTAACCCAAAGAGTTGGTTTGATAGTATTAAATTAAGCCAAACCTAATTACCAAATTAATCATCCACAGATTAATTATTTGAAGTTTGTTTAGATTCACAATGATTCTCTTCTCTTTAGGTCATGATAGTCTAGTTGCTTAATTGGTATTTATCATCTAGTGTTAAGGTCAGCGCACAATAATAAAGTAAAAGTAAAAGAAGAAAAAACCGAAACATGAGATTTTATTCTAGTTCACCCTTAAACTAAAGGTACGTCTAGTAAAGGATTTAACTATAATTAGTATATCGCTGCTTTCTTGTTACATCACTTAATTATAAGTGAAAAAGACAATATATAATAATAGCTATTTATGAGCTAAAACCCAAATTACTAATAAAAAAAATATGAGCTTAAATACTAAAAGCCCTTTGGTATATGAGCTACATACTTTCCTATTGTAGGAGAGTATAAACCATACCCCAACAATAAGTAGATTTATCTCACAAATCGAAATACCCTACTCAATCTCAATTACTAGTCATATGTCTATGTTAAGATAATTAACATAAATTACATTAAGTGCATGAATCCAGATTCAAATTAATATGCATATGTTCTTGTCCGAATTAAATTCTATCTATATTAATTTTTCACGCAATTCATCCATCCATCTTCTTTCGAGATTTTAAAATTTTAATCTATTAATAAAATTACAATATCCAAAAAATAGACAAACACCATCATAAAACAAAAGAGAATAAGAATAGCCAACGCTGGGTGTGTTTTCTGATATTGCTACTTGTGGTTTTGGTTGATTTGTTGGCGTAAGCTAAACTGGAGGCTGCAGATGGGCTGGGACGTGGACCACATTTGCTAAATGGTGGACTTCTTCTCTTCGACTTAGATGGTGGGCTGGCTCTCATTTCATTTGCAGCTTTAGGCTATTCCTGGATCCTAGTCTGGGACTTTCAGTTGTTGCAGCTGCATTCTCGTTTTATTGCTAGCTTCCGATCCTTCATCAGTAGACCAACTTTACTTACTTGTTTTACTTGGCTACGTAGGCTTCTGTTTGATTGCAGTTGTGAATGTATTGGATTACATCCTTTTACTATTTTGTTGTTGTTGTTGTCTGAAATCTAACTTTTAGTTATTAATCTACCCTTGTTCTCGATGTATCAATTGGTCATAGAGCTGGGTGTCTTTGTTCTTCAAGTTTTGTCAAATTTGCTTTCTGCATACAAAATAATAATAATAATAATTCATACAATAGGTTATATTCTGCTATTTGGTTTAGATTTAATAAGGAATAACTATTCAAGGAATCCTTTTTAAGGCAAGTTATTTTTAGTCAATGTATAATAGGTTGTAGTTATTCTAAATTGAATATAATATTTAACAAGAAGATCCATGAGGAAACATCCGCGGAGATCTTCCCATTTATTGGCTCTGTAAGCTTCTTTGTTTTACATGCTCAGTCCATCATCAAACGACCAAAACTTAAAGCAGGAGGGACACCACAACGCAAAAGAAGAACCTGAATCGCATGTCGTCCCTGGCTGCAGCTACTTTCTTCCTCACTTGCCATTGTTGTTAACCAGCAAATAATTGTAACCACCGAACTGCGAAATTATTCAATAGCCTTCCCAATCCTAATTGGATGCTAACTACGTATTTGTCTCCCCGTTATATCGCAATCAAATCCAGTTGAATTGAACTCTATAGCTTATTTTGGTCTTGAAGTTCCTTCCTCACAATAATCCAGCACCCACACACCCCACCCCCAGCCCAAATACAAGGCTTTTTCATAGATTTTATTTGGATACATTGCAGATATGTTCCCTAAATTATTAATCAGATATAGATAAATACTATAAACTTCTAATGTCTTATTTATGATTCTTTTTGTGATGATTTTAGGGTTTTAATAATGATTTAAAGGTTATTTGCATATTTTTAAGTATTTTTTTTTCATGATTATAATAAATGAGAAACAATTCAAACTTGATTCATCTATAGAAATCAACATCCATACCACTAGGTTGTAGGGGTCATAATCATATTTTTAAAGTTTAAAAGAGTAAAATCGTAGTTTAAATATTTAATAAATTTATCCTTACTTCTCAGTAATATAAGTAGTATATTTATAATCATCTCTTTCTTATTTAAAGGTTTGATCTCCTTCTGGGGATTCATTCAATTATGTAGCTCATTGCACTAATGGTGGAAAGTGTACCCCATGTCAACAAAACGTGGTAAAAGCAGTTGCAACAATTGCTACTTTGTTAAAAAATAGAAATGCCGTTGGATTAGAAAATCTAGCATCTTTTGATAAAGTGAGGCTACATTTTTTGCCTTTATAAAGATTGGGTTTTAGGCACAAAAATATAAATGCCATTTGGAATTGAAATTGTAACATCTTTCGATAAAGTTAGGCTACATTTTTGCCCTTTTATGGAAGATGCAAAGATTGGGTTTTAGGTTCACTCGTTTTATGCCAAGTTTCGCTCAATGGGGGACTTTTTCAACTTCGCTCTCAATCAAATCAAATAAAAATGACTAACCAAAAAGAAATAATAATAATAAGGAAAATTAAAGAAGAATTTCTACTTGTCTTGTGGGAAAAAAAATTCTACTTTTTCATTATAAACATGTAAAACTATATATGAATAAATACATATAACTATGTGTAGATAGGGGGGGTCCTGGTAAGAATGGCTATGTGTGTATTATGCAAATACCGCACTAGATGTAAATTTAAAGAAAAACAATTCAGAGATGGCACGTGATAGGGAGAGAGTGGTAGAGAAGAGGAATAGGCATTTTCAAGTGTCTTGAATGCATAAGTTACAAATAAGGGAGTTAAGGAGACCTCAAGCGGCAACCTTGCAATTCTTGAACAATAGAGATTGTTATTTGCCTAATCTTTTGTTTGATTTTTGATAATAGAGAATACTTGGTGGAACACCGTTTCTCTGATCTTTGGAATTCTAGCAAAAAAGTCTCTTCATAAGGAGGAATGATTGAGTATTTATAGACTATTGGGTTTGATCATATTCATTAGATCACTTTAGCAATTAACAAGTGAGATGGAGTTCCTCATAAGTACATGAGTCTGCTTGAGAAAGGTTGTATGCGGATGGACCAATCTAATGATCCTTATTTTGAGCCCACCAAGTCAATTTTCTCTAAGTCATCCTAATAATTGGTCCGAACTCATTAGGCCTTGTTACATAGCCTAATGAGTTAAGCTAAATAATCAATGGGCTTAGTCTAATATATTTACATAATATTTTTAGCCCTCTACACTATGTAAAACACACATTTACTAAAATTGTTTCCATCAATTTCTTTCTTTTCATCATCCCTTACATTTATTTTCTTTAGTGAAAGCTTAAAACAAAATAACAAATGTAAATAGTCCTACTAAATATCCCCTGTGCAATTGAATTTTAAAAAAGGAAAAAACAAAATGAGGTTTAAAACATAAAAAAAGACACTAATGATGTAGCATGAAGTAAAGATCACACAGACAATACATGTAGAGAATAATTCATATTACTGGTGAAAGTTAATAATAATACTTAGTAACACTGTTTAAAATGTACTTATAGATTAGAAACTTTAAAACTACAAAGGAAATAGAATAACAAAGAATAGAAAACTATATCATTGAAAATAGACATTTTTAATCTAAACACAACATGAGAACAAGAAATTTTGACTATGATTCCTGCATCAAATAGTATAGCAATTTACTCTAGGTCAAAATAGACTCAAATAAGTCTTTATTGATATTTATATGGGTTTTGTAAAATTTTATAAGCAAAAAGTTATGGACTTTAAATTTGAGCTTCTGAAACTAAGACTTTCTCCTAGAATACCTAATTTTGATAACTTTTGAAGTGTTCCAAAGGCTAATTCTAAATGTCTTTTAGCTTATAGCTTTTGGTTCCAATGGCTTATTCCAAAGTTTATGATTCTTCTTCTTCTTCTATAGCTTCCAAAGATCAAGTTATTCCATAACTTACAAACTTAACTCGTCCAAGTTAGTCTACTTCACTTGGAAAAAAACTTGACCTCAAGCTTAAGTACAAAGGTACTGAAGAACCATGAGGCATAGATAAATCCACCACATTAAATGTTTTGAAAATGTCCAAACTATTTGGAAGATCAATTATATAAGAATTATCATTGAACTTCTAAAAGACTTTATTAGGACCATATTTTATTGACTGTAGTTTTCTATAAGTTTTGACTAGAAACCTCTCCTTTTGAAAGTGCATCATAACTTGATTCTGACTTACCCTTCAAGGCAATGAAGTGCATTTACTCCATTTTTCTGCACCTCATATACATTATTTTGACTTGAATATTAGGCATCCACATCATATTACCAAGGCCTTCGAAACAATAAATGACATACATCGATATCAATTACATCACAATAAACTTTGTCATTATATATACCAATAGAGAATGGTACCTTGCATTGCTTCGTTACCCATATTTTTCCTACTTCTATCTTAATCCATCCTAATGTGTAAGGATTTAGATGCTTTTCCACAAGAAGCTTCAATTTCTTCATTGCATCTCTTCTAATAAAGTTTTCATAGCTTCCACTATCAATGATGACTCTAAACACTTTGTCTTTAATAGAGCACCTAGTTTGGAATAGCTGGTGCCTCTAAGTTTGTTCCTCTTGCTTTGGGGATAACATTAACCTTCAAAACACAACTGTTTGGCCCTTATCTTCATACTCTTCTTCTTCCTCTCCATCTAACTCATAACAAATTTCATCATCATCCTTATCCTTTTCTATAATGTTCACTTTCTTTTGTAAAGGACACTTATAAGAATTTTACCTAGGTTGATTATATCAAAAACACTTTCTGATTGTAGGATTAGTGTAAAGGTTCTCAACCTTCCTACTCTCCTTATCCCTTACTTCGAGCACTTGACGTTTGCCTACAACTTTCTCTTCTTGATAACATGTATTTCCACTGCTACTGCTACACTTCATAGTGGATTCCAACACATGTTTGGACCTCTTACTAGTTCCCTGGACCTTATAAGTGTCATAATTCACCCCACTCCTTTCATACTGTATAAGCTTTACTTTTAAAGCCATATTCTTGGTTTTTGATGGGTTATGGATAACTTGGACAACAATCTTATCTCTTAAGGCTAGTTTAAAGCCATCTAAGTATCTATCAACTTATTAACCTTCCAACTCAAGAAAGTAATTTCTCTTTGTGAGCCTCATAAACTCAATAGTATACTGATGCATGGACCTATCCATTATTGATAATGTTGATATTGCTAACATAAAATATGTTCATAGTTAGGAGGTAAAAATTCCTTTTTTTAACAAATCCTTCATCCTACATCAAGTTCATATGGGATTTCTTCCTTTATGTGCCCTTTTGGATTGAATCCTTTCCCACCAAACAAATGCTCCTCCTTTCAATTTACATGCTATAACCCTAATTCTTTTATCTGGTGAGGTTTCCAAATAATCGAAGAATTGATCCACTTCTACAATCAAATCCAAGAACTCTTCCATTCCTAAATAACCATTAAAACATAGAACATTAATCTTCAGTTGAAAATCCCTAAAATCGCTATCATCTCTGCAAGCATCCCTCTTACCATGTTTACATATGTAGTCCAAGGTCATCGTCTTCTTTAGACTCATCATCATCATGAGTGTATTGCCCTTCATATAGGAGTAAGCCTGTCAATAAGGTCACCACAAGCTAAATCTACCCTTAGCCTCTATTGCCATTCTATCTCCTATGTACATCAATTCTTAAAGCATTAAGATGTTCTATAATTTCTTCAAAACATCCATCAAAATGTTAGAATCTAAGATCCATTTGTTGCTTTAGACATTGCTTCAAACATTTCAATGTGTCATTCCCTTTAAGAAGAACCTTAGCTTCCTGATCATCATCCTAAAGGCCGTCACCATCACTACCACCAATTACCATCCTAGCTCTAATATCAACCAACATAGTGTGAAGCAACAACCGCACACATAATACATGCAAGGAACAATTTGTATTATTGATAAAAGTTGATAATCATGCTTAGCAACACTGTTTAACACGTATTTATTGACTAGAATCCTTAAAACTAGTAAGAAAGTAGAATAAAAATAGAATAAAAAACTATACTAATGAAAATAGACTTTTCTAATTTAGACATAACATGGGAATAAGAGATTTGATTACAGTTGTTGCATCGAATAGTGTAGTGGTTTGCTTTAATTCAAAGTAGACTTAAATTAGTCTTTATCAATATATTATAAATTTTGTAATTTTTTATAAGTATAAAGTATTGAGTTTTAAAGTCGAGTTTTTGAAACTAAGGTTTTCTCTTGGAACACTTGATTATGAATGTTTTCTAGCTCATAGCTTCTCGTTCTGATGTCCTATTCTAAAATTTCTTATTCTTCTTCTTTTGTAGTTTCCAACAATTAATTTGTTTCATAATTTGCAAACTTAACTTGTCCTTATCATTAAGTACCAAAAAAGATAGCAATAACTTTTATGACAATTTTTTATCAATGTCATGTTTGTTATTTTACATATTAAATTGTTTTCTTCAACTTTTTCTAAATTACTTCATGAATTATTTTCATTCATATATTTTTTAGGTAAATTACAAAAGCACCCTTTACATTTGCTTCATGTGCATTTAATCTAATTATTTTTAAAATTGAACATTTATAGCCTTAAATATTTAAAATGTGTGTTTTTAAACTATCTTTTCACTATGGTTTTTTTTTTAAAAAAAACTTTTTGATTATTTCACCCTTAAATAAAATTAAAAAATATATTTATATATATATATAGTCATATAAGAATTAAAGTATACTTTTTTTCAAAGATTTGAAAGTATAAATTCTTAACTTTAAAAGCAATAAGCTAATTGCATAAGAGCTAAACATAAAAGGAAAGTATTTATAATTTATTCTATTTATTAAATATCAATGTTGCCCTCGATATATATGTATATATTTTCATTTATTCTTATGTGGATGGAACTGGAAGTTACTCAAATATTTGAAGTGTATCTACATCGATCATGATTCAAATATATATATATATATATTTATTCCTATGTGGATGAAACTGGAAGTTACTCAAATATTTGAAATGTATCTACATCGATCATGATTGGATGATAGGTGTAAAAATTCAAAGTGATACTAATACGATGAAAAAGATATAAAGGTGAAATGCCAAAACAGTGATGGAAGAAGAAAAAACGATCCCACTTTTTCAAGTAATAATGCATGCTGGTGTCCCTAACGTTTTACATCATCCTCTGTCCTATGGGACGCCGAAATGGACTCCTGTACAGGGACCACATGCTCTATATAACTCCAACGATAGAGAAAGGACGCAGACGTGGACTAGTGTACAAGTACAGATACACCAATCTGGAATTGAGACCGAAGAAAGATAGAAATCGAAGTGAAACTTATTCCTTGCGGGGGATGGGATGGGTTTGGTTGGGCGGTGGGGTCTCGAGGAACTTGCCTCGACATAGCAGCTGGAAGAGGGTAGGAAGATCGTTGGCCGCTCATGAACCTTGGCGCCCATGATTACCACAAAACATTTTTGTGGTCGTTGATCTCTCTGATACCAGAGTCATGTCCTTTGGATATCACATGATTCTGACATTTTGTCACACTCTTCCATAATTTTCAGTGCTTTTCCACTTTTCCACTCGCTTTATTCATCTTTTTCAAAGCCACACAGAGCTTTGGCAGTTCCTGCATCTCGATAGTAACAGTACGGTTAATTTTGTACTGCTCTCGTGAATGAATGAATGAGTGAGTGAACGGATGCTTAAAATTTTAATTGAGATAAGGAAAGGAAATTTCTCGTATTTTTTATGGCAATCACGGAAAAGTATGTAATGTTTTTCTTTTCTAAAATTCTTAATAATTAATTAAAAAAAACCTTCGTATAACTAGAAGACATTATAATTACATAAAAAATATCATCTATGATGTTACCTTTATACATTGTACTGAAAATTTCAACTCATACTGATTTTAGGATAACCATTCATCTATGTTGTTTGGAGTGAACAATACAAATACTTATGGATATGTATGCACAATAAATTAATTTTCATTGATTGATGGCATAATAATTAATAATTAGTGTTAAAAAAATATAAAAATTTATAATTGATTTAGATGACTGTATTATTAAAAGATTTTTTAAGTGTATGTTTTATTTTAAACTACTTCAAATTTTTTATTAATTATATGTTGTCACGAATCTCTTATGTTTTCTATATCTTTCTACTTTTTTTTTTTTTTCATTCATACATGATAATATAAATATACAATTGAAAGAGAGATGGTCGAAAAAACTAGGATGCCATATTATGGTATTTAATGTATTATCAAAACTTACTTTGATTTTTTTTTATATTATCTAACTAAACTTTTTATCCAATCTAAAGAGTGAAAGAAAAAAAACAAAAAAGAAAACTATCATATCCTCTTTTCAATCTTTAACCTGCAAATTATTGTAGAGTGATTAATTTAATTTTTTATTTTAGTTAGCTTGATGATAAATCAATTGTTTTATTTATTTATTCCTTTTCTCTTTTATACATTCACGTACTGCTGCAACATATATCCTGCTCACATTATGTAAATTTCTCCAGATAACCTAACGGAACGTTAGCTTTACCTCGTCTTCTAGTATCCTCCCTTGGTGGGTCCCAAAAATACAAGGGGATGTGGAATGGGACCACACGTGTCATTCTGGTCCCTCGCTCGCATTCCCCGTACACGCATGCGTTCATTGGATCTTGATCACCCTCCAGCTTCAACTCCAAGTAGGGCACCATTCTCGGTCCTCATTGGCACGACTCGGCTCATCAAAGACAAGGCCAATCGAAGGATTAGTTTTTTTTTTTTAACATTACAATAAAGAGAATGATTCGAATCTAATTCACCTAATTTAAAAATTAGTATTCATACTAATATGTTATAAAAACTTTATTAAGAATTAAGCTTTTTAGTTTATATACTAGTATTACTTTATATTTTTACTAAAATGCCAAATTTTGGTTATTAATGTTTAACATAACTCTTTCCGTGATGCTAAAATTATTTAACTAAATCACATACGTTTCAAGTAAATCATTTGCATCTTATATTTTTAAATATATCAAGAAAATATGATATCTCAGGTAGAGAATTAAATGATTCACTTGAAATATAGAATATGTAATTCAATTTTAATACTTTAAATTTTTTTTTAATATAGTGGTATAAACATTGGTTTTCCAATGGGATGAATCATATTCAATTCTCAACTCCCTAGTTGTAACAATAGTTGGAAAAAAATTAACAATAATATATATAATTTAAATAACTTGCTTAAAATATAGTAGTTTTAATTTACTTCCAAAATAACAAATAAGTTTACATCAATTGTCTTTGTAAATTCCTTGTATCGTTTGAAATATTGTAAATTTCCGTAGTTTATTTACAGTTCATAGATTCCGTAAAACTTCTAGAAGGGTTTTGTAAGGACAAAAACTCTAATGGTGCATCACTTTCCATATCTATATCATTTAAAGGAAATTCTATGATCCGGTTCTTATTTTTGACAAGATTGGTTTAAATTTTAATTTCATAATTAATTTATATATTAATGATCGAGATTTAATATTGATCAATAATGAAGATTTAATATATATATATATATAATTAAATAGTGAAATTAAATTTTGAATCAATTTTGTTAAAATAGTGGATAGAACTATAGAAGGTTTCATCATTTAATGGGATGCTAAAATGGTAGTTTCACATAGCATATAAAATTACTAAGTTAACCCTTGCTCCTAAAAGATCATAATTTTATTATTAGCAATTAAGCATAAGTTATGAAGGTTCTTTTATGAAATTTCATAATTGAAAGTTTGAAAAACAAAACAATTTTTATTCTAAATAGTGAGAAACCAAATACTTAACATTTTATGATATAAATCTTTTACACTTCTTATGTACTTGTATCGTCGATAGATCACCCTCTAGTATTATTATTATTATTCAAGTGAATTCTTCATATATGGGTTGTCACGTTTACAGAGTGGTGTACAAACAAAAATTAGCATGGACGAAGCTTCAATGAATAAAAATAATCCACGAAAATCTATAAGGATTACCATCTGAATTATATATATTTTTGTATTTTTTGTAGTTACATCTAGGAAAATTACTGAAAGGTTCTTATAATTTGGGTAATTAGTTTCTTTTTCTTGTCTTGGCAAATAATAATAATGATGATGGTGATTTTCTTTTATTTTTAATCTTATGCTAACCTACTCCGGAAAATGTATAAATAGCTTAGTAAACGAAAGAGTTGGAAACTATGGCAAATCTGCTCTCTATCCATATAGATTCCTTTTGATAAACACTCAATTAAGACACTGTTGCATTAAACTCATCTCGGTTAAAACTTGAACTTTCCACTCACTCATTAAAGATAAATCAAGACTTCTTGGTTTTATATGTCTACACATGTTATAATTATTGAGAGATGGAATCAGATCCAATCTAAAAAGCCGTGTTCATAATAATAGCCAGCGATTATCCCCACAATCGATATGTTGTTTATCGGTATAAACATCAAATGGACTATATTCAAATAACCATCTACAATCATATTTAGTTTTAGAAAATCATGGTATAAAAAATGTGGGGGCAGTGATGGATACACTACAGTAGCGATGATATAGTAGTAATAGCAGCCACCCGAGTCCTTCGGCCAAGCGCAGTCCAGAAACTTGTTAAGTCAATTTTATTGGCAATTTTTACGGTTCTATCAATTAAAATAATGAAATCGATTTAGTTTTTAATTTTATTATTTAATTACATATATTAAATTTTTTTATTATTAATATATATAGTAAGATTGCAAGATAGATTTATCCCACTAAAAATATAATGTATGTATAGTGTGAGATCCACAAACCATTCACCTCTGGCCACGTGTTCGCTCATAACCTCACAATCTCTTCTATAAATTCAATGCATGAGCCCCAATCGACTGATCACGTTCACAAGCATATAGAGACTGGAGAGTAAAAGATTAAAGAAACACAGAGAGAAGAGACACACCTTTGAGAAAGAGAGACTTAATATTTCTTCTTTTTTTTTTTCTTTAGGTTTCTGCTTGTCAGCTATTAAATTTTTTAGAAAAGTTTCTCTTGAATCCATTTTTTTCTCCCGGAAGACAAAAGAAAAATGTTTATCGAGAATTTTAAGGTGGAAAGTCCTAACGTTAAGTACACAGAAAGTGAAATTCATTCTGTGTATGATTACCAAACCACAGAGCTTGTTCATGAGATCAGAAATGGTACCTACCAATGGGTTGTCAAGCCCAAAACTGTGAAATATGAGTTCATGACTGAGACCCATGTTCCGAAATTAGGGTTAGCGCCTATACCATCTTTTTTTTTTTTCCTCCGAAAACCAGAAAATAAGAAAAATAGAGAATCTATGTATATATATTTTTGGATTTGATTATATATGTTTGACAGAGAAATTTCAAATCTGTTTGTAGGGTTATGCTGGTGGGATGGGGAGGAAACAATGGTTCAACCCTCACTGGTGGTGTTATCGCTAACAGAGAGTGAGTTCTTTTTCTTTTGTTTTCCCTAATAAAACAAGGCTTCTTAGAAAATTCGCTTTATTCTCGATTTTCCAAATAGTTTTAAGCTTGTATCGACTTTTTCAAATTTTTTATTAGTATTATTATTATTATTAAATTAGAGGGATTTCATGGGCAACCAAGGACAAGGTCCAACAAGCCAATTATTTCGGTTCTCTCACCCAGGCATCAACTATCCGAGTTGGGTCCTACAATGGTGAAGAGATCTACGCTCCATTCAAGAGTCTACTTCCAATGGTACTTCTATTCTTCACATCGTCTAGACATCTATTTGATCCCATATGATAAAAATAATCTATATTTCTCCATAAATTTACTTATATATTCTGTTATGTAAGTATATCAATTAAAAATTGAGAAATGATAACCTAAACATGCTTTTGAAGTTGAAGCCCACGAATAAATATTGAGGAATGTGTAGTGTATCAACGATAATTTTAAATTATATACTATCTCAAAGAGATACAGAACTGTAGAATAACCTATAAAGCTAGTAAAGTTTATCTTATTTTATGTTTTTTCGTTTGGGTATAGCTTACATGTCATAAAAAATATATATATATTACTTGGCAAAACCCTTTTTCCTTTTTATTTGTAGTTGTTTGTTTGACTAAAGTTTTGGTTAATATTGTAAAAGTTCTTACAAACAGAACAGAATGTAATTAATGGTGGTTTGGTAATTATTAAAAGGTCAACCCTGATGAGATTGTCTTTGGAGGGTGGGACATAAGTAACATGAACTTGGCGGATGCTATGGCTAGAGCCAAGGTGTTTGATATTGATCTTCAGAAGCAACTGAGACCCTACATGGAGCACATGGTCCCACTCCCTGGTATCTACGACCCAGATTTTATCGCAGCCAATCAAGGTGCACGTGCCAACAACGTTATCCACGGCACCAAGAAAGAACAACTCCAGCGAATCATCAAGGACATTAGGTATATTTAATATATGGCCTTATTTCCGTGTATTAACTAGACTTTCTTATATTTGGATGAGGGTTGATATGCACCCGATAAAACTA
Organism: Laguncularia racemosa; assembly: GCA_037954665.1. Classification (NCBI taxonomy): domain Eukaryota; kingdom Viridiplantae; phylum Streptophyta; class Magnoliopsida; order Myrtales; family Combretaceae; genus Laguncularia; species Laguncularia racemosa. Next base: position 1,753,769 of record JBBMOL010000097.1, on the reverse strand, counting down.
TTTTATTTTAAATGGGAAGTGATTATATAACTTGATTGCTTATAATATGGCTGTAATGAATATTTAAATTTGATTATTTTTATTCCGTTATAAAGTTTAGGACCTTATTTAACTTATAAATAAGGTTTATTTTATTAAAGATAATAGTTAAAAAAAACTATCCACTATTATTCATATCTTTTTAACTTATAATATTCCTTGAACAATAGTTTTTTTTTTAACCACTAGTTTTAGTAATTCAAAAAAAAAAAAAAAAAACCACTCTACTCCACTACGTATACCGTTTTCTATATTTTTTTCCCCCTTCAAAAACCGTTACTCTTGAGGAGTCGAATAATTAGTTTTACTTTAATAACATAGGGGTAGATAGATAGGTAAACATTTGCTTGTGCGTATGATTTATGTAATTATACCTACTTAGTTAAAATGTGTATATATGAATCGTATGAATTTTCTTTTCCATTTTTAATGGATATCTTGATTTAAAATTTCAAACTTTATTGTTATAATTATGATGTAATTATGGATGATTTGGTGTATAGGGAGTTTGAGGGAGCAATTAAAGTGGATAGATAATGCATGAGCTTATTATTTGTGTGTAATTATTATCTATTTAGTTAAAAAGCATGTATTTGAATCCGCAAGAATTTTTCGTTCCCCTTTTAATGGATCATTCAACTTAAAAATTCAGAATTTATGGTTATAATTATATGATGAAACGGAGGATTATTTGGTCTATAGGGAGTTTAAGGAGGCTAATAAGGTGGATAGGGTTGTGGTTCTTTGGACTGCCAACACAGAGAGATACGGTAATGTTGTGGTTGGAATGAATGATACCATGGAGAATCTCATGGCTTCATTGGAGAAGAATGAGCCTGAAATATCTCCTTCCACACTCTACGCAATCGCTTGTGTCCTTGAGGATGTGCCCTTCATCAATGGAAGCCCACAAAATACTTTTGTTCCAGGTACATTTTACATAAGACTAATTAAAAAGAAAAATACATAATTATAAACAACACTAAGGCTGTAAAACTAATTTGCTAATACATTAACAATTATATACTATTGAACTTTAATGAATAGGTGTTGGGTTTTTCATGTAATTGATGCGGTTTTGCAGGGCTAATTGACTTGGCTATTAAGAGGAACTGTTTAATTGGAGGAGATGACTTCAAAAGTGGTCAAACCAAGATGAAATCTGTACTTGTGGACTTTCTTGTTGGCGCTGGTATTAAGGTATATATAATTCTCTAATAGTTTTTCTCAGTTTTCATTTTTCTTTTTCCTTTTTACCCAGAAATGATAAATGGTGTTAAATGGAACATAGCCAACATCAATCGTGAGCTACAATCACTTGGGAAACAATGATGGCATGAACCTGTCAGCTCCACAGACATTCAGATCAAAGGAGATCTCCAAGAGCAATGTGGTCGATGACATGGTCTCTAGCAACAGCATTCTCTATGAGCCAGGCGAACACCCCGACCACGTTGTGGTCATTAAGGTATCACACGTCTCTTCCAAAGACTTGCTCTGAATTCGGTTCTTGATTTAGTATACGAATCAAGGTAGACAAAATGGCGGTTGATTGATTGTCTTTGTCACAAGCACGCAGCAAATTCAGCATTAAATGGAAAGAATATTCCCTCGTTTACATAGCTTTATCATTATAAATTGTCTTTTTAGTAGTAATGTATATCTTAAGCGTATTTATTAAGAATCAAATAAAATGTTTGCTTAATTTAAGTACGTAGTTAATAGTTTGATCATTATAAATATATATAGTTTGACTAATCCGATTGTTATACTATATTTGGTAATGTTTATAGTATGCATACTAGTGGTTAGCACTTTGCAAGGATACGCCTCTAAAAACAGTACATGGAAATAAGCTAATCTAAGAATGAAATTGTGACGCTAGAATACGATTGATTAGTATGAATTTAATGTATATATTAAAAACTGTAATGTGACCAAGTGCAATTGATGTTTAAGGGACATAAAAATGGACTTTTGCTTATGAATTTGTCGTTTTAGCATAAAAGACAGTGGAATTTGTCTCTCTTTTTTATTTTTGGGTCAAGCACCTGAATAGTAAACGGTGCGGTTGGTAGATGGGGGAATTTAACGGAGAAGTTTGTGTGTATTGTCATGTTGTAGTACGTCCCGTATGTTGGGGACAGCAAGAGGGCCATGGATGAGTACACCTCGGAGATATTCATGGGAGGGAAGAACACCATCGTTCTTCACAACACGTGTGAAGACTCACTCTTGGCTGCTCCCATCATCTTAGATTTGGTTCTTCTGGCTGAGCTCAGCACAAGGATCCAACTCAAAGCAGAAGGAGAGGTAACCCATTTTTTCTTATACCTTGACAGTACATCCTGATATAAAATTGAAATCAAGTCAAATTAAACTAACATGGAGGATTTGTTAATCTTTATAAAATTTTCAATTGTAATGTAATTATTTGGTTGTGCTAACCAAACCAACGTTGATAATATTTACATTTCCAACATAAGAAAGTATAGTGAAACGTCAATTTTCATTTGCAGGGCAAGTTCCATTCTTTCCATCCGGTTGCCACCATTCTCAGTTACCTCACCAAGGCTCCTCTTGTAAGTTCCAAACCATAATTTTATCCTTTTTATCCATAAGGAGTCGTGATGTTTTAGTCAAAGCATCTCTTTTGAAAATCGTCCTAAATGCACACATATATGATTTTAATATCATAAACGAAGTAAAAAATAATACCATATGGTAAGGCACAATGATACCCAAGTCATTTGGCCGGGTTAATTCAGCTTCATTTTCCGAACCATTATGTCTTTTTTTTTTTTTCCGTAAAGGACAGAAGAACCAGACACATAAGGGCCCTTATATTGAATTAAGGTGTCTTGTATTTGATGTTGACTTGTCTAAGCGTTTCTGGTAAATAATCGGATTTCAAGAATTTGATGTTTGGTCGGTATGAAAATGGTGGCAGGTTCCTCCGGGCACACCAGTGGTGAATGCACTCTCCAAGCAAAGGGCAATGCTGGAGAACATAATGAGGGCTTGCGTTGGATTGGCTCCTGAGAACAACATGATCTTGGAATACAAGTGAACGTAGTGTACTATGTATGTAACCGGTGGAGTTAAAACTATGTTCTTAGCACGCAGTCATGCAACTCTTCTTCTAATTTATGGTTGGTGCACATCTGAGTAGTTTTATCTACTCATTCTAGAGTCAGCACCTGTTTTGCATTGGGAATATTAAATGTAATTTCCAAATATGCTCGTTGTTTCCCAATTTTACATTTCTCTCTTAAACCATCCCCAACTGGACCTGGTCGCAATTCCAAGGTATAAGGACCTCATTTTGGAATCCTTCACTAATGGAGGGGGTTCTTCAAAACAAAAAGCTACCTCCTCTTTCCCTTTGGTTTTTTACTTTTATATTAGTTTTGTATTATTTTTTATAATATGGATCCTTAAGTAATATAAATAAATATAGAAGAACTTTATTTATGGATCTTAGGGATAAAATAGAAAGACCCTTGAAGAATAGAGTTTCTTAAAAGTTAATGTAGCACATACAAACCTTAAATGAAATTCCTGGAGGTGGGGTGGTCTTACTCGTAGTTTATCCATAAGGACATGATAGGTTTAATGAAGATTAGAATGCTAAAGCATGTTGTTCCTGTAGATTAAAAAAAGTTTTAATAATATTAATACGACTTGCAATGGATTAGCAAAAATTAAATACCAATAAAGTAAGCATGATGAAGGACATTAGCACAATGTGGATAGACACTTAATAAATCATACCTAGTTATCTTTGAGTTATTTTATCAAGGAATGGACCTACATAGAGAATTGCTCATAAGCTTTCTCTCTAAAGAGGAAATCTTTTGGAATGGCTTATCCATTTCTTTTAAGTGACTTGTCCATTTTATCTACCAATGACCTAACTAAACATTGACGCAGCATAAGCAAGAACCACACATAATATGTGCAAAGAACAATTCATATTATTAATGAAAATTTGATAATCATCCTTAGTAACATTGTTTAACACGTATTTATAGACTAGAAATCCAAAAGTTAATAAGGAAACTGAATAAAAATATAATAGGAAACTAAATCAATAAAAATAGACTTTCTTAATTTAGATATAATATAAAAACAAGAGATTTTGACCATAACTCTTGCACTGAATGGTAAGGCTATTTGCTTCAAGTTAAAGTAGACTCATAAGTTTTTATCAACATATTATGGGACTTTGTAACCCTTTATAAGCAAAAAAGTTATGAAACTTTAAAATTGAGCTTTCGAAACTAACTCTTTCTCTTAGAGTACTCCATTTTGACAACTTTTGATATGTTTAGAATGCTGTTTTTGAATATCTATTAGTACATAACTTTTAACTCTAATGGCTTATCTCAAAGTCCTTGATTCTTCTTCTTCTAGGACTTCTAATGGTCAAATTGTTCCGTAACTTGCAAACTTAGCTCGTATACATCAGTTTCCTTACTTGTGAAAAACTGGACCTCAAGTTTGGGTACAATGGTACTGAAGAATCATGAAAGATTGACAAATTCGCCACATTAAATATCTTGGATATGCCCAAGCTATCTAGAAGATCAATTATATAAGCATTGTCATTGATCTTCTAAAGCACTTTATAAGAACTATACTTCCTTGGCTACAATTTTCTCCTTCACTTCTATGTAGACTTCAACAATCTTTTCTATCATATGTTTGGTTGAAATAATATTACCCTTACCCCTTAGCAACTTGATTAAATTAAAATTATGCTGAGAAACCTTAGTATACATAATAGGAAAATGGTGATCTTCCAATTGCATTGTGAACAACATTGTTATAAGCAAACTTTGCTTGTGACAATAAAATATCTCACTACTTTAGCTTATCTCCACAAATACTTCAAATCAAAGTTTCAAAGTTCTTACTCACACCTTCAATTTATCCATTAGTCTAAGGATAAGTTATGCTATTGAAGTTTAAAGAAGAACATAACATCTTCCATAATGTCCTCTAGAAGTAACTCACAAACTTACTATCTTTGTTAGAGGTAATTAACTTAGAAACTCCATGCAAACATATAGCTTCGTTATAGAACAATCTTGCAACATTAACTACATTTGAAGTCTTTGGTGAGGAATAAAATGAGTCATTTTTGAAAATCTTTCAACTATTACATAAATTGAATGAACTCATATCTAAGTTGTTAGCAATCTTAATATAAAGTCAATGGATAGGTCCTCCTAAATATTTTCTAGAATTGGTAAAGGCATATATAATCTTGTATTTTTAGATTGCTCCTTTGCTTTTTGACACACTATACACTTCTCCAAGAACTTATAAACATCTCTTCTCAATAGTAGCCAATAGAATCTCTCTTTCACTATTACAAGAGTCTTATCGTGGCCTAAATGTCCTGTTAAACCTCCACCATGCAATTCTTGAATTACATGCTCTTTAAGTGATGTTCTAGATAAACATAACTGATTTTTGTGCATGTAGTATTCATCTTGTACATAAAATTCATCAATTGGTTGATCTTGAGAAGTCCTCTATATTTCAACAAAATTCTCATCATACTCATACTCACCCTTTAGATTCTTAAATCCTTAGATCTCATTACTCGACGTAAGCAATAGAGATGCTCTTTTGCTCAAAGCATCAGTAACTCTTATTTGAACACCAAATTTATGTTTCAACATGAAACAAAATTTTTGCAAAAATTGACACCACCTAGCATGCATGTTGCTGCCAATCCTTTATTATTATTATTATTATTATTATTACTGAGGTATTTTAAAGCCTCATGGTCAAAGTACAACACAAATTCCTTGGCTATCAAGTAGTGTACCCAAGTTTTAAGAGCTTGTGCCACGTAATAAAACTTCTTGTCATAAGTATTCCACTTTTGCCTGGACTCACTTAACTTCTCACTAAAAAATACCACTAAACTCTTTTCTTGAGATAGAATAGCTCCTATTCTTATGGTACTAGCATCATATTCTATTTCAAACAATTTATTAAAGTATGGTAAATCCAAAATTGGTGCAGTACTCAACTTTTCCTTCAAAATTGCAAAGCTATTGATTGCCTCTTCACCCTATTTAAACTTCCCTTTCTTTAAACACTTTTGTCATCAGAGTAATAATAGTGCCGAATTTTTTTATAAAACGCTTATATAAAGTAGTCAATCAATGGAAACTTCTCAATTTTGACAAACTCGTGGGTGTTGACCAATCTTGGATTGCCTTAATATTAGATTCATCCACTTGATTTTCCATAGTAGATACAACATACTCCAAGAATAATAGTTTATCCGTTATAAAACCACACTTTTTAAAGTTAATATACAACTTATTCTCTTACAAAGTTGATAACACTCCCCTTAAATGCAACAAATGCTCTTTGTCCAAACTGCTATAGCTCATAATATCATTAAAATACACTATAACAAACTTCATAATGAAAGGTTTTAGTATTTGGTCCATCAAACGCATGAAGGTACTAGGAATATTTAACAATCTGAGTAGCATTACTAACCACTCATATAAGCCTTCCATCAGTTTTAAATGTTGTCTTCCACTCATCCCCTAGCCTAATATAGATCTAATGATATCCATTCTTTAGGTTAATCTTCAAGAACCACTTAGCACCATACAGTTTATCCAACATGTCATATAACCTCGAAATTAGGAATTTGTAACCTACAATGATTTAGTTTATGAACTCTACTATCAATGCACATTATCCAATTTCCATCCTTCTTTAGAGTTAATAATGCAAGAATAGTGCATAAACTCATGCTTTCCTATATAAATCCCTTCCACGACAATTCTTCCACCTCTTCTCTCAAAATTTCACTCTCCTTTGAATTCATCCTATAATTTGGTAAATTTAGCAAGCTTGCACCAAAGATCAAATCAATATAAGGTCGATTATCCCTTAAGGGTGGTAATCTATCACGTATATCTTCGAGTATTATCTCTTTAAATTCTTGCAACAAAGGACACACTACTTCTAGGTACTCCATTGGCAATTCAACCTCATTTATCAACACTTGCTTAACAACCAATACATGAACCTCCCTCATTTCTTAAACTTCAGAATCAAATTCATGAGTAATGAACAAAAATGTACTTATCTTCTCAAGTGATTTTAACTCCCTCTTCAAAGGCAATAAAGTGTATTTCACTCCATTCTTCTCCACCATATATATATTATTTAAACCTAAATGTTGAGCAACTATTTCATATTGCCAAGACCTTTTAAACAATAAATGACAAACACCCATCTCAATTATATCACAATAAATTTCATCAAAATATTTATCAATGCAAAATGGCATCTTACAACATTTTGTCACCTTATGCTTCTATTTTGATCCATTCACAACCTCATATTCTGTAGGTAACAATCAAGAGGAGCCATTAGAAGGTAGCCTGAGGGTGGCTCCAACCCTTTGAACATAAGGGATAACCGACCATGAACAAGATGTCACAAACACCACCACCATGGTAGTAGTAATTAGCTTGAGGGTGGCTCCAACCCTCTAAACACAAGGGATAACCGACCATGAACAAGATGTCACAAACACCATCGCCATGGTAGTAGTAACTTCCACAATGTCTCCGCATATAAGACCAACATGTTGATAGTTCCTCTCACTAGAAAGCACCTTCAGGTATGACCATTCAATTAAACAATGACAGAGCCTTTGACTCATCATCGAGGGAGGCTGCTATTGCCTTTGTTGCTAGAAATAATCAAGGGTATGTTTGTGGAGGAGGTGTGAGAATGTGTTGGTCTACATCTATAGATATAGTGGAAGCCATGGCTATTGTTGAGGCTGTGAAATATGCAAGAAATAGGGGATGGGAGGATGTTGTTATTGAAATTGATTGTACATCTATCCATCAAGCATTAAAGAATCCTGAAGAGCTTCCTTGGTACCTATTTACCTTCATTCAAGATTTGCAAGTTTGGACTACAAATTTTATGTCTATCAATTTCAATTTTCAGGCATCAAGCAAACCAAGCAGCAGATTGGGTTACGAAGCACACGAGATTGAAGATGTATCTATATGATTAGGCGTATTAGATTTTAATCTTTCTTTTGCTTATTTGGATTGTAATGAGAACTTCGATGTCATGAACTCTTTTCTTCTATAATAAAAACTTTACACTTTCTAGCAAAAAAAAAAAAAAAATGGAGCATAGCCAAAATCAATCATGAGCTACAATCACATGGGAAATAATGATGGCTTGAACCTATCAGCTCCACAGACATTTCGATCAAAGGAAATCTCAAAGACCAATGTGGTCAATGACATGGTCTCTAGCAATGGCATTCTCTATTAGTCAAGTGAACACCCTGACCACATTGTAGTTATTAAGGTATCATAAGGCTCTTCTAAGAAATTCTCTTGATGTAGCGTGAAAACGTAAAGAATAGAAACCAATTCACCAATTGATTTCACAAACACAAAGATGTAAAAAGGTTGCAATTCTTAGAGAGATTAATCTCAAAATTAAGGTTCAAAGTATGTGATAAGTTATACCCTCAAAAGCTAAAAAAAAAAACATATAAATAGTCTTGAGAAAAAGGAAACAAAACATAACATTGTGTGAAGCAAAGCTGTACGTAAGCTAGCTGCTTAGGGAAGTAAATTAGCAGTTTAGGGAAAAGAAGGTTGGTGGCCTAAGTTTTAAAGTTGGCGGCTTAGGCCAACGGCCTAAGTTTCAATGCTGTTAGTTTTAGAGTTGGCTTTGGCCCGTTGAAACATACTGCTCGGCATCATTTTCTCCCACTTGCAAAGAACACAATCTCGAGTTCTCATATGGAAATAAAGGACAATCATTTGGATGGAAAGGAAATAAATCGGCAATACTGAAGTCTTAGAGATGTTCATGCTGTTAGGAAGTCCAACCACATACGCGTTGTTGTTGATCTTTCTTATAATCTCATAAGGACTATACTTCTTTGGCTGCAACTTGCTATACTGACCCGCTGGAAATCGTTCTTTCCTCAGAAAGACCATCACCTGACCTTAGACTTCAAACACTCACTTCTTCTTGTGTTTGTCTACAACTTCCTTGTACTTTGCATTAGCCTTCTCAATTCTCCCTCTAACTTCATTTATGATAGCCCGGCACTACTCTGCCATATTCTTAGTAATCATACCGAACTCAGCTCCCTTAGGTAACTTCATCAAATCCAATGCATGTTGTGGTGTCTTGGTATAGACTATTGAGAATAGAGATCTCCCTATAGTTCTATAGACAGAACTATTGCAAGCAAACTCAACTTGTGCTAAAGCCTAATCCCACTACCTTAGCTTCTCATGATAAATACTCCTAATCAAATTCCCAAGAGTCCCGTTGGTCACCTTTGTCTACCCATTAGTCTAAGGGTGAGTTGTACTATTGAAGTTCAATGATGAGTCAAACATATGCCAGAGCATCTTCTGGAAGTAATTAAAGAATTTATTGTCCTTGTCGGATGTGATGGACTTGGGAACTCCATGTAATCTAATAACTTCCTTGAAAAAAAATCTGGCAATAGCTTAGGCATTTGCAATCTTCCTGCAAGGAATAAAGTGAGCCATCTTAGAAAACTTGTCGACAACAACAAACACTGAGTTAACACCTCGTTGGGTACGAGGCAAACCTAATACAAAGTCTATAGATAGGTATTCCCATATATTCTCAGGTGCCGGTAAAGGTGTGTATAACCTACTATTTTAGCATTGCCCCTTGGATGTTTAGCAAATATAACTCCTCTACACAATCCTACTGACATCCCTCCTCAATCGAGGCCAATAGTACCTGTCATCCACTACTACAAAGGTTTTATCTTTACCCAAGTGTCTTGCTAATCCTCCCCTATGCAAGTCTCTAATCAATTTCTCCCTTTAAGAGGCTTTAGGAATACAAAGTTGATTCCCCTTCATCAAATACCCCTTAAGGATATAATAGTCAACACAAGGTTCTTTTATAATGCATTTTCTCCATATATCACCAAAGCTGTCATCACCACCAAAGCCGTCATCACCCTTATACAACTCCTTCAATCTTTCAAAACCCACAACTTTAGTGCTCATGGTAACTAATAAATTGGCTCTCCTACTCAAGGCATCAACCAACCTTGTTTTGTACCCTAGATTTATGCATCGGTCTAAAAAGGAAATCTTTGCAAAAACTGAACCTACCTGACATGCATATTGTAAACACCCCATTTTTGTCCTAGGAATGAATAATACTCAATAATAATCAATTTTCAATTTTTTCCAATTTTTCTCTAATTTAGCAAAAATAATAAAAATATTAAAAAAAATAAAAATAAATATGAAAACACATCAATTTTGAAAAAATGATTTCAGAAATAGCAATAATAAATAATAAAAATTTATACAAATTTTTGAAATTTCAAAAAAATACAAAAAAATAAAAAATCGCATTGCATATATGCAATTTGCGAAATTAGAAAAATCAGGAAAGTGGGCTAGCCCAGCTGGTCTGGACCACGGGCTAAGGTACGCGCAGGGGGGTTCGGTCGCAGGTTTGAATCGCGGGGAAGCAGTTTCCGCGTTTTGCATTTTTCTTACTTATTTAGAACACCTGGCAGCATCCGAAATTGGCTGGAGGAAACGCACGCGCCGGGCGCATGATCGTCTCCTACCTCGGGTCCGAGATCGCCGGCGGAAGAAAAATTCGTATTTTGGCGTTTCGATTCGATTTTTTACACAAATCTAACAGATCTTCAACAGAAATGAGATAAACATCATCTAATTGGAATCAAATCTCAACAAATCAAAGGATTTACACAAATCGGAGTTGGTTTTTTAACCGAAACTCCGATTAGCTTCGATCGGAGGAAATCCGAGCTTATCCAGCTCGATTTCAAGTGCCTATAAATAGGAATCGAAGGGAGGAAGCCAAATAACGAATCAGAATTGAGAGAAAGTGAGAAACGAGAGCAAATCGGAGAGCATCAGAGGAAACCCAAAAGCACGATCGCCAACCGGAGTTAAACCACCATCAGGAGGCGTTCTGAGAGTGAACTACCGCTACAATTGGATTCAGCACCCTTGAGAAGTTAGGATTCGACACCTCACCCGCTGCAAAAGGCCGCCGGAACGCCGTGAACGAGCATCCTCTGCTTGCTGCATCCGACGATCCGACCCGACCCGCTTTGACCCGATTCGACCTGACCGACCCGACCTGCGCACCGACCCAGATCCAGGTAAGTCGGATTTTCCGGATTTTTTTTAATTAATTAATTTATTTTGTTTATTTATTTATTTCGAATTGATTTTTATTTTATTTAGTTAGCAATTATTTATTTATTTGTTTAATGTTTTATTTTCAATAAATAGGAAAATGGTAGAAATTAGATTTTTCTAAGATTTAATAATGTGAAAAAGTTAAAAATAAAAATAATAAAAGAATAAATAATAAAAAGTAAGTAAAAAAAATAATAAAATTTTAGATCTCAAAATAGGGTAGATAATAATTTAGGATAAAATTTAACAAAAATTCATAAAAATCACAAAAATTATAAAAATCATAAAGAAAAACCATAAAAATCATGAAAATTCAAAAATTAATAAAAATTCAAAAAAATAAGTTTTAGCACTTAGAAAAAATCCTTTTCTTCAAATAAACACAAAAATTGATGTTTTCCCTAAAAATCATTTTTAAAAAAATCAGATTAAAATTTAGGCTTAGATTTTTCAGAAAAATAAAAAATGATAAAAACATAAATCAAAAGAGATTTCAAAAACTAAAATTCACAAACAAACTTAAAGTTTTCAGAAAAGCGAACTACGGCTTATTTGATCCTGAGTAGCAGGTACGTAGGCACCCATTCGGGTCAACCCATAAAATGAATGGAAAATCATTTTCTTGAAATAATTCAAAAACATAATAAAAAGTAACAGAAACACAATAAAACACATTTCTAAATAGGAACAATTTTAGGAGATTAGGTGGTAACCGTAAGGTTTTAATAGGTTAGCCTTCGGACTTAGAAACTCTGGTTTTCCCTTTTTCTCTTCTCACAAAAACGAGAAGAGGAAATCACAACGACTAGTGGTCCAAATTAAGACTAATCCGCTCCTTTAGTCTTAATTCAATTTTTCCCAACAACAGTTGGGTGGCGACTCCAAAAATCAAACGAAATTCCTAACTCAAGTCGAGGATCTACATTAGATGAGTATAGGGTTTAGTCTAAATCGGATTAGGAATGGGAATTCAAAAATTAGATTCGACACATATCCTCACTAATCCTGGTCTGATTACTTAGATGCTACAAAGCCCCACAATCTAAATATAAAATAAACTCCTTCCTTACTAATTAATGTTCCCAATCTCTCAAAGCTCTCACTACAGAGTAGAATTCCTTATCATAGGTTAATTAGCTCTTGCTTGCCTCACACAACTTTTCATTGTAAAAAGCTATTGGTCTCTTCTCCTATGATAACATAACCCCAATTCCTACTCCACTAGCATCACAATCAACCTCAAATAATTTATCAAAATTAGGTAATGTTAATACAAGAGCACTACACAACTTCTCTTTCATCACTGTAAAACTAGTCTTAGCCTCTTCTTTCCACTAAAACTTCCCCTTCTTTAGACACTCAGTTAATGGAGCAGCAATCGTGCTAAAGTGTTTGATGAATTACTTGTAAAAACTAGCTAACCCTAGAAAACTCCTCGACCGAGTCATAGTTTTTAGAATAGGCCATTCCCTGATAGCCCTTACCTTCTCATCATCAACCATGATCCCTTCACTACTAACCGCAAAACCCATAAACAATAATCTCTTTGACATAAAAATACACTTCTTCATATTAGCATATAATTTATTTTCTTTCAACACAACTAAAACACTCCTTAAATGCTCTACATGCTCATCTTCAAATTTACTATAAATTAATATGTTATCAAAGTAGAGTAATATAAAGTAACCAATGAAGGGTTTTAATACTTGATTCATGACACACAAAAAAGTGCTGGGTGCATTGCTGAGGCCAAAAGACATCACCAACCATTCATGTAGCCCTTCCTTAATCTTAAATGCTACTTTTCACTCATCTCTAGGCCCGATTCTAATCCGGTGATACCACTCCTCAAATTTACCTTAGAAAATAGCACAACCCCACTCAACCTATCTAACATGTCTTCCAAGGAGGGTATTGGGAATTTATAACCAATAGTGATCTTGTTGATAGCTTTACTATCAACGCATATCCTCTAGCTACCATCCTTCTTTGGGGTCAATAACACAGGTACAGCACATAGGCTCATACTATCTCTAATAAACCCCTTATTCAACAACTCTTGAACCTTCTCCTACAAAATCTCAATCTCCTTGGGACTCATCTTGTAATGTGGTAAGTTAGGCAAACTCACCCTAATCACCAAATCAATCTAGTGTTGAGTGTCTCTTAAAGGTGGTAGTCCCTCTAGTAAATCATCTGACATCACCTCCTTAAACTCCTCTAACACTTCTTTCACCCCCTCTAGAACATCAACACTACTTTCCTCATCCACAACATTCTTCACTATAAGAGCATGTATAACTTTAGACTCCTTCAAATCTTTTACCAACTCTTTCTCAGACTAAGTGATTGTTAGGAAAGAGCACTTCTCTATTTTGCAAGCTTTAGAGCGATTCTCAACCTTTAAAGGCAATAAAGTATATTCCATACCCCCTTTCTCCAACTTGTATACATTCCCCTTCCCTACATGTTGAGCATTTACATCATACTGCCTGGGTCTTCCACATAACAAGTGACATGCATCCATGTTTACAATGTCACAGTAGACATCATCTCTATATTTGCTTATGGAAAATGGCACTCTACACCTCTCCTTCACCTCTATTCGCTCAGCAGTTTTGATCCACCCAATAGTGTAAGGATTTGGATGCTTCTCTATTGGTAATTGCAACTGGTTAACAACCTCACGCCCAATAATATTTTCACAACTTCCATTGTTAACAATTCAATCAAATACTCTCCCCCTAATAGTAGACCTAGTACGAAACAACTAGTGTCATTAGGTGTTCTCTTCTTGCTTGGGCGTGCCAACATCAATCTTCTAATAACATAAGTCTACTCAACTTCTTCATTACCCTCTTCATAATATTCATCCTCTCCATCAAGTTTACAACAAACCTCTTCCTTCTTATCCCTTTCTACGATGTTCACATTCTTTCTATTAGGACATTCATTAGACCTGTGCCTTAGTTGATTACAACGATAGCACTTATTTAGGATAGGCTTGGTATATAGATTGTTTTACTACTGGGTTCCTTTAGACTCAAAAGGTCTTTTGCCATTTGCCTTATCACTCTTCTTCTCACTATCTTCTTTAGGCTTCCCCAAAATACCTTTGGATTTCTTCACTACCACTCTAGTACTATTAGCAGCCTCAACATCATACCCTTTTCTATTGCGTATGAATATATTATTCTGCTCCTACAACATTAATTCAGCCTTAAGAGCCATATTTTTCATTGCATTCAAATTCCTCAACATCGTAACCCCAATCTTATCCCTAACCTGCAACTTCAAACCATCTACATATCTCGCTACTTGTTGACCTTCACTTTCCCTCAGGTCATTCCTCTTCATCAACTGCATAAATTCCACAATGTATTCATGAATAGTCCTTTGCCCTTGGTGACACCGCATATACTACTAAAAAAGGATCTGTTCATAATCAAGTGGTAAGAAATCTCTTTGCACCAGTTGTTTCATATGGAATCACGTCGTTACAGGTTGTCTACCCTCTCTCTACCTTCTATTATGTAACCTTAACTACCAAGCAGAGGCTCTTCCCTTCAACCTACACACCACTAACCTTACCTAGCGTTCCTCCGGGATCTCCATATAATCAAAGAATCTGTCTACTTCTACCAACCAATCTAGGAATTCCTCAATATTAAGACTACTATTAAAATAAGGAATATCTATCTTTAGGTGAAAATCACCACCATTACCCTAGTCATACCAATAGTAATTCCTTCATTACCTACCTCCATCTTCATCGCCTCATCTCTACGATTACCTCTCCTCTTATAGGAATTTATTCTCCTCAGCAAAGTCTTCATCCGATACTCGTGCCCATCGATTTGTAGCTATAGGTCAATTGATCATATCACCATAAGCATCTCTTGCCCTTGGTCGCCTCCCACCAATATTCCTACCTCTGTTGGCATCAATCACCATCACATCGAAATGCTCGATCAAATCCTTAAGATGTTGTTCTACTTGTCGGATTCTTTGATCCATGGCATCGATTATCGCCTTAAGAACCCCTTGGAATCCTGCATTCCAATCACCATCGGTAACACGACAATTGTCAAAACCGTCATTAGATGACATCTTCATAGGAGTTTACCTTACTTTAATACCAATCTAATGCAATGTGAAAGTGTAAAGAATAGAAACCAATTCATCGATTGATTTCATAAACATAAAGATGCAAAAAGGTTGCAATTTTCAGATAGATTAATCTCAAAATTAGGGTTCAAAGTATATGATAAGTTCTACCCTCAAAACATTGTGTAGAGTAAAGACATAACGTCGTGTAGAATAAAGGCTGGTATGTAAGCTGGTTGCTTAGAGAAGTAAGTTGGTAGTCTAGGGAAAAGAAGGCCAGCGGCTTTAGTGTCTTACACTGCCAACTTTGGAGTTGGCTTTGGCTTGTGAAACATGCTGCGCTGCATCATCTGTGAATTTAGCTCTTGTTATGTATACCACTCAAATAAGAAAATATAACGATTGATTTGATCCTCTTTATCACATATGTGCTGCAAGTTCAGAACGAATTATCATAAATTTTTTTTTTTTATGATTACAAATTGTCTTCTTAGTGTTAATGTATATCCTAGGCGTATTAATTAAGAATCAAGTGAAAAGATTTTCGTCTACCCATATATTTGTTTAATTTATATGTAATCAATAATTTCCTCATTATAAATATATATGTTTCTACTAATCTGACTTCTATTCTATATTGGTTTTGCTTATACTATCATCATAAAATGGTAAAGCTATAATGCATATTAAAAGCTATAACTAGGTGCACAATCAAGCTTTAAAAGGATATGACATCAAATTTTGCTCATGAATCATTTGTTCAACCTAAAAGAAGTTGGAACTTTTCTTTTGTTATGTAAATGGTGTGTTTGATGGGGGATTGAACAAAGAAGCTGTGTGCTTTGTCATGTTGCAGTACGTGCCATATGTTGGGGACAGCAAGTGGGCAATGGATGAATGTACCTCAAAGATATTCATGGGAGGGAAGAACATCATTGTTCTTCACAACAAGTGTGAGAACTCACTCTTGGCTGCTCACATCATCTTAGATTTGGTTCTTCTGGTTGAGCTTAGCACCAGGATCCAACTCAAAGCTGAAGGAGAGGAAACCAATAACCATTTGATTGTGCTAACAATAGACATTTAGGACTTGCTAACCATATTTATATTTCCAACATCGTAAAGACAGTAAAAAGTTAGTTTTCATTTGCAGGGCAAGTTCCGTTCCTTCCAGCCAGTTGCCACCATTCTCAATTACCTCACCAAAGCTCCTCTTATAAGTCCTAACTACATTGCTTTTGCAATTTTGAGTGTAGATTACGCTTTTATTCATAAGGAGTTAGTGAAATTTTTATCAAGTCATCTCCACCAAAAATTGTCCTCAAGCGCACGTCTTTAGTTTTAATACGATAAAGCAAGTGAAATAATACCACGTGGTAAGGCATGACGATATCCAAGTCATTTGATGGATAGCAGATGTGGATATATACCATGATAATTTTTGGTAAATTATCGATACTCGAGAGTTTAATGTTTGATTGGTATAAAATGGTAACAGGTTCCACGAGGCACACCGGTAGTGAATGCACTGTCCAAGCAAAGAGCAATGCTGGAGAACATAATGAGGGCTTGCGTTGGATTGGCTCCTAAGAACAACATGATGTTGGAGTACAAGTGAAAGTGCCATGCAACTTTTACTTTTTCATTTTTCTTTCATCCTTTTATTTGTAACTTTATGGTTTAGCGCCCAGATGAGTAGCTTTATTCGCTCATTCTCGAGGCAGAACCAGTTTTTTTGATGGGGATGCTAATTATAATTCAGTTGTGTTCTTTTTTTTTTGTATATTCACGTTCCCTTTTTCTTTTCCTAGTGTCTTGCTAGTAGGTTTTTCCACTAGACGTTGACACGTTTTTTAAAAAATTGATGAAAGTTAGTGTAAGTGTATAAATTTGAACGTAAAGGTTGCATGCATACTACACGTGCATGTATTACACGTGCCAAAGAGAAGTGACGTGAGAATGGGATAGGGAGGAGAAATATGTGTTCCCAATGAGGTTAAATGCAAAAGTGATAAGTGAAGAAGCTCAATAGCATCATACTCCATTGATGTGTGATGAAAAGGTCTTGTATACTTTACTATTCACTAGCTTGATTTTTTGTGGCAAGAATCCAATAGTATAATAGCATTTGTGCAAGATTCTTGATGCGTGAAATGAGAAGGGACATAGATATTTATAGACTTCAAGCTTTAACAATAGTTCATTCAATCATATTGATAATTGATAGTCAAGATGAGCTTTTCTTATATATGGACCCCTTCATGGTCTCAAGCCCATCAAAGTCTTTTATAGTACATGAGCTCAATAAAAAAGATTAGACCAATCCAATGACCCTACTTTATCTCATGATCATTTCAATTGAAGGGTTTAACTCTTTGAGCCTTAACACTTTAGTCCAAATATTGAACCCTAAAATTTTTTATAGTTATGTGGACTCTCAAGAATTTTAAAATTAAGTATGTGATATCTCATATGAAATATAGTTTCACATGTATTGCAAGAGAGAATTAGTTTTAATTTATAAGGTCAAACAGAATGTAATATGTTAATACTAATTAAAATTCTTTTGGTCAAGTCGTTGAAAAACACCCATTAGTGTTTAATGGCTTAACTATTGTCTATTTTTTGCTAGAGCATTACAAAGCACTATTTCTTAAAATGATGTATGACAACTAGGAATATGCATAAGCATGGACAAATAATGTCCCATTTAACAATGGAACAAATCTAGTCAAAGCTTATAGATACAAGTGATAAATCAGTTGGAAATTTTATTTTTAAGACAATAAATATCTCCATGGAGCTAGTGAGTCTAGACTTAATTTCATAATCAATCATTTGAGAATTAGAAATACTTTTTCATAGTTGAGTATCCAATACATATAGGCCACACTTCTCCTTAGTTGTTGCAACTAGTTCTTTGCTACCATCATAAGACATCACAAAAAATACAGGATAATATAGTATAAGAAGTTCAACATAGTACAAACTTTTATAACATACTTGGCATTGTGGAGAATTACTAGTTCTCCACATGAAAAATGTTTATTCATGACCATTCATTACATTAATGTGTATCCATTAATGAGTATTCATTACATTAATATGTATCAATTGAGCTTACAATTGCAAATTACTAGATATTAGAAACTATTTTTCTTTATTATACATCCTAATAGTAGGAAGCAAATCCCTAATTTCTAGGTTATTTTCTTTCCATTTTTGGCTTGAATTTGTATATATTCAATGTAAACTTCAACAAAAAAAAAATGTAATATGACTATTTATATTTTCTCACGTGGTATCAGTGCTCTAGACTATTTGAGATCAAAATTGTTCTTTTTTTTTTTAGTTCATTCTTCTATTTATGCCTCTAAAAGGCATATTGATCATAACCTTCCTATCACCCTTAAGTATGTAAATACTAAATAGTTTCCTTGGCTTATATATAAACGATAGACTCAATTAAAGCTATCGCCATGATCAACCACTCCTCGCAAACTCCTTAGAAGTACAACTTTGGCAACTATATGAGAATTACAAAATATTGAGGTAACATATAATTTAAAAAGAAATAATTATTGAAAATGGTCTTGGTTTATACAAGTATACTAGAAGGGAATAGGCAAACTGAGTCATTTACTAGGTTCAAAGCCCAACAAAGAGGATCCTGAGTTTGATAAATGGGATGAACATGATTATGTGGTAGTGAACTAGTTATGTAACTTTGTGACTCCAGAAATTAGTGATACAATTATGTTTTTAGACTTAACCAAAGAAGTGTGGGATGCTCTCAAGCAAAACTTTTCCAAAGTTCATGATGTTGCACAAATTTATGAAATCAAGACGAACGTAATAGCTGTTAAGCAAGGCAATTTTTCAATCATAGAGTATTCTAACCACTTGCAAACATTGTGGTGAAAAATAGATCATTATCAATGCACTAAGATGAAATGTAGTGAAGATGCAGCCAGTTTGGAGAAGTTTGTGGAGAAGAGTAGGATTTACGATTACTAAATTTGATGTAGTCCAAGTACAGATTGTTGGAAAAGAAGATTTTTCATCTCTTAATGAAGTCATTGCAATTGTTCAAGCTGAGGAAGGAAAGAAAGAGGTTATGCATGAATCCATTGTTATGGAAGGTTCAACCTTGGTGGCTTTAATAGCCTCTACAAAGATTTATGGCCAAGAAAAGTCATTTGTTGAGAACATCAAAGCCAATAGACTTGTTGAAATCAGGTAATGATTCCTTATAGTGTACTTACTATAAGAAGTTTCGTCTTGTAAGAGAAAATTGCTAAAACCTTCATGGTAGGGCTCAAACTACAAATAAGAAATTTTTTGGAAGGGATAGGCGGCCAAGAGAACAAGGGAAAGCATATAGCAAAATAAGGAAGTGAATGTGATTCATAAGAACAACTAAGTAACTTCAACAAAAGAAGACATAGAAAGGTTGACAAATTTGTTGGAATCCTTAGAAGAAGGGGTTGCAATAGGTACAAACACTTGCACTTTAGCATTTTTAGGTATGTCTTTCTCTTCTTATTGTCTTGATACCTCATATGTAACCCTCTCTTCAAAGTCTTAGGTCATTGACTGAAGAGCTTTAGATCATATGACTTCTTCATTCCAAAAAATCACTGTATATGTTATTCGATATCTTAATAATAAGAAAGTAATTGTTGTCAATGGCTCCATAACAACAGTTATTAGTTAAGGAGATGTTTTCATAAATGAGAACCTTGCCCCTAAGAATCTTCTCTATGCCCCAAAATTATTTACCAATCTCATGTCAGTTTAGGAATTCACCATGGACTTAGTGCAATGCATTTTTCAACTTATCTCATTGTGTATTTTAGGAAAAAAGGCACTGAAGAAGATGATTAGGTATGCTAGAGAAAGAGATGGTCTTTAATTCCTCGAGGAATGTAATGAGCAAACCTATCCTAAGGAATCTTCACTCATATCATTTCTTTTTGAGTCATAAATTAAACAAAAAGAAGATTTGGCTTCAATATTTTCATCTTGGTCATGCATCTATTAATGTTCTTTAAATAATGTTCCCCTTTATAATTCAAAGGATTAGTTATTGAAAATTTTCACTATAATGTTTGTGAATTTGCAAAACATAAGCAAGTACCTTTTTCCCATTAGTAATAAGAAATCTTTGGTTCAATTCTCTCTTATTCTTAATGATGTGTAGGGAATCTCCTCTTTCCTAATATTTATGAGGCTTATTCATTTATTTCATTCATTGATGATTGCACTTGTACAACTTGGGTTTTTTGTTTGAAAAATAAATATAAAGTCAAATATGTGATTCCAATCTTTTTTAATATGATAAAGATCCAATTTGGTGTTGAAATACAAAAATTTCATTTTGACAATGCGAAGGACTATCTTAATCAAATCTCATCTTCTCACTTCTAAGAAAAAGGTACAATCCATGAGTCTTCTTATGTCCACACTCTAATAAAATGGTGTGGCAAAGAGGAAGAATGATCACTTGCTTGCTATTATAAGAGATCTCCTATTTATAATAAAAAAAGAAAAGAAAAAGAAAATGTGTCTAAAACAATACTAGGGGAGGCAATCTTAACAACAACTCATATCATAAACTAGTTACCTTTAATGATAATTGAATTTCAAAGTCCTATATAAACTCTAGTGAAAATTTTTCCAAACTTCAGCATGTCTAACAATCTTATTGCAAGGGTATTAACATATTTAGTCCTTTTTTTTTTGCATAATTGCTCTCAAAATAGAGGGAAATTGGATACATGAGCAATTAGGTGTATTTTTATGGGTTATTCCTCTAATAAAAAAGGCTATAAATGTGACCACCCTTCCACGTAAAGGTTTTATGTTTCAGTTATGTCACTATCATTTATCCTTTTACAGGTAGGGGTTGGAATTTATTTGTAGAAGATAAGGATATGAATCATTTTCTTCTTGATTATCTTATCCTTATCAATTCTACTCCTAATACCTAGCAAAAATCATAGACCTAGAATACAACACCTATACTTGAGTCACAAGAATTCCAAACAGCAATTACTTCTAAAATACAAGAGTCATAAGAAGTACAAACAGAATTCATTTGTTTGCTAAACGTTTATTGAAGGAAGAAAGCACCAGTCTCTCAACCTATGCAGATTTAACAATTGAATCCTAGCCTCAATCCTAATACTAATAAGAAAATCAATACTAATGAGGCAATCACTTAATCACTCTCTTAGAAAATAAGATACTTAAATTTTCTAACCCAACTAATCATGATCTTCCCATTGCACTTAGGAAAGGAACTAAGACATGTAACAAATATCTTTTACAACAATTCATCTAATACAAAAGTGTATCCTATAACCATAGTGCCTTCCTCACGAGCCTAAACATAATTCCAATTCCTTAAATCTTGTTCGAGGCAATAAAAGATAAGAATCAACATAATGCTATGAAGGTGGAAATGGAAGCCCCTAAGAAGAATAAAACATGTGATTTGGTGAAATTACAGAAGGAAAAAAAAGACTATAAGGTGTAAATGGGTTTTTATTGCGAAGTACAAATCATATGGTACTTTGGAAAGGTGTAAGGTCACATTAGTAACTAAAGGCTTATGGAGTAGATCATCTTGAAACATTTGCTTTGATGGTTAAAATGAATACAGTTGGTGTATTGTTGCCTTTAGCGATGAAACTCGACTAGAAATTATAGCAATTTGACATCAAGAATGCATTTTGACATGGTGATCTTGATGAGGCAATTTATATGGAGGTCTACAAGGGTTTAGTCTAAACTAAGGAAGAGATACAATATGCAAGCTTAGGAAGACATTGTATGGGTTAAAACAATCTCCAAAAGCTTGGTTAGGAAGATTTACAAGGGTAATGCCTAATATGGGGTATAGACAAAGCCATGATGACCATACCCTATTTATAAAGCATTTGTCCATAAAGGGAGTCATAACACTATTAGTCAATGTAAACGACATTGTTTAAATTGGCTATGATGTGAAAGGAATGGAGAAATTGAATGAGTGTTTGGAAAGAAAATTTAAGACAAAGGAGCTTGAGAGGCTAAAATACTTCCTTGGCATTGAAGTTGTGCATTCTTTGTAAAGGATCATCATATCATAACAAAAATATGTTATGGGAAAATGGGTTACAAACTAGTTGAAACACCGATAGAGCCTAATCATAGGTTGTGTAATGATTTAGAAGATATGACCATAAATAATGGATCTTATCAAAGAATTGTAAGGAAGCTTAATTGTTTGTTACATAATATGTTAGATACACTTAGTGTAGTGAATATAGTAAGTTAATTTATGCACAAACCTAAAGAATCACATCGAAAGGCAATATATGAAATTTTGCAATATCTTCAAGGCTCACCTAGAAGAGGAATTTTATTTAAAAGGAATGAGAACTAATACTTCAAGCTTGTATAGACATTGATTATATATCAATTTATTAGTGGACAGAAGGTCTACCTTTAGCTATTACACATATTTAGAATGGAACCTTGTGACATGGAGTGTAAGAAAAAAAAAAAAGAATGTTATAACAAGATCAGTGTAGAAGCTAAGTTTAAATCAATGGTACTTAAAATTTGTGAACTATATGGCTAAGGATAATTTTAGCTGATCTAAAAGTCAATTGCATCTCCCCCATTAAACTCCATTGTGACAATAAGTCATGGATTAGTATTGCATATTACCCAATCAAACATGATGGAACAAAACATATTGAAGTTGATAAACATTTCATGGAGGAAAAACTTGACAGTGGTCTACTTTGCACTCCTTTTGTGTCTACTAGCGATTGGCTTGCAAATATTTTTATAAAGAGACTATATGAACCAATTTTTTAGAAGACAATCGGCAAGCTAAGAATAGAGGACATCCATTCACCAACTTGAGGGAAATGTGTAGAATTAAAAGTTTCCACATGAAAAATGTGTATTCATGACTATTTATTGCAACTAATGTACATTCACTAATGAGTATTCATACATTAATGTGTTTCCATTGACTCTATAGTTGTAAATTAATAAGAATTAGTAATTATTTTCCGTTATTATAGATTCTAAATAGTAAGAAATCAATCCCTAACTTCTAGGTTATTTTCTTTTTTTTCCTCTTTTTTAGCTCGAGTTTGTATTTATCTATTGTAAATTTCAACATAAAATGTAATTTGAGTATTTATATTTTTCTTATAGGTATACATAATTGAGAAAATAATAGGATCACTTTAAGAGTTTTGTAGAATCATTTCACTTTATCAATAACAACACTCTTGCTCCACCTATTAGATGGTACAAAACTTTTAAATATTATCCAATCTTTCAATAAACTTTCTATTTAGTACTGCATGCATATTACAAACCAAATAGGTAACTATGATGTTTTCTCCAGTCCAGTTTCTTGAAATTATGCAAAGAAAACGTTACCTTAGTGTCAAATTCTTAAAAAACAACATTCCTTTTAGTCAAAACAAACTTTAAATTGATGGGTTTATAGTGGTTTTCTTAAAAATAATAGAGTATGTCTAAACTAGGAACTAATAGGACATTTTATAGAGCAAGTTTAGAGGATTATTAGATATAACCAAAGATGGAAACTAATTTAGAAGTTCCATTAGGCAAGCAAACTGTGATAGATGTTTGAAGTGTGTAATTTTCAACAAAAAGTTGAGTAAATGGAGTTATATAATTAGTTAGTCTACTACTCACAAACTATCCATTCTTTATTTAAACAAGCAAGACCGACACTAATTGTAGTAGTGGAGCAGCAAATAATATCTATACTATTCATGCTTGAGATGGGTATTTCTGATTTTTGAATTTTTTCCCTATTATCTTTGAGTCTTTATAGACACAACACTAACCCTATCTTGATAAATACACTAATTTGATCCTCCTTTTCAACATTTCATCATTCTTAAGTGGAGTATTAGCTATACAACACCTATTGGCTCATTGGCATTAACATGATTGACCAATTGCTTGTTATTTATTCCTTCTTTTTTCAACTTAATTTGATTACATGCATCTTTCATAATACAATAATATAAGTAACAATATAGCACACAAATTAAATAGAAAGAGAGAGTTAGAGGTATGCAACTTGTAGAGGTTATTTCATGAGTCAATCCTTTCTTGTAATTTTATTAGCCCTAAATGTTGGGAATTTTCTATCTTTGAAATGTTTTTTTAATGAAATTTATTCAACTCAATTTACAATTGGCACTTTCTCTTAAATTGTCTTAAGTCTATAATGATGCATTGTTGTTGCTTCCCCTTACTTTTGAACTCTAAACTATGTCTCTAGAGTGAACACATACTTACCACTCTCTTACTCGCCTAAACTATTGAAAATTTTCATTTTAAACTATCCATGAGCACAATTCAAATACCACAATACCTTTTCTTTATATAATAAAATTCTCTAGATAACAATAATAGCTCCATACACAAAGGCTTTAAAAGTAAAATCTCTGCTTTCCACTATGGTCTTCCCTTTTATTTAATATAGGTGATTCAATCATAAAGCATGCAACAACATCAACTCGAAATTTTAATGTACCAAGCATATGCTTCTCTTTTTCAAGACAAGTTTTATGAAGTAATGACTATCCACATCTTTTAGAAATAAGCAAGCTTCTTCACTTCCTTTTTCCAAGACAAGTTTGATAAAGTAATGACTAATCACATCTTTAATGAACACACATGTCAATGTATTGAAAATCTTGATGAATGTATTCTCATAGAGATATTTAACCAACTAAAAAACTTAAAGAGAGAGAGAGAGAGATTACCACTATATGTTTAAAATAAATTGGGCCACAACCTTATAAAAAATGAATTTATTAAATAAACTTTAAGGTAAAGTGTAGAAGATCATTTAGGTAATTAGGCTTTTGGTCCAATTCAATGGCATGGACCAATTTATTAGGCTACTGATAGGATCTAAAAAATCAAGCCCAATTAGGATTATCTTAGGCAGATTGGCTTAATGAACTTGGGATAGACATTGCTAGACTAGATTTTCTTGGCCCTACTTGGTTATCTTGTATGTGAAAAGCAAACTTAGAAAAGATCTTTCTAAGCTTATTTTGGCTTTAATAGGCCTTGAGAAGGCTTCAATAAGCCTTAAACTTATTTATAATAGAAATAAAATTCTTTTAATTCTTATAAGCTTTAGGTTTATACAAGCTCATAAAGACTAATAGAGGAAAAAAAAAGGATTTAATGACAATTGTTGGATTTTTCCTCACCTACAATGCTTAATTTGAGCTATCCATCTTGGAGCCATTAATGGTGAAAATGAGCCTTTAGACTCTATGAATGAAAGACTATTCTTTTCATTTCATTCATTCTAAGCATTTGCTAATTTAAGGTAAACTTCATAACTTTACTGAAATAGCTCTATAGAAATTAAACTAATAATTTATCAAGAACAATTAAGAATGTCAAGTTTGATCTGCTATCACATACATGTATTTGAGATATTAAGTTTGCCTATTCTTCTTTCATGCCTCTCTATGACGTCCTCCATATGTCATTGACATAATATTTTTTCTACACCAATTGACACACTTACTACAAGTAATTGACACGCTTACTACAAGTGATCGACTAGCTTCAGTAACCTTATCATATATAAACTAAACATATTTTTCTAACATCATCCGTATAAAAAGGAGTATAAGTCTTCACATTAGGCCTACCCACCCTTATCATGTACTTTGCATCATCAAAACATATTTTTTTATATCACTTAAACTTTTCAAACTTCCATTATCAATCATGCATTCACACTCCATATTTCACGCGAAGCTTGATAATGATCTCACGTTCCCACTTCATCGTTTCCACTTGCACCATACCAAAACCTTTTCTATTTTTTTTTTTAAGGTATATAATTAATGGTAGTGATGCGAACTAATACAATAATGGCAGTGATGTGAACTTGATATAAATACAAACGAGTGGGTGGTCCCATGGTGACCCAATGATGGAGACATAATTAATTATGCGTAATACAGGGGGACCCAAGACAACATACCAACCCATACCAATCAAACAGAAGCTCACAAATTCAATCGCTGTCATTTATTAACTGACGCTGTCCAAGGTCACACTGCCATAGATTCCTGGACCCTGTCTTAATCATAAGACTGGATCTTCACTTAAATGGGAAGACAAGAAGCAAGAGAAATAGAAAATAAAGGAAGAGGAAGAGGAAGACAACTGGCCAGACTGAGCTAATTGTCACACCGAAATCTTACTTGCCGGCGTCCAGAAAGAATCTTGAGTAGCATTGGTTTGTATGATCTAATCTTACTAGGCCCTTTTTGCTAATTAGATGGTTTGTATTTTCACTGCCGACTAAGGTAGAAAAGGTATAAAGTTGGTCCTTGTTTACACTTTTTGTTGAATCAATTTGGTTCCTAAACTTTAAATTGGGCCAATTACATAATATTGCGTTCAAAAATGCTAATAAAAAAACATTAATATATATGTTCCTGGATACTACAATGGATTTTATGAATCATCCCGTATAAGCTTGCACAATTCAAATTTTTAGAGAGTTTGGAGGATTTATATGGTTTTGCACAATTCAAGGACTTATTCAATCTATTCACAAATTTTGTGAACCAAACGAGTTTTTCATTAATAAGGTTATTATATTTTTATTTGATACTTCGGCCATGCTTAAATGATTACGTTTCCACGCAAATGATTATGTCAAAATGATGTAAAAACAAAAGGATGAAGATGAAAATAAACTATAATATTTAATGCTTCCATGACATCGATGGAAGAGAATTCTAGTTCCATTATAAATGTCTGGGCCGACTATGTTTTGGTCTGTGAACTTCAAGAGAGGAGAACCTCCTGTTATATGACAACTGCAACCCATCATGCTGAGCTCAAGATCTATACTCGACTATGTTAGTGGGCCCTAATTCAGTGTAGGATTCCATACGTCCATGAATTAGGCACAATTTGCCTTGCATAGAAGCAAAAGAATTAAATAAACATAAGGGAAAAAATTGAAAAAAGAAAAAAAAAAACAATGTCAAGATTCCACCGGCTCTCGTGGACCTCGGGTCTCTAAGCCTATGATGGAATCGCTAGAAGCATAGAATGTGGGTTGTTTCTAGTTTTTTTTTTTTTTTTTTTCTAAACTAGGGGCCTAGAGGTCCACTCAATTCTAAATTGAGTGGATACCATCCCTATATCTATATAAAAGAATATTTTATGTATATCGATATTCGTTACTCTATGTTATGATGATTTTGTAAGTCAATATCTACAAGAGCCTAGTTAAAACCACCTTATCAATATTACTAGATTATGCATCACTAAAGTTATAAAAACAAAACAATTACTTTAAAGAAGTCATATATAAACAATATATACTAAGTAAAAAAGAGAAATTATATATTACATTCATATATTTTGTCAAAAGTAGATTTTATATAAAAATACAATGATTTTACCATTTACACCAAATTTCTAATTTCTTGTAACTTTTTTTTGAATAAAAACAGAATTCTTATGCCTCATAAGTTTCCTATATAATTTTACTAATAAAATAGGAACATGGCTTTTGGGTTTAATGTTTAAATTTACTAAATTAATCCTACTATTATAATCACCATGATTCTTTACAAATTTCTTTTTTCTTTATGATTTTTATTCTTACACCTGTAGTATGTGTCCATGGTTTTTATTATCTATATATAATACAATAATATTATCATTTATTTTCATTAGCAACATGTAATGTCATATCTTTTAAAACTCTAAATCACTATCTAACTTATATCTAGCTAAATTATCATCCAAGGGTTTATCTTTTATAATAGGTATATGCAATTTCTTATTTTGGTATTCACAACACAGGTGTGCATGTTTATAGTGTATTTTAATTCTAATCCCACACTATTACCTCCTATAGCTTATTATGAGTTAACAAACCATGTGATAAAGTAGGAGCAAACATTAAAATTTTTATAATCTAGTAGTATGAATGCACATTTTCTAATAAATAGATTAAATTTGAATATTTTTTCTATTGTAATTACTGAAAAAATAAAAAATAAAATATATTTGTTAAACATGAACCTTGAGATCATTTTTGGGCTGCTATTAATCCTTAATAAAATGCTGTATGGTTGGACTAAAATAATTGCAACGCCTTAAAGTCGTTATCTCCATTCAAGCTCAAAGTTTTTTTTTTTTTTTCTTTTATTGGGATGGGAGAACTACATAATAAAGAGAAAAGTTTAATCTTATTTCATTTTAAAGAAAGAACAGTACTTATATAGAATCTCGGTAAGCTTTGAGGTTGAATTACTTATATTCCATAAAGAACTTACTTTTTATTTCTAAATTAATTATAAAAAAAAGGAAAAGACAAAAGGAAAGCATTATTGTACCTCCTTTTGCACTAAAGAAGATGACAATGGCGCATCTAATACTCGTTCATTTTCCCGTTGCTAATTATTTCAAGTAATAATATACGTCTTTGAATCAGATTCATAAAATTAAAAAAAAAAAATCCACTTTCCTTCAAATTCCTCCCCGATGATTCTTTTTTATTTATTTATTTTTTGGTTAAGTTGGACTTCCAATCATAGGATGATGAAGCTAGTGATTTACACATTAGCAGCCGCCTAAGAATCGAATGCTCTGATGTTTGTCTGATTCTTGGACACTTAACCCCCAGTCTTGGATGGTCTATTTGCATATCCAAAATTAATTTTAAAAAAGAAAAAAAAAAAAGAACGACGCTTTGAAATAACGTTTCTGATGCGTAGTGGACACGTTGAAGGCACATTACAAGTGATTTTTTTTATACGGTAAATGAATGAATTACTACATGGGTTATTAATGTTTATTATACTTTAAATATTGAAATGAAATACTTATTAATATGGATTTGTTTTATAATTTTTTAACTAAGTATGTGCATACATATATATATATGTATGTTTATGGTGTGCAGCGCGATCACATCTAGATATCTTGAATTTATGTAAGATTTACACTTCTGAAGTACTAATTGTCAAAGAAATGATAAAAAGGTGATAGTTACTAACCAAAAGGGGTTAGTGGTCAACTAAAAGGATGCCATTAGTTAATTAGACCAATCCCATCATAATCTTTAACACCAACCTCAAAATTAATAATTTAGAGATAAAGTTGAGAGGTATTTGAGGAGATGGATCCTTAAAATGTTAACATGATACTTAGGAACTCCAAATAGAGTCTTTAAAAATGGAGATAGTCTCCAAGGATGTTTTATGGTCAATCAACAAGTAGTTGTGGACAATGGTTGTCTAGGGGGTCTTTGGCTATTTCTTGTTTATCTTTTATTATTAGTTGAGTTACCTTTTTTTCCGATTAAGTTAGATATATATATATTTCATGTGGAGTTAAAGTATGAAAAAGCTTATGGGATTCAATTGTGGAAGCATGGCTCCAGAGAGGTTGCAAGAACCTTGTATCATGATATTATACTAGTGAATTGTTATATCACAATGTTATGCTTCACTTTCTTCCTTGCATTCTTATTTATTTATTGTGTATGTGTTTATGTATAGCAAATTCGAATCAAATCCTTAACAAAGTGGTGTAAGAACTATGTGTATCCCAATAAATTAATCTAAAAGCAAAGACTTAAAAAGAATACGATTGGAACCATGGTGGTTAGATGCTAAAGCTAAGGCATCAAACTAGCTAGTGGAGGTTGATGGTGGCATAGCTAGACTCTAGATTTTGGTACATGTTAAGTAAGACTGTAAATGAGTCGAGTTGAGCTAATGAACTTTTAAAGGCCTAAGCTTGACTTGTTAGAAAAATTATCGAGTTTGAGTCAAGTCGAGTTTTTATTGAACCTAAAAATTATAAGCTCAAGCTCATCTAAATAGACAAGCCTAGCCAAGCTCAAGCTTGTTTAGGTAAATGAGTAAAAAATAAGCTTCAATTCAAATGAAAGCTCAAAATTAATTCAAAATTTTAAATTTTACATTTTCATCTTTTTTTTTAATTGAAATTAATTTAAAGCTTTATTATTTTAAACACAAATTCATAAGATAATAATAAATTATTATATTTATAGGAAAGCATGCATTATCCAAACATAATATATTTCAAACTCCACTACTTAATATGAAAGTAACAAAAAAATATGCAAAGTCTAAAACATGGGTTGATAATCACTTTAATGTTATCTTCAATGTACGTGTAGATATGATCCTTTCAGGTCTTGTATTGGTATTATCTTCAAAGTATATATAGACACCATCTCTTCACCAAAATGAATTCACTAGGATCACAAAAAGTATTTACTTTGAAGAAACTATCATACACAAATAAATGAACCTACTCATAAGCCTATTTGCAAGCTTAAGCTTGGTTCATCTAAATAAATAAGTATTATTTTAAGCCCAAGCTCATTTTATTTACTAATTGAGCTCGAGTCAAGCTAAGCTCGAATAGTTTGACTCATTTGCACCCCTAGTATTAAGAGTTGGTAGCAATTCAAGGAGATGGGGATTTAGAGTTTTTTCTTTTATCCAAACACTACAGACTAAAGTGCAATGTTAAAGAATTTGACAAGACATGGATTTTGTTTGTGAAAAGTGAGAATAGGGTGCAGTCAAACTTGTGAAGACGATGGATTGGAATCTTAATTAGTCTGCGTGCTAGTTGTGCTAGAAATATTAGTAGAGAAGTTCGTGGAAGATTTATGATACTCTTGATGTACTTTGTGGCATCTTTGATCAACAAATCTTACAAATAAAGGATAATATGATTACTATTGGGATTTAGATGTAGCATAATTGTAGGTAGCTCAATTTCTAAAGATCGATGAATATATAGCGTTTGTGATTGTTCTAAAGTTAGAGTCTAGATGCCTCTTGATTTGCTTTCACTGCAAGCAAAAGAACCAGCGTTCGACGTAGAATGCTAAGATTAAAGCAATTTTTGATATGGTGATAGCTTAGTCAGATTGTTCTAGATATGTTGCAAAAGGTTAGTTGTAGATCTATAAGCCTGTGTAGATTGTTTTGTGCAGATGAAGCGATGGCTAAAATTGGAATTGCTGGTAAAGTTAGAGTTAAAGACACATTTGTATGTTGGCTAGGTGTGCACTGCTTCAAGTATGAGGTGCTGAATTGAGGAATTTGACGAGACATAGAATTGTGTTGGACATTTTTTGAATGTTCAATTGCACTAGCTGTAAGTATGCATGTGAAGCGTATTTGAACGGCATACTTTTGTTTCTAATGCAGTGGATTACTTCTTGGTGTTGCTGATACCGTATGGGACTATAGTTTATAGGTATTGGAATAAATGGGTTACCTGGAACTAGAAGCTGGAGAGAATAGGATCGAGTATTGCATTACTGATATTATGGTTTGGATACGTTGGCAAACGACTGGCATATTTTTTGGTTGCAAGACATGATGACATCCTTTTTTGCTATTTGATAGAAAGTTCCTATTCTTAAAGGTCCTAAACTTCCGTAAAAGAATCGAGTCACCCCTCACTTCTTATATACTTAAATGGTTATATTTTGACCATCTTACAAAGTTTACAACCAACAACAAATCAAAAGCCTATGTGACTCTGGTACATATGGGGTCGTTGTCTTTAGAGGGATACACACGAGAGGGCACATCTTATGAAGTAGATTCCACTAACCTCTAGTTTGTGCAAGCTGAAATTTATACATAAAACTATTTACTAGATAGATATGAAAAAATGAGATATTAATTTTTTAATATATTTAGGGGTATCATTGCAAATTGTCGAATATTTTAGAGGATAAAATCGTTTATTTTGAGTATTTATTTTACATTTGTACATAATTAATAGTTAATGGGGTCTAATCCATTTTATATACTAACAAAAATCGTCAAGCTTTTTTTTTAATGGCCAGAAATTAGTGTCTTAAAAGGAGGCAAAAGCATCATTTATATTTATGGAGTTATATTTACGTATGGTCGAAAGTTTAGGGGGGGAGAATTTGCCATACTCTTTTTCTTTAATTTATTGGTCTAATCCATGAGTAAAATGAGCAGCAATAAGATAAATAGATATAGAATGCCATAAAAAAGAAAGGCCCTTATAGTGATCTCATACGCTAAATTTTTTAAGGGCAAGTGTTAAAAAGAGAAACTAGCAAATCCTTAAAACGAGAAAAGCCCTTTTAGTGTTATTAAGAGCCATGATAGTTAGGACGATTCTTTATAACAAAATTCATATAAAAAACCAAACTGATTACAATTACAAGCTTTATATATATATATATATATATATATAATTGAGAAATCTATAGAATATAGAGGAATTCATTTGCGTCTAAAGTATATCCTGGTCCTTATATGACAAGATACCTGTACAAATGTTTCTAAACATATAACATTCTATTTCATAAATTTTTTTACTTAACCTTCCCGAAAACGACATGTTGAAAGTAAAATATAGGAAATCAGGCAAATTGATTTTCTTCTCCATCCCTTTTTCCCCCTTTCTAAGGAAGCCATTTAATAAATTTCCAAGCTGGGAAAAGTTACTTCCCTTGCCCATATCCAATTTGATCAACACATACATATATAATTTCGTCCACCAAAGTCCAAACAAAGCCCTAGTCTTCTATTCACAACTACTTTTGACGTCCCTTAAGCTATTTATCTAGGAAACACTAATGATGTAATCATCAATTATGCACTTCCTATTCCTCTTTGTCGTAGGTGTTCTCATTTTGCTGATCTCAAGTTTCTTCTGATTTTCTTCCATACATGACTTCTTTTTTTTTTTTTTTTTTTTGTTTGGTCATAATTCCCATATAATATATTGTCTTGAAAAGAGCTAAAAGCGTTTTGATGCATCGGATCCTTCTTTCTTTGAAGCTGCAATTGCCCTCTCTTTTCTCTCGTCTCGTTCCATCTTCTTTTCCCTGCACTCTTGACTGCAAAACGCAGTGTCTCCCCTAGCAATAATGAAATAACCAATGTCAATCAAATTCGAATATAGTTTCGCTTTATGTAAATTACCATGAAGATATTATATTACAGTAAATACTTAAAATCACATCAACGTGATTGTTTATTCCATTGTTTGATTACTGAAACAATGATCATAACTATAACAACGGGATTTCAAAAGTCAGATAAGAAACGATGATTATCAATGAAACCATAGACTAATAATCCTAAGTTAGGGGATACTCTTTTTTTTTTTATAATGAAATATTTAGTGCAACTAGTAATGTTGAGAGAGATAATAACTGCAGACAAAATAAAGTTAAAATGATAATATATTTAAAAATAGAATTGTGTTTTTTTTTTTCTCCCCTCTTTTGGTTGCTATTCCATATTTTAAAAGGGAATTGCGTTGACTATTTTTGCTTGATTTTTAATTTTTCTATTTTTAATTTTCATCTTAATTATTTGGTGAGAGAGCACACGCATGTGACTTGTAATAGAATATAATGTTTACTTTCTATACTCCCGAAGATCACGAGCATCATAAATTTTTTTTAAGAACCGGAGGCCCACTCACAACCAGCTATTATTGGTCTCTACGTAAGCGTGCAATAATGAAGTACACATGCCCAGTGCTGCGCATAGCTATCTCTCACAGGGAAAAAGAAGTAGAATAAAGAGAGAAATTAATTATTAAAATTTTATTTATTCGTACATATTACTTTCAATGTTGGAGATGTATTACTTGTAATAGGAACTTTTTTAAAAATTAAAAGAATATATATATATATATATATATATTGTAGAATATTTTAAGAAAAAACTATTAGTAGCATATGCTTGCTATGGATGCCTAAAAAATAAAAAATAATTATAGTAAAAGGTGAAATGTTTAGTTACTTAGTTTAATATACATATATATTTTTAAATTTTAAAATGATGAATTATATAAAATTATAAATTGAAATTGAATTTATATATAACAACCCTTTTATTAATTTATTTTCTATTGATGGAAGGATACTGATTTGATGATTCTGTGTATTATATCAAAACTTTCTCCTTATTTCTTGGTCAGTAAGGATAATTAACATGTTCTTTTTATTTATTTATTTTTAAATTAGGCATACTTATTCGTAAAAAAGATGTTTATTTATGTATCTAATAGTGACAATCACCAATACGATAAATAAATAATTACATCTTTAATCAATCTATTTTAATAATACCCCCTAATTTTTCATCCCGGAAAAAAAGGGTATGTGGAGAGATAGTGTCCCTGTCAGATGACCAATAACACCATGAAAGTTCCATTTTTTTGTCCGGTCGAACAGAAATGAGTGAATGATATTTTCACAGGGGTGCAGCCAAACGTCGCTTTATGAATCTACCCCCATTGATTAAAACTAACAGACAATACACCCTTAAAGTATAAGCTTAAATAAACATTTTAAAATAAAGTCATTAATAAATAAACATTTAAAAATCTAATTAATTATTATAAAACTGTGTTAATGGAGTGTTGAAATTTTCAACACTCGAAACAGGCAAACATATAATATAGTGATATAATATATGATAAGCATTAAAGATTTAATAGAATAAAACTACTAAAATGATGCTTGTATTTTAATATTATAGATATAGATATTTATAATGTTAAAATGGATGGGATTTTTAAGTATGATAGATTTATATGATTTTCAAAAGAAGAATGATTTAAGTGGTTATATTAAAGAAAAGTAGTGAAATGAATTTATTTAAGATGGCTTACAAAGGTATGTATTCATTTTGACGTAATTTTTTTTTTTAAATAATCCAAATATAATTGATTTACTTAATTATTTATCTAACTTTTTAAAATGGGATGCAAGTGCTGTGTTCCTTTTTATTTATATTTCCCTCTTCTTCTTCTTCTTTTTCTCTCTATATCATGTAATAGATTTTGAAAAGTATAAGATATCCTTTTTTAGTTCCTACCTGACATGGTACAAACACTTTTACATTCTCACAGGAACAGGATTACTACATTTTCATCAGAACTTATAAACATGTCCCAGTACTATGAATAATATTAGAATTTTGAATCATGCTTCGAAAAGATTAACGTTTTGATCTAAAACAAAAGATAATCGACGTAAATACAAGAATCAAGAAAAAGAAATCCTAAAAAAAAAAACAGAAACAAAAATCAATTATTGACACTATATTGAACATGAGAGAGAGAGAGAGTACCTGTACATGTAAATATCTCGTCCGGGAACAAGCCGGCGTCTACAAAGGCCACACGTTCTTAAGAAGCTAGCAGTCTCCAAATATCCCCCAGAATCGTCACTGTTATTGTTAACACTACTTCTACCAGCAAGATTTCTTGGTGAAACCATCATCGTGCCTAAAAACCGCTCATCATATGGACCAGAATTACTGTTACTACTACTACTACTACTACTCATACCTAAACTATTCATGTTTTGATCATAGTTTGTCACTACAGCTTCTGTACTTGCCGGGTTATATTGGGCATCGGGCGGCTCTTGGTGATCGACGTTGGTCAAATCAACGGTGAGCCCCGACATGCTAGTTGTTCTACGGATCAGATGGCGTGGACGCTTTCCGAGTAACATGCCTCCCTTTTGGTTCTTTTAAGGTTGTAGTAACTTAAAAGAGAGATGTTGCTGTTTCGTGTTCAAGTTCTACATGTAGAAAGGGGGGAATGCATAATAATAATAGAGAAGAGAGAGAGAGAGAGAGAGAGAGAGAGAGAGAGAGTCTTTGTGTTTGTATGTTTGAGTGAGAATGGAACTGAAAATGGAAGGCGAGAGACAGAGGGGAATAAAAGAGATGGGAGAGGGAATCTGGGCCGTTGCTTGCGGGAGCAGGGTCCATGGAATCTACGTCATCCTTCTCTCTTTTTTTATTTTTAATGCCCAGGTTACTTTCATTACATGGATTTTTTTTCTTTACTGAAAAAAAAAAACATAAATCAGCACTTTAAACTTTGTCCTAGGGTATTAATAGTCCCGGAGAGGTGGAATAGAATAATCCAATTAAAAGGTAATGATTATATGTCTATAATGCATTGTATATCTCATAATAGATTTTATTTATTTATGTTTTTTTTTTAGAATCAATGATTATTTATAGGTTTTATCTTAATATTAAAGAAAAATTTAATCTAAGACTTATTTTTGTTTTAGTGGATTTTGATTTGATATTAGAAGTATATTGATTTTTCCCTAATAACCAACTAATTTTATTGATAAATACTATATATTTGATATACCATATATTCTATTAAAAAATTAGTATCGACATTACTATATTATAAGAACCTTATAATTATTTATACTTTTATATTTATTTAAATAGACTTGTATATTTATTATTCCCAACAAAATTGGAAATTTTTATCTTAAGCATTATTGCGAAAGCAAATTCTAATTAACATGGTTTATTTTGAAATATAAGAGTATGTTTTATTTTGTTTAATTTTTTATTGAATATGCACGAAAACAGATAAATTCGAAATTCTTCTCAACAACAATTTGTTAGCAAACCAAAGAGCTTCCTCTTATTTTTAATACATCTAATCAAGTTCTATTTAGCGCATAAAAATCCCAAAAAAAAAATGATAGATACTTAGTCCAAGTTTAATAAGACCAATACTATAAAATAACAAAGGTTAAATATAGATTGATTGGATCACGAGCAACATTAGTCAATTTATCACAATAAAATAAATTTCCTTATTCGAAGAAGTGTGAAAATACAAGGAAATCAGAGGCCTAATTGCATAACGAGCAAATATTTGGGAGCTTATTTATGTACTTTTGCCTTCATTATTGGCATCATGGAAGTAAATATTAAGAAAACGTATTTTACATTTCTTGTCACATATTCCTAAGA
Source organism: Laguncularia racemosa (assembly GCA_037954665.1). NCBI lineage: Eukaryota > Viridiplantae > Streptophyta > Magnoliopsida > Myrtales > Combretaceae > Laguncularia > Laguncularia racemosa. The sequence goes on along the minus strand of JBBMOL010000097.1, from coordinate 1,716,430 downwards.
TCATTGGAATTAGACTATTTTGCTACATACTTCTACTTACAGCATGAAAAATCAAAAGCAATAAACTAAATCCATGAATAATTTTCCATAAATTGTAATCCCAAAAACTTTTAATTCATAACTTTGTCCTCCGATATTCATTATTCAAGCTCATCTACTAAACCATTCTAAATTTGTCAATATCTCAAAAATAACATGAATCAAATATTAATGCCGTAAGTTTGTCAGACGTAATTATATTCTCTACTCTTCATTCTCTTCATTATAACTATCGCATATTCCACCATCAATGTCCTTAACACCCTCATCACCCGGAAATAAGAAATCCCAGCATGGGTGAGCAATTAGGTTCGATACAAAAATCACCTTCGTACAAACACATACATATGTTATGCCACACATGACATAATTGCTATATGCAACAATCAATAACATGTAACAGCCACAATTTAGTTTATCTTATTTAACATCTACAAAGAATTATTCATTAGACCCATAGTGATTTCAAAGATGAGGATCATGATCCCTAATGATGTTTTTAAAAATGTGGAGTAGACCCTAGAGTCATCTTCAAAATTGTGAAGTGATTCCAAGAATGAGTTTGGCGTCATCGACCCTAAGAGTCCATCAATCTAATCATCTATAATTGGATTCATCGCCTATATTAGTCATTAATAGTCTAATCCATTACCATTCACAATAATATCTCATATCACTAATGTAACTCATCTACAATTTCTTCATAGATGTCCTAATCATATCAGCTGTAGCTTCACTAATTTGACGATCACCTATCCATGGTGTCTAAACTACTAAGCACATCATATTGAGTACTTGCCCTTTTATAGGGATGTTACACTCAATCCATGACCTCATATCCATTCTCTGACCTCGACTCTAACCATAAGCAATACCCATTGTTTATTAGCCAAATATTCATTGAGTGAATCAATTGGAACTCACCTTGCTACAACTTGGTGTATCCTAGTTTCAAATTCAATCGCTCGAGGTTTTATATTATCTTTTCACTATTTTCCAAATTTGTCATCCTTTTTATTGAGGAGTTCATCCTAATTCATTCCAAGTTGAAATTTATACTTGAAGGAAAAAAGAAAAAAAAAATCTTTTTCTTAATACTTATAGTTTAGAATCTTTAATCTTGTTTTGAAATTTTCAAATGATTAATAATTCTTATCTTATCACTTGTTCATAATTTTACAAAATTTCCCACTTTCCCGTTATTCTCATAATTCTCTCTATAGATTATCCAAAATTACATATTTTCACAAATAATTCTATGGTCTAATTCCTAACTTAAATCTTTCTCCAACTATATGATTAGATTAGGACTGATAATTTTTGTTAACAAGTCGTATTCGTTTCTTTATTTCATGTTGAATTTGTGTCATTGCCAAATATATATGAAATTGGATGGAGATCGTAAATAATTAGTTTCCACTATAATTTTATTTGTCTACATCATAATCGTATCTTTCATATTGTATGTCGAGTTTTCTTTCTATAATCATATTTTTAATAATATCATGTTTGTATTCATGTTATTATACCATATCGACTATTGCTAGCTCTAGATTAAATACTTAAAGTGTTGTTTTTCACAATTTTCCTTAAAATAAAAAAAAAAAAAGAGGAAGACAAATTCGGATTTCTTACATTACAACATGTATGACGAAATCCTCCGACGGCAGCTAACTTCTCCTTACATTTTTCTTCGACAACACCCAAAAGTTTTTAGTACCAGTTTAGTGATGATTTATCTTCAATTAATTTAGAAACCAATATACTAAGTGTTTATCTTAACTTTACATAAACATGGCTAAAATCCTCCCTTTTCGTGCCTTGTTCCTTTAAACAAATTGACAATGAATTCTTGTTTGGAATCTATTTGATAACTCATACCAAGAGATTGAATCACCAGTTCATAGATGGAAAGGCTTGATTTCTTACTTGAAATTAGCCCGAAATCAATGTTTGTAACTTACTTTAAACATTTGTAACATATATTCAATGTTTGTAAAATTACAAAATTTTTCATACCTACACTTAACTTGTTTATGGAATATATTCCATAAGAAGCCTCACGAATTCATAATTTCTCATTATTTTCGAGAATATCTCAACATTTTGTAATTTCTCATATATTTCGCAATCAAACTCAGATATTCGTAACAAAAGCTTTCATAAATTGTCATAACGTTCATAGTTTCATACAAAACTCGACAATGTATCAAAAATCATTTGATCGCATAAATTTCGTAATTTGGAACAAGAATTAGTATTTTGTCAAAACACTTTGTGACAAAACTTCAGATTTCGTAAATTATGATTAATTCATTTCACTGTAATTCTATAACTGTACTTTATAATTCATATTTTCACACATAACTCCATAATTATTTTTTTTAATTCGTTAAATCCTTTAAATTTTGTGATATCAAGTTTTTCCCCCCTTAAATGCTCTTAAAGTTAGTAATTTTACTTATTTAATTCTAATTATACTCATAATTTCGTAACACATCACCAACTACATTACTTCATCAAAATTCATAAAACCGTTTAGGAAAAGCGAATTCACTCAAACATTATGTAAATTATTCTTTGTTCCGAAGATTTCAACCTTGTTGCGACACTTGTAAGCTCACAATATTTTTCATAAAACTACTTATTTTTCTTAATTTTATTCAAAGTCTGTACTTTTCCTCGAAACTTCTTGATCACTCATAATATTTCGCAATTTCATTGTAATTCATAAAATCATAGTAATAATGGGCACCCAACACTTCGAGTTCAGGGAGGTCGACCTATACATAGGAGCGGTTCAAAACTGATCTGAGCTCAGTCCTGATTCGTTGGTCATGGGTTGGGAGGAATATAAATTTACTATAATTTTTTTTTTAATTTTTTCGATTCATCATATAAACTCACCAAATCGACAAAATATTTAAATAAATATAAGTCTAATGATGGGTTGAGCTAGCTCCCATAGTTCAGTTTGCAACCAATCTTACCCTTTCCAATGTCTAGATGGACTAAGTATATTGGTAGTAATAGTAAAGCTCCTGCAGATTAAGATCATGATTAGTTCCAGGGTTGCCTATTCTGATATATTCCCTTTTGGTGTGGGCACTAAGGTAAATATCTAGACGACTTTGGATGAGGAATATTTTATTTTATTTTTTTTTCCGTGAGATTCACGTTTGATCTCGGGGGATGTTTTCACCACTTCGTTTCAACATAGTTTGTGTTTAGATAGGGACAATGAAGTTCTCGATGGAACTCCATTTGGTCATTGATTACATGACGATCAGATGAAGCGTTTGGATCCAAAAGAGACCTTATCTATTGAATTGATTTCCCATTTTATATTTATTTATTTCTTTGTTTGCTAAAATCTACTTGACGTATTGTTGGGATGCCTTCTTATCTTGTTCTATTTAGTTTCTTTAGTTGGTAGATTACTTTAGTCTATTATTGTTATTTTTTTTTTTGAAAAAAATTACAAATAAAGGATTAACAATTGGGATTATGCTTAATATTAATATTATATTAAATAGTTAAAAAGTAAATAATCAAATATTGAAGTAATTAAAATAATAATCTGATAGAGGGGATACAAGAAGCAATTATACGGTTGAAATCACGGGTTCTGCGCACGGCCGGAAACACGGCCGTGTCTCGAGCAAGGGTATCAAACCGCAAGACATCACAGAGTCTAACACGGCCGTGTCTCGAGCAAGGGTATCAACGGCCTGAAGCACGGCCGTGTCTCGAGCAGGGGTATTAAACAGCTAATCCCCACAGAGTCTAACACGGCCTGAAGCACGGCCGTGTCTCGACTAGGGGCATCGAACAACAAATAGTCACAGAGTCCAACACGGTCTGAAGCACGGCCGTGCCTTCGACCGTGTACGCGCAGATTCGTCTTTTCCTTTTGATATTTTTAGGAGAGTATATAAACATTTTTGTAGTCATGTTAGGGTTACGTCTTATTTTATTCTTGAAATACATTTCGTGAGAAACTTCTCGTCTTTAACGGTTGTGCACAACCATTGTTTGTTTAAGATATTCATTCATTGAGTGATTCTCTAAGCTTTCTACGCTAACTCGCTGCGTCAATTGGTATCAGAGCAAGGAAAATTTCCTGTGGAGATGTCAGGTGACGGAAGTTTAGGAGGCGGTCACGTTCCGGACGTTGCTCGGGATGTGGAAACTCTGCAAACCGAAGTGCAGGCTCAAAGGGTAGTGTTGGATACCATGGATCAGAGACTCCGACGCTTCGAACAGCGTTTTGATGATCTGGTGGAGCGTTTCGACGCAATGGGAACCAATACAAACAGGGATAGAGACGTTAGGGGAGTACAACCCGGGGCAAACCCTGCTCTTGGCGTTCCAATCAACAGACCTATCGCTGCGAATCGAAGAGTCCAAGAATATGATGTGGATTCTGAGGAGGAAGATGATTGGTTGGCCAGAAACCCGCAACCACGGCGGAGAGGATACGGTGGGGGTGGTTATGGCCGGAATCGTCAGGGCTACGATCAGGGAGACACTAGCGAATTCAAATTAAAGGTAGATATACCTTCTTTTAACGGTAATTTGAACATCGAGGATTTAATAGATTGGCTGGCAGAAGTGGATCGTTTCTTTGATTATATGGAAGTGCCGGAGAATCGTAGGGTGAAGTTAGTGGCATGTAGATTGAAAGGAGGGGTTTCGGCCTGGTGGGAGAGGTTGCAGAATAGGCGATATAGGGAAGGAAAGCAACCGGTGCAGACGTGGTATAGAATGAAGCAATTGATCCAAAGAGATTTCCTGCCTCTTGACTACGAACAAATATTGTTCCAACAATACCAGAAGTGTAGACAAGGCCCGAGAACAATGTATGAATATACGGCGGAGTTCATGAGGTTGGCTGAGAGAAATGACCTTAGGGAAAGCGAAGGACAGTAGGTGGCTAGATACCTGGATGGACTGAGGCTGCAAATTAAGGAGAAGATAAGGGTTCATGTTTTACGCAACGTCAATGAGGCGAAAAACATGGCCCTTCGGGCAGAGATGATTACAAGAAAAGACCAATAGGTTTGATGGAGGTAACCGAAGGTTTAAGAACAAAGGATTCAGTACCGTAAGTACGAATAGAGGGAAGGCTGTCCTGGAAGCTCCAGGCGGAAGCAATGAGAAGAGAGAAGAAAGGGGAGCAAGTAGGAGACCAATGGAAAATAGGGAAGCACCTAAGCAAAACAATCCCTATGCTAAACCAGTTATGGGAAAGTGCTATAGGTGCAACCAACCGGGTCATCGTTCCAATGAGTGCCCTAATAGGAGACCAATCAATGTTATTGATAGAGAGGAGGATGATGAGGTGTGCTGTGAACCGGATGGATGGGATGAGCTTTATGGTGATGATGGTTATGGAGATGATGAGGAAACGTATGTCATTAGGAAGTTGATGTTGGCACCAAAGTGTGATGAGAAGTCCCAAAGACATCAGTTGTTCCGTACTAGGTATACTGTTGATGGTAGGGTGTTTGACTTGATAGTGGATAGCGGGAGTTGCGAGAATATCATTGGTAGGGAAACGGTGAGAGTATTGAATTTGACGATTGAAAAACACCCGAATCCATATACCATTGGATGGATTAAAGCGGCTGAGAAAATAGAAGTCACTGAGCGATGCAGAGTACCTTTCTCTATAGGGAAGTATAGAGATGAGGTCTATTGTGATGTCGTGGACATAGACGCATGCCACCTTCTATTTGGGAGGCCTTGGCAATTTGATGTTGATGCCAAACACGAAGAAAGGGAGAATGTTTACCGATTAGAGAAGGATGGGGTAAAGTTCACTCTCCTACCTCTCAAAGCATCTCACCGCCTTAAAACTTCTAAAACGGAGGGGCGTTCTTTCCTCACTATCACCCAATCTGAGAGGGAGATGGAGGAAGCAATTAAGGAGACGCATACAATCCATGCATTAGTTGTCCGACAAGTGATGACCGTGGAGGAAGATTAGAGTAGTGACCAAGAGTTGCCAGACAGTGTGAAGGCGCTACTGGAGGAGTTTAGGGAAATAACATCTGAGGAGCTACTCGATGGATTACCTCCTATGAGGGATATCCAACATCATATTGATTTGATTCCAGGAGCTAGCCTACCTAATCTTCCACATTATAGGATGAGCCCAAAGGAGACGGAAATATTGCAGGGAAAGGTGCAAGCACTACTCCAGAAGGGATTCATCAGGGAGAGCATGAGCCCTTGCGCAGTGCCCGCTTTGCTGACCCCAAAGAAAGATGGTAGTTGGCGCATGTGTGTCGACAGCAGAGCAATCAACAAAATTACCATTGGCTATAAATTCCCGATACCAAGGTTGGAAGACATGTTAGATTGCTTGAGTGGGGCCAAGTTCTTTTCCAAGATCGATCTGAGAAGTGGTTACCATCAGATTCGGATCCGACCGGGAGATGAGTGGAAAACGGCCTTTAAAACTAAGGAAGGCCTATATAAATGGATGGTCATGCCTTTTGGCCTCAGTAACGCCCCAAGCACCTTCATGCGTATTATGAATCAGGTACTTAGACCCTTTTCTGCTCGGTTTGTCGTAGTTTACTTTGACGATATCCTAATCTATAGCAAAACTAAGAAGGAACACATCGATCATGTGAGGGAAGTGTTGAATGTTCTGAGGGAGAACAAGCTCTTTGTGAATCTCAAGAAGTGTGTATTCCTCTTTAGGAGATTGTTGTTTTTGAGTTTTGTCGTTAGTGGTGATGGAATTACCGTGGATGATGAGAAAGTAAAAGCTATTAGGGAATGGCCCATTCCCAACACCGTAAGTGCTTTGAGGAGTTTTCTGGGATTAGCGAGCTTCTATAGAAGGTTTATTCGTCATTTCAGCACCCTTGCTGCACCTATGACCGAGTGCCTGAAGAAAGGGAAGTTCCAGTGGAGTGATGAAGCTGAAAGTAGTTTCGGGCTGTTAAAAGAAAAGTTGTGCAATGCTCCAGTCCTTGCATTACCTGACTTTGATAAATTGTTTGAAGTCGATTGTGATGCAAGTGGGGTAGGAATAGGAGCGGTGCTATCTCAGGAAAGGAAGCCCATTGCCTTTTTCAGTGAGAAGTTATGCGAGTCTAGGCGGAATTGGTCCACTTATGACAAAGAATTTTATTCAGTGGTGCGTGCTTTGAGGACCTGGGAACATTACCTAGTGGGCAAGGAATTCGTGCTATACTCCGACTGTGATACTCTTAAGCACTTGAATAATCAGACCAGGATTAGTAAGGACATGCATGCACGGTGGATTCAATTCTTACAGAAGTTCTCGTTTAAAATTAAACATAAATCGGGAGTCTACAACAAAGTCACAGATGCTTTGAGTAGGCAAGCCAGTTTGTTGGTGACACTTCACACTGAAGTGGTGGGATTTGAGCATATGAAAGATCTATACGCAACTGATAACGATTTTAAGGATGCGTGGGTGTTGTGTCGGGACAAACAACCTAGCAGTGATTTCCATATTTATGATGGGTTCCTCATGAAAGGAAATCAGCTTTGTATTCCAGAGTCTTCTCTGAGGGAGAAGCTGATCCGTGATTTGCATGGTGGTGGATTAGCAGGTCATCTGGGCAGAGACAAGACCATTGCAGCAGTCAGCACTAGATACTACTGGCCACACTTGAGGCGTGACGTTGGGAGGGTTGTGCAACGGTGTTATATATGCCAGACCTCTAAGGGTCAGGCCCAAAACACGGGCCTCTACACGCCACTCCCCATTCCTGAGAACATATGGGAGGATTTGTCCATGGACTTTTTCCTGGGATTGCCCCGTACCCAACGGGGCGTTGATTCCGTTTTTTTTGTGGTTGACGGGTTCTCTAAGATGGCACATTTTATCCCATGTCGGAAGGTTGCTGATGCTCAGGTCATTTCCAAGTTGTTCTTCAAAGAAGTGGTACGCCTCCATGGGGTGCTTAAGTCTATTACTTCAGATAGGGACAGCAAGTTCCTGAGTCATTTTTGGAGAACCTTGTGAGTGTAGTTTGATTCCGCACTGAACTATAGCAGCACGGCTCATCCATAGACGGATGGCCAGACAGAAGCTACAAATCGCACTTTGGGCAATCTAATTAGAAGTATTTGTGGTGAGAAGCCCAAGCAATGGGATGTGGCATTGGCTCAAGCAGAGTTTGCTTATAACAGTGTCGTTCATAGGACAACAGGCAAGTCTCCATTCTCTATTGTCTATACCAATACTCCTAACCATGCTGTGGATTTGATCAAGCTTCCAAGGGATACGACGTCTCACACAGTAGCCAAGAACCTAGCGGATAGTTGGCAGCACGTTACATCTAAGCTGCGGGCGAAAATTGAACAATCTAATGCTAGGTACAAAGCTGCAGCTGACAAGCATCGCCGGCGACAAGTGTTTTCAGTGGGTGATCAGGTTATGGTATTCTTACGCAAGGAACGGTTTCCTGTTGGCAAATACAGCAAGCTTCAACCAAAAAAGTATGGTCCGTATAAGATCGTGTAGGCAATCAATGATAATGCTTATGTGGTTGGTTTACCAAACAACATGGGCATTTCAAAGACATTCAATGTCGCTGATATCTTTCCCTTTTTCCCTAACGATGTGGCATTATATCCTACAGAGAACTCGGGGTCGAGTTCTTCTCTAGTGGGAGAGAATGATGGAGGGGATACAAGAAGCGATCATACGGTTGGAATCACGGGTTCTGCGCACGACCGGAAACACGGCCGTGTCTCAAGCAAGGGTATCAAACCGCAAGACATCACAGAGTCTAACACGGCCGTGTCTCGAGCAAGGGTATCAACGGCCTGAAGCACGGTCGTGTCTCGAGCAGGGGTATTGAACAGCTAATCCCCACAGAGTCTAACACGGCCTGAAGCACAGCCGTGTCTCGACCAGGGGCATCGAACAACAAATAGTCACAGAGTCCAACACGGTCTGAAGCACGGCCGTGCTTTCGACCGTATACGCGCAGATTCGTTTTTTCCTTTTGATATTTTTAGGAGAGTATATAAACCTTTTTGTAGTCATGTTAGGGTTACGTCTTATTTTATTCTTGAAATACATTTCGTGAGAGACTTCTCGTCTTTAACGGTTTTGCACAACCATTGTTTGTTTGAGATATTCATTCGTTGAGTGATTCTCTAAGCTTTCTACGCTAACTCGCTGCGTCATAATCAATATTTTAAGTGGCTCAAATAAAATATTTATTATTATCTTATAAATATACTACATTGTTCAATTTAATGGTATTATGATAAAATTATCTATTTGAACTATTAACATAATATTGATCTTTATAGATTTTGCTCTAGATTCGGATATGCTTCATATGAAATTTGTAATTGCCCATTGGTGTATAGCTTTTGGCTATGGATCTGTATCACTGATACTTGTTAGGTTACAACACCTCTGTATCAGCAGTGAAATTCAATTCTAGTAGAATTGATCTGGACTGTGTTATTGTCATTTCTTAAAGATAACCAGGGAATTAGAGCCCTAAATGCATGACATGTGCTTGAGACCATTGTGATGGGATATGGTTTTGGATTGCCAAATCTGGCACCTGGCAGGGCGTGCTAATGAAATGGAGGGTCATGTCACTTCTCATGAGCTCACTGCAATTACGAATAGATGTAGCCTTAGATTTGCTCTTGATCGACCTGTTGGCATATCAATTTTTAAGAGTAAAAAGGGTAAGAAGCCAATGACACTGTTATTTCAAATTAACTCCATTTATTAGGAGTATAAATAATAAAAAAGTGGCTTCATATTGACATTTGTATGTGAGACCGCTCCATCATGTAACACATATCTAATACTAAGATAAATAGTCCAAGCATGTAGTACTGTTTTCTCATATGACACTCGGCTTTTCCGTTGCAAATGGCACCTGTAGGTGTATGAACTACTTGACAGGCTGAGCCTCACATTACAAGGTCAAAGATTTCACAACAAAACTTGTTTTATTGGATAGGTTGCTAATAACTCGTATAAACGTCCAAACTACTAAATTCGTTTAAAAATCTCTTGTACTATTATTTTTTTCTAATTATTATATATATTATAATTATTAAATAAAAAAAATTCCAATCTAGATCAATTTTATACCACCAAACTATAAAAATGCTAACATTCAAACGTTTCCTTCATCTGTGCCGATATCCCAAAAAAGAAGCAAGCAAGATTAGTGCAATGGATGTTGATTGAAGACGTATACTGTTGGACCTTGATGAATGTTAATCCGAGAATCGGGATGAATCACTCGTGGAGAAAGAGGGTCTATGATGATATGAAGAATATTTGGTGCGAGATTATCCCCTGAAGCAGTATCAGAGATAACATTGCAACAAAAATAAATAAATAAATTGTTGAAAAAGTACAAACATAAACAATAGAAAGTAGTTAAAGGTCTTATAGTACAATTAATATGAATACTGCTTCTCTGAGATAGTACAGGTTGAAATCCCCTCATTTCCATTAGTTCCCTCCTCCACTTCCCCCCACCCAGAAAAATACATAAATATTTATATATTGGTGAAAAATTATAAACATAAACAATAAGAAGTAGTTAAGGCGTTGTAGTCCAATTAACACGAATATTGCTCTCTCGGAATGGAACAAGCTCAAATCCTCCATTTTCCATTAATTATAAACATAAACAATAATAAGTAATTAAGGCCTTCTAACTCAATTAGCATGAATACTGCTCTTCTAGGATGATATAGGTTCGAATCCTTCCTTTTCCATTAGTTATGTAATATGTAGCTCCCCCACCAAAAATAAATAAATAAATAACATAGCTTAAAGTTGAGGCAGTAATTTTGACTTTGCCCCAAATTTCTTCATTTAATATATTTTAAAATACTCATCCATTATAGAAAATAGTAATCTAAACATATTGATGGTGTCAAATCCAACAAAATAAAATCCTATTAAAAATTGATATGGAATGTGTGTAGTGGTAAATATAGTCATTTCCACAAAGATTAGTGATAACTATTTCTTCTAAGTTCTTAATAAAATGTGAAAAAGGGGTTTTGAAAATTGATATTAAAATAAAATTGAATAAAACAAAATTGTGATAAAAATAATTTAATAATAAGAATATCTAACCAAAGAATAATCTCAGTTTTGAATAATCGAATTAATCACTTATGCAAGGATAGTTTCTTTCTCCCTTGAATAAACTGATTATGGTTATTAAATATGCTCTAAAAACTTATCTCTCCTTACTTCAATGATAACCAAGATAAGATCATTGATTATTTCTCATATTAGTGATTAACTCTAAACAAGCGATAGAATTCAATCCAGCAACAACATTAAAAATCAAAAGGACCACCAATTCTTGTTAACAAACTTAAACATGTGGGTTTATTCAAATTAGGTCATCTTCCTATATAGCATAAATTGACTATCCCTCTATAGTAGATTTATGTTATTTATCACAAATATTAGAATAATTATACAATTTTGGATTTAATAATCTAAATGGCAATATACTATTTTGCTAATTGAGCAATAGGCCTTTTTCCAACAATCATATAAAATAATAATCCCAATAAAATTCAAAAGGAAGATAAATATGCAAAAAATAAAAGAAAAAAATTAATTAGATCTCACAATTCTTAAAATCTTGGTTAAATAGAGTTTAGCAACTCATGCTTGAGAGAAGGAAGAAAATATGCAATTAAGGATACTCCCATCTCCCCAAAAGAAGTTTATTTAAATCCTAAAATTACTGCTTATCCCATACCAAGTAGGATAAGAAAAAAATAATAATAAACATCCTAACTAAAGGGGGAATTAATCTTGAGCAAAAAGGGATTTTCCGATGAAATAAATCATAACCAAAAGAGAACAATATCCAAATATCCAACTATCAATGTTATCCTTATCCATAGCCTTATTGCACCAATTCTTCCAGCTTAGTCCATCCAATAGGCCATATCCAATAGGCCATGTTGATGCCTAAAACCATACCAGGAATATTTTTTTCAAGCTCATTTCAATCCAATTCTTTGGCTTACATCATCAAATTCAAAACATAATCAAAATTCCATAATAGGCATTTAAACTGATTAAAATACAAGGGAAATCATCTAAATTATATGCAATTTATACTGCTTATCACATGCCTACTTATGTTTGATCTATTTATACTTAATCTCTTATATTTGAAAATGAACCTTTAGACCATTAAATGATTGAAGACGTGCTTTCTACTTGCATAGTCAATATGACCATTTTGGTCTTGATTAAAAAAATAAAAAATAAAAAATATTAAGTACAAAAAAAGTATAAAAATAAAAACTAACAGATAAAAAATTGAGAACTCTTATCTTTTTTGGCAATTTTATATACTTTTTAATTGTAGTAGCTTTTGGTTATATTCATGGAATGGCGAATTTCTGGTGTAAGGATATAGAAACATATTTTTAAAGCTTTGAGAGACTAAATGTTACTACTAAAAAAAAAAAAAAAGAAGTCTAAATGCATAATTTGGAGATAAGTATATATGGAGCAAATATAAAGAGGTTTTATGTGTAATTTGTCTTAATAAAAACTTTTTTTTTGATTAATTCTTAATAAAAACTTTCTATTATTAAAAAAGAAAAAAAAAAAGAAAACGAGTACTAATACATGTGCATTGACAATTCACAAACATCAAGATATTCAAAAAGATCTTAATTATGACAAAAATAAAAGAAATTGGGACATTTGTATCTCTTGAACTGTGGACCTTATCTATCTGAATTGGTGCAAGAAGCATCCATTGGAAAGTGGAAAGACTCAACAGGAAAAAGAAAAGAAAAGAAAAGAAAGTGGCCTTCCACATGATGCAAAGTATGGACTAATAGCTGAGAGTATCTAATGGAAAGCACTCAATGTGAGTAAGCTTTTGATGTCCTTTTCTCCTCATAATGTCAAATTGTCTTCAAAAAGGGACAACAGTATCTTACTCTCCAAGTAAAGATGGTCCATTTGCTGATACATTAATGTTGCATACTCTAACGTGGGAGCTTTTAGACCAGTGAACTCCATTTATCTGGAAAAAAAGTGTAATAATGGATGTCTCCTACCAACACATAAACAAAGATGGACAATCAGTATGATGGGTTTATAAAGTTTACAGTCCTCCCTCATGCCCTAGCTAGTGTCCACTACAGATGATGGGCACAATTTTTAAGGGCAGCTGCACTCATCAGGAATATCATTGGGAGCCCAAAAGCACCATGAAAACCAATAATTCCATCTCAATACCAATACCGAGATCCTTGGCAAATGTATTAGACGAAAAATTCCATAAAAAATGCACTCTTTTGTAAATTGGAAAATGTTAATCATTCATATATATACATCCGTTAAGATTCCAAATAATCAACTTTTCATCATATATATATATGATTTTTTTTGTTAATCACAAAAAAAAAGAAAAGAAAAAGAAAAAAATCTTTCTAGACCTACTAAAGGAGGATTCTATAAAATTTATATTCTATCTTATATTTAGTGAAAACTCTCAAAATTCCCAATAAAGTTAAAAAGAAAAAAGAAAAAGAAAAGAAGAAGATCTTAAGTCAATTAAAAAAAGGATTTATTAAATTTAGAGTCAAATTTTTTTTCAAAATGGCCATTATACTCATAAACTTGATTTATCAAAACTATCTTCAAAATAATCCAATGACTTTGAATAAAATTTCAAGACCCTAATGAAGTACATAAAATCATTAAGGAATTATTAAGAGTTAATTACAAAGAAAAAATTGGAGGTTAGGGATCAATTTTGCAAAATAACTATTTTAATCGTAGATCTGATTAATAGTCTCTAAAGTTGGTCAAAATCATCAAAAAACTTAAATTAAAATCATTTAGAAACATTTTAAATTATTCAGAGTGATATCTAGAAATTTAGAGATAAATTACCAAAAATAACAATTTTTACCCTTGAAGATGATTTTATCAAAATTGGATCTAAAATTTTCTTAGAGACCCTAAATATGACCCAAAGACCTTAAATAGGTGAATAAAATCAATTATAAAATATTTGGAGGTAATTGGAAAAAAAAATAATTCCAAGATCAATTGAGTAAAATGACCAAAATGCTTATAAGCTTAATTTAATTTAAACATGACTAAATTTTTTAGTTCCTAAAGACAATTTATGGAAAAGAAGGAGTTATTTTTTAGCTGGAATGAAATGGGAAAAATAAAATGTCTTTTATACCAAAATTAGAGACACATGACACCTTTTTACAAAAACCCTTAAACCTAGTGGTTCCTTCTTACTTTTTCCTAAAATCCTAACTTTTTCCCACCCCATAAAACCCCCCAAACCAAACATGAGAAAATAGCCACCCCTTTCCTTTTACTTCAAAATTCCTTTAAGGTAGAACCCATAAAAACTCTACCAAAACTCCAATCAACAACCTAACCTTAATTACTCATTAACCCTCTTACTAACCTAGTTCGTTTCTTGTAAGTTTTAGGCGCCAATCAAGTTAGAATATTGGAGGAGGGGCTCACAAGATCATGGTTTGGAAGATTAATTTAAGGTAAGTAAATTGTTTGTGAAGATTAAGCTAGTTTAAGCATCTTGATCTCAAGTATTAGTAATAAGTTGGTTGTTTTAATGCAAAGGGTTGCATTGGAATAAAAAATCACATTATTTTGAAGGCTTACAGGTGGCAACCAACTTATAGCAAGAAGGATTAGATTGATCTTCAATAAGGTAAGGGAGCCTAACTAAGTTACCTTGATGAATAATGAGAATCTAGAGTAATTAGAGTTCCTAATAAAGTGATTAATGCAAACGAGCATGAATAAAGGTTGAGCATACAAGAGTCATTATCCAATATGTTCCTCTTGAATATTCTTTTATGAACCTAAATGAGGATTAATGTTTTAGCATGCTAAATATTGTGTTGGAAGCAAGTTTGAATGGTGATTTAGTGAAGTCGGAAATGACTAAACATGAGAGTTTGATGATTTTCTTGCACATTGATGGTGCGATGTTGGAACCATTGTGATCACCACTATTCATGTCTCTCCTTTAGTGTTCTTTGATTATTCAAGTGTTGATTTAGGACTTGATATTCTAGATGTGTTATTAGGTACTGGAGATGTAGTTAAAAATCAAATTGATGCACATAATTGGAGATTTTGTTGAGCAATGAGTAACTGCCACTATGATGATGAATTTGAGGCTTCATTTGTTCTTGTCAAATTTGTTTTGAGCATTAATTGGTGATAATTTGAGGATTAGAGTAAGAACTCATGACTTCTAGATTGATTTTGGTGATTAAATAGTATATAATATGTAAGGTTAAGAGTGGGAATTCGTACTATAGTTGA
The DNA here is from genome assembly GCA_037954665.1 of Laguncularia racemosa. Classification (NCBI taxonomy): domain Eukaryota; kingdom Viridiplantae; phylum Streptophyta; class Magnoliopsida; order Myrtales; family Combretaceae; genus Laguncularia; species Laguncularia racemosa. The sequence continues at coordinate 1,701,024 of JBBMOL010000097.1, read as the reverse complement.
ACTAAGTGGTTGAATGGAGTCAATTGATGATTTAATTACTAATTCCCAATATTTTGACATGTTTTTAATGTGATTAATTTGATGAAAATTGAAGTTATAATATAATTGTTGAGTTTAGCAAAAATTGAGGATTAATTAGGTTGAATTATAGTATGGGGAAACTTAGAATTTTGAATTTCTTGCATATTTTGGTGTAATGTTCAATTCTGGAAAAATGTAGTAAATTATGTTTATTTTGGTTAATTTAGTAGAATTATGATTTAATTACAAATAGGAATTTTTTTGGATATGAAATGAGGCCTAAATGTGATAATGTGTTAAATTAGACTAAAGAATTGATGCAATTTTAAGTTGGGGCGTGTCCTATAGTATTTTCTCTATTTTTATGGTATTTTGGGATTGAAAATGAAAAGTAAATGATATATTAGACATTGGGAAGGAGTAGGAACAAGCGGAGTTTAGTTTGAAGTAATTTGGATCTAAATTAAATAAGTTATGAGCTCCTAAAGTTAGAAATTCATAATTAAAATTGGTCTGGTAACTCAAGGGCCATAAATTGAGTAAAATAAATATGTTTTTGATAAAATAAACACCGGAAGTGATAAAGAGACAATTGGCTTTAGTTTCACCTAATTTAGGCTTAAATTGAGTAAGTTATGACCATTTAAAGTTAAAGTCTAAATTTGTGATGAGTTAAAATTAAGTTAGTCAATGGTTTAACTAAATTAGGCCAAGGTCAACCCAACCATAAGCCGGCTCAACCAAAATAGGCTTAAGGACCCCTCTCTTACCCTCCTTTGGTTGGCTCATAAAATTAAACATAATTTGTTTAAATGGGCTTAATTAACTAAACTATCCTAATTGATTTGAAATAAAATTTGACACGATAATATGAACCTAATAACTTGAATAGGCTCAAAACCCAAATTCAAAATATAATTAGGCCTATTTTCTTTCTAAGGCTTATAACTTAAATGAGCCTTAGCACAATGAATAACTCAATTAGGCCTTAAACTAATTCAAGGCCCAAATCAAATTAACTAATTAAAATAAATCAAACTTAGGTCTGAAAAATAAAACAAACTTACCTAATTAAATTGAAACTTAAATAGGCTTAAAACCAAACCATACTTGGCCCCATTGAACTCTAGGGCCTACACCCTAAATGAACACCAATAAACACATTAAATTTAATTAAGCTTTAAAACTATCAAGACCCTAAATTAGATAAACACCTAAAATGAAATTACAATGGAACTTAATAAATCAATTGGACTTATGACACAACTAATGAGACCAAGTAAACACAATAGACTTAGGCCAACTTAGAATAGATAGAATTAATCTAATTTAACTTAATTGTAATTAGTAATTATAACTAGACTCAACTAGATCAATTAAGGCTAATGGGCCTAATTTTAAACATAATTGGGCCTACTATACTTAAAAAGGCCTAAATACCCAATTGGGTCTTAAACTTAATTAGAGTTAAAATTCAAATAACTTATTAAATTTAATTAAATAAACCTTAAATGGTCCGAGTCACAATTAGTTAAAAGCTAATTAGGTCTAAACAATCCTAATTAGACTTATAATTAGTATAGGCCTTAAATAGCCCAATCAAACCTTGAATAAGATTTAATCACTAGAAGAATTGACTGACTTATAACTTCTTCTTTTTTAATGCATAAAATCAACTTAGTTAAAACTGGGTTGTGATTCAGGATTTTCAACCTCTCAAGTAAGCAGTAACTTGCGTGTAACATGTTAGGATAGAAAAATTAAACCTAATCAATAATCAATCTAACTAATAATCAATCTGACTAAGTAACTACTTGCTACTTGTACGTGATTACTTGATCCAGTAAATGATAAACTTGGATTGGGATTATGGCTGCAATCACATACCTCGAAATGATATGGTAGTTAGGTGAATAGGCCATCGATATATCGCTCAACGAATAATTAATAAGTGAAATTGCATTTAATAGCGGGCACTATAAACAAAGAGAAGATATACTAGAAGTCGTTCAAAGATTATAGGTCTTGACGAGCAATACGATATAGTCGAACTGTGATTAGTAAGGCCACATAACAATAAGGTCACTTAAACAAGGTTACTTAGGTATATTAGTTTTTGGCAATGTGGAGTCTAGTTACTCCTATCAACCCCTAATATTCGTTGTTATGGAATCAGACCCCTTATCCTCCATCATAATGTTTGAAGTCATGAGTACTCCCATACTAAGTATTTAATTATGATAATTAATTGAATGAAGTGATTGACTACTACATTAATTATAAGCTCATTTAACATGCAGGTATGTGTTACTATGTATTGGGCCATCATCACTCACTCCCCCTTTACTCCCCTACCCCACCCACCACTTTTTTTCAGCTAATAATTTTATTAATCTATTGTACAACTCGCTAGGTTATGGCTTTGAGAAGGAGATATGGGATAAGATCACGAAGATAGACAATGCCGATAATTTTTATTATTGAGATTTGTTATGTTTAAATTATGTTTTTATATTTTCAATTATACTGAGACTTATTGGGAGTCACTTATGGTTCCATGGCTTGCTACTTGATTGTATCTTTTGTGGGCCTTATATGTCTTATGATTCAATTTATCTTTTCTTCTCTTACTACGTGTTTTTTTAATCATTAATCATCACATGTTTTTGAAAATCCAATGTTTCACTAAATGTTTTCAAAATTAAAAAAAAAAAATTCAAGATCCCAAAATTTATTTAAAAACCTATTTAATAATCATAATCTTACGTATTTTACTTAAATAAGATATGTGATAAACTATCAGTGTTATAGTGGTTTTTGAATGAAACATTTAGAGTGGGATAATAATCCATCATTTTAAAAATTCAGCTTACACAGTAGGTTGATTCCATACTCAATTACATGAATACCTTTGGAATAGTTTTCTTTTTTTTTTTTTGTCTCTTTTTGTTTGTTTTTATCTTAGATCATATTTACTAGACATCCATACTTTAAGTGATCCGGTTCATCGTATTCGTGACAAACAATTACTTTTTTTTCTTTTCCTAGTTTCTCTTCTTGTCTATTTGTATCTTTGATCATTATTTACTAAGCTCTTTTGAATATCTAACCACTTTGCTTTCTCTAAGAATATTTTTTACTTCTTTCTTCTGAAAAATAAAACTTCAGTTCCATAAGCTCTTAACCGGAAAAAAAAAAAAAAAATCTTAATGAATGATCATTAGTTTCTTCAATTGTCATTCTTTCAACATTCCAAGAGTGCCAAATGATTCAAGGGTCTCGCTTCTACGTAATCTCAGAGAACACTTTTCCCAACGTTTTAACATCATTTAGTATATCATTCATGCAATCAAACATTTGCTGAAAGCTTTTCATTGGGAATCATTTTGAAGATTTTATAATCATGAGTACGAGAATATCAATTCGCACGATTTGTTGGAGTGCTCGCTATATATTCAGAAGTCGAACTTCAAGCCTACCTTGCAACCACCGCTTCTTTTTTATATTTATAGAGGGACTTTAACACATAAACTTAAAGAAATATAACACACTTAATTCAAATTTAATTCGATTGCAATTTTCTAAAACGGGTCTCAAGAATAACTTTTGGTTTTTGTATTCAGTAAGATAAGTAAATGTCCTACATTTTTCTTCTTGAAAATGGGGAAAGTATACTCTACATTTACATAGAATTCGAAAGTAATGATGCAGAGGGAAATTCTATGATGTGGTTACTGCATCATTGTCACTTTATTACATAAAATTTTTTCGAATTATTATAAAAAATCTAACATAAACACTTATCACAGAATTTTAAGGATATTATAAGAAAAATTCCATACATCGTGCCTTTTTCGTTTTTGAAATTTTGAAAAAAAATTATGATAATCAAAGATTAACGATATGGTATCATAATATTACCTTAAAATAAGCCGATGCAAAAAGATAAATGAACATTTACCTTAAATAGGTTTGATTCATCCTCTTAACTTTCATGAAAATTAGAAAATTTCAAAACGAGGTTTGAATGAGAGAGCACAAGTTGCGAATGACGTCCTTTCAAAACATAACTTCCACATTCTTTTGAAAGCACACATTCTTTATTAATTTTGGCTGTAAATTAAATTTAATATTTCCTCTAAATTATCGCTCTAACCAACCCCCAATATGTTCGGTCGGAAGGCCTAGAGTCCTCTGTTAGTCTTCATAAGCCTCCTCCTGCATGCTCAGTAGGCAATATTAAATTCCTTGCAAATATGCTAAGAAGTGATTATGAACAAGAACTTACCCCTTACTTTTCACATGGTTAAAAGTACAAATTTTGGCCACCAACGTAACTACAAACAAAGGCTTAAATCTAACAGCTGATACAATTCTTTGAAGTAACTTTCAACCCTTTGATGGCAGCTCCAATCAAGTAATTTCCAGCTATACAAGTTAACTGTACGTATTGAGAGGATATCATACAGTTGACAAAATTTAAGTACAAAGACATTCAATCAGCCCAAACAAATTCATGGGATGAACGACTATGCGGATTCACACAAGCCAGCATGAAGAACTTTCCTCCATTGATATTATTTTTTTTTTTTACTCCCTCGTGTTTAATACCACCATAACCAGATGCAGCAACAGAAGAGGATTGCTGAATTCCACATCACTGCACACTTATTTCTGCTGAATTATTGCATAAGCCTTCACCTAAGTGTGGTCAATAATCAGAATCCAACGTATTGTGTGTACTGGGAGTAGGCTTCTGATTGCATGGCTATAGGTGCACGTGTTACATGATCAGGAAGATCAAAAGCATTTACAAGCTCTCCCGATATGTTCCTCACTTGAAAACTGAGATAATCAGCAAGTTTATGAATTGCCTGTCAAACAAAGCCATTAAACAATTAAATACTGAACAACACCCGCTTACGGTTCTCCAAAACTCTGTAAAAATCAGACTAGCATCTGTGTCAGCAGGGCAAGATGACTTCCCGGACTCGTGTGACTAATTTTTTATGGCTAATATTTTAAGGTGATGAAAAGTCAGAGTTCAGATGTCAATATACCTTAGCTTTGTTAGGTGCCATGTAGTCAACGTTGCGATATGTTCCTATGTCCTTCCAAATACGGTCAAGAGCATAAAGATCGCAGACTAGTTTTAGAGCTGCCTGGGAGCCTGGATCAGGACACCTGGTCCAACGAAAGATATAAAGACACAAATCCCCAAGTAAATGACAGAAAATCTTCTCAGTCAGCAATAAACAGATACCTCTGTACTGCTTCAATGAATTTTTCCAAGACAACAGACTCAATGTGGGACTCTGCGAGTGTCAAGAGGTGATTTAAGCATCTGTTCCAAGCACCAAAAGCGCCAAGATTTTTTGTGTGCTTTCGAAGTCTCACAGCAACACTTTGGAGCAAGCGAGAGGTACGATACTGCATTCCAAAGTATCAAGGTATCAGGTGAGAGAGAATAAAATGTATCCAAATCATTTCATGCAAGGAGTTTTCAGCTTACTTACCCTAAAAGCATCAAGCTGGAACTTTGGATCCCTCAAATGCTCTTCACTTTCCCATCTTGCAGTCACAGGATTGGGTTGTGACAGATAAGTATTCATGGATTCTCTTAGGTAGTTCCATGTAACTGCAAATGTCCCACCTTGAAACTTTTCTGTGTATTGCTTTAAAAGGTCACCTGCAACCTGCACAATGAATATTATAATTCAGCAAGTACTTTCACTGTAAAGATGCTAGCATGCATTATAGAATTGAAAAAAATACATGTTTTATGTTTAGCCACTAATGGCAAAATTGATGTGTGCAGATGAATGTAATGAGAAGGAAACAAACTTGAAAGGTTTAATTGTAAGTGCACAGAAGGTTTTTGGCAATTAAATTACTGATTTACAATGAGGATGGCCAATCATTCTACAGTCAACAACAGCTACTGGCTTACAATTCTGCTGGTAGAAAGTAGCTTATTTCTGTGTTCTTAGTGGGAATTTAATGATATATCTACTAAAAGAAATGATTTGTAACCTGTTGCAGAAGTACAGTGTTGTCTCCTTCAAAAGTCTGAAAAATATCATGATCATTTCTCAAGCTGCCAAACCGATTAACTGCAGCATAACCATGTCCTCCACACGCCTCCCTGCAGATGCTCAAAGATTTTGCGGTATACGACGTCACATACGCCTTAAGGCCTGCAGAAAGTGCATGGACATCTCCAACCAATTGTTCATCATGAATCTTTTTCATTTCTGAATATTTTTCCACCAGATGCAGTGTGGCAAAGTGAAATGCATAGGTTGAAGCCAACATTGGCATTAGCTTGTGCTGCTGTGACTGGTAATCAAGAATACTGACTTCGGGCTGCTTGGGAGGGCCAAACTGCTGGCGCAGCAACGAATATCTCGTGGCAATTGTGACAGCTATCTTTAGGACACCTACTGAAGAATATGCCAAGCCAACCCTTCCACCTACAAGTTCACCCAATGTGGCAGCAAACCTTTTATTAATGGTAGGAAGGCTACTCGTATATTTCCCATCCCGAGAAACGTCTCCAAACCTATTGAGAAGATTCTCACGAGGTATTCTCACAGAACGGAATCTCAATGCTCCATTGTCCACCCCATTAAGCCCAACCTTGTGCCCACAATCATGAATTTCTATACCAGGAAGTGTCTGGTGTGTCTTCATGTCCCTTATAGGAACAATGAATGCATGGACACCCATATCAGAAAATCCTCTTGCATCATGAGTTGGCAGCATCAACTTTGCAAAAACTGTAGCAAACTTGCCATGGACTGCAGCATTACCAATCCACCACTTGATGGCCCCATCATTTGGTGTGTCGATTATAAATTCATCTTTAATAGGGTCAAATGTTGCACATGTTTGGAGGCCTTGAACATTTGAGCCTAGACATAATAAAAAAAATCAAGACTTACTAAGGTTTTATCCAACATTATAAAAGATACAATGAAAGCAATTGCAGCACCAAATATACCTGTTAAGAGGAAATATCTTACCATGATGAAGTTCTGTCATTGCAAAACAACCAGGGTAATCCACATTGTCAATACGTTCAAAGTACTTATCCTTGTGCCTTTTAGTTCCTAAATTTATCACGGATCCTCCCCAAAGACTGCATGAGAAGACTAAGTTATTTGCACATTTGTAGAGAAAATTTATAGAAACCATATATTTGTCATATATAAGCAGGTAACATGGCTCCTTGACAAAAATTTTCACATAGAAGGGGACTATTGGATAGTTCACTTGCCTCCTCCCTGCCCCAGCGGAACAGAGGAGCAGAGAAAGATAAACCAAATGGATTTCGAAATAACACCTTGACAGCAAGAACAAAATCAGGTAACTTAAGCACACAGGACCATGACATCAGAGAATACAATTAACAACGGATCTTGAAGATGACAAATGAGTTGAAAACGTATGATCTTGAAATTCCCAATTTCCTGGCAGCCATTCCCAATCCATCCATCCTCGGTGGGCTAAACTACACTTCTCATAGCAACACAATTGCCTCTGATCATACGTCGGTTAAATTCAACTTCAATATATGGTGCTGGATGGTCAGAGTCCGATATCCATCAGAAGAGATGAGTCTCAAGGCAAATAAAGAAACTTCTTTTTATAATATACCGGAGAGAGAACAATCTCATCAAATCTAACTTGACCTAAAAGTCCTAATCTTTATCATACCCGCACAACCCAAAAACACAAACTTATATTCAAGAAAACAACAAAAGAAAAAGAAAAACAATCACCTGTACTGAACCCCCATCTTGATTCCAAGAGACATGTCGATACTCCCAACAGCTTCCACAACAGCGAAATACTTTCCAGGATCTTCGAAAACATACCTAAAAGGCTTTATACCAGCCTCTCTAACCAACCCAAGAAGCTGTTTCATACAAAGCTCCCTATGCTCGTCTTTCGATATCTCTAGTGGGGTTTGCAAGTCAGGCCTCACCTTGTTGAAATATTCATACACTTTTTCTTGTACTTCCCTATGCTTGCCTCTCATGTACAAACTCAAATTTTCCACTTCGAATTCAAGCTTATTCGCTCTTCTTACTGCACATGGTTCTATCTCTACATGGAGATGGTGCGTCAAGGGACGTGGGATTGGGGTCAAGTGCAAGGACAGCTGCCGGATTCGTCTGGTGGGTGCGTCGGAATCGATCTCCGCCTCTGGACTGGAGTTCGACAGTTCCATTTTCGTCCGTTGGAATTGAAGTCAAAGACAGAGAGAGAAGCGGGGTGTGGGTTGTTGTTCTTCTGATGAATTGTAGAATGGGGTTTGTTATGATTTTCGGTTGAAGAACACGGCACGGTGATGACCTGGAGGAGGAATGGGGGTGTATACGTGGTGAGATGTGATTGGCTGGGAGAGTTAGCAATTGATTAAGGCGCGCTTTTCGATGGATGCGGATAATGCTTGAAGAGAATGGAAAGTGAGAAAGGGACTACGACTTTTTGGAGTTGGATGAGGCTGATGACTAAACGGATCAAAAGCGCTGAGTGGCGTATGTCGGTGTTTTTGTAATGTTTTGTTTTCACAAAAGAGTATGTTATTATTTAAGATTATTTCATGTGCGGAAACAATCTCTTTAAATATCAGCCAGCTTAACAAGCTTCGTAACGCACGTGCATATCGATTTTTCAATGGAATAAACAAATTTATTTAGTCTATATATACATATACTAATTTGTCACGATTTTTATAATTAAATAATATAAATATCAATATTTTAATAAAATAAATTGGATTTAATTTTTCCTTTCCTAACTTCTGTAGAGAATTAATTTCAATTTATGAACTTTTAGCCTATTACTTTAGTTGATTTGACTTTTTATATCGAGGTAATAGAGTCTAGAAAATGAAGTCAATGTTTTGAAATGATCATAAAAATTTTGAGATTGTAGGCTTAACATAGGACCCATTAGATTGGTTGGTCCAATTGAACCTTTCCTAGATTTATACCTTAAAGGCTACTAATGAGGCTAAACTTATGAAAAGCCCATATATGAGCTTATTCATTCAGATTCGTTAATCATCCTCACCATCTAACGGACAAAACTCATAACAAAATTCTATAAACACCCTAAGCCTCCTCATTCAAATGAAGACTTATTTAGAAAAACATCATTACTCTACTGAATTTCCTTAAAGGATCAGAACCACAATAATACTCTTAGAACATTCACTTGTCACCATTGTGTTAACCTCATTTAAGACTGCTTATCCCTCCTCCACATCTCATTTACTCCCTAATCATCATTGTATATGTTGCTTCTTTCATTAGGCCATGTGCAGCGCATTTTCACATAGCACACCTGTGACCCTGCACTCAAACCAACACCTCCACATTTATTTGGCGGCTTTGCTAGAGAATGAAGAAGTTGACAACATCACACCTCCAAGGAGAAGGATGCTCAACTCTATTTATAGAAATAATCAAGAACTAGACACCAATGTTGAAATTACTAAACAAATCACACCTATCCTTAGTGATGCAAACAAGGAAATACCGCACCAAATTATGCACCTAATAATACCTAAGTCATTTAGGAGATCCAAAAGAACAATATGAAGATGAATCTCTTTATTATTATGATGACTCATTTCATACTTGCTATGGCTACCATTGCTAATGTGCATCAAGATATGGCCTTGTCAAATCCTATACATGCTACATCGCTGCGCACCTCTCAAGCACCTTAGTAAATTAACCTTTTTTATTGTCAATGAACAAATTGCAATTGAAAAGCAAGCTTCAATCTAAGAACCTACGCCTGCACAACACCTAGCTGCTATGGTGAATGAGGCATGGATTTAAATCAAGGGCCCTTCAACTTCGCATAGTACTCCACATGTTACTATTGCTAAGCATGTGAATCACCATAACCCTGTCTTTGTCACACCAGTAGAGCTTAGAGCCTCTGTTCTAAGAGGTTCATTTGTTACTAAAGAAGACTTGGATATATATCTAAGAGACATACATATGAAGTCCACCATAGAGGTTCTGGATGCTTTCTTATCATCAGCATATCACTATGAAACCTTACTTAAAAAATTATGTAAGTCCTAAGTTCATGCTCTTTAATGGTAAGAAAGGAAATACCAATGAGCATTTACTCAAATTCATTGAGATGCTAGAAGTATATAGATTGGATGATGACCTAAAGCTTAAGGAATTCTCCAAGTCTCTCATGGAGAAAGCATATACATAGTATATGCTAAGTTTTTAGAAAAATTCTTCTTAACCAAAGAAAGGGTGACCCTCACTGACATGGGAAGAATTTGTCAGAAGTTGAGGGAAGATCTTATGGATTATATTGAGAGGTTTAGAGAGCACTCTCTTAATATCCAAGATATTTATTATGAGAGGGAATTGGTAAAGATTTGCATATAAGAGATGTTTATTGATTATGTCGTTCATTTAGAAAATTTGTCTTTAGTTTTATTCGTAGCATTGGTTGAAAATTCACTAGACAAAGGGGCAAACATACAAGTTTCAATAAGCAAGGACCATTCGTGAATTTCATTTAAGGCGAGTATTCTAAGGTAGGTCTAGAATAGAGAAGTCTAAGTTTAAAAGTTTAACTTACCCATGCCCAATGGGTAAGGTGCATGCAATGCTTGACATATGACTATGGGATGAAAATATCAAGCTCCTGAAAGTTGAGTGTCTTCATACTCCGAAAGAGAGGAATGATCCAAAGTTCTACAGATTTCATAGAATTGTGGGTCATTCAATTAAGGATTGTTTTACTTTAAAGAAGATATTTAATGAAATGGTGTAGACTGGGGATCTTATCATTGAAGATAACAATATCTGTAACAATCCTTTTCTAGCCCATAACAAGTGTAAGAGTAGTGAATGCCATCACTTATGATCTTACTACTATGGAAAAACATGATGAGTCATCTGTCGAAGCAAACAAGGAAAAGGGAAAGTGGGTTCAAGTTAAGGAAGATGAGTGCCCTCCTACTGTTGCCACGCTTATGAAGATATCACGTTTCTGAAATTTCTTTAACCTTCTTAGGTTTGATGAGAAGGTCAGGCTTGCGACAACTACTACATTCACGTAGATCTTGGAAGATTAATATGTAAAGTATAGTGTGGCGCAACATGTGAGAAGAATGGCTCATGCATATGAAAATGCAATTTTATTCACTGAAACTAACATGTGTGTTAAAGGTTCCAATCACAACCATTTGCTATATGTTAAAGGTACACTTAATGGCTATTCAGTGAAGAGAACATTCATTGATGCTAGTTCTTCTTTAAATATCATGCCAATGTCCACCTTTTAAGCCACTAGAATTGATATTCAACGACTTGTGAAACAACCTATCTCAATAAATGGCTTCAATCATTCTCCTACAGAAACACTTGGACAGGTTAATGTAGATCTCAAAGTAAGCCCTATCTACGATTCTGTTACTTTCCATGTGATCGATGCACTTGTAAAAAGAAAGTGGTGACATGATCACAATTTGATTCCCTTAACATTGCATCAATGTGTCAAAGGCCATTGGAAAGAAAATGATATGCTTATCTCTACTACTAAGAACCCCTTTAAGAATGACAAATCGTATTTCATAGAGTTAACCTTCTTTGACGAGCTTGCTGAAGGAGGGGAGACAACTATCGTAAAGCCTATTGGTATTCCATTACCCACATGAGATGAGATCCAAGAAGGTCAGCAAAAGAAGAGAAAAATGCATAGATGTCGTAGAGGTAGAAAGAAGAACAAGAAATCAGTTGAAATTAAAAGTTATATCATGGAGAACAAGCGAACAATGTACCACTTATGACGATCATTGGGGTCTGAAGAGGTATGCCTATCCTTGTCAGATTCCATACAACTCCAAGACGTTCAGCTTAGCCCAGATCAATTACAAGATCAAATCAAACCTCAAGCAGAGTAGATAGAAGAATTGGATCTAGCATAACCTAGAGAGTCGTCGTGGTCAATCTTCATTAGCTAAAGTCTATTACATGAGATAAAGGTTCCCTTTGTAGAGTTATTAAGGGAATATAGAGGCGTGTTTGCATAGATAAACGAGAAAACGTTGGGACTCGATCTTAGCTTGGTGGTGCATAGACTAAATGTTGCCCTAGGGTTTGCACCTGTAAAGTAAATACAAAGGTTTTTCCGTCCTAAGATCAAGATCCAAATCAAGTAGGAGATTAAAAAGTTACTCCATGCTAATTTTATCAAGTCACTTAAACATCCTAAGTGGTTAGCTAATGTTGTATCAGTGAGGAAAAAGAATGGTCAAATACGTATCTACGCTGATTTTCAAGATTTAAACAAGGCTTGTCTAAAAGATGACTTTCCTTTGCTAAATATTGACACATTGGTGGATGCAATTGCAGGGCACAAGTTATTCTCATTTATGGATGGTTTTGGTGGCTTTGACTAAATCAAAATGGCCATAAAAAATACTAAGCATATTGCATTCAGAACGCTAGTGGGAATTTTTTATTACATCGTCATGCATTTTGGACTCAAGAATGTAGGTGCAGCCTATCAAAAGGCTATGACTACCATATTTCATAATGTGATACATAACTTCATGGAGAACTATGTTGATGATATTTTCATTAAGTCAATGAAAGCATCTAATCACTTGGTCTACCAACAAAAGGTTTTCAAGTGGTATCAATTGTATAAGCTCCACATGAATCCTCTAAAGTGTGTTTGTTATGGCTTCAGGGAAGTTTCTAGGATTTGTGGTCCATAAGAAAGGAATTAAAGTTGACCCAACAAAAATCTAAACTATACTATCCATACCATCACCCGTTACTCTAAGAGAATAAAAAACTTTCATGAGTAAAGTCTCATACATTAAGAGATTCATGTCAGTGTTAATAGAGATTTCATGTCCTTTGCGTTAACTTATGAAGAAAAGGGTCCTGTTTGAGTGGAGGGAAATGCATGAAGAAGTAATCAAGAAGGTTAAAAAGATCCTAACCTCCCCTCAAACCATGACAATGTCGATGAAAGGATTACCATTGATTTTATACCTTACCTTCACCGATAAATCAATTAAGGCTTTACTCGCACAGGAAATAGATGGGCAAGAAAGACTAATTTACTATTTGAGTTGAACCCTTCAAGGGAGCAAGGTCAACTACTCAACTTGCAAAAAACACTATCTCACACTAGTGTTTGCTTCACAGAAATTACGGCACTATTTCTTAGCACATAAAGTCAATCTCATCACATATTCAGATCCCATTAAGTATTTATTGTCTTGCCTAGCCTTGTCAAGTTGAGTTGCTAAGTGGCTACTCCTCCTTAGAGAGTTTGATATCATAGTTTAGTTACCTAAGGCTATCAAGTCACAAGCTTTAATTGATTTATTAGCATATTTCCCGAATGCATGTGAAAGCCTTATTGTGGATACTATGCTAGCAAAGTTTCATAAGGATTCTCTCATGATTGAAGTAGAAAGTGAGTGGTCACTTCAGTTTGATGGCTTTGCAAGAAGTAGGGGATGAAAGGCAGGAATCGTGTTAACCTCACTTGAAGGCCAAGAAATACCATTGGCATTCAAACTTGATTTCTATTGTACTAACAATAAGGTTAAATATAAAGATTTGTTGCTTGGGTTAATATCCACCCAACAGGAGGGAGCAAATCAACTATACATTCGAGATGACTTTAATTTGATCATTAAACAAGCTAATGGCAAGTTTGAACTCAAAAAACTTGCACTAGCACCCTATAAAGCTATAGCTCAAGCTCTAGTAGCAAAATCCAATTAGTATGCTATGAGCATGCAACTTGATCCATAAATAGAAATGCAAATGCTTTAGCCACATTAATATCAAAAGTTCCAATCCAGGATCCAAGTAATGCATTGGATATTCGAGTATTTAAGAAATCCATACCATGTATTGCATTGAATCTTATTGATGAGGATGAAGAAGCATAGGATGATTAGCGTATATCATTGAAGGAGCAGTTAGCACACCCGTGTGCAACTTCCATCTTGGCATTGAAAAACTTCATTAAAGTTAATGGAATATTATACTACAAAGGTCTAGAGGGCATTTTGTCCCATTGCATTAGAATGAAGGAAGCTCACTTGAAGCTAGACAAATACCATAAAATTTGGTGAGGAGAGAAGGGGTCAACCTTATACCATCGCATTTAACACATGGGATACCATTAGCCATCAATGTCCAAGGATGCATTCCAAGAACAAGAAAATTGCATCGAGTGTTTTGAGTTACTAGACGAGAAGGAATATAACTTTATAGCTAGTGCAGGAGATTAGCAGCAGTCGTACATTAACTACTTGAAGAACAATACACTAACTACTAATAGTATGGATGCGAGGCTTGTAAAGAGAAAGGTAAGGAAATATCTTATGCATGAAGATGAATTATATAGGGTTTCGTTGATGGGAAAACCTCTAAGATAGATTGCACCTTGTGAAATAGAAATGACATTAGCTTAAATACACATTAAAGAATGTGGAGAGCACTAGGGAGGAAGAAAGTTGTATTACCACTTACTTGATATGGGCTATCATTGGCCAACTATGAAAGCCGATGCCTTCAATTTTGTTAAAAGATGTGTCATTTCTCAGCAACATTGTAATACCATTCATGCCCTTACAATTACACTCTACGATGTGACGATGCCATAGCCGTTCTATGCCTAGGTGTTTGATTTGAATGGCCCGATTCACCCACCATCAAGAAGGTATATATGGATCTTGGAAGGAACTAAATGCTTTGTAAAATGGTTAGAGGCTGCTCCCTTAAAGAAGGTTATAGGACTGGCAATTGCAAGTTTCATAAATGAGAACACTATATGCAGATTTAACATTTCAAAGCGCATCTTGTCCAATAATGGTACTCCTTTCATTAATTCTCACATTTGGCCATTGTTGTCATCTTATGGTATAGATCATGTCAAGTTTATGCCCTATTACCCAAAAGGCAATAGTCAAGCAAAGGTCACAAATAAGAATTTGTTAAAGGTGTTAAGTCGTATGGTTCATGATAACCATAAAGAATGGCATGATAAATTGTCATTGGCACTTTGGGTATATAGGAAATCAAAATGAAAGCCAACCTAAGCGACACCTTTCTCCCTAGTATATGACACTAAAGCGATAGTCTCAATGGAAGTCTTAACCCCTTCCATATGTTTAGTCATTAATGCCAAGCTTAAGCCAAATACCTTACGTGTGCTAGACTTAGAGGCTTTGGAAGATAGGCAAGATACTACCAAACATAATCTGATTCATTACCAACAGAAACTAAGTGTAACTTATAATTGCATGGTGAGAAGAAGATCATTTCAACAGAGTGATGTTGTACTTTGAGCAGCAAATCATGCGCATCAAGGTATTACAGTGCCAAAGTTTACATATAAGTGGGAAAGACCTTATATTATCGAAGAGGTTAATGATAGTGGTTATTGTAAGCTCCGTAACCTAAAAACGGATGTTATCACTACTTTTATTAAGTTTCAATATATCAAAAAGTTTCATCTATAAAAAGTGAAATGTACATAAAGAGAAAATTAATGAAAATGCAGCTCAAATCATGTGAGCCTGCTTTTGACATGTTAACTTTTATCTTGATGCCTTATTTGTTGTTGTTGCGATATAAACTTAATTCCTTAGCGCACATCATATATATATTATATGTACGTTACAAAGGGGCAAATTATATAGTACAACATTGCTGCCACTTGGTAGTAGATTTATCTCCCAAATGCACAATGTTTTATGGTTTATGCTATGCCAGCTAGTAAGAATATTAGTTCCTTAAGCGCATGACATAATATTTTTTTATATATGCATATCAATATTACCAGCTAACATGTTATCTAATGATTTCTTGTTTGACTTATTAAGTAGTGGGTAATACCCCCTTAACTTGAAATGTAATAATTTTTATCATAGCTATGTGCATTATTCATTTTATAAAATTAAAAAAAAAAAAAGAATATGTCACTTGTAAAGGAAGGTATTCTTTCATTGCACGACACGTTCTTAAGTGGTTTAATAGTTTATAAGAAAATCATATTAACTTTACCACATTTATCTCATGAACGTTTTACTCAATAGGTATTATACCTACTAATTGAGCAATTATATCAACCTACATTACTGTAAGAAAATAAACACATGCAGGAGTCAAGTGCTTAAACAAGTTAAAAAGAAAAACTGTTATTTCATTAAACCTTCTAAGTTCATTAAAGACCTACAAGAGTGGTGATCACATTCCCACAACAATTTAAGTATCAAAGCTTAATCCCACAGTAGAACTAATATCAAAATCACCAAGGTGTCTCTTTATTTCAAGATCGATTTCTTCAAGTTCAACCATAAGTCTTTCACAACGTTGTGTTAACGAGTGACAACCCAACTTTTTTTATGCTTTGGCAACCATGGGCTCCATGCTCCTAATCTTGAACCTCAAGGTGTGAGCCCTATTGATGTTGGATATTAAAAGTTCTAATTCCACTTCAAATAATGAATCTTATGGTCTACCTAAAGCGTGATAGCATGACCAATCATTGATATCATGACATTAGTCACTTTTGACTGTCCATAAATTGACTCATATTAAAAAATTTCATTCCCTCGCTTATAAATTTTCTAATGGTTGCACAAGATGAGAACCAATAGTGAAACCATGAAACAAAGTAGTTCCCTCAAATACAATTTTAGATACACTTGTGTTTCCCTTCTCGTCCTACTACGATGCCTCAATAACTAGGGGAAGAAGCACAATAAGATGGATTATAGGCAAGGAAGCATGACTTGAAAGAGGGGGAATGTCACTGACCCTAATGACAACTGTCGAAGCACCACTAGGTATAGCATCTATCTTATCACCATAAAGTCCTATGACTAATAAGACATCTGCATATGCTTAGATTGCACTCTCCTCTAAGTGGACATCATCCATGCTATTAAACATATCTAGAGTTCAATCACTACCAACATTATCTTCATCAATTTGAATTGTTAGGTCCATTTAATTCCTTTAGTCTTCCTCTTTATCATCATCAACATATACCAGGGAATCATTCTTATTGTTATCATTAGGCTTTAGGGAATTCTCAAAGTTAACTAGTTTAACATCTTCTTCCTCCTCGCTCAAAGTTATAGTAATTACAATACGATTTTTTATCTAAAGTGTTTTGCCCATACCATATCAACTCAGAAGAGGGTGAGCGAGAAGTAGCTTGGATCCTGATGTGGTAACACCCTTGGATGTACTAGAAGCTATGCTATCAAGATTATTTCTCTTTTACTTTTGCCTAGTTGAAATGGCTATCATATCATTACCCCTCTCATCCTATACGAAAGTAAAAATGAAGATAAATACGAGCAATATGTTAAGAATAACTAATAATAATAATGATAAAATTGACAAAGAAAAGGTGTCATTAAGTCCAATACCTCATGAGTACGTGAGCATTTGATTTACCTTATGGGAGGTGCTAAAGATATCACATTATCACTTTGAATGCCATCAAATGATTTCTTCTCTTCAGAAATCTTAAAGAGAAACTTGTATTTGTAAATCAATGGTTCTAGCAAATTATCATTTACTATTGTAAACACGTATTTCTTAAACTTTTCCAAATAATTCATCTAGTACGTTAAGCACCCATTAGAAATAACCCCATAACACTTTATCGAGGGAAAGAACATCTACCTAACAGCTAGATGGATGTCCTTAAAGCTTTCAAGATGGAGTGGTTTACAAAAAGCATTAAAGTCCTCAACAATTTTTATATTGTGAAGCATACCTTGATCAAATCCAAATTGTCGTGTAACGCGATGAGGTAAATACACCATAACACTACACTCAAGGAAATGATGGGAAGAATCACACCAATCATGAAGCACAATGAGACTTCTAGGTGTGCACCAAATTATGAACCTTGCATAAGCTTGAGATAGCTTATCATGAGTCTCTATGAAGTTCACCAAGTCTTCGGAACCCGAGGGGCAAAAATTTGGACACCATTCATATCTAGCTAGTTAATGTGTATAAAGACAAAAAAATGAAGTCACAAACAGAATCTATAACGGTAAAAATTGAGCCCATAGGTTTTCTATCGACCCATGTCCAAGCACAAGGTTCAATAGGATCCAATTGATTTGGAGAGGAACCGAAATACTTCTTATAATGTTTATAGAAGAACATGTGACACCACGGTGTATCGCCCTTTAGAACGCACCAATGCCTCATTATAAATATTTAGGCAACGATATAAAGAACTAAGATAAAAAAGGCTTAGAGCAAAATGCTCTCCACATCCAATACGAATAGCTAAGTGAAAGAGCCAAGGACCGATGCTTATCTCTAGTCCACCAGGGAAAACGTACAAAGATGACCATCAAGCTAGAAAAGCCTCAAGTTCGTGCCTACAATAATATGTATATATATATATATATATATAATAAGTAAAAGATGTTAAATTAATGATGGTTTTGATCCAAAAAAAAATGATAAATAAATAAATACTTGCTTACCCTTGTAACTAGGCCCTGAGGTTTTAATACTAGCAAATTTCTCCTGTGCAACGAAATATTTGATCTATACACCAAAGGTGGAGCATTCATAACTATCTACTATTGATTGTATGCCTTTCTCTAACAACTCCAATAACCTCTAATCCTCTTCAGAAACCTATTCTGTAGCAATGCCAATCAACCCAAAGTCATGAAAATTTAGGAGCATGGATATGTCTTCTAGAGTCGAAGTTATCTTACCCCATGAAGTCACAAAAGTATGAGTTTAGGTACTCCAATGTGATAAATTGCTCACTATATTTTCGTATCAGTCGGACTTTGGTTGATCATATAAGGGAAGTTTAAACGAGAAGATACTAATATGGGATAATAAACTTCGACTTTCTCTGAGATGGATGAATGTGTTGAGTCACTGATAATATAGTATACCCAATCATGCTAAAGCCCTAATAATTGTTTTAGGAAAGCAAAATGAGTTTTCCGATAATGGAAGTTCTTTTCTATCATTTCTAAAGCGCAGCACTATGATCTCATCTATATGAAATCTATCCCCTGCCCATGGTTCATACTTTATGAAATGCAATTCACCATCTTTATGTGGATGGGCATATAGCTCGCATTTCTTTATATCTGTCCAAAAGAAATATTTCAAAATTGTAGTGTCAAGCTATTCATCTCAAGGTGAAGGTATTGTTGGCACACATCCGTCACTATATGATAGTAGCTCATTATTATTATCTACATTACTACTGCAAGATCGACTTTTCCCAACGTCTTTCCTTGTCTTCAAATTAAAATTGTAAATTTCCGATCTTCAAAAGCGGTAGCATCCGCTAAATGCAATTACTCCCACTTGGGGGGAAGAGAGGAAAAAGAAAGTCTCTTGATGGCCTTAGCACCTGTAAAGACAAATGAAGATAGGTTAGTCCTACAATAGAAAATGAATTTCATCTTCCCCTCTTTAGGATTACTATCACTAACAGCATTAACCCATCAACCATAGTCATTGGCCATCACCATCACTATCACCCCTCTCAGATCATCGACCCGCATAAGATTTGGAAACTCATAAAGCTAGTTCAAGTATAAGAGAAAACTATAAGTTTTATTTATTTTCATAACCCCAACATGTATCTCATGTCAACCAAGTTCAAGATAGTAACTAAAAGTGGAGTGGTACAAATTTGATTTTAGCAAGTTGTATTGAATGATCCTACTAAAGAAATTGCAGGGATTAATTGTAGAAGAATGCTCAATTTTTTATTGATTGTTATAGTATAAATACATTGTACATAATTCTTTTGTTGTTTTTGTTGTTATCAAATTACATAAGATTGATATTTAAATTTGTTGTAGTAATCTTGTTGTTGATTTGTGATGATCTTGATCACGGTTGTTGTCGTTGCATTTGTCCTGATGTTATTGCTGTTGCTGATAGTTGTTTTTGTTGCTGTTGCAGATGGTGTTGTGTTGCATCTGTTGCTTGTTGCAGATGTTGCTGCTGTTGGTTGTGCTAATCTTGTTGCCGTTGTTTGTGCCGATCTTTATCACCTACACCATCTAAATCCTCACAAGTTACGATATCATTCAATGAAAATGAATAGACTATTGGTGATCTTGGATAAAAGGATTTGGCTGCAAGAGAACTTTTGTTGTTTATAACAAAATCAGGGCCATCAAAAGAATAATCCAATATGGTGGTTGTTCCTTTATTATGAGCTGAACTGAGAATCAGAATAGATAGTAAAACACTTCCAAAATAATTCACAATTAGAAGATGTAGAAAGATATACCATGGTCAGTTCGTATTTTGTAGCTTGGAAGATTGTATTTCATTCATACTTTGGTTCTTCTAGTCTTGTAGCTATTGTGTCTCATGTTGCTACTGAGATCTCCAACTATCAAAATATATAATGCATTTGCTGTATGGAAAGTGCTGCCTCCGGTCAAAAAAGTTCTATCCTAGGTCAGCTAAAAGCTTAACCGAAATGCGATCTGTTACTTCGATTCAACCTGCACTTCTCGTTTATCCACCAGAAAACCAAACGACCGTCGCCAGAGAGAGAGAGATGATTGTTATTGCCATAGTGAGTAGCGTAGTCCACGCGAACCAAGCCTAGGTGAATGGCGGCTGAATCACTCTCTCTTGTTCGCTCTTTGTGCTATGGAATCCCATTATTTCACCCTCACAAATTGCACATCGACAAGTGCAAGGACATGTTCAAGCTTGCCCGGGTGTGCAGCCTCAAGCTCAACAAGCAAGGGTCTTATAAGGTGCTTCAGCTGCTGCCAAAGCTGTCACTGACCAAAGCCACAATGCCAATTGAGCTGGAGTGCATAACAGGAGCTCTTAGGCAGTTCGGTACTGCAAACCATCTACATGACCTGATCATGAGCTCTACACAGCAGTCGGCCTACGCTTCCTTCAACCAAGCATCAGTTGGTAGCAACTAGATTAGAATCTGAGCAGAACTGAGACTGGAGCCCATTAGGAATCTCAAATACTATGTTTGAAGGAATTAAACAATTGATCCGGCGGCAAGATTACATGTGCACTTTTTGCACATACAAGATGGTGGTTTCTATTGAGAATGATGTGAGGCACGGTCTCTTACACGGCCATGTGAAACAGCCGTGTGAGAAGCCAGGATTCACAGTCGCAAGCACGGTCTCTTACACGGCCGTGCCACGGATGAAGGCATGGCCAGGAAACAAACGGCCGTGTATTACGTTGTATATTACGTCCGAGATACGGTTTATTTTTTGTTTGTTTTAATTTAGTCTTAGTTATAATTTAGATTTATCTAACTGTATATATATGTATATCGCATATCAAAGTTAGTTTTGTTTTTAGAAAAGATATGTAATTATCTTTAGCCATGAGCTGTATATAACTTTGACAAAGAGGACGAATAAAGGGAGCTTCTCCATTTTTTCTTGAATTTTAACATGGTATCAAAGCCTTGAACACAATATGGCAAGGGAAGAAAAGAAATCGTTGTCACCATACACATTGTATGCGAATGACAATCCTGGAAATATAATAACCCAAGTGTAATTGAAAGAAGACAATTATGATGAATGGTCTAGAGCTATTCAGACTGCTTTGAGAGCCAAGAAGAAATTTGGTTTTCTCGACGGAACTGTGACTTAGCCTAACGAAAATTCGGATGAGTTAGAAGATTGGTGGACTGTGAATTCCATACTTGTATCATGGATAATGAATACAATCGAGCCAACGGTGCGATCCACTTTAACGCACATGGAAATTGCAAAGGACTTGTGGGAAGACATCAAAGACTATTTCTCTATGACAGATGGTGCACGAGTACAGCAGTTGAAGGCAGAACTTGCAAATTGCAGACAACAAGGAATGTCACTCATGAGTTATTATGCTAAATTGAAACAATTGTGGGAAGAACTGGCAAATTACGATGTGATATCTGCGTGCAAATGTGGGGGTTGCAAGTGCAATATCGCAACTGAAATAACTAAGAAACGAGAAGAAGAAAAACTTCATCAATTTCTAATGGGGTTAGACAATGCATACAGTACAATGAGGATAAACATCCTGAGCACGACACCGTTGCCCGGTGTAAGTAAGGCATATTCGTTAATGTGCCAAAAGGAAAGGGTTCGAAATATCTCCAAAGAAAAGGAGATTAAGAACGAGGCTGCCAGTTTTATGGTCCAAACCAATGAAGGAATCAAAGATAAAAGTGTTGTCTGCACACATTGCAATAGAGAAGGACATGACTCCGATGGATGCTTTTAGCTTATAGGTTATCCCGCTTGGTGGGGTGATCGACCTAAAACAGTTGGTAGAGGTCAAGGAAGACAGTTGGGAGGCAGAGGTCGTGGCAAGATGACAGGAAGAGGATGGAGTGGTGCTCGAGTTAATGTTGCTCAAGTGATTGAGGAGCCAAACACAGAAACAAAGGAAGTTGCGACTCCTGGGACGTTGACGAATGAACAATGGGCAGCAGTTATGAGCATGCTGAACACTTACAAATCAGGGAGTAATAGTGAGAAGATGACTGGTAAGGAAAATTCTGTTTAGATAATTGATTCTGGAGCTATGCAACATATGACAGGGAATTCAGAATGTTTATCTAGCTTGAGAAACACATTAGGCTGTCCAATTGGCTTGCCTAATGGAGAACAAGTGCTGGCGCTGCAGGAAGGGTCTGTTTGCTTAGGGAAGAATATCCAACTAGATAATGTTCTTCATGCTCCGGGATTGCATTGCAATTTGATCTCTGTGTCACAATTAGTTGATGAATCAGAATGTAATGTATTGTTCACTGATAAGCTTTGTTTGATATAGGACCGTACTTCGAGGATGGTGATTGGAGCGGGTGAACGTTGCAAGGGGCTATATTTTTTCAAGAAGGAGCCACCAATTCATGCACTTCAATCTCGGACGCTGACTTCTGATGAACTTTGGCATAGAAGGATGGGGCATCCATCTCCAAAGATCATAGGTTTAATTACTGAAAATAAGACTCAGTTAGATTCAAATAAGACTTGTGATGCTTGTTTCAAAGTAAAGCAAACCAAAAGTATGTTTTATTCTAGTGATAGTAGAGCTGGTGAATTGTTTAAACTTATTCATTGTGACTTGTGGGGACCTTATAAAATCTCTAGTTCTTCTAATGCAAATTACTTCCTCACAATTGTTGATGATTTTTCTAGATGTGTGTGGATATATTTGCTGATTGCTAAAACTGAAGTAGGATGCATCCTGCAAAATTATGTTGCTATGGTTCGTAGGCAATTTGATAAGAACGTTAAGATAGTGAGAAGCGATAATGGGAGTGAGTTCATTAGCTTGAAAGGTTATTTCTTAAACAATGGGATAATACATCAAACTTCGTGTGTTGGAACACCACAACAGAATGGGCGAGTAGAAAGAAAACATCGACATATACTCAACGTGGCTCGAGCATTGCGATTTCAAGCTAACTTGCCAATTGAGTTTTGGGGGGAATGTGTGTTGATAGCTGGATATTTGATCAATCGCACTCTTTCTCAGGTGCTAGGAGGAAAATCACCTTATGAAATTTTGTATGGTAAACGACTTGACTATCGCTACATTCGTACATTTGGGTGTTTGTGCTATGCAAGGAGTTTGAATCGTGAAAAGGATAAGTTTGCTAGTCGAAGTCATAAATGTATTTTTGTGGGATATCCATTTGGACAGAAAGGTTGGAGATTGTATGATTTGGAAACACGACGCTACTTTGTGTCTCGGGATGTAGTTTTTCATGAAAATGAGTTTCCATATGTAGATGCGTGTGTACAAATGAACAAGGATAATGCAGTGCACTCTCAAATAAATGAGTGCGTTGACGAGGGAGAAACTAATTTAATTGGGGCAAAAGAAAAGGAATTCATAGAACTTGCTGATGAAATACCTGAGCAGTTGAATGATGCTCAAAATGTTAGTGCTGAAGTCAGGGAGGGTGATGCATCACCAGAGGTCAGATTGGAGAGCGTAGAAGAAGGTTTGTTGGTCCTTGGTCGTAGCCTTCGGTCTAAGAAAATTTCTACATGGTTAAAAGATTGTGTGACTTATGCTGCTCACAGTGATAGCCCCTCTGCAGGTTCAGCCAAACCAACATCATCCTCAGGTATGTACTATGACTTAGCTCAATATATAAATTACACAAATTTCTCACCACATCATCAAGGTTTCTTAGCAACCATAATAGTCAACGTGGAGCCAAAATTCTTCCATCAAGCAGTGAAGGATGCACGCTGGAGAGAAGCTATGCAAAAAGAGATTGATGCACTTGAACAGAATAGAACATGGACATTGGTTGACCTACCACCAGGGAAGAAAGCAATCGGTAGCAAGTGGGTATACAAGATTAAGTATAATTCTAATGGCACAATTGAGCGGTACAAAGCGCATTTGGTTATTCTCAGAAATAATCAAGTTGAAGGGATAGATTACAATGAAACTTTTGCCCCAGTAGCAAAAATGGTTACGGTGCGTACATTTCTTTCTGTAGCAGTGGCTAACGGTTGGGGACTGCATCAAATGGATGTCCACAATGCCTTTCTTCATGGAGATTTAGAAGAAGAAGTTTATATGAAAATGCCTCCTGGATTTCATATTCATCAACCCGGAAAAGTGTGTCGTTTGAAGAAGTCTCTTTATGGCTTACGACAAGCATTGCGATGTTGGTTTGCAAAATTGGTTGAAGCACTAAAACGGTATGGTTTTTGTCAATCTCGTTCGGATTATTCCTTGTTTACTTTGATACAAGATAAAGTGCAATTGGCCGTCCTGGTGTATGTGGATGATATCATCATTACTGGAAGTGAACCACACTTGATAGATGAGTTCAAAGCATATTTGAATCGATGTTTTCATATGAAGGATTTAGGTTCTTTGAAGTATTTTTTGGGTATTGAAGTGGCTAGAAATGACAAAGGCATATTTTTGTGCCAGCGAAAATATGCCTTAGACATCATTAATGAAGCTGGGTTGCTAGGTGCTAAGCCCTCAAGATCTCCGATGGAGCAAAATCACCACCTAACACTTGCCAAAGGTGAATTGGTGTGTGATCCTGAACAATATCGGAGGCTGGTAGGACGCTTGATTTATTTGACTTTCACTAGACTTGAGTTATCGTATGGTGTTCATATTTTAGCTCAATTTATGCAACAACCAAGAAAAGAACACTGGGATGCAGCGTTGCGTATAGTTCGATATTTGAAAGGTAGTCCTGGACAAGGTATTCTTCTGAAAGCTGAGAGCAATCTTGAGCTGACAGCCTATTGTGATTCAGATTGGGGAGGTTGTCCATTGACTCGAAGATCACTTACCGGGTATTTTGTTTTTCTTGGAAACTCTCCAATTTCATGGAAGACCAAGAAACAACATACTGTTTCTCGTTCTTCGGCGGAAGCAAAATATCGATCTTTGGCAGCCACGGTTTGTGAATTGAAATGGCTTAAAGGATTGTTGTTGTGCTTAGGCGTGCATCATGGTCAATCTGCTACCGGGTTTTGTGATAGTCAAGCTGCAATGCATATTGCTGCAAATCCTGTTTTTCACGAATGCACAAAACATATTGAGGTTGATTGTCATTTCGTACGTGATGAAATACAGGCCGGACTAATCAAAATCATTTATGTTCGCAGCAATGAGCAGTTGGCAGACATTCTGACAAAGGCTTTAGGATGAGAGCAATTTCAGTTTCTTCTTCGCAAGATAGGCATTCGTAATCCTCATGCTCCACCTTGAGGGAGGGTATTGAGAATGATGTGAGGCACGATCTCTTACACGGCCGTGTGAAACAGCCATGTGAGAAGCCAGGATTCACAGTCGCAGGCACAGTCTCTTACACGGCCGTGTGAGAAGCCAGGATTCACAGTTGCAGGCACGGTCTCTTACACGGCCGTGTCACGGATGAAGGCACGGCTAGGAAACAAACGGCCGTGTATTACGTTGTATATTACGTTCGAGATACGGTTTATTTTTTGTTTGTTTTGATTTAGTTTTAGTTGTAATTTAGATTTATCTAGCTGTATATATATGTATATCGCATATCAAAGTTAGTTTTGTTTTTAGAAAAGATATGTAATTATCTTTAGCCTTGAGCTGTATATAACTTTGACAAAGAGGATGAATAAAGGGAGCTTCTCCATTTTTTCTTGAATTTTAACAATTTCACATAATTAGAGAGTTCAACCTAGATGACTTTGAGCCGTCCATAATACGCTACCCCACTCTGACCATCTTGTTTGCATTTAGAGAGGTTGGAGCGAAGTTGCTGGACGCACAGACCATTGCCAATGGAAATCGCTATTTCAATTCATCCCAGGATTCTTTCACACCATCACAATATGTAATGGTTGAACGAAGGTTCAGTTCAATAGATTAAAAAAAAAAAACCTGATATGAAAGCAAGCATGGGAAACATACTATCAACATCAACTTCTGATGACTCTCAATTAGTTTAGGCATTTGTCATCTGTGAATCGTTAGTCATCCCTTGTCTGTGATTTATATAGTTATGTATATGATCAGCAGCTCGCAAAAGATATGGTATGCCTCAATTGATATATTTCCCAAATGGATGGAGAGACCTATAAAGTCTAAATTCTTCCAGAACATTAATAAACAAATTACAGAAGAAGCCAATTCAAGAAAAATTGCAAACCAATACAATTGGCCAGCCCAACAAACCGACATCACAGGCATAATTTGAACCAAAAAGAAAAAATATGAAGAAGGAAGAAATATATAAACTAAAATCAGGCAAAAGAAGACAAACCTTATACGTATGCATATGTATAATAATTAACGGCAGAGCAACCCCAATATGTTAATCTTCTTGTTCATTTTGTTCATACTACTCATAAAGGCAATCAAGAAGACAAAAGCAAGTCATCACTATAAAAAAAAAAAGAAAAAAAAAAAGAAAAAAAGAAAAGAGGGATGGAATCATGGAAACATGGAATACACCAGGAACATGGATTCTTTTATTTTTCTTCGATGCTCTTCAATACCATTTCTCCAACGTGAAGCTCAGGCCTTCAAAATTCCAATCTTCATGCTTTAATGATAGTGATGCCAACTCCAATCTTTGTACTTCGAATCTCTTTACCAACCAGTTGGACTATGTATGGTAACAAGCAAAGTGTGACAGCAATGCATTCAGCTTGACATAATTTGAGCTCATTTCAGCCAATTAGAAGCTTGCGATGACTAATGAAATATTACTACAACACATTCAGCTTGACACAATTCAATTCGACCCTCCCCCTCTTACAGCCCAAAGTCCAAAATGGCTAAGGGCAACATAGATAATACTGCACTCAAATAGGAGCTGCAAATCTAAAAAAAAAAAACTAGTTGAGAATGGAAACGAGATAAAAACTTTATATATTCTTAGCCTTGAAAGCAAAAGTGACACTGAACTGAATTTTGTGGAATAGGGTCCCATGGATGCTGTCGTCAAACCTATCCTTTTGTTATTTTACCTTCCAACCACACCCCACCCCACCCCACCACCACACCACCTAAACACCTGTTTCCAGGCAGAGCCCATCTCAGCACCAGAGGAAGAATGCTACTCCTCGTCCTAGTACAATCATGCAGAAAGCTTACAAGGTTGGAGACTTGGGTGGGCTAAGACACCATCCTACATGCCTCTCACTGGACTAACTTAGAGAAGCTTCAACCAATTTATTCAACAAGGTTGAGTAAAGCTTAACTATATACACTGAACTTCATTGAAATCGAGTTGATTTTGAGCTTTAACATAATTATACTTGAAATGAATATGTTCTAACTAATCGAGCTATCATATGAGTTTAATCAAATTAGGGTTAAGCTCGTTAAATGACGTTTTGAGTTAAGCTCAGGCTCCAAAAAAAAAAAAAACAAAAAAAAAGAGCATCTGAATGAACATTCAACAATAGATTAATTGCTCAATCACATACCTTTCCAGAAGCAGTGCTGAATGGTTTTTGTCGATAAAACTACATTTGTCAAGTTGAGGAAATGCTGTTTCAAGCGCTGAAATCAGTACAGGGCCAACGGATGAATAAGGAAGCGGAATGTATATGGAATGCGACGAGGGTGGTGGATAGGGATAGCACTGAAACAGTAGGCGTGTAAGATCTGTTAAAAAAAAATAAAATGAATCACACGTCTGACGTGAGTAACAGAATGTGATATGGTTGACAGAAGGTGTGCTGATGTGGAATTGCAAGAGCATGCTATAAACTTAGCAAATGCAAACCATAATCCATGCGTGTCCAGTGAGGACCGAACATGAGACATCCACAGGTGAATGCATATGTCTTTCAATAAGCCATTGTCACAATTAAAAGTTTTTATTTTATTTTATTGTCCAAACTCTTATAAGAAAAAGAATTAATATACTGCTCAATTCAAAATCCTTTATAACTATTGATTATTTTAAGTGATCAAGTTGTACCTTCACACTTTGAAAACTATCGCACTAGCACATTGCGTTTCCGTCATTTATTAACAATTTAGGCTCTTGTTTCGCAAGCCTTTTGATGTATATTCTACAATTGTTGCAATCTTAGGCATCTAAGTCCATTAAATTTCATTGTTGTGTATTAATATGTTAAGTTAATCTTACTCATCCAGCCACCATCATATGTTGCTAGTATCACGTTTTAAGAGCATTAGAAGGCAATTTACTACCATATCATTATGATTGTTGGCTTCCCAATCAATCAATCACTTAGGTTTGATATTATTTTGCGCTCTATTCTTCTCAAGTAATATCATATTTCAATCTCAAGCAATATTTATTTTTGATTGGTTAAAGGTGACACACATAATTAAATGATACTGCAAGCATATGCACTAAGGGAAAAAAAAAAAAAACCTAAATTAGATGTATTGTTGATGCCAGATTCTTATAATATGAATCATGCAGATGTGTATAAGGTAGTGGTGCAGCTATTTAACGAGCGCACATGCATCAAATAATTTCCTATCCATTACGAAGACTTATCCAATACCCAAATCCCTTCTACCTCGCTTAAAGAACTTTGGTCAAGAGATAAAATGTAAATGGCTAAATTCAATTCATAAGCTTTTAGCCTATTACTTTAATGGATTTGACTCTTTGGACCAAGGTGACAGAGTTTAGAGAGTGAAATCCATATTTTGAGATGATTAGAGGAGATTTGGCATGATGAGTTTAGGATAGGGTTAGTTCGGTCAACTAGTACGGTTCAACCTTTTTCAATAAAGCTCACACCTTAAAGGCTACTAATGGGCTAAACTTATGAAATGCCCATATATAGGCTCATTTACTCAAAATCATTGATCGCCCTCACCATTCAACAGATGAAACTCATAATAAAATTTTATAAATACTCTATGCCTCCTCATTCAAATGGGAGCTTCTTTGGAAAAACGACATTCTTCTATTTGATTTTCTTTAGAAGATCAAAACCATAATAATACCCTTAAAACATTCACTTGTCACCATTGTGTCGACCCTCATTTGAGAATGTCTACCCCTTTTCCCTATCTCATTTATCCCTTAATCATCCTTATATAGGTTGCTTTTCTTATTAGGTCACATGTAATGTGTTATCACATAACTCACATGTGACCTTGCACTTAGACTAACACCTTTATAACTACAAAAGTTAAAATTTTATATGTGTGTGTGTTTGTTTGTTATTAAATGTATACATACATTTTGGGTGTCTTTTAAGTACTTTTATTTTCTTTTTCTTTTTTTTTTACTTTACATAATGAACCTTTTATTTAGAAACTAATTTGCTTCCACTAGTTCATGTTTCCCACTTTTATTCATCCAACTCTTTTACTACCCAACCAATTTAATTATATACAAAGAATATAAAACTTTATGATATAAATATGTCACATGTAGGTTTTTAAAAATAATAATAATAGTAATAATTCAATTAACAGATGATTCTTAATATATGTTGCGAATTCACAATGTGTGAATATTTTTATATGCAATTGGTAATGTATTTAAGGGGCCTAAAATGTGTATATGCTCACTACGCCCGACAAGTATTACCCAGGAATGATGGGCCTCAAGCATGCCGAAAAGAGCGTGTGTCCAATCTAGAGGGCTTGGCCCCAGGTGGACGTTCATGGGCGTTTGCTAGACCAACTCTTTAGGAGGCTCACAGACTAGCTCACGTGCATGGGTAAGATCCACATCACCTACGATTATAACAATCAATCTTATTCACTTTAGTTAAATTTAGGTAGATGGATTATGTTTTGCCATTGAATATCATATTTCATATTTTTATCAACATTACATATGCCGTATTATATATATTATTGTTAATTGCACGCATTACTTCTAATTTTTTTTTTATAATTATATACAAGCACAAGATTTTTAAAATTAAACACTTACCCCTTAAATAAGTATAAAACCCACTTC
Source organism: Laguncularia racemosa (assembly GCA_037954665.1). Lineage (NCBI taxonomy): Eukaryota > Viridiplantae > Streptophyta > Magnoliopsida > Myrtales > Combretaceae > Laguncularia > Laguncularia racemosa. Next base: position 1,670,505 of record JBBMOL010000097.1, on the reverse strand, counting down.
CCTTGAGTATATGGCTGCTAACGAGTGTTATGCGATGACTTCGACGTATCATTAAAGGGAAAAATGCAAACGGAGGGCCCATATTTATTAATTTTTCTTGGCAAAAAAAAGTTTGAATTTTTTGGCCTAAAGAGTTATGTTTATAAGATATTCTTATTTTAAAGTCTTTATCCGTTTATCGTTAATGGGATTGACTATAACATAGACGAAGATTCTAAAATAAGTATAATTTATAAACATAGAACTTTGAATATAAGGTCAAAAAATTTATACCCTTTTTTTGTAAAACTGCATAAATGTGGGCCATTTTCTAAATTTTTTAATAAACCATAATTAAAAAAAAAAAGTTACACTATATTTATAACAATTAATGAATATACATTATAAAAATATTAATTGTGATGATTTTTATAATTAAATTATTATTTTCAATAGTATTATATGTGTTTTAAAACATGATTCACACAGTGTAGAATAAATGATGAATATATATTTGTTCATATTTAGAGCTAAAAATTTTATCTTTAGTTTCGATAATTATTTTTCTAAGAAATAATAATTAAAAAATATTTTACCAATCTAATAATAGATGAATATTTTGGTTACCATTTACAAAAGATGCATTTTCCAATAAGACAATTAAATATTAAATTTAATAATATGCATTATTTGAAATTTAGTTTGGCGATGATAAACATAAAAAAATGGAAATAAATAAAACATAAACAATATTAGGAAAACAAGAAAAATAAAATATTACTTCTCATATACATAAGCATGCCATTAAAATATGACATTTGATTGTTTTTTGCATGTGTTTTAATGAGATTAAAAACTAAAATTATGTTAAATGAAATTTAATCATGAAAATGTTCTCATATATATACACACTAATTGCATAATGTTATATATGAAAAATAAATAGATATTAATAATATTTTATATGTAATAGTATAGAATTAGATGAGAGAAAAATACAAATGAAGGACTTGAGTTTGTGTAGTTTTGCAAAAAAATAGGGCATGGATTTTTCAATCATACGTGTAATGTTTTGTATGTATAAGTTATGCTTATTTTAAGGCCTCCATTCATACCACATCAAATTCCATTAACAATAGATAAACATAAGTCATAAAATAAGGGTATTTTATAAATATAGGTCATCAAATATATGGTCAAAAAATCTAAACCCCTTTTTGCAAATAGTGTACAAATACAAGTCCTTCCTCTATATTTTTCCCTAGCATTAAACAAAGAAATGATACATCATTTAAAATGTGATGTAGCAACCTATTCCATTAAAATAAATAAATAAAACCTAACCCCAGTATAGTTAGACCCACTTTAACCCAATTAATTCAACCAATTCAATCGTGACCTTTGACATAAGGCCAACCAAATTGTGTTGGTGAAGACTCGTTTGTTTAGTTGACTCAAATAGATTAAATAAGTCATATGCACACAATTTCGTTTTGCTTTATTTATTTATTTTTTTAACATTAAAGCAATTGAAAATAATATTTATATTGACTAAATATACATAATGAACAATATTCTAAATAGAAAATTCTAAAATTAAACATATCTTCTCAATATTAATACTCTAAATTTTAGAATTAAAAAGTAAAAATGAAAAACAAAAACCATATCACAAAGCACTAGTGTCGCACTCTTCTCTAAGGTCGTCAAGGTTAGTGATATGATTCATTTTTATTGTTTTAGTAGAAATAAGAAAATTTCTAAATTTAGAGTTTTTTTTTTTTTAATGACATTGAAATTCAAGAAGAGATGAATTTAGAGTCACTTGATACCATTAAAGATACAAGAAGTTATTTGCAAGGCTTAGAATTAAGTAGTGATGATGATGAGTTGATGGTATTTAATCAAATCATTAATCCAAACATACAATTCATCTAGTTGTGTTTAATATTTCTATTTATTCTAGGTTAATTGATTTATTTAAAGATGTAATTTATTGAACCATGTTTATGTTTTTCATTTAAATTGGTGTAAATATGATTACGTTTTGATTTATTTTTTATATAATGATAGCAAATTTAATATTTCAAGCACATATTAACTTAAATATAATTTATATTTGAAAATTTTAACAACTCCAGTTTAACCTAGTCCAACTTTGGTTCAATCCTTCAATTCTTAACCCCTAGCCTTATTTAGGATAAATATTTGTTGTGCATCTCCACCAATAATATGTGTACACATCTAGATAAAAAAACTAGTACATAATTGTGGAAATTTATACCATCAAATCAAGTATGTGTATATGATTGGATATGAGACAGAGTTTAAGACAAAAAAACATTTATTCCCTTTTTTGAGTCAAAGTCTAGTTTGACTCTAACTAGCTTACCTAATCCTCATCACATTAAAATAAATAAATAATTAATTATTTATAGTTATGATTCCTACCTTTGAAAAACTTTTGTTTCAACATACAATAAGGAAAGGAAAAGAGTTAACTAAGTAATATCTTCCACTTGTTGTTTTTCACTTATAGCAAGCAATTGCCTAAGTAACCCTAATAATAGCTTTTAGATTAAAGATTTCAATCCAATAACCATCTAGATTCTTACATTATATTTAGTTTACAGGAATGAAATAAGGCTAAAATGGAATTGTAATACTTATGATATTATTTTATTTTATGATAAAGGTATTTTTGAAATAAAAGTTACATTTAGTAAAGAAAAAAAAATATAATTCTTTATCCATTTCATATTACATGAAATAGATATTTTTCATGGTAAAACTTTTGCAAACCAAACAAAAAAATAGTTAGTCTATGATGATAAAGGCAAAATGATAATTCCATTCTATTGAATCAAACCATCATTGATGAATGCCATCCCTTTCATCTCTCCATCATCTAGCCTTTTACATGTCATGAGCATTCAGATTAGCATCATGAGAGGTGTTGTTTATTTATTTTGATGGGATGCATTGCTTCATCTGTATTTTAAATGATACCTCATTTCCTTTATTTATAATATGTCTACATCAATATATAATACATGTCAGCACCCATATAATCAAAACAAATGAGTCCATGCTTATTTAACTATGAAAGTTTTAAAGAAAATTCATACAATTTACCTTTTTTTTCTTCAGTTTTGAAGTATAAGAAATTAAGGGATAAAGTAAAGTTCATCCTTCAAAAATTTTATTAATTGAAGCAATTAATTACAAAGACAAATGAGTACAATCTGTAAAGGTCAGTAATACATATTTATTTATACATTTCCAAATACGCAGGTGTCTATTATTTGTATAAATAGGTCTTGTACAGTTATAGAGTTAGTTGATATATAAAGTTCTACTAAATATAATAAAAAAAGCTCTCATTTTTCATTTCGTTCTTCAGATTTTCTTCTTCCTCTTCGCATATATCAGTAAGTCTTCTTCATTACCTTAGTTCTAGCTTTTAGATTTGGAATTTTATATGGTATCAAAGCATTCCAGGTCAATGTTATATTGAATTCTGTTTTGTTTTTCATCTCAATTGAGAATCAAATGGCGATTTGGAAGTAATCAACGTCAACACAAATTTAGATTTGACCTGTAATGATCCTCTTTTCTTATCTAGATTGAATAATCCTGGCACTTTGATTAAAAATGTCATTTTTAATGGATCAAATTTCATCAGTTGGAGTAGGGTGATTAAACTCACACTTGGAGCAAAAGCTAAAATAGGGTTTATTGATGGAACTTGTACCAAGCTTGAGGATAATTTTGTTAACAAACATAGATGGATTAGATGTGACTTTATGGTTAGATTTTGGATCCTAAACTCAATGAGTAAGGAATTATTAGAAGGTTTTATATACTCTAAATCAGCAAAAGATCTTTGGGAAGACATTTGTAAAACGTTTGGATTCTTGAACGGACCTTTACTTTATCAACTGCAGAGTGAAATAGTGAATTTTACTACCTTTCTCATCAACAAAATGCCAATTTAATCTTTGCAATGGAAGACCTCATATGAGCTTCTTTTTAATAAAATCCCTTCTTATGACCATTTAAGAGTGTGAGTTCAAAAATTGATAAGTTAATTTAGGAAAATCTATAAATAATAAAATCATTTTGGTAAAATTATTAATTAAAATCATTGGAATAGGAATAGAAAGAGGGCAAAAAAAAAAACTAAAATTAATTAGAAATTAAATCAAATAATAAGTTATTCTAGGTCATGTGAAAGACATTATCGTGATTACAATTTCATGAAGATTTTAGAGTAGAAAGAAAAAAATATATATAAATAAATAAATAAAATTTATTTAATTAGAGTACTCTAAAACATTGAGTTTAAGAAAAACGTATTAGGAAATTTGAAACACCTATGTCTAATTTATACTCCCATGTTTGAAAAAATGTTCTCAAAATATTATAGATAAATATATATAAATAAGTTTTAGATCTATATTGACAAAGTATTTTTAAAGGTGATACGGTGTATAGGCATTTACAACTAAACCCTCCATATACATTCAAAAGATTACATAGTAGTACTTATTCTCCGTGTAATTCCAAGAAATACATAATATTCTATACATTTATTGCATGCATACGTTAATCTATAAACAAATGTTAGTTATATTTGTAATTTGGCATACTCGTTATTATATTTCGAAGAAAGATAAATATTTATTTAAGTATATATAATGGTATTATTTTGATATGTATTTATCATCTATAACATATATATAGTTATATATAAAAAGCAGTTTTTGCGCAATCTATAATTATACTTTGTACTCGATATAACAACTACCTCCAAAAGTTATTCGTAATTAATTGTGTATAATATTTCTACTTCTACAAATGTGAATAAGTAGTGTATAATTTCGATTAATAAATAATGCAATATCAATATGATTAAATATGACAAAATTGTATAAACACAGTAAAAAGACCAAAATGATAACTAAAGGTGATTGTAGGATAATGGTTCCATTATCGGCTCCGATCTTCTTCCCCGGCGACATCGAAAGTGACGAACTTGTATTTAACGAGAGCATATGACTTAAACTCAATTCTAATTTGACCGTTATTCATTTCCTGCTTTAATTTCTGTTGCAACTCTGCTTCCATGTTTTCTATTCAAACTCCGGCGAGATGGCGAAGGAGCAGTTGTGGTTGGCTTGGGAAGAGGGTGATCGAAGCTCGTTTTGCAAGCTTTGTTAGCTGATCCTTCCGTCCATTTTCTTTCCGTCATGAGCATCGTCAACAACGTCGATACTCGGTTGCTTTCTCCGTTCTCCATTCTGATTTTTGCTTTCCGGTGAGTCACCTAATATAACCTACTGACTCCACTCTATTTGCAGAACTCGTTTCTTCACATTATAGCAAATTTTATAATAATTAACCATTGAACACTACTAAGTGTTGTAATAGATAATACTCGGTACTGTTTTAGTTAGTCAAGTTCTAGTTTTCGTTATTGAAGATGAGGAGTCGTTGAGTCGTTATTTTAAATCGTTTGTCCAAAAATATATTGAACAAAGTATGATGATAATATTATAATATTTTTTCTTAGGTTCGTTTGTTTTAAACATATCTTATTGGGTCTGATCATCAATATAATTAATAGTCTGAGTAATTTAAAATATTAATTAGTCAATTACTACTTAAATATATATATTCAGTTATCTCAACCAAAAGTAAATTTTACTTGATGGATTACTTATTATCCTTGATATTTTAACAGTTTACACAATTAATTGGCTAGTATAAAGAAAATAGGTACATATACTTGTTTGGTTGAGTGTAATGCTATAGTTATAAATTTAATTTTACTTGATTAATTACATAAGTAATACACATGTGTTGAATTTGATACGATATGATAATTTATATGCCAAAGACATGCTTAAAAACAAACACTAGCATTTGACTCAATTTTAAATTTATATATTACTTAAGGGTCATGCAATGAATAAAAAAGAAGAAAAATAAATAAAATAAAATAATTAAAGAAAAAAATTGAAAATATGTATATACATTTCGAAATTCATAAGTGCACATTGAAAGTGGACTTACAAAAGGCATATAACATGATTAGGTGGGACTTTCTGTTGGAGGTGCTAAAAGCTATGCACTTTCCTCCACACGTTCAATCCCTACTGGAGTAATGCTTAACCACCCTAAAGTTCTCTATCTCCATTGATAGGGAATTAAGGGGATTGAGGTAAGGGAAATCCCATATCACTTTACCTATTTGTAATGGGAATGAAAGTATTCTCCACTCTGCTTAGGAGACTATCGAAGCATCCCAACTTCCCCTTTTATTGGAGGTGTAATCCTGAGAAACTAGCTCATCTTTGTTTTGTAGATGATATCCTTATTTATGCTAAAGGCAATAATGCATCTATGCCCCTGATCAAGGAAACCTTACAACGTTTCCATGCAATATCAAGATTGGTAGCCAATAACCAAAAGAGCAACATTTTCTTTTCCAATGTCTCTGCAGGAGTGAAAGAGTACATCCTTGGTACAACCTAGTTTCTAAAATGTTCATTGCCAGTGCGCTACCTAGGGGTACCACTAGTCTCAACAAAGTTGAAAAAGGAGAATTGTGATGCTCTCTTGGAAAGAATGGTGGCACGTATCAACGCATGGACATCAAAATACCTATCATATGCAAATAGATTATAGCTTGTCAAAGTAGTGCTCTTCTCTATGCAGGTCTATTGGAGTTCTATATTTTTATTGCCTAAAACTATCATAATGAAGATGAAGCAGCTACTTAGGAATTTCCTCTAGAGCGAAAGTCCCACCATATATACCAAGGCAAAGGTGAGGTGGGATGTGGTGTGCAAGTCTCTAAAATGTGGAGGCTTAGGTATCCTTAACCTACGACAATGGAATAAGGCTATCCAACTTAAACATATTTGTCACCTATGCAAGGAAGGCCCAAGGAGCCTATGGCCTGAATGGGTTCATTCAACCCTCTTGAAAGGGAGGAACTTCTGGTCCTCTAGAGCCCTTACCATATGCTCTTGGTCTTAGAAGAAATTACTAAAACTTAGGGGCTTAGTCTGATCTAGCTTCTAGTGGGAACCCAACAACGGGCTAACTATCTCACTTTAGTTTAATTTTTGGCTCACATCAAGTTCTTTGGACACAATATACAGTGTTCATGAGATGGGAAGTACTGGCCTCCCACCCATAACAAAACTATGCTCCCTTATGGAAGGTAATGAATGGAGCTTACCAAGTGGCCATTTCTGGACTAACCTCTACATCCTACCCAAGATTAGGCCTAATCCCTCTTACTTGGATCGTCTTCGCTGGACTCACACAAGCACATGGGACTATACTATAAAAAGTGGATACACTTTTTTAAGCCCACCATGTTCCACTACCCCTTGGCATAAGGTAAAATCTCATTGTCGAGGCACTCCTTCGTTTTATGGCTAGCTTGATTAGGCAAATTATCTACTCTTGATAGGCTGATATCATGGGGCATTGCTACCTCTGCTACTTGCCTCCTTTGTCATTAATCACCCGAAGATTATACCCACATTTTTTTCAAATGCAGCTATTCATCCTAGATTTGGAATCTGGTCTGTGATCACCTCAAGTGCCTACCTTCCCTCAGAAACTGGTAGGGTGTAACTACCTCATTAGTTGCTACAACAAACTCATCATCTCCTATATGTCTAACTTTGAGAACGGGACTAGTAGCGGCTGTTTATTGCATCTGAAGAGTGTGTAACAATGTGCACATAGGGGATGTGATCCCTAACCCATACTTCATTGCAAATCAAATTAGAGCTTACACATCCAAAATGTAACCTTATGATTGGTCATGTTTGCCTTGTCAATGTTATCTTACTGTAAATTTTCCCGTATCTCTATTGTTTTATAACACTTTGGAGCAATAAAATTAATTATTTATAAAAAAAAAATCGAAATTCATATTAATGCAACACACTAGTCATTAATACAATTTGGAACTTTAAGATTAAGTGAAAAAAGAAAAGAAAAAAGAAAAAAAAAAAGAAGAGAGAAATAGAAGACCTATCTATATCCATATATATATCAGTTGATCCAAAAAATGAAATATACTTACTAAACTATATATGTGCATCCTAGTACCTACATTTGTCAAAAAGATAATAATAATAAACAACAAATAAATATAAAATAAATAAATATATATAATAAAATTGCTTGATAACATGTACAACATATAGTTATTCTATTACAATTATAAGATTATAGAGCATTAATTCAAAATGAAAAAATTACAACTGAAATACTAAATTGGTTATAATTAAGAAACAGTCAAATTCTACTTAGTACTTTTAGTTAATTTGAGACTTTATTTAAATTCTAGATATCTATTCTATTTTATTTTATCATTAGGTGAAGTGATCACACATTGAAGGTACTTGACAATTGTTATAACTAATGACGAGTGTGGACAAGTGAGTAGGAAACTCTATGATTTATTATAGTTTATGTGTTTTGCTTGTATTACAATTGTATATATGTGAATATTACTATGATTAATTGTTGTTGTAGTGTGTTGTGTGGTGAAATGTGTTGGAGAAGTGAGTTTTCCATGTGTTAAGGTCTAAAATAGAGGATCTAGGTGGGGTAAGTTAAATGAAATTTAGATGGCTTCCAAATGGGCATTCAAATGCCAAGGCCATGATGCTACCATTAGGCCGATACCATTTAAATTACATTCCATCTCTAAGACATATATTGCTTTACCTTCCAGACAATGCAAATTTACATCATCCAATCAGTACCCTAGCCTTATCCCCATTTTCCGAATGTATAAAGCTATATTTATATATATTTCTTTTGTAAAGTCCTATAAAGATTTATGTGTTTTATACTTATCTCCTTTTATAAATTAACTTATATATGTAAATATATATATATTAATTTTGTATTACACACATATATATATTTCCTATACTACATATAGAATCATAAATATGCTTATATATATAAGATTTATGCGTTTTATACTTATCTCCTTTTATAAATTAACTTGTATATGTAAATATATATATTAATTTTGTATCACACATATATATATTTCCTATATTACATATAGAATCATAAATACACACACACACATATATATATGTATAATTAAATACATGTGAATATATAGACAAAATTTGTATGCATTTACATATACACCTACCATTTACATAACATAACATATATAGATCTTGCTACTCATAGTGCATATGCATTATATATATATATATAGACTAATAAACACATGTATGTGCCAAGTTGTCACCTTACCCAACTTAGTGTATATATGTATATATATATTGTTAGACAATATATCGTACATACGTAAGGCATGCATATGTACATATGCTCATGAATGTGAAGTCAATGAGGAAACATAATGGCAAATAAATGGAGTGGAACATATTTGATGAATAGTGATTTATCGATTGAGTAATTGGATGACTTTGTTATTGTTGATGGATGTGAACAATGGATCTTCATGGCTAGCTGATTGAATAGTTAATGGAAATTGGGTTGCACTAAGCTATTATTAAATTTGGCCTTGTATATTGATTTACTATGTATTTTATTTCTTTATGATTTTTTTTTTTATTTTGTTAGCTTGATTTTATTTGGTTGGTCATTTAAAATTAGATTGAGATAATGATATTTGATTAAGATAAAATCCGATATGCATTACACAAAATATTATATTGTGTTCAAGGTTATCACCACTACAAGATGTGGAAGAAGTAATCATTTAAAGATTAATGTTTCACTAAGTGACGAATTAAGTGACTTGTGGGTTGTTATGCCTTTGACGAAATCAAGCTTAAGGGCTTTTTCTATTCTTGAGAGTTTGTGTGCTCAATACGCATTTAAGACACCTGGAGCTTTAAGATTTTAAAAGATGTAAGATAATTAACCGAGTGAGAAGATGAGAATTAAGATGTGGTACTTGGGTATTGATGTTATGAGAATTCCTAATTTAAGGTCAATGAGGACATTAAATCCTAAACTTCATGTTAGTTATTCAAAGACCATGAGTGATATTGTATTACATATAATTATTCATATATAGCATATTATTGAAAACCTGCTTAAATTGCTTATGCATATATAGTAATGAGAGTATTGTACTTCCATTTCACTAAGTCGTAATATGTGCTCACCCTTCTATAGGCTATTTTGTAAAAAATAAATTACAGAAACTTAGGATAGGATAAGATATGATGTAACGAAAGCTACTTGAAGTAAGACTAATTGTGCAAGATGTGTCATAATAGCTTATTCAATTGCAATCTTATTCTTGGGAGCTTAACATAGAGAGAGAATTTGCAAAACTTAGAATCAGCACTCATTTTACTATTTTCTTAGGGGGTTAGGGTTTTCCATAATCTTGCTTGAATGTGGAATGTGAAAATTCATAATTAATTTCTTTATTATATAATTGTATATAATATAATTAGTTGTAATTAATAAATATTTATATAGAGTTTTGCGACTTCTTACATATAAGGTAATTATTATGTAATGAGTATATACGTAACATGATTGCTTTAGCTAAAACTTCTAGGCCCTTTTTAGGAGTGTTACAAAGAGTTTTTGGTTGCCTATCTTATGCAGCCATTAATCATAAACTAAGGGATAAATTTCACATTAGAGGTGGGCATTGTGTATTTGTAGGATACCCATCTTGTCAAAAGGGTTACAAACATTATGACTTAGATATGCATCAACTTTTTGTTAGTAGGGATGTTCTTTTCCTTGAACATATTTTTCCTTTTCAGTCCATTTCTTCCATAAATCCTGTTTCTTTTCCTGGTTCTATAGTTTAGCGGTTGTTCCCATACTCATCTACAGTTGATTTGGTAGTAAAGGTTCCTTCTTTTATACCAGATCATCACACTAAAACAAGTTTACCACAATCAACACAACCATGTATAGGTTCTTCACCTCCTAATACAATTTTTGTCCATAGGTGTCAAAGAGTTAAACAACCTTCCATTTGGCATTAACATTTTATACACAATGTGCATAGTGCATCATTAGCAGATAAGTAAAATTGTCTTCCTGTATCAGATTATCCTATCTTTCATGACCATTCCTTTGCCAACCTTCCCTACGATTATGTTATCTCTTTGGCAAATGTGTTTGCAATTAAAGAACCATGGAACTATCATGAAGCTAAGAGTGATCCTAACTGGTTGAGGCTATGAACAAGGAGCTTTTAGCATTAAGGTAGAATCATAGTTGGGAGATTACCACTCTTCCTCAAGGAAAGCAAGCTATAGGATAAAAAATGGGTTTATAAAATTAAATATAAACTTGATGATACTATAGAAGGTTATAATGCCCCTCTAGTGGCTAAAGGATATAATCAAGTAGTGGGAAAGGATTGTACTCATACTTTTTCATCAATTGCCAAGCTTACATCAGTAAGAGTTTTGTTAGCTGTTGCTTTAGCCAAGAATTGATATGTCCCTCTACTCAATGTTAATAATGCTTTCTTTCATGGTTTTCTTGGTTTTCTTGATGAGGATATTTACTTGCTACATTTAGAAGGATATTCAGTGGAAGGTTCAAGAAAGGTTTGTAAGCTTGTTTTGCTTGGATTTGTGCAATCAAAATCTGATTATTCCTTGTTTACCAAACAGAGTGCTTCTGGTTTTGTGGATGTGTTAGTCTATGTGGATGAATGTTTTGTTGACAAGGGATTCACTTTTTGAAATCGTTAATGTGATGCATGCATTCAACAAGGCTTTTACTATTAAAGACCTTACTGTCCAACAGTTGAGTCAATTTGTATCTCAACCTAGGACTCTGCGTTTTAGTGCAGCTATTCATGTGCTAAAGTATGTGAAAGGCACTAGACAAAGGCTTATTTTTTCCTTCTTCCAGCTCACTTTCTTTAGCTGGATATAGTGTTGTGAACTGGAGCGCTTGTTGACTTGACAGAAAATCTCTTTCCAGATGTTGCATTTTTCTTGGAGACTCTTTAGTTCATGGAAAACTAGAAAACAAGCCACCATTTCTACTTCCTCAGCTGAAGCTGAATTTTGGAATATGGCCTCTACAACTAAAGAGCTTCTTTGGGTCTCTTGCCTGCTGCATGATCTTGGGTTTTCTCCTTCATCGCCAGTTACTTTGTATACCGACAGCAATTCTGCTAAAATGATTGCAGAGAATCCTTGTTTACGTGGGCGAACCAAGCATATTGAACTAGATATACACTTCACATGTGATCACGTCAATTCTGGTTTCCTTCGTATTCATTACATCCCCTTACATCTTCAATTAGCGGATTTACTTACTAAAGCATTAGGAGAGTCACGATTATCTTTTTTTCTGTCCAAGTTGGGCCTGATCCAATGACCAACTTGAAGGGGGTCAGTAACAAATATTTATTTGTACATTTCCAAATACACACGTGTCTAGTATTCGTATAAATAGGTCCTGTACAGTTATAGAGTTAGTTGAGACACAGAGTTCTATTCAATACAACAGAAAAGCTCTCATTCTTCATTTCGTTTTTCAGATTTTGCTCTTCATTACAATAGTTCTAGCTTTTAGATATGGATTTTTACACAATCCAGTTCTGTCTAGATGGAAAAAACCTATACAAAATCTATCAAAGAAAATGCTGTTAAAAAGCTTAAAATTTTCTGATGAGACCTAGAATAGTTGGCCAAATGACTGGCAGCTGTATGTACCTCTCTATATAGAAGTTGTATTAAAATGGCATAATTCGAGAGCAACTGTCTTGTGCGCTTCACTTCATGAGTGATATCCTCTCTATATAGAAGTTGTATTAAAATGGCATAATTTGAGAGCAATTGTCTTGTGCGCTTCACTTCATGAGTGATATCCTGGCAAGAACTTCCCTTTTTATAACCAATTAATCATAACATGTAGTTTGACTCCACTTCTACATCTGCAATAGCCTTTAGAGAATAAAGATGGAGACCGAATTGAATTTCCAATCATCCTGCCTTCTCAATATATGTATCCCCTAAAAATTGCCAAAAGCTAACATCAATCTTGATCTATTGTTGCACAACGTGTCCCCAATTGTAGCGTAAATAGGGGTATAAATAAATCAAACTACTTACAAACTATTCAAGTTTAGCTCGATAATTATTTTAGTTTGAGTCTATATATAACATTCATGTTTGAGCTTGAGTTTCTCAATGGTTTATTCAACACACTTGTGATCCTAATCAAGCTTATGTCAAGTGTAAATATTAATTGAGTTTAAATTGTGTTTGCTCATCAATATTATCATGATTATAAGAAAAAAAAATATTTTTTAAATAAATCAAGTTTAATTGAGTGGGTTTAAATTTTGAAATTTCAAGTTGAGTTGAGTTATATTGAAAGTTTTGAAGCCGATAAATCTTTTGATAGGTTACATAGCATTGTATTAGCTCCAAACAATATGTCAGCTTATGAAACTTTGCTGTTATTATGTTCAAAATTGTTCCTTTCTTTCCACAAAAACAATGAGACAGGAAATAAACAATAAAAACCTAATTTTCCCCTGACCAAAAGCTGCTAAAGAAATTAACCAATGCTCTCTAAAGCTTCGATGTTGCAGCTGAGAACGATTGGAGAATACAATCAACCTCAAAAATTAGCTATAACAGAGTTGAACGCCTCGTCAATCTTTAAACAAATATGTTGTAGACTCTTGAATGAAAAACACAAGCTACAATGAGAAGCCAAGTGGACTCCTTTCATCAATAAATTTTATCAGTAGGAAAAATTCCCCTTCTTCCTCCAAAAAATAACACATGAAGAACGATACTCTTGGGGGGAATAATACACAAAATTCCTGGCCTTTGCGTCGATGTGGATATGTAAAAATTCTGCTTTACATATGTGGAAGTTAAGTATACTTGGAAAATAAGTATGAGATCTTGTAAAGGATTTAAAGAGGTGAATCTGCTTTGTATATTGAGAAGTTAAGTATACTTGGAAGTGAAGTATGAGATCTTGTAATGGATTTAAAGAGGTGAATATGCTTTATATATTTGGGAAGTTAAGTATGCTTGGAAGTGAAGTATGAAGTTTATGTAATGGATTTAAAGAGGGGTCTTCTGCGCACCCTTTGTTACATAACTCACAAAGCAGAAACTTCATCTGTGCATTATCTAAAGCGCTCCTTGTTAGGAATCTCAAAACACATCTCCTAAAGCCAGTAATTTGGTTGTTCTTGTTTTGTTATTCCCTTTTTTAGTTCTCTGCATATTGTTCTTTGTCTAATTAAAGAAAAAAAAAAAGTAAAAAAAAAAAGAAAGAAAAAAAACAAAAAACAAAAAAATATTATTCTTACCTCTTATCTATCGAGCCAAAAAACCAAAAAGCCAAAAAAAAAAAAAAAGAGACTTTGAAAATTATGGCAGACCCATTTACTGGAGCTGTTGCAAGCTTGGCCGTCAATTCTGGGTTCACTTCCTTCAAGAAGTATTCCAAGTATTTTCTTTGCTTCAACACCTATGTACAGGATCTGAAAGAGAAGGTTCGTGCTCTGGAGGTTAAGAAACAAGGGGTGCTGAACCGCGTTAGGGAAGGTGAAATAAACAATGAAATACAAGATGATGAAGTCACGGAGTGGTTGAAGAAGGCAGAGAACGTCGCTAGAGACAGAAACAACATATTGGCAAAGATCGACAGGTCTAAGAGTAGTTGCTTCTGCCCAACTGTTCCCAAGGAATCTGACGGAAATACCAGAGAATCAATGACGGAAGTGGACAAGTTCAGCAAAAGCTCCATTGCCACTGGTGGATTTGTTTTGAACCCGCGCACCCGGTGGCGGACAAGCAGGAAAGCCGAGAAAGTTGCAAAGGATGCTTCGGATCTGGAAAAGAAATCTTTCGAGAGATACACCCATCCAAGTGAACCGCGGGGCATAGTCACCGGATCATATGAGGATGTCGACCCCAAGTACTTTTTCCCGGCATCAAGGCAGACTATTCTAAAAGATATAAACGAAGCGTTGGCCAATCCCAAGATCAGCGTCGTGGGGGTATGGGGTCCTTCTGGGGTTGGCAAATCCACTCTACTAGAACTGGTCGTGAAGCATGTCAAAGAAAAGAAATTTGGTTATGATTTTGGTGGAGTGGCCAAAGCGACTGTATCGCGGGCTCCTGACATCGAAAGGATTCAAGAGGAATTAGCCGACTGGTAAGATCCCATACCGTTTTCAATATGATAGCTAGCACAAAATATAATTTTTATTATAAGGGATAAACATATATGTAGATAAAAAATGACCGAGACCTATATGTATATATATATTAGAATTTTACTTGATACTGATTTTATCACATAACATATATTTCAAAATCGTATATCTGGTTTTATCACATAGTGGACATGTCGAATCATATATCCTAAATTAAATTTGAATATTTTATTTACAGTTTTAACAAATTTTAGTTGTAAGGTCGTACTCAAAAGGAAAAAAAGAGAAGGCAAAAGCAAATAATCGTAGATGTTTTTGTAGATACGCATATATTGCTAAGCCACTGTTAGAATCTCAAATATGTTCCCAAAAAGAACATAAATGGCTACTGCTTTTTGCTTCTTAGCCAATAGGTTAAAGTATATGTTCATATATTAAAAAGTTATAGAAGGTGTTCCTTTATGACTAAAGTTATAAAGTTAGAATTGTATTATTGTACCACTTTTAAGGACAAATAATAATAAATGCATACATGATAAATTGAAATTAAAAATACAAAATGACAATAAAATAAAACAAACTTCAACCATAATATCAATCTAAACTGAACATGTGAGATAGTCTTCATTGTTTTACCAAGTATAGCTATAATAATTGTTCTAAGTTAGGATGGCGCAAGTCGATTTTGATTATAATAATAGTTGTAAGCATTTGAAATAATGGAGCGAGCATTTGACATGTGTCACATACTTCTATACCATGCCCTTGACCTAGATATGAGTTACATACCGTAGGGAATTCCACCTTTGCAAATATCTATCCTTTATTTAGCTTAAAAAGAGGAAGCTATCCGTTAAGAAATGTAAAAAATGTAAGTCTAAAACTCTGGCAGACACTAAATAAAATAAGATGTCTCTTCTTTATAGAGTAACCTTCTTAAGTCGTATCTCTCCTGAGAAAATCAACTCCTCCATGCTATAAAATCACACATTAATGTGTTTTATCCTTTCATGATTTACTTGATTCCTCGATAGTTAAGTGACACTACGACTGTCATAGAATGTATGGACGCCACTTATCAACCTCGTGAGCCACAATTCTTAATAGCTTATACTATTGCGTTGTACTTTGCTTCGGTTGTAAGTAATACTTACTGGGAACTACAACATAGACCTCTAACATATGGATTCTCCAGTAAGAGTAAAAGCATACTGCGGTCAATCTCCTATCGCCCATGTGCCTTGCATAATTTGCATCCTTGCATCCCATAACCGACAACTTTACCCTTTATCTATCAAATACGATACAATAATTTAAAATTTTACTTGTTTGCATTTACAGTGTTATCTTCCTCCAATTTATAATAGAATTACCTACTTTGTTAAAATTCTTATATATTTTTTCATTATGATTATTTACGCATATTTATCAATTATAGAGAACCACGTAAAATATTTTGGATGTGATTTATTTTTATTTTTATTATGGAAGTACATATTATTATTGTTATAAATTGAAGCACAAGAATAATTTGACCTTGAAACTTTGGCAAGATTTAGAAGTTAACTATAAAATACTTGTAATCATAGAGCAATAATTATTATATCAACTCTTATCTGGTTACTATAGAGTTCTCATCACTCACAAATAGCTTTAGAGTCATGAATCTAGTCGAAGCGCCATGCTTCTTGATGTTTTACTTAACTAAATAGAACCTTTGATGCATGGGAAGCAATGATGCTATGATCGTTCCTAAGTTATGGATAAGACCTTTTTTATTAAATTCAAGCAAGGAACTAATATTACAAAAATGAATGCACTTTAACATTTTTTGTTTATTCAAACTTTTACAAGAAGAAAAGCTTAACATAATAACTTGACATTCTCGTTTGTCAAAATACATAAAGACCAATACAAAAATCTCTCTCTTTACGATTCTTGACTTAGCACTTATGCTAATAGTTGATAAGTAGTTTAACTCCCTCCTATGCCATGATGATGCCTCGTCGTTACATGTAACTTGGGGTTACATGTAAAATATCTCCTCAGATTCTTGACTTAATGCATGTGACAATGATCGGCATTAGTAACCTATAGAGGTTAAACAGATCACTCCCCATTTGACAAACGGAAGGCAGGAATGTGCTGCCTGGCAATCCAATCTAACATGCCAAGGATGGGAATGTGCCATCTGGGACTAGGACCCTTGGTGAATTAAGACTATAAGGGTTTGCAGCCATAATAAGACATATCAAGAGCGAGAATGCGCTACCGAGGACTAGAATTCCCAATTAATGTAATTCTATATGCATACAATTAAACTTCACAAATAGAGCATTTAACTACACTAAACATGCTTTTGGAAATACTTAACCCAAAGATCCTTTTTATACCATACCATATATGTAATTGACCACAAAGGGGACTCATAATACTGAACACATAACTGAAGTGGATAATTTTACCTACATAACAATTTAGCTAAAAAAAGATATAGTAAGGAACTAAGCTAAGAGGGAACTCTTGGGAAATGGACTTAATCGAACATTGACTCGTAATGATGAGGAAATCACATTAGATCACAATAGTCAACTTCTATTACTACTTATCTAACATTGCATCACAATTGTCAGCTATCTTGTATTGCTGCATTCTTACAATATACCTCTTAATACAATTTTCCTAATCGTGATACTATCCTAATCACTTGCTTATTCAATCTCCCACATAACGTAGAGCGGTCAGGACGTACTCGGTATTGCCATGCTTTCGCTCTACAACATTGATATCCACTTAAACAACTACAAGTGTTTGATTTTTATATGCTACTAAAACCACCTTAGTATGTCTCCTTACTTATGCAAATGCACACTAATGATTTAAGACTAACCAAATTCAATCCCATATTTTCATGTACACCATTGATCACTTGTACTTAAACCCATAATTCCAACGTACATGAGTTTGTTACAACTATTCACACGAAGTTGAAATATATCACACTTAAGTGAACTTTACTACACACTCTCATTAACTGACACCCTGATCACTAGTCCAAGCAGATTCATTTCTATAAACCCGGAGGAGTATGATGAATGATCTCGGTTTTTGATCTGTTCAGTGAGGAGTAAGAGTACATAACTTACTTTCTAACTATTCCATAAAGAGTGGGAGTACAATGACTTACCTAGCCTTCCTTTCTAAATTTTTAGGCTTGTCACTAAGTTTATCTAAGCATTTATGAAATCAAGATTTTTCATTTATATATGTAAAGTGCTTGTAAATTGATGCCTATGTACTAGTTTCCTAACTTTTTTTCTTAAAAATTCCAATAATTATAGCTTTTCTATTTCTTATTTAAATTTAGAAAATTTAGTGCCTAGATGACTGTTATGAAGGATTTTATAGTCTCAGAGCAAGCTTTTTAAATTCTTATGACCTTGCAAATGATGTTAGATCTTCTTTCTAAAACATCTTATTCTTATTGATACTATCAATAATCATAGGAGTTTTCAGAGAGACAATGAAATTCAAATTGGAGGAACATTATCAAGAATTAAAGTCACTTAACATTTTACTATAGTGACATTACATCTTAGGAATAAATTAGATCTCAACTACTCATGTAAAGTAATTATTTCTCCCATACTATGTTGTTTTACAATATTCTCAATAAATCTCTAACACTCACTAAGAAAGTTGATCTTTTGCATTCATTTCATTCCCATTTCCATATTCTTCCTTTAAAATGTATTTAAATTCCACCTTACTAATTAATTTGAAGTTCTAAACTGTCCTCAATATTGTTTACTTCAAATGCTACAACTGCAACCTATTATGAGACTTGTAGATGCTTGCCATAACCAGAATGTATCTTGTTGAATTAATCGTTAATCATAGAGCAATACAAGTTCTAGCATCCCCTAAGCCAATGCTAACCAATGATATATAATATGATAATACTAATAGTAGTCTATTACAATTTACTAAACTCAAAATCAAATGGCATGAATTGCCATGAGAAACATTTCTAAGTCTTTTTTTTTTAAAGAAAAAAAAAAAGAGTTGAGTTCAGACAACTAATGAAAATTGAAAATGGTCTCATATCTTGTCAACTTCTAAACTCCCCATTCATCTTCAAGTGTGTAACATTAACCATTCTCTCTACTTTGTATTGATTATTTAAATACTCATGGTAACCCAAAACAAGGAAGAAAACAAACAATTCAATGCATGTATTATAACATCATACAAATACACAATATATATAAAAGATCATATGAAACTTTTTTCTTTTTATTTTATTTTTTTGCTAGGATCATATAAAAACTAATTAAAAATATATTTTACCATCATGAGTCAACCATCATTCATCAAGACCAACTAGTGTTTGTTTCTTGCGAACAGGTAGCATCTCTACAATATAGAAAAATAGAAAAAAAAAATAATGCCATAATGCAAGTATATTATGTAGGGGTGAGCATGGTTTTGTTTCGTATAGTTCCTTCAAATCGAACCGAACCATATATTATAGTTTATTTTTTTCCTTAATTGAATATAATCATAAAAAAAATTCAATATTATTTGATATAGGGCTCAAAACATTATTATAAGTGTTATTAATTTTTTTTATATACAAATATATAAGTTATGGAAAATTATATTGAATATGAAAATAATATAATTAATTATTGTTTTCTCAGTATCACTTTTAATCTTCAATATTTATTTGATATATTTAAGGTCTTTATTATTAATCCATAGGTAATTCTAATTTTTAATAAATCAATAAGCAAAAATACAAAGAGAAAAAATAGTTAATTATTCGATGAAAAAAAATAAAATAAGTAATATAAAATCCTTTTTCTTTTCTTTTCTTTTTTTGTTATATATTCTCTAGGCTTTCATTGCTTCTTTTTTTTTTTTAACTTCTTTCGGTTCACAATTTTTTTCAAACTTAAAAAGAACAATTTGAATCTAATTTATTGTTTGATACAATTCGTAGTTTGTTTGTTTGTTTTTTTTTTTTTTACCTAGTCCTAATCATAAGGGGGTAAACAAATAGTATGACAAACAAATATATGAATACTCGAGGTGACATTTCTTATCTAATTCGAGCATTTAAAGTTCTTCACTGTCTTCATCCATTATCAATAAAGGTTCATTAAACCAATCTTGGATACAAATAAGGGCTTCCAACCATAAATGTCAAAGAACATGTGTATCTGATATCATGTGGTGAAAGTGACATATAGAGTATAGATAGTTGATGAATTTCTTATTAATATTTAACCAATTTTGAATCATAAAAATATTCCACAGGATACGCTCTTAATATTTGTGTGCAATGACATTTTGTTTTATACTCATAGCTTATGAAACCTACAAAATTAATAAATACGAATCTTGATCTGCATTTATTTTGTTGCTATAAACGAACTTTTTTCTATTATATATTTTTTAGGGTATGTAGGTTAGGAGATCCATACCTCTTTGTTGTTGCAATCAAATCTGTTCCATCAATATGAAAAAATAATATCCACCGTATGAGCGATGATGGCTTGACTAACCTAGTATTATATTGAATTCTTAACTGTTTACTATAGGTTTATATTTAGAGTAGGTAGATGATACGAGTACATGGTTGTATATGTAAGTTAGGCTTGTCAGAGGCGCTCAAGAGAGCTGGCAGCGTGGATAAAAAATCTAACGAATTGAGAAAGAGATTGGAACAAAAGAATAATAAGTACTTGATAATTCTTGATGATTTATCAAGAGAAATAGGCTTGAGTAAAATAGGGATTCCCTTCAATGATGGTGGAAACATTAAATTACTGTTAACATCAAGATCTGAAGAAGTGTTGCAGAGAGAGATGGCTTCTGAACAAAATTTCAAGCTCGGACCTTTTGAAGTAGAAGAAGCTTTCAAGTTTTTTGAAAGGACATTAAACAAAGATGTCGGTGAGGATGACGAACCATTGAAATTGATCAAGGGCCTGCTTGCAAACGAATGTGCAGGTTTGCCATTATCCATAATTCAATTAGCTAACCATTTGAGAAACTCCTCTTCAGTAGAGTGGAAAGATATCTTAAAGACACAACCGCGCTCCACTGACCTAGGAGTGAAGAATTTCATAGATGGCGTTATAGACTCCAAGGAGGTCAAGTCTCTCTTCTTGCTATGCGGACAGATAGCACCCTAATTATTTTTATTAGTATCGAATCAATATCCTGTCATGTTCTGTCAACGTGGAAGAACAGTATCCATACATATGAGTCCTGAGTGCTTAACTATGATAATATTTAATTATTAAACAATATATGAAAGAAAAAAGAACCTGTTGACCATTTACTATGGCTTTATATTTACAGCTGATGATATGAGCTCATGGCTGTATATGTAGGTTGGGCTTAAAAGAGCTCAAAGATCATAACAGCGTGGATTCAAAAGCTAATGCATTGAGAACGAGATTCGGTGGAAAGAGTAAGAGTACCAACGATAAGAGTACCACGGATAAGAGTACCAATGGTGAGATTACCAAGGATAAGAATACCAAGGGTAAGAGATCCAAGGATGAGAGTACCACGGATAAGAGTACCAAGGGTGAGAGAACCAAGGATAAGAATACCAAGGGTGAGATTACCGAGGATAAGAGTACCAAGGATAAGAAGTACTTAGTAATTCTTGATGATGTAGCAAAAAAAATAGACTTGAGTAAAATAGGGATTCCTTTCAAGGCTGGTGAAAACATTAAGTTACTATTAACATCAAGATCTGAAGCAGTGTTGCAGAGAGAGATGGCTTCAGAATTAAATTTCAAGCTTGGACCTTTCGAAGAAGAAGAAGCTTTCAAGTTTTTTAAATGGACATTAAACAAAGATGTCGTTGAGGATGGCGAACAATCGAAATCGATCAAGGGCCTGCTTGCAAATGAATGTGCAGGTTTGCCATTATCCATAATTCAATTAGCTAACCTTTTGAGAAACTCCTCTTCAGAAAAGTGGAAAGATATCTTAAAAAAACTACCGCGCTCCACTGACCTAGGAGTGAAGAATTTCATAGATGAAATGTTGGAATCTAGTTATGGTGTTATAGACTCCAAGGAGATCAAGTCTCTCTTCTTGCTATGCGGACAGATAGGCACCCAAATTATTTCTGTTGAGAAATTGGTGATATATAGTATGGGCTTAGGCATCTTTGAGGGAATTGACACGATACAAGAAGCACGAGCTAAAGTGGATTCATTACTTGAAAAACTCAAGTCTTATTGCTTGGTAGTGGACGAGAAACCTGGTTTCTTTAAGATACACGATGCTATCAGTGATGCTGCCCTTGATATCGCCGCAAAAGATCAACATTCTGTAGTGATTAGGAGTGAAGATCAGTTGATGAGGACATCCATAAAGGAAGACTTACTAAGGTGCAAATCCATTTCTGTACTTAATGTTTCTGATATTAAAGAGCTTCCTCAAGGATTGAGCTGTCCGGAGTTGAATATGTTTTCATGGGTTTTCACTGAAGATCGTGCTACCAAATTCAAACTACCTGGTGTAATTTTCCAAGATATGAAAAAGCTCAAAGTTTTGGTACTTTTTATTGTAGACCTTGTGCCGTTACCCCAATCGATTCAATTCCTACATCAACTTCAAACACTATGTCTTGATAGCTGTGACATTGAAGATTTTACGTTTCTTGGAAAATTGAGGCGGTTGCAAGTGCTCATCATTCGCAACTATAAAATGTTTCGACTGCCTAAGGAAATCGCAGAGCTCACAGATCTAAGAGTCTTAGACTTGAGAACATGTGACGGACCGGAAATAATCGAACAGGGTATCCTTGGAAGCTTAACCAGATTAGAAGAATTACTTTTGCCCAAGAGTTTCGAGCGATGGGATGAGGAAGGCATTAGGCAACCCACTTATGCTAGCATCACCGAGTTAAAAAATATGCCTTCCTTAAGCGCTCTTCAAATAAAAATTCCAGATGTCACGGCACTTCCCAATGATCTTCCGCTAGTAAACTTGATGAGGTTCTCTTTGTATGCTGGCTACACATCAGATTCAGGTAATGAATCTCCTGCTGTGCACTTCAATGAAGAAAGGACTCTAGCTCTTGCATTGGGATCGGGCAACAGTAGGTTTATTTTAGAAGATTTTGTTCAAAATGCTTCACAAAAGGCTCGAGAACTGCATCTATCTGGCTGGGTTGGAATTGAGAAAAGTGTTGCTGCTTTATTTAAAGAACGTTGTGCCGAGCTAAAGCATATCGAAGTCCAAGGTTGCCCTACAATTGAATATATCATCGACCTAGATCAACAGACCCAATTTCCCTCTTTGGAGTCCTTGGATATTCGTGATATGGTCAACTTAAATAAAATATTCTCAGGTGGTCTTATCAGGGCACCCTTTTGCGATTTGAGAGCCATAACTATAACAAATTGTGAAAGCTTGGAGCATTTATTCCCTTTTTCTTTGATGAACAAGCTTTCGAATAAGCTTGAAAAATTTGAAGTAGTCGGCTGCGATATGTTACGGGATATTGTTACAATCACTGAAGAAGGCGGCGATGTAGTTCAAACAGAAAACAAGTATAGCAATTGTGAACCGCTGGAATTTACGGCTTTACGTGAGTTGAGCTTGAAGTTTCTACCCAAGGTCTTGAGCTTTTGCACCAAACAAAATGGGGACATGATTGAGACAAATGATAATTCTATATCTCAACGGTCGTTTTTCCATGGACGTCGGGTATGGTCATAATATTATTTTTAACATTTTTTTTTTTTTTTTGCAAGAAACTGATGCTAACCTTTTTTATTATTTATTTTTTTTGCATTTATAGGTCTCTTTCCCTTGCTTGGAGTCTCTGACATTAAAAGGACTTTCAGGATTTACAAAAATAGCTGATCATCAACATCTACCAAATTTACAGAGTCTCAAGTCCTTAAGTTTAGAATGGTGCGACTCTCTTTCTAGTGCAATCGAGTCCAAGTTACTACTAATGCTCACGAATTTGGAAGAGTTAAGCATTCAACGATGTGACTCGATGGAAGCAGTGTTTGAACTTGAAGATGAGTTGAGCATTAAAGAAGTTATAAAGCATGGTCCATTATCACTGAAGCCAGATGTGTTGACGCTATCCCATTTGAAAAGACTAAAGAAAATATGGAACGAGACTCCTAATGACATTTCATTTGTGGTGAATCTGAAGCAGCTTAAGATAGATTCTTGTAATGAGCTAACATATCTTTTCTCTTCATCTATGGCCAAATCATTGAACAATTTAAGTAGCTTATTGATTAGGGATTGCGATGAGATGAAAGGAGTTTTTGTGGACGAGACGTCTGTTGATGAACATGATTCTTTTGACCTTCCATCTCTAAAAGAATTGGTGATAGAACGGTGTCCCAAGATGAACTCCTTCATCTCCGTGGAAAACACAAGTGAAGATGTGCCTATAAAGGAATCCTTCTTCAGCTCAAAGGTATGTAACTTCCTCATTGTCTATTTCTTCATTATTATATATCATCAAAATCTCTCTCTAGTGATGTAATTTTATTACTAATAGAAAACTCTATCTAGGCAACATTGAAAACCATTTCTTGGCCTGAACATACAAGTATTTTATTCTTAGTTTGTAGGAAGATCTATTTAGTCCAATTTCAAATAAATTTTTATTAATATCTAAGCCATCGATTTATTATTTTATCTAATTAAGTGATTATTATTAAAAATAAAATATCAACCAACACAAAATTATGTTTTAATAAGCACAATTAAACGTTACAAGACATAACATGACATCTAGAAAGCAAGTTAACCACCCACAAGATGCACTCCCTTACTAAGGGTATATGCATAAAACATATTAATCATTTATATCATCCTAAGTCTCTTGATAGTAGAGATTCCTTGTACCAAGAAGTCAATAACCATGGATGACGTTAGGTAGAGAATAAGATGAAAGAACAACTTTGGACGACAATGGTAGTTTGTTATCCTATGCAATTCGTGGAGCATCGTAGCTTTGGTGGGAAAGTTGATATAACAAAGACGAGAAAATTGGAGTAAAACTACAAAAGTGAGGAAGGTCTGAATTTATAAGATATGTGCATTATAAGACCTACATCTTGCACAAATGTGTTTAAAGGCCTCGTTTTTAGAAAATAAAAGTGGAAGGACCATTGTCATATCGCCATTACATAATGTGGCCTATCATGCACTAACAACATTAAGAAAATTTATAAATGAAGAGCCCATGTTTGTAGTTTTATGCATTACAAATCTCGTCGTTTTATAATGTTTTTAAGGGCTTGCATATCTACATTTGTGGCATCTTCACTGCATGATTATTCTACACTGCACTCCATGACAGTGGAAACATTGCCAAAGAACTGAGACTTAGCTCTATAAAAAATTATTCAAACATGAAAAACCTTATTGTTGAATCACTTCTTATTAATCAAGTCACTCTTTAAGTTAATATAACCAAAAGCCCTATCATAACTTCCCCTTAGAATATATTACACTACTCACTTGGGAAAAGTAGTGTATAACAACCTCACATGCCATATTTCCTACCATTAGGCTATGTGTACATATTGATAGGTTGTGGAGGATAAAAATATTATGTAGGAGCAAAAAGCAATTGAAAAAAAAGAACATTAACTCTACATTTGAAAAACGAATGCTAATATATTTGAAGGGCATGAAATTGAACAAATTATTATCTCTCTAACCCACCTTAACTTTAAACATCTAACTGCTAGAGGAAGTTTTTAATATATTAAAGAGAAAAGTTTTGCAGTATAACACTTAAAATAAGCTAAGTATTGCTAATGAGAAAAATATTTTTTTGATGATTTATAATTCTTTAAATTGAAATATCTCGGGGTTCAACTTACTACGAATACAATCGACTGCGAAATGTTAAATGAGTTAATTACCTATTTTTCATATTTTGTTACCAATTCATAATTAGTGAACACATGGTAGTTGAAAGAAACATACAACTTAATCAAACAATTATATTTTAGACCGAAATGTAAAACACTTATTACCTGCATGGTATAAATACCATTCATTTAGCTTAGGTCCATTCAATTTTATATTTTACCCTTTCTTATTAATTAATAAATTGTGGAAAATTACAACAAATGTGATTTGTATTTTTTGTTATTTACAAAGTGACAATTTGTGCTTCATTTTTTTAACAAAAAATAACTTGTATTTTGCTTCTTCTTTTTTTCTTTTCTTATTTTTGTAGTGGTAGATTGCATAACCCACCCACGATATGGGTTGTTTTCTAACCTCCCTAAGGCTAAAAGGTAGCTGGTGACCACCTTGTGAGTCAATCTTAAGGTGGCTAGCAAGTGGCTATTCAATGCTTTCCCTTTTGTTTTTTTTTTTTTTTTGCAATTTTAATTTTTTATTAAATTTTAAGTATAAAGATATTTAATAAATTTTTAATTAATCATTTAGGGACCAACAAAAAGTTAATGGGTGTCCCTATTTATTATTAATACAAGATTATAAAACACGATTTACCTTTTTATTAAAAAATAAAATGTATAGCACTTTTTTACAAATAATAAAAAACACAAGTCACTTTTTATAATTTTCCCTTAAAATTATTGACTCTTATGGGTATTTTAATATTTTGATACTACATCACTGTTTATCCTCATTAATAATTAACTCTCTTTTCTTTTATTTCCCTCCTTAATTCTTCCCCTCTCTCAATTCTTCCCTTCTATTTTTTTTCTTCCTTCTCTCTTTCAAAGCATATTGTTACTATCTCAATGCAAACCATGTTATCCACCCGACTGACTATCCTTCCTCCGTCGCTCTCAAATACCAAGCATAAAAAATTAGAAAATTTTAAGCTAAGTAGATGAAGAAAACTCCCATGAATCATCTATTTGGTTTGGCTATTAACTATTGCTAAGGTAGGGTAATAACATGATTGAAATGAATATAAATATAGGTAAATAGAAATTTTCAGGATCTTGTGTCGTTTCAGATTCTTTAGCTATAAAAGGAAAAAGGATTACTACCTAAGGCATGTTTATACCTGATGTTAATGAAAATGGAAAAGGGAAAAGGAAACAAAGAAATCCTCGAGATATTTAATATTTAGTGTCTGATATAACATTTTGCAGGTTCTTCTTCCTAGTTTGGAAAGTCTGGTTCTTGAAGGTGCGGGGGAATTCAAAAGTGTATGGGACAGTATTATCTCCGAAGAGTCATTCCACATGTTGACATCTGTATGCATTAAACGGTGTAAATGGGTAACCGTTATTTTCCCCTCAATTGTGGTGGAAGGATTGCAACATTTGAAAGAAAACACAATGCTCTCAAAGTTGAACAGGATGGAGCTTGAGGAGTTAGGGAGTTTGAAACGCATAGTGATGACCAACAGCATACCAAACAAGATTGTATTGGGTTTACCAAGTCTCACTGGTATAAGCATAAGAAATTGTGACAATTTGATCAATCTTTTTGATACTGCTACTGCCAAGAGACTGGGTTTCCCAAGTCTCACTGATATAAGCATAAGAAATTGTGACAATTTGATCAATCTTTTTGATACTGCTACTGCCAAGAGACTTTCTGAACTCAAGAACCTTGAGATCGACCATTGCAGAAATATGAAAGAAGTAGTTTCAGAAAATGAGGGAGATGAAAATCGGGGGTGGGATATGATGGCTTTCGATAAATTGTCCTCCTTGAAACTTTGTGATCTTGACAAGCTGACCCATTTTTGTTCGGGGTGTTTCAAGCTCTATTGTCCAGTTCTGAAAACGCTCTATATTACCGGATGTGAAAGTTTCAAAGCATTCACCCCCGGATGTGAAAGCTTCAAAGCATTCACCCCAAAGCTTGTTAGTCCAGTGGGCCATAAGGATACTGATAGTGGCATCGGTTCCGCAGTGGATAACGAAGATGGCGTCTTCAGCCCTTTGTTCGATGACAAGGTTTGCTTTCTGCATCCATTCATTTAGCTATTTCGCATTTTTTTTGCATGTATTTGGCTGGCTTTCCAGTACTGACGAGAGAGAGATTTGAAAATGCCAACATTGTAGGTCATGCTTCCAAATCTACAGCATGTGCAAATTGAGGGACTTCAATTAAAAGAGATATGGCACGATAAATTCCCATCAGGCTCCTTTTGCAAGCTACAAGTTCTTGAGGTGGTGGGTTGCCGTCGAATTTCAATTGTTATTCCATCTTTTATGTTGCACAACTTGGAGAAACTGACGGTGAGGTCGTGCGAGACAGTAGAGGTTATATTCCAACTTGACGAGCATACGTTAAGACGGAGGAAATTAGCGAGAAGTACAGTTTTTGAATTGAAATCTTTAGAAGTTGATGGTTGCCCTCGTTTGAGAAATCTGTTTACGACATCGTCAGCAAAGATCCTTAAGAAATTGGAAGAACTGACGATAACAAAATGCAAGAAGATGGAAGTAATAGTTGCCTGGGAAAATATGGACCACGAAGGAGGACCGCACAAAATTGTATTTCCTCAACTGTCTGTCCTACGACTTGTTGGAATGCCAGCACTTGTGAGCTTTTGGGCTGAGAAGCATACAACAGAGTGGCCATCATTAAAGCGTATAGAGATTAAGGATTGCAATGCTATCATGGCATTAATGGCAAAATCGTTGGAGCATGGCATACCATTTTTCTTGGTAGAAAAGGTATTTATTATCAAGAGCTCATATTATTTATTTATATTTTAAGATCAAAACATCCAAGTATTTTAAAGTGAGAACTGGAAAAAGAATTGGTCCTAAAGGATAGATGGCGTAGAACGAAGTAGAGGCTGAAATTATTTTAGTTTTAAAAGTAGCGGGAAATGCAAAATTTATTGTAAGTTTTGATAGTAAATTGCATAAAAGGTTAAGTAATATCTAAAGTTTTGATTGAAAAATGTAATGCTATTATGGCAGTCGTGGCAGATTTAGAGGAGCATGTCATGCCATTTTTATTTATTTATTTATTTTTAAGATGAAAACATCCAAGTATTTTTAAGTTGAATTGGAAAGGGAATTGGTCTTAAGGGCTCGTATGAAATAAATTAATAGAGAAGAAAGTGTAGAAAACGTAGAATGAACAATGAAATAGAGGCTAAAATTATCTTAAATTTTAAAAATAGAGGGAAATGCAAAATTTATTGAAAACTTTGATAGTAAATTGCGTAAAGGTTATTTAAACTAAAATTAATATTTAAAATGTGGAATTTGAATTAGGAATCATCAAGGGTTAGGGAAAATAAATTGGGTGCTTTTCCCAAACTGGAAAGCATAAAAGTCGACCAATGTACCAATCTCTTGACGATCTTTCCATCTTCGATCGTCGGGGGTTTCCGGAATTTGGAGGTATTGAATGTGTGGGATTGTGAACGTCTCAAAGAGCTGTTTGAAGTCGAAGACCACAGTGAAGAATCCACTTCTGCCGATAGTATATGCTTTGGGAAGTTGCGGGAAATAGTAATTGGATACTGCAGTGGTCTGGAACAAGTATTTCCAACTTCAGTTGCCAGATGTTTACACCGCCTACAGACACTCAAAATATGTAATTGTGAGAGGATAAAGGAGATAGTAGTTTGGAAGGGAGAATGCAACAATAAAGATGATGAAGAAAATGTTTGGTATCCAATGTTCTTTTTTCCCAAACTGATCAGCTTAGCATTGGAACATATGCCACTATTAGAGAGCTTTTACAGAGGTTTACATTCCACGAAATGGCCACTGTTGGAAACTTTGCTAATAATGCGTTGCCCCAAAGCAAAAATATTATCATCGGAGCAAGAAGGATGGAATAATAATGATGAGGAGATCCATCTCCGTTTGGAGGAAAAGGTATGGAAATGCAGTTTTGCAGTATCCAATCACTCTGTTTTATTTATTCAGTTGAAATAGATTCATTGATTAATCTTTTTTTTTTTCTTTTGTACATAAAATGAATGAATTTCAATTGACCAACATGCTAATAATAATAATGATGATGATGAGATTCCCAGCCTTAAAGAACGGAAATTAGGTTGGACACGGTGCAAATTCCAGATGAGATCATTGGAAATCCGATGGTCGTGTATTTAATCTGATTTGTTGATTCTGTTGACTTAGATTCATTGAATAATTTAATTTTTTTTTTTTTTCCCTTTGCACATAAAATGAATGAATTTCAATTGATCGACAGGCTAATAGTAATGATGACGATGAGATTCCCAGCTTTAAAGCAACGAAAATAACCATGGACATGCTACAGATTCCAGATGAGATCATTGGCAATCCGACAAGCATGTATTTACGGCATATCAAAGATGAAGCAACGGTGAAGGATTTCCCTTGGAGGTTACTTCTTGAAAGACCTCACAATTTAGAAAAGCTTCAAATATATGGATGTGAATTTGAAGAGATATTTACTTGGTCAGGCAATAGAGGAGTAGATGGACATGGACAAGAGAGTGATGAGATTGTCCCATTCCCATGTAGGTTACTAATTGAAAATATAAGACATCTCTCTCTAGAGGACCTGCCTAAGCTAAAGCACATGTGGAAAGAACCAGAAGGCTCAGCTCTGCTCGATATTCTCGATATAGTTGAATCACTGGAAGTCACGTTTTGTCCTCTTTTGACGGGAATTCTATTTCCAAGCAGCTCTTCTTCTTATGCTTTTGCTAATTCATTCAATAACTTGAAGTCCTTGACTATCGGCCATTGTAATGGATTAAGACATGTGATGACATCTTCAACAGCCAGATGTTTGGTGCATCTTGAGGAGCTACGTGTCCTAGGGTGTGACAACGTAGAAGAGATAGTAACAGATGATGATGATTATGAGGAGGATTTCAACAAGGGAGACCAAAAAGGAAGAGCAAGACCAAAAGATATCACTTTCCATCACCTAAGGAATTTAACTCTAAAGTGGTTACCAAGACTTAGAAGCTTCTCTTCTTCTATAAGTTGCAACCTCAATTTTCCATGCTTGGTCAATATAGATTCCAAAGGGATGGAATTTATATTTTGCAAAGGCATGGTTAGGGCTCCCTTATTATCCAAAGAGAAGCGGAGAAAAGTAGGAATTCAAAATTGAATGGAAATCATGCAGTTGCAGTGCAAACACAAAAATTAAAATTAAAAGGTAATTTTTTAATATTTATTTTTCCATTGAGATTTCCATATTTATATTTATTTTGCATGCTTCCTTAAAAGTAAAAAAGTTGGCTTTTTATTATTTCATTAAATTATGAATTACTCGAGCAAATAATGAATGCCATTGGGGGGTATTGATATTGATATATAAATATGATCTCATCACAAGTCGATTTCACACATTTTGATGAGATTTTGTTGAGATTTTAAATATTTTTTAGCTACACAATTGTCTTATTATACTTAAAATTATTCGGTTTTCTACAGCTGTTGTCAAAGAACAGTGCTGGGCTTCTGATGTTTTGAATAAAAATGGACCGATGCATTAATTGCATGATCTAGGCTTTGTTTAATCTCTTGGACTTACTTGGACGTGGACTTCCATTGTCATGGACTAACATGTGGGCTTCTTCCTCAACAATGGGCTTGCAATTTGCTTGCTGTATTTCCTTTTTCTTTTTTAGACCAAAACTCCACGTGAGTTATGACTTGTAAAAGCTTCTTTGGTTTTGAACTATTTCTTTTCTCATCTGATCTGGTCATGTTGAATCGTTGCATGTGAACTGATAACATTTGCATTGAATGCGGTGAGTGTTCTTTAATTTTATTCTAGATCCCTTTATCAAATTGTTTTCTTACGTGTATTCTCTCATTCGAGTATTTTTCCTATTAAAATACACATATATAAGATGTAATATAAAGTTTGAATGAAAATATCTAATTTTCTTACTTATGAACCCACTAGGCTAATCCTGAATTCCTGATAACTGCTCCATTAAAATTAATGTGGATAGTTATGTGCGTGTAAGATGGTTAGGAATATTGGAAGAGTTAAGTTGTAGATGGAATTACTAAATGCAAGATGGTTGATAGGCTACCTAATATTTCTTTACTCTTCACGAGCAAGAACATGCCTTGTCAATAATAAATTAACTATTTCATTCACTAAAATGTATTCCTTAAAACATAGAGAATATACCAAAGAAAAAAAAACATGCTAATTCTTCAAGTATAGAGAAACTTTTTAATCATAAGATATCATTACTAGCTAAATCTATATGAATAACTAATTCAAAAAGAAAACCACACTCTTTTACTCCCTCTTTATGTAGCTACAAAAAAGGTAATTGCATAATCCACCTAAGGGCTCACAGTAATAAATCACTACTTGTCACAAAAATGTACCTTCCAATTCCAATGGCAAGGTGCAGATTTGACCAAGGAATGAGATAATCTCCATTCAATACAAATAAATTATATAATAAAATCTTCATATCTAATTATTCCCACCAATTATAGAAGAAAAAAAATCCTTCTTACTTTAAAAAAAATAGAATAAAATAAAATAAGAACAAGAAAAAAGCTTCCAACTAGCAATGGGATTAATATAATTTTTCTTAACTTTGCTTACCCTCTTCACCACCTTCTTCCAAATAAGCTTTCTTCCTTCTCTCCGCTCTAGAGAACAAACACCCCACAAGGAAACACATAGCATAAATCCCATGAACCTTTTAATTAGTCTTAGGTAGTTGATGCAACACCATCCTATGAAACACAACCACATAGTAATGCAGGCCAACAACAAAGCCCACAAAGGTCTAGGCTAGGCCCAACAACCTCAAGCCTAACCTACATTTTGTTGAGAATACTAGAACCAAGTACATTAGTAGCAGCAGCAAATAAAACACATACCCAAGCATTTGCATGATTTGTAAGCACACGTAAGTAGACTGTGAAGTTGTGTAAAGAAACTTCAAAGGCTCAAGCTCAATGACTAAGGAAGTGAAACATAGGATTGAAAAATAGATTCACAAGTAGACTAGGATGAAAATGAACAACTTTTGTGTTACCTACGTATGGTTTGAAAACTTTTATCATTTACTTATTGGCTTTTGTGATATGAGCTTTTGAAGTGGTTGAGATTTTCCCTAAATCCGACAAAAGTGTTTAGTGAAACCTAGTGGGAAGACCTCTGAACTGTGAGACTAAATCATCTTCCTCTTCTTCATCAACACAACTAAGCTGTTTTAGCTTCTATGGTTTTTCAAGTTTAAGACTTTTGTTTAATTTCTAATCCTTCATGATTAGATTGACTTTTTTCTTCAACTAGGTTTCATTTTCTTCACTTGATTGCTTCTCTTTCTAAGTCTTTTCAGGTTCTTTGGATTTCTCTTCTAATTCTACTTTATCACTAAGTTTCTTGCTCAAATAAGCTTGAGCATCTTTGCTTTTATTGGTTTTAGTGTTGGACTTTGTTGTTTCTTAGTTGGGTGTGCTTAGTTTGATTAGATCTAAGCTTTTCTTGGTTGAGGAAGACCCAACTTTGGTGGAATTCAAAGACATGATAGATGTGGCATTGAGCTTTTTCACTTTAGATGTTGAATTGAGCTTTTTGAGCTCACTTTTAGTGAGAGTACCATCACTCTTAATGAGTGTTTTTGCTTTTTCTATGTTTGCTATTTTGAGAATCTTGATTTGGTTTTTGGAAGATAAATTTGAGGATTTTATGAGTTTGGTTTGTTTTTTTGAGGACAAGTTAGTAGCGATATTATTGGGTTTCTTTAGCTTGGTTTAGTTCTTTGAAGAGAGTATGGAAGTAACCAATTTCTTCCTCTTTTTAGGCAAGTCTATGCCTTCCTCTTCTAACACCCTCCTAATATTAAATGTATCACTAGTTCCAAGTTGAGTTTCTAAGCTAACATAAACAAAAACTAAAGTGAAGAGAAAGAGGAGGAGATAACTCAAGAGCGCCTTTTTGTGTGTCAAGTACAATAGTGGAGCCATTACGGACAGTGGTATTGCTACAACTTAACACATCAAATGAGCACTTGAATTAAGTGAAGAGAGAGAGAGAGAGTGAGTGGTGTTGGAACTTGGGACCTTGGATCTAGATTCTATACTTTATGTGTGATTAGAAAGAGAAAGAGAGAGGAAGTGAAGTGATGAAGATGTAAGAGAATTTAATGCAAGAAGCTATGAGGTTGGATCATTCACATAGTACTATGAGGTGGGATCATTCATAAGCTCCATGCATTATGCCATATCATATCAATCTTGAAAGAGTACTCCATAAGCTCTTGGTTATTACTCTTTCCTACTACGCCAAATCAGATACTGTACACCGTAGCATGTAAATAAACTGGTTCTTGCATTCACGACTAGCACATGTCAAAATGAAGGTAGTTATTATACTAAAGCTATGATAAATCCCAAATGTAAAAGTGCCCAACGTAATTTAACTTGACCTTATACTCGTAGATTAAATGACTAAAAATATTAAAACATTGTAAAATTAACTACATCGAAATATCAAGTAGATGATTATTTTTTAATTGGTTTTATTTGAAGTAATTGGTTTTAAATTTGAATCAACCATCCCATGGTGCATCCGGGATGGCTCAAGTTATATTGTCATAGAACTATTTAGGCATTTTCTTATATTTTAAGTAATATTCTTGTAATCTTCTCTTGCAAGAATTGCTTGGTAAATAATTTAAATAGCGAGACACGCTTTCCATCTCTTCCCTTCTCTATACCCAAAAAGAAACATACCCTTAGATTGTAAAACCTTAAGAGCAATTGCCCTTTTGTTGGTTTTCCCTTCCATGTCCATCCAACACCCATCAATTCTTTATTACCTCATTTTTGCTTCTATTTTTCATATTTAGCTTAAAATACTACTTACAACCCTTTTCTTCTCTCTCACATCCCTTTTCCAAGGACACGCCTTGACACTACACTCTCAAGCTAATATTCTTCTTGTCATAAGAACATCCTATTTTATTTTTCTTCTTGATTTTTTTCAATTTATGTAACTCTCTATCCAATTGTGGTTTTTCTTCTGTTATAGTACTAGATTTTTGCCTTCTCAATAAAATCTTTTATTTTCGAGCGTTCTTGTTATCCTTTTCATTATAATAAATGTGCTCATTACAATTTTGGTTTATGACCCCATTCTTTAGTTTGTTTTTTCGATACCTTATGTTTCTCAAATTCTATGAGTAGATGGATATCTTAACCTTAGGGAAATGAAAAGGTAATTACTTCTAACTATAAATTATAGTTGCTAAAAAGAAATTTGAAAACTTTATTTATGAATTTATATTTGAAATATATATTTGTAAGAAGTTGGTGATGTTAGGAAAATGGATTGGTAGCACAAAGTAAAAATCTAAATTGGTACTTGAATGCAAATGAGACTAGAAATAGCATGGGAATTAGTAGAGGTGTGCAAGTGGTCCATTTAACCCACAAGTCAAAGTGGGTTAGCCCGTTACAAGTCAAGTTAGTTTACTTTCCAAAGAAACTATAAAAAATTGAAAAGAAAAACTACTGATTGTGGTAATTATAAATGTTATCATTGTGATTTCATCCTTAAAGGTAAGTTTTCCTAAGTTACAATATTTTTTATCTTTTCTATTACTAGTTTTTACTTACATAATTTTTTTGGTGATTACAATTTAAGAAAATAGTAAAAAAAAAAAGTATCAAAATGTCATATTTAGATTTATTTGATGAAATAGGTTGGACCTAAAAGATGAATATAAATTAATTTTAGAAGATATGGTTTAAAAGCAACACCACATTATTTTCACATATTTACACCAAATTTTCAATTTTGTTTTTCTTGTTATGAAATGTTTATATGAAGTAAAGTGTCTTATTAGTTAGTGGATATGTGTCTATCTTATTAAGTCTTTCTTTTAACCTTAAAAAAATTTTAATCTTGAGAATGGTAAATTTATTGGTCACTAGAAAATTAAATGGTAAAAATCAATTTAGAAATTGAAAAAAAACACACACACACACACATTAAATGTATAAATAGGTTAAAATACATTTTAGTTGGCTATATTTTAATTGATTAGCCCACATAACCCACTAAAAGATGTAGATAATTTAAACAAGTTAGGTTAAC
This sequence comes from Laguncularia racemosa, assembly GCA_037954665.1. NCBI lineage: Eukaryota > Viridiplantae > Streptophyta > Magnoliopsida > Myrtales > Combretaceae > Laguncularia > Laguncularia racemosa. The sequence goes on along the minus strand of JBBMOL010000097.1, from coordinate 1,634,234 downwards.
CCATTCAATCTACTAAAACATATAGTAGGTTAAATGAGCATGATTGGTAGGCTAACCTTTTTAACTTATAGGCCAAAGTAGGTTGGGTTAGCGCTAACATACTTTATCCATTTAGTAAATGAGCCGCAATGAGTTGGCTTATTTAACTCATGTGCTATAGTGGGTTTGATTAGGTTGGCTCGTTTAACTTACTAACATAACTCTAGGAATTAGCACAATAGTGTAAGCAAATGTTTAATATGAATATTTTATAAAGAATACGCTTTACAAGTGAAAGGGGGTTGCAATCCTTAGAAAGTATTATGCCTCCTATGCTCAAATTAATAAAGGAATTTTATTATCACTTCTTTCTCATGATACAACTAAGTCTAAAGAATTGATTAGTAATTTTAACAAATCTCTAAACCACATTAAGAATTTAAGAACGAGTATTATGTTGTTTTTCAAATAATTTAGATCATTAGAGAAAGAGAGAGCTTAGTGTTTTTTCTAGAAATACGATGATATTCTTAAAAAAAAGGAAAAGAAAAAAATAAACCCAATGTTTAAGTAATTATCAAGTAACATAAGGAAACGCATCTTATGTAAGCAACACAATGATTGAATCTTATTCTCAAAGTTATTTTTAGCCGTTAGATGTGGTCAAGAGCAGTTAAGAACTAATCAACACCTTAAATACTATAAAGTGCTTCTCTAATTGCTTGAAATAGCATTTTTTTTTTTTTTGGTAAATGAAATAAAATAATGTTTCAAACAAAAGTCGTAAATTTAAGCAAACAAGAAATTTTACATAAAACACTTTGTTTAACCATCAAACACACAATCTGGTTGATGTGTCTACCAATTCCTCCTTTTTAGCTTGTAAGACTTCAATTAGATCTTGTGTAATGAGATCAAATGAAATCCCCTAATAAGGATAGGGAGTAGCATTGATCCCAATTCGATCAAATCTCATATAGTGAGATTTGAATGAAGTTCAATATAATCCCTCATTTTCACATATCTTTTAAATCTCATTTCCCTCATTTTCATATATCTTTTAAATCTCATTTATGATATCAACTGTCTTTTTATCAAAAATCTCAATTCCTACCCAAAATTCAATCTTGATACCACATTTGATCGAACAAGGAATTTCCACTACATTCAAACATTCATTTAAACACTCCATTGAAATCTAAACACAAAATTAGTAATCTATTCAATAACACTTAATTATATAATCGTTAATATATTTAACAAACAAAACAAATTCATTTTTGCCAACCCAATTGTTGGATGATTTAATATAATGATCCCTTATCCCCCCAATCTCTGATGATAACAAAGCAAAGACTTTATACTTCATTCTTGCATTAGCTTCCATAAATGTCAATATCCACTTTTTGTCACATTAAGTGGAACACGTATGCTTACATTTGAACATAGAGACTTGCAAATGTCTTGGAATAGGAGTAAAACCAAACAAGAATTTGTGTTTCAAATTCTTTAAAGACTAGGTTTGAGCTATTTAAATATGTGTGAAATTCGTGTTTATTACAATATGGGGTAGGTGTAAACATGAAGTTTAAATTATTAGGCCTAACACTATTCACAAAATAAGCAACTCTAATTATTTAAATAAATAAGGGAAAATTACCCAAAAAAAAAAAGTTACCTATGTTTAAGCTTTTTGCAAACAAGTGACCTAGGTTCTATTTTTTAATAAAAACATGACCTAGTGTCAAGACACATATCAACATCTCATTAGTGGATAATAATTACTTTAATAAATATATTATTCTTAATAAATTTAATGAAATAAAATATAAAAAATAATTTTAAAAAAAACTACCAAAAAAAAAAAAATCTTATGACTGTCTCCAATTACCCCAAAGGTAAGGGTGGCCAATGGCTACAATGAAGGGGCTCGCCCAACCCCACCAAGGTGGCCGCTGGCCACCCCTATTGTTGGGGTAGCTAGAGATGGCCTTCAATATGTGATGGGTTATGATCCACCTCTAGTGATGGGTGGCTACCTAAGGTGGTACGCTACCCTAAAACTTTAAAAAAAAATAACTAAATAAATTTTGATGAAAACTCATCAAGTTGTGCAACCCATTTTGCGATCCAATGGGTTTTTATCCTTTTTTTTTTTTTTTTAGGTTTTGGAGTGGTGGACAACCTCACCACTATAGGTGGGTTGTGACCCACCACATGTATTAGGATAACTACTTTGTATGGTATTTTAGAAAGTAATCCATCAGTAATTATTGACCATTATTTTTCTAAAAGAGTGAATCACTCTAATATTTGTATATTATGCTAATATAGGACCTATGAAAACCGATTGTTCCGCTTCTCTTATACACTTTGTTTTGTTCAAAACCATTTGAAGTGCAACATCCATACTTATCCCATGAAGTACGTAATGTATGCAGCATTTGTGCAAGATACATAAACGAATACCCCGATTGTAGAACGAAATTACTTAAAACAAAATATCATTCCCTTATAATATACTAAATGAGGAGATAGGCATTGCTTATTCTATTATTTAATTAGTTAAATCATTATAGTTTAGAGTACTAATCTAAGGAAACTCTTGTTTTTTAGGAAAAATAAAAATTTAATTCTTAAGATTTGGGTATTTTTCTAAGTTTTCAACTTTTTTTCTTTGTCTATTTGAGCCCTAAATATTTTTGGAAAATTTGTGCTCAGCTCTTTTCATTAGCTCCATTAGAACTTTTATCAAAGAGTTGTCACATGTCAACTTCTAATTGGCTAACAAAAAATAATTAAAAAAAAATTGCTAAATATATATATTTAGATCAATAAAAGAAAATTCATAAAGTAATGAAAAAAAAAAAAACCTAGGAGGTAGCTAACCCACCCACGGTCAATCGGGCCACCATGAAAAATGTGGTGGATTGTGCAATTTAGATAAGGTGGAGAGCCGTTAAGCATCATCCTTAAAAAATAATAATAAAATAAAAAATAAAATAAAATTTCCATTAATGGGATCTGTTATTCAACACATTTTTCGTGGGGCATAGCTCGGCCACCTTAAGTAGGGATTTTCCTATCTTATGTTTTTTATTTTTTTTATAATTTTTATAATATAAGTTAATTAAAATATATTTAATAATAGCAAAAACAAATCAAGAGTAAAATATTTATCGTAGATAACGGAATTATTCAAATAGATTATTTTCAAATCATTGAGACTTAAATAAAAAATAAAATAAAGTAAAATATTAAATCTTCAAATAGAAAAGAACTCAAATATTAAAAATAAAATTTTCACTTTTATCTTATTCTTTTGATTAAAGAATGACAAAAAATACCTTGACTGTTAAATTCAATCATTAAATCCAACTAAATGTCATCATGTCTTGAATACCCACAAAAAAAAATAAAAATAAAGAGTCTATTAATTCAACATCTTATAAGTAAAAATATTCTATTGCTAAATATTAAGTTGAATATATAAACGTTAGATACAAAGATTGATTGACAATATAAATTTTTATAAACAAAAGTTAATATTAATTGGTTTAATTACTACTATAAGAAAGATATTAAATATTAATATAAATATTTATATGAGAGTAGATATAGGGTGAATAGTTATGGAGTGAGTATAGTATAGAATCTTACCTATATTATTCCCAATATATATAGATTCCTAAATTTTAAAACAACATACCTCATAACAACTACCCTGAAATTTATACCCTATAGAACCTACAATTACATTGTGAAATCTTTAAATTTTCTATTATATTTTTATAATATTAAAATTAAACTCATTAATACTTTGAAAACATCTTATTCATTTAAACCACACAAAGGAAGACTCCACAAGTTTAGAAAAATAACATTACAAATTCATCTCACATAACATTTTGGGTAAAAATAATATCACAAAGCAAAACTTAAATTTTTAGATCATCCGGCTATTATGCTAAAGTTAACAAGCTGTACCATGATGATTTCCAGGCAAGGAGGATCGACTGTCACAATAAGAGAGACAGTTTCGATCAGCTATTAACATGACCAAAATGGGATATTTGCTAATCCAATTCCTTTGCTTTTCAACCTGCAATGAGCTTGTAAAGAATACATCCTCCGCAGTGGAGAAATCCAAACCAAAAGTTCTTATTAAAACAAGCTTAAACAGAGCAGTCTATCATTAACTTTTCTCAATTCACAACTAAGCAAATAGAGTTTAGCCCAAACATCTAATCAAAGAGATGCAGCTTATCGGCTTTCTATTTGTAAAAGCCAAAAACCAAGTACTACACAAGCAATTATTGACATAAACAAGAGAGCTCTTAGGAATTTCATAAAAGGGTTGTGTCGGAATTTTGTACTAATGTTTGCTGGACTGCCTGAAATCAATTTTGACTCAGAGCTTTCAATGTACAGCACTAGTAACAAGATGACCCTGGTACAAGTAAAATAACAGATTTTGAATGTTTTTGAAAGAAAGAAGAGAGGGAAAAATGAAAAAAAAGAAAAACCTGTATGAAAAAAGAAAAAGGAAAATGATAATCCGTGTGAGACAATCTAACTAGCAATTAACCAACCACGTGATGGCAATATCTCTCTTCTTGAATTAAAAGCACATTTATTACAGGAACGAACCCAAAATGCACATTGGTTGATGCATTCTGTTTGCAGACTCGTTATTCTCCCATGTTTGCAAAGGTTAGTTGATGGGAAAGCAAGGACTTCTCATCATTGTCATCCAAATCGGTACTCTCCTTTCTATTACGTCCATCTGATTTTACAACATAAAGATCAGGGTTACCATCCTCTGAAGCAAGGTTGTCAATCTCCATCTGTTGCATTTCTGATTCTATCAGCATATCCATCCTTGCACGCTCACGGTCCCTTGGATAAGTGCAGTACAGGAAGGAGTATATAAAGCAACAGATTGCCATAGGAATTCCAATGGCAGTATAAAGCGCCTTGGCAAGTGATGCAGCATTCTCTCTGTCAGTTTCAATCTTTACAGAACTGGATGCTCCTTTGGGAATGGGCTTGTATCCATAGACGTTTTGAGCCAATATTCCAACAATGGGAGGAGCAAATGATGCTAGTGTTGACTCAAAAGATCGATCCAATGCATAGATGCTTGTTCTTGATTTCTCTGGGACTATCTCTGCAAAAATGGGACTGTGTATAGCGTTTATATATGTAAAGTTACAACCTTGAAAAATGTCAGGCATGTTCATGCCAAAAAAGAGGTGACTCCCAACATATTACCATGCAGCATATAAAATATGGTGTGAGATAGTTGTCGCCATGAAGTTCTAACTAAACTTATAGAATTGAGAGGCTTTACCAAATCTTAGTGTAAAATTCTTCCGACCTGTCAGCCATAGGAAATGCATTAAGAGGTCTAAGATTACAAAGACATATCTCAATCCCCAAAACATTTTTGCGAAATAAACTAGGAAAGCAGTAGTTGTGCCTACTTTGTACAAAATATTGTTGCCAATCTAGTTATATCCAAAGTCCAAACAAAAATTTGTCTTGTGTTGTTCTGCATGTGTATGTGTGCATCTTGTCCAAATGCCAATATATGATGACAGCCAAATAGATTCCAAGGTCAATTTACGAAATGGAATAGGGTGTCCTGGCTTCAATGATCTGTAGTTAACAAAATCCAACTAAGCACACTAAGCACTGGTGGAGAAAAAATTGTCAAAAGTCACCTAAACCCAACTAAAAATTAATAATCCTACCCCAGTATAGATCTACGGCTGCAATCTATATTTTAAGTCCAACCAAGAGTGATTAGAATTAATATTTTACCGACACGTTCTCATGGTGACTGACAAATGAAGGTAGAACAAAAATATTGCATTTAGCTCTACAATCAAATAATCCAAAAACTAGAGCTAAATTTAACAGGTTCATTCAGAATGACCACCACTCAAACTGAAAAAAAAAAAACTTGAATTGGTTATAAATCTAAATTTAACAATCACCAACTACACATACGTACTTATTTGTTGCTGGTGCATTCCAGGATATGCTCAGCCCCATGATAAATAAAACCAAAGCATGCATGAAGGCCGTAGATGGATCATCTGGCAAGACTAGCAGCAGTAATGCAGCTAAAGGAATTGCTGATACCGAGCTTATCTGTGACATTATTATCCTCCCTGAGTTAGGAAAGCGTCTGGCAAGAATATCCCCCATACTGCCTCCAAATAGACCACCTACAGAACATGCAACAACGAACATGGTCCATAGAAAGGCCGTGGTTTTGTGAGAGAAGCCAATAAGTTCTAACCACATAGTAGTAAATGACAATGCTGACCATGGGAATGATCCAGATACGCCTTGTGCCACCAAAATCTGAAAGGTTGGAATTTTTATGACATATTTTGCTTCTTTGACAAGGTCTTTCATTTCTGACCAGAAACTCTCTCTAGATTTTTTATCTTTAGAATAATTATTGCCATCAGAAAATCGAGGATCATTTGCAAAACATCTAACTAAAATTCCAACTATAACACTTATTACTCCTACCAGGTGAAAAGCAATTCTCCAACCAGGTATACCCATGAGCGATGTTGAGGCTATTAAAACTGCACAAAGCCCCCCAATGATAGAGCCGAAATTTGAAGTCAGTTGTAACCATCCAAATGCCATCCCACGGCTCTTTTCATCCGTGCAGTCGGCAACAAGAGATTGAATAGCAGGTGTTACAACGGCAAGTCCTATCCCATTCAAGCCCCTAGATATTGCCACCTGAAAGATGAGAAATGTTTTATAAGTTGCATATTGAATTTTTGCAATCACAGAGCAGCATTTTACTTGATTCAAAAAGTTACTCAAAAGATATCACCATATTATTTTACCTCTCATCTTGGAAACAGTATCATGTAGACTCTAATCATTTCAAGTGCAATCAATGGAATAATTAACTGATCTTCCAAGCTTGTTAATTTTGATGTAGCATTTTTGACTTGTTTGATCATTGAAATCCAAGTTCACAATTACTTAAAAGCATGTATCACTCTTAAGATGTGAAACTTCAGTCTTTCGATTCTGAATAGATTTACTAAATAAAGTGCAACTAACCAAAGAAAAGGAAAAAAAGTTATATCATCAAACTCAAGTGTAGCTGCAACATAAGATACATCAATAAACAACCCTCCTCAACGTGGAAAATCATGTATATTAGGTTAGATATTTTTTGTTATTTATTATAATCTTGAAATTAGGCTCAAATTAGGCTAGGATTATAGTTTTTCATTTATTTCTGTCTTTCATTTATTCCATGTAATTAATGTTTTCCCTGGCTCATCGACTTTATTTGCATTAATTTGTTTCCTTTTGTAATACATGTAATCAAAGCCTATAAAGGCTATCTTCTTGTACGTTTCATATACAAGAGAATACAATTTCTCTTAATAAATTTTTGACATAATAATCACAGCAGAGTCAGGATCCCCGTGATCAAGTTGGTTTCAGCCTTCATTGCTGTATTCTTCTTTTTTGTTTTCAGCCTTCATTGTTGAAAAAGGAACAAAGAAGGGAAAAATGTCTAGCCTTTATTGTTAGAATTACCCCAACCTCTATTTCCAGCATTTATTATCCCAGAGGAAAACACTTTTCATGTTTTAATAACTTAAAATGGAGCATTTCTTCCAGCTTTTATTGCTGGAATTGTTTAAGGATCAACCTCTTAATTTTATTTCAAAGAACGGAAAAACATCAGAATTTGAAGCATCAAGTGCTACTACATGGACAATCACTATTGAAGAAGTTGACAAGATGAGATCTCATGTCAATGTCCTTGAAAGGCCATCAGGTTGATCCTCGGCATACTCAAGTAAGTGTTCATTTTCCTTTGGATTAAATGCCTCAAATACCACCTTTACCAACTCCTGGGTCATAGATGCAGAAGCTACAGACCATATGACTCCATCCAAATGTTTTTCAACCTACACTCCATGTTTAAGTCATAGGAAAACAGTCACAACTGATGGATCCCTAACAACTATAGCTGGTGTTGGGATGTCAAAATAAGCCCACCAGTGACTTTAAAAAATGTCCTGCATGTTCTTAAACTATCTACTAACCTTGCCAGAAACTCACCCAAGATTTATTGTGTAATGTGGTTTTTCACAGCAGGTAGATCACCCCATTCTTTCATATAAGATTCTGTTGCTTCCAGCATCCATCATTTAGGGTTGTTAAAACTATGTTTCCCTCTTTTTTTACAAATCTTGATGTTGAGAATTTTCATTGTAAGGTGTGAGAATTTGGTATACACAAACGGTTACCTTTCCAACAAGTAATAATTTAAGTTTTATACCTTTCTATCTTATTGACAATGATATCTAAGGTCCATCTATTTTTCTAGTGTTCCTGGAGCAAGATGGTTTCTTTCTTTTATTGATGATTATAGCTGTTTTACCTGCACTTTTCTACTCAAACATAAGTCTGATGTTAGCGTTACACCCCCAAACTTTGGTTTCATGACTACGATGGACTTTTTTTGCTTTGAATGAAATTTGACTGCAGTCATGTGGCAGAGGGGAGGAGAGAAGAGGAAAAAAAAAAATGCTTGAGTACATCCTCTATGATTTTAGCAATCAGGGATTAGAGCTACGGGGAATGCTAAACCTGGGGCATAGAACGAATCCAACGCTCGTTATACAATTCTAATTGATGCAATGAGAAACAGAATGAAAGAAATTCCAGGGGTTCTGTTTACCAATCATGTCTACACCTAATTTACAAAACTGAAAGTTGGTCAACTAAAACAACCATAGAAGATTCTGCCCATGAATCAGTAGAGCTATAATAACTCTCTCGTCAACTGGTTTCCTGGTCATGTGCCATCCAATCTCATGCGAATTCCTATGAATAGAAAACCAAGAAATAGAGCTTTATTAAATATTCTTCCTAGATGGCAGCATTCAATTAGTAGATAAAAGGACGGAAGAGGGAAATTCCATCCGCGATCTACTAGATTAACCATCTTCAAGTTTTTTTTTTTTGCCATCTTCAAGTTATTGAAGCAGGGGATCTCTGAACCACCCAACTATTTTGCCAAAACTTATAAAACAACTGCATCGGATCCAACATCATGTTCATCTCCGTCCAAAAGTCACGTTCTTTCTAAGAATCACGTATCAAAATTGATCTAGTTTCCCCAAAATTTCCACAATAATATCTAAACGATACAAAAAAAAAAAAGAAGCAAGTACCTGTAGGAAGGTGGAAGAGAGGGCAACGAGGAAAGTAGCGGAAGCCCAGAGGAAAGCGCCAAGAGCAATGACGTGAGCGCGATTGTGATGGACGGAAAGGTAAGCGGCGAGTGGGTAACAAAGGGACTGAACAATGGATCGAAAGAGAGTCAAGGAACCCAACCCCGTTGGGTCAGTGTGAAGCGCAGCACCAACTTCTTCATATACACCTGGCAATAATGACTCGTCAGCTCTCTCCATTATCCCTGCAAAGTTCACCAGGATTAACGTTACCGTCTCTGCCTTCATTCTTTCCCTCTCTCTCTCTCTCGTGGTCTCCCCCACACTCTCTCTCTCTTTCTTTCTAGGTGTCTTTCAGCAGTTGGATTAGATTAGAGTTGACTCTGATGGAGACAAGACAGGCATTGACTGTGTCTTTTCAGGAGGTTATGTATTTAGAAATAACTAGCAAACCGGTACCCTTGTTGTGTAGCTCAAGTACCAAGATTCTCTACCCATCTGACCTTTAATTAGAAACTATTTGAAAGAATTTATGATAATTCTGAACGCATTGCAACATGTGTTTGAAAGTTCCTTTTAATCTTATTATCATCCAAATCTTTTACATTTATTAATATTTGTAGTGTAATGATTTGATTGTAGTAGTTATATGTATCATATATATCACGTACAATGTATAACCTTAAAAGGAGCAATATTGAATGACATGTAAAAAATAACTAAGAAGAAGAGATAAGTAAAAACAAGCAATCTCAAAAAGATTAAACGTACTAACAACAAGTGAATGAACTATATAGTATCAATCCCATAATTCTCGAAGAAATGTTTTTTATTCCGAGCTCTATTTGGTTTTTTTTTTCTATGAATGCAATTTGATAGACTAATCTAATAATCCTTAAATCAAACCCTTCATACCAAATCTCTCTTAATCATCCCAAAAGAAAATTCATGGACTTGATTCTTTTGAGCTTGTCACTTATCCTAAAAAGTCAAACTCAAACTATTATTGAGACTTAAGTCCAATAATTCAAATTTAGCCTTTTACAATATTAATTACCAAGTCATTAATAATTAATATTAATTACAATGTCATTAGTAAAAATTATTTACCTAGTATATATCTCCATAACTATTATATTGTTCCCTCCATGATAGATGAATAACTATCTAATTATGAGATTTTTTTTTAAGGGATATTGAATAAAAAAACCAGTATCAATTGAAATTTTTAATAAAATGTACAAAGCTAACATTATATATAAAATATTCTAATTAATCCACACATTTAAACATGTTTAAATGATAAGATATTTATAAAAATATTTAAAGATAATTAAAAACTTCATATCATGTAAAGTTTATTATTGAAAAAGAGGCTCAATTATGATAAATAGAAAAGATAGTCTTTTTCACAAGACCAAAGCATGACCATTTAAAAAATGCATGCATTTGATCGAATCAGTAGGTACTTTTACTTAGCAATGAAATAAAAGAAAAATTTATAGAATTACATGAGGATATAAATACTACATTAATATAATAAATTTATAGTTTAACAAAAAGAAAACAAATATATGACTTCAATTGTACCAAATTATAGTAATAAACATTCAATACAATTTACTGGAAGCATAAAATAGAGAAGCTTAAATTGTGTCGATGTCTCTTATTAGTAGATATAGGCTAGTATTCTAATATGATTTGTTGTTTCATTATTATTTTTTTTGTTTATCTCATTTATCCCATCAATTTAATGACATGATAAGTGATTAAAAGAGCTTTAAAATGCAATTGCGTTTGCTAGCATCATAACTAACAATTCAAATCACCTATTTGATAGTAAATGTAAGTAAAGTCACATACTTGCATGATTGAAATATAGAATTTTGTAATAAACCAAGCACACAAAATTTAAGATCTTGAATGATATTTGCATAATCCATATACTCGTAACAATATGAAAACAATGTTTAGTAAAAATTCTATAGTTTTGCTACAATTTGTCAAAATCAATAACTAAAGGACTCTTGCCTAATTATCTAGAATATCCATAGGTATCAAGGAAATAAAAATAAGATGATAAATATGGTAAGTATACATGTAACTCTAGTTAGACAATCTGGTGAAGAGAAAGAGCAAGAAAAAAAAAAATCAACTATATGCCCACATTAAATGTTGTAACCATTGATTAAAATTAAAAAGAAAAAAGAAAAAAGAAGAAGAAGAAGTAAGATTTAAGGTTATCTATAAGAAATGCATGTATTTCGAGATTGATCAATCATTCAAATAGAAGATGATGCTAGAAACCATTTCTCACATAATGGTTGCAAAATTTGACATAGCATAATCCTCTTGCTCATTCCAGACCACAATCCTCAAGGTGTAACATCTCAGGACATTATAACCTACCATACATTGTTACAGGTTAAGACTCTTAAGTATTCTAAATCTATATAAACCTGTAATAACTGTTAATGACAATTAATAGAAACCATTATCATCAATAAGTGGCTCAACTAAACTTCAATTATGAAATCCCCCAATCTAATAGCCATGCGCATCTCAGTACATTAATATATATGAAAACTAATTCTAAACACCATTAATACATAATTCAAAAGGGCAAACAAAAGCCTTATCATCCAAATGGAAGTAATATCCTTCCACTTCAATCATATCACTATATATAATTCTCCTTATCTTCTAGTCATTATAGAAGTAAACATAACTTACATCACTCTCATCCTAAATATAATTTGTTAAATCCTCATTATACGTCACATATTTACCCATACTTGTAACTGAAAAAAAGAAAAAAAGATGGTACCAGAAGGGTAAGATAATACCTAACACATATAATCTACAACCACATGTACATGATCAAGTATAAATTAAATCACATGCATCAATGTGGAAATCAAACAATCAAAAAACATGTCATTTTCTTATTTAGTCCTTAAACAACAAAGGAATACTCATGATCCCGTTACATTATATATATATAATATATAGTATGGTGTTGGAAACTACCACTACAAGTCCCAATATCCATAAGCGATGTTGAGGCTAGAATATTGTTTAATTTACCTAATTTTGTTATCTAGTTGTTGTTGGATCTTTTCTTTACTTTGGTAAACTTAATAGATTTGAATAGTGATTTAGGGTTAATAAAAATTAAGTAATAAAAAAAAAGATTCAAAAAGGTTATTAAAGAACACGACTATGTATAGGATCACGGGTAGGGGACAAGGTCATATATTCTAGTTGTGTACCCTTTTGTATACCTTTGCCTTTCTACATGCCCAAATACATGAGTCGTGTACTTGATCGTGTACAAATACATAGGTATGTACTTGGCCATGAAACTCCTAACTCACTTTTTCTCCTCTATACATCACAGGTACGTACACGAGACATGTACTTGACTATGTACCACTTTGTTCCCCTTCGAAATCTCTTCCCAATTTCATCAATTTTGATCTACTTCAACTCTAAGTGCAATCAAACACTCATAAGCTTTAAATTTGCATTATTTATAGCATCAAAACACTAAATTGAATTGAATTTGATGACTTATTTGTCTAAATTGCTCCAAAGATTGTAGTTTTGCCCAAATTCTTTTAGAACACGACATTTCTTTTGCAACAAAACCCTTAAACGAGATTCAACTCCATTGCAACTAGGAAAAATACCAATAATTCACTTATTTAGAGTGCTTACCTTGTGAATTGTGTTGAGTTGAGTGGATTTGCATAAAAAAAGGTAGAATCTCATGATATGGATCTGTAGATTAGGATTTGGATTTGCATGTTAGGATTTGTCTGTTAGAGAGTCTAAGTGTGTTTAGAGAGAGGACAAATGAGGAATTGACTATATTAGTAGATTTTTAGACCTTTCATGGCAAAAGTTCAATATGCTTCTCTCTTAACAAGCTTTTTATTTTTATTTTTTCTTGATTTTATAACTTTATTTTTCTCTTCTTCTTCTTCTTTTTTTTTTTTTTTTTGGTATTACACAAGCCATTAGTTCATTTAATCTACAAGAAAGAAAATTCTCTTATAATTTAATAGTCCGGTAATTAAAAAAAAAAGATCAATAAAGAGTTTATTTTCAATTTGAATTTTTAAATTTGAAGTTGGATATTAAAATGCCAGCAATCCATAATAATTAAGCGCTTTTGTTTTGCAACATACCTTATAAAAGATCAACAAAAGGACGCATTTCACAACAACTCTAATAATTTTCTTTTTACAAAAGAAAATTTAAAACAAAAGCACAAAGAAAACAGCTAAAAAATAATGAAAACAGTCTAACAGAAAGATGTATAACATAAAAATGTGAGCAATAAGCAAAGAGTACCATTTTTCTCCTTTGATAGTGACTTGTTCCAAAACTTAATGTATATATGTAGCTTGGCATGTAAAATGAGATACCAAAGAGAAGCCAAATAAGATAGAGAGGAGGAGCCTTTCAACTATGAAAAAAAGCATAATAGTAATTGCCTTTCCACATGCTTTATAGTGTTCAATCACAAATGTGGCAGCAAGGAAGAATTGTGGAATGAGTTGAGATAACAACTTAATTGCCCCTTAAACGTAAGAGCAATTGAAATTTTCTCTATGTGACATCGGTGAGTGAAAGATGTAGTAGGTCCGAATTTGATGAAAACCGCAAGTAAATATGGGTAGCCAAACTATGCAATGTGTATAATAAGGAAAGGTGTATTAATTTTATTGGTCATAAAAGGGAAAATTAAAAACTAATAATATATAGATGATGTTACAAAAATTAATTTGATGATAATGGAAAACAGTAGAAATGAAAGAAAATTAGTGAAACATTTCTATTTTTTAAAAGCAAAAGTTTTTGCTCCATCTTTGGAGAGAAAATAGTGGAAATAAGTAGAAAATAAACAAAATTATAAAAATACCCTTAAACACAATAATTCAATTAACAAAGTAGGGATATTTTAGTCTATTATTAACATTTAAAGAAAATATTTCCTTCCATTTTCCTACTATGAATCCAAACAATAAATTGACACTACATTTCCTTTCTTTCAATTTTTTTTTCTTTTCTACCCAATTCCATTGATTTCCACTTGATGTAAAGTTACAGCCTAACCCCTATGTTGTGTCCAAAATTTTCCATAAGTAGTCATGCATGCTAATAGAAGAATTATTGTGTTTGTTCACTTAAAAGAGTACATGATACAACTAAGAAGATAGTTAAGAAGATAGAATTACATAAAAATAATAGAAAACCAAAGAGGTCTAGAAGAATTATAGGATATTTAGAAAATTATGTTTAAATTTCAATTACAATAGAGATATATGAGAATAGATAGCCAATAGAAATTGAGTATATACAACAAATTATGTAATAAACTTGGAGGATAGAACTATGAAAGGGAAAACATAAATAGGGATTACCACTTTTTTGATGCCCTAGAAATTATGTGTTCTCAAGAGTTGTGTCTGGCATTCAAAGTCCAAATTTTTCCCAAAATCTTTCATCATCCAACATCTTATAAGAAAACACAACCAAAGCACACAAATTAGAGTCACAATGTTAGTTCACAATAAATAACAATTAGAATTTGTGAATAAAGTGCTAAAACAGAAAGAAAAGACCAAAACATTAGAAACCCTAAAAAAATCCAAGAACGAAAGAAAAAAAATATATCAAAGCAATACCTACGATATTGTGTGGCAAAGAGAGGATTAGCATAACATCGAAGGCATATATTTGCCAAGTTTAAAGGTTGCTAACAAGAGTTAAGAAAAAAAAAGTTGGGTTTATTAAAGGATTGGGCCTTCCTATAGGCTTATTAGTACATTCCACTTGAAATTGCCATTCGAATCAATTAATTACAACTTGGAAACTTGATATGAGATTCTATAGTTCTATGTGTTAACTATTATTATATTTGTCTCCTTAGATATGCAACAAATTTAAATTAGGTTCCAATTGTATTAAATCGGAAGCAAATCTACATGATATCCAATCCAAATATGCAAGATCTAATCCACGAGATTTATTTGCCTATATTTCCTTTTGTTTCTTTAGATTTCTTTCTTTTACTAGATTTAGCCGCAATTTTAGAAGTGGGCATATATTGTAACTTGTACTCATCCTTCAAAAAAATAAAATAAAATAAAATAATAAGAATAAGAATGGCTTGTTTCATTTTAGATTTTGGAGATAATTTTACACATTATCAAAACCGAGAAGGCACTCTTTCATAGGACTAAGAAATGTTACTTTTCTAAGGGCTTAAATGGTTGGATTATTCATAATAGTGTATCAAACATACTATCAAAGTGGACAAGACACTGTTTAATAGCACTAAGAAATGTTATTTTTTTTAAGGGTTTAAATGATTAGATTATTCATAATAGTGTATCAAACGATAAAATATATGGATGGAAAATGTGATTTTAATTTCAAACGATCATGTTCCTTACTTAATGGAGTAGAGGCAAAAGTTATTTTTGCTAATGAAGTAAGGGTCTATAATCATCTGTGTTTAAAGCGTATTTTGTATACCTTTGATTGTAATCTGACTTAAAGTTTTAAACTTGCTAAAGATTCAAAATGTCAAGTAGATTGCTAATGGAATTGTTGTGTTATATAGAACCAAGCGACGAAGAAGACGACTGGAGTGGAAGAACTTGTTGAATCACTTTACTGCTTTACAGACTCAAAAAATAACAAGTGTTTGCTATGGCATTATCGTCTAAGGCATAGCATTTGCCTTTTAGTTGTCTTTCTTTTGTTCCTAGGTTTTATGGTTTTAAGTGTTGTGATTTTCAGCCTTTGCCCAAAATGATGAATGCCATTCAGCTCGTCAAACTCGTCTCTCGCCTATTTGAATTGTCTTTTTTAGTCATATCTTATCTATATTAAATTTATATTTATTTTAAATTTAACATTTAAAAAACTATCTTATTTTAATATTTATGATGAAAATAGCAATAGAAAAATACAAATTAAAAAATATTTAAAATTTTATATTTTATACATTGAAAAAAGAGATATTAATTAGTATTAATATAAAAATGAATAAAATGTTAAACAAATAAATTTAAATTTCTATAAATATATTAAATATTTAATTTGACAAAAAAATAAATATATAATTTTAGTTTTATCTTTTTAATATCTTGTTTTTAGCAAACATATATACTCAAACAATGCCAAACAAGCTCCAAAACACCCACACACACACAAACAAAGAAAAGAAAAGGTCGAAGTAATAAAGTTTGATAACTGTTTCGATTTGCTTCATTTTTCCTTACCCTACCATTGCACCTACTAAAGCACATTACTTTCTCTTAAATGTTAGTATTGATTCCCACGCCATTTGGATTTTTTTATTAAATAGAAGAATAAAATCAATTATCATCTTGTCCATTTATCTAAATCATCTCTACCCAATTTGACAAGACAATTAAATCCATTTGTAGCGACAATACTCTTGAGTTAGTTTCTAGTGATTTTCACTAATTGACCTTGAACATTTAATTTTGCAACAAAGATCTTGCTTATATACTCAACATGGAGTGGTTAAGTAAAACCATCAACGGTCGAAAATATTGATTGTTAAAATTTATTAAAATGAAAAATTATATATTATATATATTTTAAAAAGCAAAATTTGACAAAATATCATAGCTAATTAAGTGTTTAGTTATGTGTTTTGTTAATATGAGTTTTATGTTCAAATCTCATAATAATCATTTTACTTTTTTTAAAACTATATTTATTTATGTTACTTAAATGTCATTCTTTTTCTATTTTTTTGCTTACTTTTTTCCATAATAATTAATAACATCTAGTGTCATTTATTAATAATATTTTTTATTATTTTCTCAAAAATTAAATTTTTTTTCTATTTGCTATATGGTTTTGGGTCCACACACCACCAGTCCACCCCACCCGGGGGCACATCTTCTAATTTCACGGACAGTTGAAAATAGCTTTCTAAATTCTAGTAAAGTTTCATTTTCAACAAATCCAGTTCGTTAGCACCCCAATCAAGGGCTCCAGAATCTATTAGTGCTCCCCCGAGCACCATATTTTCTTCAGACTACATCATAACAAGCAGAGATATGGACTAAGTTCCTATTTTCACAAATATTTAACAATTAAAAAAAATTGCCTTTGCCGCTCCACTAAGGCAGAAAAATCATGCAAAGATAAGAGTGCTCAACCAGGGAAGATAAATGAACCCTATGTTGACTAGTGCCACTTAAGCTTCCTTCTTTTTCACCCTATATGGATATTTCTGATAAATCGAAATGCTAGCCATCACTATTGGAAGAGAAATGAGGCAATACAAAGATGGTGGCTTCCCTTCGAAAATGAATTGTAACAACGCAGTAACTAGTAGTGCAGAAACAATTACAAAACCCTGCAACCAAATATGAAGCTTCATTAGCAATTAAGTATCACTCACTGGATATGAGAAGTAACAATTACAAAAGTCAGGTCATGAATAGTATGATGCTCTTCCAGGAATTATGGAGGAAGGCTTTATTTACTTGATACCGCACCCTACCATCTAACAAACATGTCAAGGCAAGGTAGATTTACACACTACTTCTCAGTCATCTCCATTAATGATTCTTTCAACATGATTCATAAGGTTTGTCTTCATTCTTAGACTGGAATCAACAATTCTGCTAGAAATCTACAATTTTCAATTGATTTGACTTTCAAGTACATAGTCTCCGGTGACCAAAAAGCATGGTGCTTCAAATTAATTCTTCAAATAGCATAAGAATGATCAAACTCCTTTATGACACCAGTTTAAATAGTAAAAGAATGCAAGTGTAGTATAGCTAGGCAAAACTCATATTATAAAAGGTGGTGATACCTTGCGAACACCTCCAGCATAGCTTGTCACAAGGCCAACAAGAATTCCACCAAGAGCATTTGATATGATTGGAATCTGAAGAAAAAAAAGGTCATAGTTTTCATTGCTGCAGAGGAACTGCAATAATGCAATAAACAGAAAATCCACAAACTATTCATGGAGCATTTTACAGAGGGTAGTTATCTTTTCTTTCCCTTATAAAGCAAGGGAAAAAAGTATAGAGAAAAATGTAACAAGATTAAACTCGAGACCTTGTAATAGGTCAACTCAGGATAAAATCTTGAAGTGAATTTCCTACAAACTTCTTCTTGATTTTCTCCCTAGTTTGTTAATTGAGGATTAGTTTTTTGGGCTCCTTAAAAGAGCACTCATGATCTCTGAACTATTCCCTAAATAGGAACAAAACACCAACATAACATTTCATTGATACTTCCACATATATATACGGACACAAAATAACCACCCATATATATCTAATAACCAGCCATAAACTGCTACAGGAACACAACATAAAAATATGGGGTGAGGCACAGTCATGATAATGCCCCCTACCAGGCTGCCCAATTGACAACTACAACAGCAAAGTATTGATTGACACAACTACAAAGTATTAAAATCACACGTAAGAATATTCATTTAACCTTGGCTAACATCCTAATCACTACATTTTTCTTGCAGCCCTGGTTCCCTTGGATATGGAACAATATCAACTAAATGCTGGGCAGATAGTGTAACAAAAAACAGAAAGGACTCTTCATTTTTATGATATTACTGAATGTTCACCTGAGGAAAATGGCAATTCCACTTCCCCTATTAGCGGCCAACCTTAACAAAACCCTTGAAGGTCTATGTCCGCAAATGTAGAAGATCCTCACAGTCCCAGCTGACAGGAGACAAGCAAGAGGGACGTGGCGTGTAAGCTAGAAGGATAGAATAGGATAGGATTGAGGTAGTTAACTCTACCATGCCACTAGGGAAAGTTGTTAGACGTGGCAGATAGGCAGGAGGTAGTGGAGGGAGGAAAAGTAGGGAGCAGTTGTGAGAAAAGAAACCGCTCCATGGCAAATATACTTTTAACCATGTAATGAAATGAAAGGAAGGCAGACTTTGAGTTCTTAACCAGTGTATCAAGAGATCTAAGGGTTCTCTCTATAATGAGCCCTTGCTATCACGCAAACATAGGTAAACAAGGGAGGGATTCCCGCTCCAAGGGTAGTGAACCCGACCCCCACACCTAAAACATAATAACTAGGTCCTCTAATCGATCTGCTAACAAATTGGAATCACGCAAACACGGTTCAAAGGAGGGAACGGGGTCGAGACAGCCGGATCAAGCATTCGAAACAGGGGGCAACTTGAGGGGAGAAGAGAGACAGGACAGAGGGCAGACTTTCCCAAAGTATTCCAAGTGGGACTTTCCAAAGTATGACGGGAGTACCAACCCCCTCACTTGGCTTAATCGAAGTGAGCAATTAAGCACCAATTGGTGAGGAAGGAGGATAGGGTAGAGTTGGCTGCCTTCCATTTGGAAAGGGATGCACAGTTGTGGTTTATGAAGCTAGAACGGGAGAATTGGGTGGGCAGTTGACGTGAATTTAAGTGCTTATGCGACTTACGGTTTGGCCCACCGATCCGCAGCAACAAGGTGGGAGAATTATCCAAATTGCGCCAAGTGACCACAGTAGATCAGTACCCGCGCAAATTTGAGCAGCTCTCGGCGCAAATCGAAACCCGCACGGTAGATAATGAAATTGGTATCTTCATCAGTGGGTTGAAGGATTTTATTGTGGTGGAAGTGGAACTCCATCAACCCTCTAGCCTTTCGGAAGCCATGAATCTTGCACGGCTATACGAGAGGAGAGGCCAGCAGTCGAAGGGGGAAACAGAGGTCGCGGGTGGAAAAACGCGCCAAATGGCACCCCACCCAACCAACACTAAACCACCCTTCATCAGAAGGCTGAATAAGACTGAGTTGGAGGAAAGGAGGGCTAAAGGCTTGTGTTTCAATTGTGATGAACAATTTACGGTGGGGCATAAGTGTAAGAGGTTGTTCTGGTTGAAATGTGAGGAGGAGGGGTTGTAAGGACCGAATCAGGGCGAGAGGATCGTCCGGGAAGAAGTTGAAGGGGAGTTGGAGATCTCGTTACAAGCCATGGCTAGGGTAACACGAGCTCAAACAATGAAGATAGTCGGGCAGATCAGGGGACAAGACACGAAGGTCCTCGTGGATTCAGGGAGCACCCATAGCTTCATTAATTTAGCCTTAGCAGAACGAGTCGGGTTACAGATAGAAGCCCGCGCCAAACTACAGGTGGTGGTGGCGAATGGGGAGAGAATAGGAAGCAAAGGAATCTGTCGCAATGTCCAATTAGTGGTGGATGCAATTCCCTTCCAACTAGATTTATACTCATTTCCATTATGCAGAGTAGGGGTGGTTCTTGGAGTGAATTGGCTGAAATCCCTAGGAACGATTGCTTGGGACTTCTCATCTATGAGGATGTCCTTTAAGAGGGATGGGAAACCTGTTAAGTTACAAGGAGAGGTGGAGACAAGGGAAAACTCACCGCTGGTAGCAGCAATGAAGGAGGCTGACCAGAACCATGAACTGCAGTAGCTATTAACTACGTTCAAAGAGGTCTTCAGCGAGCCACAAGGCCTACCGCCACCACGAGCGTGCAACCATGCCGTTAATTTATTGCCAGATACCACACCCATCGTGGTAAGGCCATACAGGTATCCTCACAATCAAAAAGATGAGGTTGAACGGCAGTGGCAAGAGATGTTGAAGAAAGGCATCATTCGAGCAAGCAGGTCCCCCTACTCCTCCCCGGTGTTGCTAGTGCACAAGGCAGATTAAACATGGCGTTTTTGTATTGACTATCAAGCATTAAATGAGAGGACAATCAAGGATAAATTTCCTATTCCAATGATCAAAGAGCTATTGGAAGAGTTGCATGGAGCAGCATATTTCTCCAAGCTAGACCTGGCTTCGGGTTATCATCAGGTAAGGATAAGACCGTCGAACGTGGAGAAGACGGCCTTTCGCACACATCATGGCCACTTCGAATTCTTGGTAATGCCCTTCGGGCTAACCAATGCCCCCTCAACGTTCCAAGCCCTTATGAATGAGGTTTTTAAGGGATTCCTCCGACAATTCATGCTGGTGTTCTTCGATGACATTTTGGTTTATAGCAAAACGTAGGCGAAGCATCTCTAGCACACCAATATCGTCTTGTTCACGCTCCAGCAGCACCAACTTTTCCTAAAGAGGTCCAAATGCACCTTCGGACAAAAGCGGGTGGCATACTTAGGCCATCAAATCTCCACTGCAAGGGTAGAGGCGGATCCATAGAAGATCATAGCCGTACAGACATGGCCAAAGCCCACTACGATCACAGCACTACGGGGATTTCTGGGATTGACAGGGTATTACCGAAGGTTTATAGGAAACTATGGGGTAATTGCGGAGCCTTTGACCAAGATGTTGCGTAGGAACAACTTCGATTGGACATCAGAATTAGAGAAGGCCTTTTTAACTTTATAGACGGCGCTCACCCACAACCCAGTGCTGCGCCTTCCAGATTTCTCACAAACCTTCACCATGGAGTGTGACGCATCCGAGTCAGGTATTGGGGGGGTGCTGTAGCAAGAGCAACAACCCATTTCTTTCTTCAGTCAGCCATTCGCATAGCGACACATGAAACTTCCCACGTATGAGAAGGAACTTATTGGCTTAACCAAGGCAGTAAGGCATTGGCGAGCATATCTGTGGGGGCGCAGATTCATAGTCAAGACCGACCACTATAGTTTGAAATTCCTACTAGAGCAGCGTATCACCACCTCTCCTCAACAGCATTAGATTAGTAAACTCATGGGGTTCGACTTCGCCATTTAATATCAGCCGGGGCGTCACAACCAAGTCGTGGATGCCCTTTCCAGACGTCACGAGGAGGCAGCCATCCTCATAGCTTTGTCAGCACCTCAGTTAGAGCTCTTTGAATTGATCCGCAAGGAGACTGCATCCTCCACCGCCCTACAAGAGCTCAACACACAGATCAATGACCACAAAAAGGGACCCCAATGGCAGCTACAGGATGGCCTCATATTCTACAAGGGAAGAGTGTATCTAGAAGCTACTTCAGAACTTTGTGCCACCATCATGCAAACCATCCATGAATTGTGCCATGAAGGCCCCCAGCGCACTCTTTACCGTATAAGCCGAGATTTCTTCTGGCAAGGCATAAAGAAGCAAGTTAGAGACTTTGTGCAAACTTGCTCCACTTGCCAACAGCATAAGAGTGAGCATTTGCAACCGGTCGGCCTACTACAACCCCTGCCCATTCCACAACAATTCTGGGCTGACATCTCCATGGACTTCATCGACTCCTTACCACCATCCCATGGCAAAACAGTCCTCCTCGTCGTGATCGATCGCTTCTCCAAATATAGGCATTTTATTCTACTGAGTCATCCATACAGTGCAGTCTCCGTAGCCAAGGTCTTCTTTGATCGAATCTTTTGCCTCCACGGATTACCGGAGACCATAGTGAGCGACCGAGATGTCACTTTCACCAGCTTATTCTGGAGGGAACTCTTCAAGCTTAGTGGAACAAAACTGACTTTTTCCTCAGCCTACCATCCACAAACAGATGGCGAAACGGAGGTCGTTAACCGCACTATCGAAATGTATTTGCATTGTTTTGCAGGTGACAGGCCATGCACTTGGGCAAACTGGATTCCATGGGCAGAGTACTGTTATAACACAGGATTCCATTCCTCGCTCAAAGCAACACCCTTCCAGGTTGTATATGGTCGCATCCCACCATGCCTACTGTCCTACTCAGCCGGATTGACTAAGCTAGAAGCAGTAGACCAAGCTCTACTCAACCGTGACGAGGCACTCGCAGAATTACGAGCTCACCTCCTCCAGGCTCAACACCGCATGAAACATCAATATGATTCAAAACATAAGAGAGGTTTCCTTCCAAACAGGCGACCTAGTCCTCCTTCGCCTCTAGCCACATCAGCAACGCTCCCTTGCTGTCACCAAACTTCATAAGCTCTCACCAAGATATTATGGACCATTTCCAATCGTAGCAAAAATTGGCCAGGTTGCCTACAAACTCCAGCTACCTCCGAACACCAAGATTCACCCAATCTCCCATGTCTCATGCCTCCAACGTTTCAGAGGAACTCCCCCAAACCAGCCAAGAATACCACTCACTTCTGAGGGACACTCTATTCCACACCCACAGGCCATCCTACAAACTCGTTCCAGAGGTTCCAACTCCGATGTCCTAGTCCATTGGGAAGGATATTCTCCAGTGGATGCCTCATGGGAAGATGCCAATATGATCCAGACACGCTATCCACACTTCGCACCTAAGGTTAGGCGCCATCTGGAGGGGGGGGACTCATGTTAGCGGCCAACCTTCAACAAAACCCTTGAAGGTCTATGTCTGCAAACGTAGAAGATCCTCACAATCCCAGCCGACAGGAGACAAGCAAGAGGGACGTGGCGTGTAAGCTAGAAGGATAGGATAGGATAGGATTGAGGTAGTTAACTCTGCCATGCCACTAGGGAAAGTTGTTAGACGTGGCAAATAGGTAGGAGGTAGTGGAGGGAGGAAAAGTAGGGAGCAGTTGTGAGAAAAGAAACCGCTCCATGGCAAATGTACTTTTAACCGTGTAATGAAATGAAAGGAAGGCAGACTTTGAGTTCTTAACCAGTGTATCAAGAGATCTAAGGGTTCTCTCTATAACGAGCCCTTACTATCATGCAAACATAGGTAAACAAAGGAGGGATTCCCACTCTAAGGGTAGTGAACCCGACCCCCACACCCAAAACATAGTAACTAGGTCCTCTAATCGATCCGCTAACATCCCCCCTATTCCATATAAAGTTGCTATCATGATATTTTGTTAAATTTTAAACACTAAATAGCCATTTCTAATGAACTGCTATTATCTAAAATATTAAATAGTAATTCATATTATTAAATAGTAATTCATATCCTCCACTTATGAATTACTATTTGATGGTCCATCTATAATGTTTGTCATAAATGCCCTATCATCATAAGTTATGTTTATTCTATATTGGCTATGGAAATTAGAGAAGGTAAGGATTTTAGAGGTATAAAAGACAATTTATTTTTTATCCATATCTTATTCATTATTCATTTTTTTGTCAACTAAACATAATAAACATGTAATAATCATTACATATCTATTCAATTCCTATTGAATTATAATGCAATTTCCCCTTATTTCATTTGGTGAAGTGAATGGGCTATTTGTGTCTTCCAAAAAAACCACTATCCCTACAATATAGTAACTAGACTACTAGTGAGGTTGTGCAGCAATGTTACTTCTGTTTATCTTTCATGATGATATTGCCAAATTATATACTACCACCACTAAACAACAAGAAGCGGGCCTTTATTATGACCCACAACTGTTTTTTTAAGCTTAAATTCATTGGTTTCTTCCTCCTTGCAACGGCTTGAGCAAAGAACCGCAGTCTTGACATGCATCAAATCAAGGAGAGGTCACAAAGGATCACCATAGCCAGTATGTTGCGCAGATGCATTCTTGGGACAAAAATATGAAAGACGCAAAAACAAAAGGCTAATGCCTAATAAGGAATCCTAAGTGGTCTAATTTTAGTTAGTTCTGAAAATCAAATATTTTTTTATTTTTGTTACTTTCCAGTTTTGTTATTTCCTTATTTATGATAGTAGGAGTTTATTTAGGAAAATAAGATTATTGAGGAATCTTAATCTTTGTTAGTTAGGAAACCTAGTTCTTTTATAATCTTTATTATTATAAGGAAACTTTCCTATAAATAGGAGGTTATTGAGCAATAAAATTATCAAGCATAATTTACTAAAAAATCAAGAGATTGAAAACTCTCTCTCAACAAGTTTCAAGGTTGCAGCTCCCTTCGACGAGCTGCGTTTGATTATCAAGTATAGGTACATCAAGGAGGAAGAACAAGGGTAAGAACCCTTTGTTGGAAGGAGAATTTCCAGTCCATCGTCCGGTGACTCGATCACAAATTGGGAACTGTAACACAATACCATAGCAAGAGTGCTAATAGATAACTCAGTGCTGGGTTATACTTTGTTTGGTTGGGTGAAAGCCCTCACAGAATTTGCTTTCTCCAGTTTCTGTCCCTCTTTCAACATTGTTGTTTTTTTCGGTAAATATATAATTCATTCATTTAAAAGTGAGGAAAGATACAACTACAATGCGAGAATGAGGTTTTACCCAAAATTTACATAGGAAACTAGAGTAAACCACACAAAATTAAGATACAAGGATCTTGATGTAACTCAGAATCTTCCTAGCCACAAGAATTGGTGATGGGAGTGACTTTCCCAAATGAACGGTGTTCCATGTTCTCCAAAGAGAATAGAGAGTTGCTGAAAGAGCAACACAAGCTGGTATATGCTTCTTCGATCTCTGTTGCTGCAGCAAAGTGGATGTGATTCCTTGCCAGGTATAACAAGGAGGTGGATATCCTAACACTGTCACGACTATCTCCCAAACCAAGGAGAAAGTGCACTGAAAAAAAAGATGCTGATGGTCCTCAACTCCATTCATGCACAAATAGCATTGGTGATTAGATGTGATTCCCCATAAGCACAATTTGTCTAGGGTATAGAGTTTCTCATTCCAAGCAAGCCATAAGATAAACAAGTGACGTAGCATTGCTTTTGGACACCAAAAAACCTGCCACCAATTGACTGGAGGCTGCGCTGTCCCTAATGAGTGGTAGGCACTCTTAATGGAAAAGATACCTAAGGCAGCTGGTTTCCACAAGAGGATATCTGAAATGAAACTATTAAGGCAGATTGAAGCAGGTATTTGTGAATTTCCCAAAACACACCTTGAGGCAGGACCTAGGTATTGCTAACAATTAAAGAACAAAGTCTAGTTTTTAAAGGAAACCTTGTACTGGCTATTTCTCTAGTGCTCACTGCTCACAGCTTCAGCGAGAGGGCCAGTAGGCAGCCAAAATCTGCCCATAGGTCAATGGATAAACCATCACCCACTTTCCACACAAACCAATTCCTAAGAAAGGGTCAAAGTTTGAGAAGCTTCCTCCAACTCCAAGAGCATATAGAAGGACATCTAATAGTCCAGAAATTGTTGTTTTGAATGAAATTACCGCAGATCCATTCTACCCACAAGCCACTAGCATCCTACTTGCATAGATTCCATATGTGCTTTATTTGGGCAGCTTTGTTCCAGGTTTTGAGATCTGGAATACCCAAGCCACCCTCCTCCTTTGGGGAACAAACAGTTGTCCATTTCAACTTAGCTTTTTTTGAGATATTTGGTCTACCACTCCATAACAAGTTCCTCATAAGTTGTTCAATGCGGTTGACAACCTTGGTAGGGAGGACGAAGGTTGAGGCCCAAAAGACTTGCATCAAGAACCCAACTGATTTTATGAGTTGTAACTGTCCTCCATATGATAAAAACCTTCTTGTCAGTGAATTGATATGGGCCATGATCGTTTCCATGAAAGAATCACAATCTTGCTTTTTTAGCTTAGTGGAAATAAGGGAAGCTCCAAGATATTGGGCAGGAAAGGAAACTTTTGGAAATTTAAACACCTGGATATTTCTTCCTTTGCTTGCAGGGAGATATTACAAAAGAAAATTTTGTTCATCACCATCAACAGAGTCCAGACAAAGCTTCAAAGGAGGAAATAGCTTGGTGGACTAGGTTGATGGAGGAGATGTCCCCCTTGCAAAAAATCATAAGGTCATGGGCGAAGCAAAGGTGTGTCAACCTTTCCTCCTTACATCACTAAAGATAAGAGAAAACTGGAGAAGAAGCAGCCCTTCTCATGAGACCTGCGGATGCTTTCATAGCTAAACAAATAAGTAAGGAGACGATGGATCTCCTTGCTGTGTTCCTTTTGTGCTAGCAAAGTAACCAATGAGTTCTCCATTGATATTAAGGAAGAAATGAGGAGTGGAATAGCAACATGACAAAAGCCTAAGGAAATGGGCAGGAAATTGCATTTCTCGTAGTACCATATCAAAGAAATCAAACATCATTGTTTGTGGAAGCATGATATTGATTCTGAATGTTCATATATTATTTGGTGAATAGCTACTTCAATTGGATACCATCAGTCTTATTTGTCTCAAAAATTAGTGGATTCATCCTTGTTACATCACTCCAGCTTCTGAATAATTATTAAAGACTTCTAATTTGAAGCATTGATAAACTTCCAAGCAAAATGAATACTGTCAATCACTCCACCAATGACATGATGTCCAGTAGTGATTTCCTGTGGGTAAATAATTAAGGTACAGTATTCAACAATACTTGAATTCAACCATAAGGGTCTCAGCTAATGCAAAAGAATGCCAGGAGTTCATTATTTATAATTTATTTGGAAAGAGAGATAATAGTATTAAGCAGTGCAAACCCCAGTAATAAATATTTCAGGTCAGCAGGTAACTAGTTAGAAGAGAGCTACTTCAACAAGAGCATAGGCCTTGCTAGGCATTCCAACGTGCAAATAGTGATCCTGGAGCTGCTGTTTATTCAAGTGAAACCTCTGTGAATCAAGCCTAACTTTTCTTCTCATCAAGTAAAACATTCCAAGGCCTATTCTCTAAACAGAACAACTAACAGTTTAAGTCAGCAAACAAAACTGCTGAGAGCAAGCCTGAGATGTCATTCACGATATTTCAATTCAACACTTTGGCAGAATTGCCTGTAGTACACGGTTATTGTTATATGCATTCAACAGTAAGATTGAAATATGCACAAGTGAGATATTTACCAAAGTTAGTGGAGTCCAACCATAGAAAAATCCATGCTTTTTGATTGCTTCTCCATCTGGAGATTTAAAAGTACTAGCTAACAAGCAAAGGCTTCCAATAATAGACATCTCCACTGTCATCAAATATGATGAGTGTTTTTTGACCTGCAAAAGGGAGCATATTGGAAGGGTAGTATCAAAGTTCCAAGAATTTCAGGATTTTCAAATACATGATTGAAAGGCAATTTTTTGTTTCTTTTGCATTACCTGCGAAGCCCATTGACACAGAGAAGAAGCCAGACCTGAAAGAACAGAGGCCACCAAAACGGGAACTATCCCATAAAATAAAACCTGGTCAGCAGCAGAACTACTTGCACCTTTACTAGAACCTTCGCCAATGCTGAGGAGAGTGGCTGCAATTATCAACAGGAAAAGAGCTCCTATTTGCTGAATTGATTGCTTCTGCCTAAAAAAGCCACCAGGACAGGTGAAGGGTCTAAAATTACTTAATAAATAAGTGGAATAAAGAAAAGTAAAAATCCATTTTTACAATTAACTACATGAAATTTTAAAGTATCAATTTATTACTTAAACTTTACTTATTTTTGCAATTAATTATCCAACCTTTGTTCATTTTGTCAATTTTTGCAATAAATTACCCTATTCAAATATCATAAATGATCAGGAAATATTTATAAGTAATAAATTATACTTTTAAATTTTATCTAATTAATTATAAAAATGAATAAAATTTAGATACCAATATGATATTTACCCTTTTAAAATTTTGAGACATTGTAAGCTTACTCTATCCACCATTAAAATGCTAAGCAACTAAATCCCTATTATAATTTTACTACAAGGCTTGCTACATTTAAACAAACTATTGGACCAAGCCTAACTAGCTTACTAAGTCCAATACTTGATATACTAATAATATTGGCCACATATCTATCAATGTCAACCCCATAAACGTTTGCCTTGTCCTCAAGAAGAGAGAATTGTAGCCAATAGCTGTTTGATGGCTTTCTGACCACTATATCATCCCCAACAAATAACTCTTCAATGTCTTCCAAATTGAATGAGTTTTCTTTAAAGATGTGGATCAGATGGATTGAATGGCCCAAAGAACAATGCAGTTTTACATAATTCACATGCTCATGCTTCTTCTCCATCTTGGAATTAGCTTCAAAACCCTTTCCTTCACTCTTTGATTGAAAAAACCTCTAATGATTTTGTTTGCATTATTGTACCATAGTTAGATTTTATTCTTGAACTTCGACCTTAAATGCTCTCTTTGAACTGGAAATTGTAAGCATACTTCATTCATCAAGATTTTCAATAAGGAAACTTGTTTAATCAATGCAAGAATATCCTCCAACGCTGAAATCGTAAGTGGAGAAGATTGCATATCTCTTTGAATTGGAGATTGTAAGCATACTTCATTCATCAAGATTTTCAATAAGGAAACTCGCTTAATCAATGCAAGAATATCCTCCAATGCTGAAATCCTAAGTGGAGAAGATTGCATAACCATCACTGCACCTCCAAAGTGCAAATTTGCAACAATTTGGATTGATAATTAGTGTACGAAGGCAAACGAATTTCTATTCACAAGTTAGGGTTTGTGCAAAGGATCTTCAATTGCCGATCCACCTCCAACATTTAGATCTTCTTCTTGCTTTTGCAATAGCAGAGCCATTTTCTCAAAATTCCATTAACAACATTCAATCCTCCAATGCAGCAAACCATGTTTGATATTTACTACAAGCCTTCTTCATTTCTATTCACAAGTAACTGTTTAGACAATGCAGATCTTCAATTGCCAATCCACCTCCAACAGTTAGATCTTCTTGCTTTTGCAATAGCAATGCCATTTTCTTCACTATTATGAGATTAAAGGAATCTCTATGACT
The DNA here is from genome assembly GCA_037954665.1 of Laguncularia racemosa. NCBI lineage: Eukaryota > Viridiplantae > Streptophyta > Magnoliopsida > Myrtales > Combretaceae > Laguncularia > Laguncularia racemosa. The sequence goes on along the minus strand of JBBMOL010000097.1, from coordinate 1,604,423 downwards.
AACTGTTGTAGGATCGATTTTCTAAAAAAATTTTGAGCTCGTTATAGAGAAAATCCGACAATCTCCTTTAGGATTTGACAATTCTAAATGTCTAGAAAAAAGATAAGACTTGCTTTCTGCATTGAAAAATTCCTGGATATAATAAACATACAATGGCAATTCCACTCCTCAATTGCTTCATTCTACTTTTTCTCCCATAAAACTCCCCCTAAAACTGCTAGGAATAACTGATAAATTCAAATCACATAACTAACCGACTAAAACCCACATGCCTTATCACAACATTTCTACTCATGATACATACTACTTACACATGATAACATAATGTATTATAGCATATAACACAGCACATGAAACACATTAGCACTAAAATACTAATATTATACAAGCTGGCGACTCTTCTTGAGACTATGAACACAAGGGCATGATTTTGCATCTATATTGAGCTACAGTGGCTGATGAATTGAACATAACATGAACCCTCCACTCTTCCCATACAAGTATCACCTGTAGCTAGATCCCTATCCTGAACCAGTAAAAACTTGGTATCAAACCAAATGTAATGGGTGAAATTGAGCATGACTCACTTGAAATATCACACCAAAAATATGAACAAGATTGAGTGAAGCAGGAAGGAGCAACTAAATCTAGCCACCAAAATTTATGAGATAAGTAAACGCCTAGACACATTGGAGATTTGAATGGAGAAGCTCTTTAGCTATTCTAGCAATAATAGTGTCAAAGGAGACATTTAACTAAATCAAACCATGAATGCTAGTAGCTAAACTAAACGAGCAGTGGACAGCATCTAAATGACCATGCGGTACTGACCCAATGCACAACAACCCAACACAAATAAACCCACCACATGTCCAGCCACTATGCATTTCCAAGAGCATGCGCAACACCTTCACCCATGCAAGCTACGCCATCATCTTCGGCATGAACTAGAGCTAGAGCACCATTATGGTGGAAGATTTGAACTGCCTTATGTTCCCCGCTATAGCAAGCTTGATTTTCTAACTTATCCATGAAATTTTTTTATCCACTTCCACAAACAACCATCATCCTTTCTAAGCAATAGGCATCTCTTCTTGGTTAAGCAATTACTTAAGCTTGAGGTCAAGCCCTGTATCCAGGAGGAGAGTGATGTTATGAATATTTTAAGAATATCTTATAATAGGAAAGGAATATCTATGTAATAAAAAGAATAAATATTTATATTTGTTATTTTCTACATCATGCATTTAGGAGATAATGTTAGATTTATATTATCTTTTATTTAGTGATAACTATCTATTATTTAGAGAGAAGACGGATTAAGCTTGTATAAATAAATGGTCCACGACAATCGACATCAATATACAAGCAAGAAAGTTATTTAGAAATTAGCCTTTGTAGTTCAAGAGTAGTTTTAAGTAGTTTATGAGATTTAAGGGTTCTCTCTAGCAAACCTCGATTATTTTAAGATTGGAGTGTTCTCTCTGATGAGCCCTCAACTCTTTCCATGCAAATATCACCAAGATTAGATCCCTTATATGGGCCCAAAACAAGCAGCTCCTCATCCGAAGAATCTAGCAGTTTATCTTCTCTCTCCAGCTTAGTTTAGCAGCTTGGACCAATAAATAGGATCCGATAGGCTCGTAAAGACTAATTTTATTGAAGTAGTAGCTATAATTGTAGAATTAGGGCTAAAGGACTTGCACACCAAAGCTAACGCTCATAATTCATAGAGCTTACAGCTCCTTTTGATTTTCCCTAAACAGAAATGAAATGCTAGGATAGTCAATACAAACAACTAACTCCCTAGTCATATTACAAATTCTACTAGAAAATTTGCAACATGGCAACAAATCATAGGACCAAGTCTAACTCACTTTACTTGGCTTAATATACTAATAATATTGGCTAGTATCTATCAATGGAATTTTTATAGTGATGGATTCATTGAGTTGGTGAAATGAGATAAATTAAATTTAGCAAATGTTGATTGTAAAGTTCAAAACGCATGAAGGCGTGGAAATCCATTAGTCATAACAAGCACACAACCTATCTTTTATATCTCAAAAATAAATTTAAGAAGTACTCTGCATAATCAAACAAAACGAAGGAAATGAAGGGCATGTTATGTAAGTTATGTCCAAGACAGCTATTTTCATTACTTCTATCACTATATATAGCATCTCACTCTCCATCTTCGATTCCAATTGTAGCAAGGTGGATGGAAGATGCCAATATTGTACTAGTCACATCAGAAAAGAGAACAAGGGGGGTAAAAGCCAGGAGGTCCAATTTCATAAATACAACCAAGAAATAAGTTAAAGAAAGCTTTGAATTGTTCCCAACCGACCTCCCACCTGGCTCAGAAAACCAGGCTGGTTGGGTAAACCTTCTCAAGTTTAACCAACCTAGAGGGTTGGGAGGGATGATTCTGACTGGCACCCACGGAACACCTTTGATGAAGGTTTATGGCCAAGTTTGGCTCTCTCCAACCTTCTCAAGTGAAGATCCTTTTGGAATGCCAAGCCCCCTTCACCTAATAATGGGAACGAAACTTCTAGCCCTTTATTCAAAATATATGCCTCTTTTGGGAAGGAAGATAGAAAATCAACTCTCCGTCTCTCTCTTTGTTTTTGTATGTGGCACTCATTGGGTCCTTTCAATAAGCACCTAAGTGCTAGAGATATGGGAAAATCTGGTCATTCTCCTCATTGTAGGCTCTACTCCTTGATCAGGCCTAATGGATGGAATGGCCAGAGGACAGATTCGGGATAGCATTAAGTTGTCTGCCATTCCCTTCATGTGGCAATTCTCTCCAAGCAGGACAGCTTGGTTTGTAAGCTTAATCCTACCAAGAAATTGTCTGCGGAGTTGGCATACAAGGTGCTCAGACTGCTGAAGCAGAGAGTTGAATGGGTAAAGTCTATTTGGTTCAGGAAGGACATTACTCAACATGCCTTCACTTTCTGGCTTGTAATTCACCAGAGGTTGCTAACTATGCACAAGCTGCTGAATTGGTGGGTGACTGCTGTACATTGTTGTATCTTGTGGGCAGGAAACCCACCCTGAATCCCATCACATCTTCTCATCAACTGATACAACTCCAAGGAGGTTAGGAGATTGGTAATTAACAAAATGCAATTCCCAACTAATTTAATAAACAGGATGGATACCTTGGCTGGCCTTAGAACTGGACTAAAAAGGACTGCCACTTGCATTGGAAGCTTGCCTTGCTGCCACTATGTATTACCTCTGTAACAAGCGAAACGACAGACAAATGGGAAACCAGCCAACTCCACTGTTAGCAGTTACGGTTTGTAGACGTGTGTGTGGTCAGTGGGGCTCACTAGAGGATGCCTTAGCCGTAGAGCCGGCCTTGCGTCCTAGCTTTCCTATGGTGACTTAGTGTTAGGCTCGTTAAGAGAGAACCTAAGATCTCAAGGGAATTTCTTTTGTTAAAACTCGATGTCATTCCATTCATTTCCATACATATATATAGCCAAATTTACATGATTTTCCCTCCCTTTTCTTCCTAGCTTCCCTATTCCGGAACTTCCTCCCACTACCCCACTATGTTTGTTCTTCATCTGCCCTTGCCCCTACGTGTGCCGCCCCCATGATCTGTTTGTTCGAGTTGCCTTCCCCACGATCTCCACTACTGCCCACGTCCTCCTGGTGGTCGTCCCGGTCCTTATTGTTGGTGATTTTGGCCTGACGTTTGTGGTACACGTGTGCATAAGGTGTGATTGCTGACGTGGGACATGTAACATCCACCCTCTGCCATAGCTAAGAGAACATTTTTTTTTATTGAGCTAGATTAAACCAAAGCTAAGAATCCAAACTACACCAGTTTGAATCCTTTCTTTTTTGCAAGGATTGCATCAATGGATGTCCCTAGGCACTTATTAAGGGCCTAACAAAGAAACTTTTCACACTTAACAACACTGATTACACACTATATGAAAAGCAAGAGTATGGAAAAGTGAAAGGTTTCTTTTTTTGGTTTCTTCACAAGTGCTCCTAAGGCAACCATTAACATTTTCCTTTTTGTAAAGGCATTGAGCCATGCAAAGGTCTTCTTTCGAATCATTAGAATGACTTGTTTATTTGTATACTCCTACCTGCTATACACCCTCAGTCGATATTCTCCAACAAATGGAATTACTAAATTACTGGAAAAAAAAAAAGAAAGAAAAAGAATGAAATCTAACATCTAGGAACATACCTCAAGATTATATAGGTAAACAAAGCAGTGAAAAAAATTTTGGTTTGGTTCAGCATTGTGAAGGTGAGTGAATCAAGATTCTTGTACGAAATCTGCAGCAAGCTATTTTGCAATGCATATATGGCTGCAGGGAGCCCTGATGCAATCAATGAATCAACCAAAGTCCAATCTTGGAACACCTTCTTCAGAGTACCTTCTTTTGCCATGAAAAACACTGCAAATACAACCTAAGTCATGTAGGAAAAGGAATATGTCTTACTGTCAGTGAGCTTGAAAAAAAGCCACATAATGAACCGCTAAAAGTGCAGACTGATCATGTCAATAGTGAGAAGATCTTACCTTTGCCATTTCACATGTCAAAACTGATGTAGTCACAATGACTTCTTGTCTGCAAAAGTAAAATGTATAGATTAATGTTTTCTGCTTTCTGTGATTAAGTGCTCCATTAAAAGGGTGTCATTGCATGAGAAGAAAAAATCACAAAAGAAATTATCTACTTGTGGAGGATGATGGTGGAATGGACTTCGCTGATATTATTATGAGAAAAGATACAGACAACAAGCATAAAGGACAACAAACAAAGACCGATCTTAAAAACCTATGAAAAGCAATAACTGCAAACATGTGACTCTCTACAAGTTATATCCACATATCTAAGCTGCAAGGAGATTAGCTCACAAGTCAAACTAAAAGGAAGATAGACATTAAATTTGAGGAACAAAAGCATCAAAAGTCCTGAACTTTTATTTATCTGGTTACTTGAGTACCAAACTCTTCAAAAATGTCCTTTTAGTCCTAAATCCTTTTTTCCTTTTTAAATCAAATGTTAGACATCATATGATTTCCAGCATTGGGAATGCTCATCATTAAGAGTATATAAGGACAAATTAAATTCTAACTCATTTTGAAGCATTCAAAGATTATAATTAAATTATCCCAAATGCTCAAAGCTAGTCTCCATGAGTTCCAACATTAGCCTTATCATTTTAGATAATTTTATGATGATGCCCATCTTTCCGAATATAGTTGCATCATTACGTCTTCCTATCCCTTAATATTCGATCAGGTTAGAACTCGGATTCTAATATATCCAATGCCAAGTAAAGGCAGCTTAGCAACTTCTCTACAAGCAGCAACAAAAGCTTTAAGAGCTAGGGCTGAAAAAAAGTTCTACTTATGCAGGAAGAACAAAACTTATTAAAAATAAGAGGCAATGGTAGTGGCCTGCTTACCATATTGCTTAATCTTACATGACATTGACTAAACTAGAGGAAAATAATTTCCATTTTTATCGAAGAAATCATTTGTTTTCCATTTTTGACAAAAGAATTTCATTCTGACAATTATTTTCCAGAAGGTAAATTAATCTTGTCAAATCGAACTATGCAGCGATCACACTATCAATCAATTTCAGGAAGGGGAGAGAGAAAGAGAGAGAGAGAGAAGGAAGGAAAACCTGACGAAGCGTTTAGAGATCAAAGGTTGAGCGCCGTATTGAAGAGAAAGAAGAAAAGAATAAAGCCAAACACGGCTTCCTGAATTCCGAACGACCTGTGATCGTTGTCGTTTTGAATCGATCGTCATTTTCTTCTTCGGTTAGCACAATGGGGATTCAGAGTGTCATCTTCATGTTCTATTTCTACTTCTTTTTCTTGTTTCTCTTCACGCTTCTATTTCATGTGACTTGAGTTCAGCGGAGTGCTCGTAAGTAATGCTAAAGCAACACGAAGAAGCTTTAGCTGTTTGTCCTTTTGCCCCCGTTGGCAAGGAAGACGGGGAAAAAGGGGTTGGAATATTCTTCCGTTATTATGTTGCCCTGTTTTATTAGAAAAATTATTTTTTAAAAAAACGGTTTTAGAAAAAATATTTTTTTAATATCATTTTGAAATTGTATATTAATATTGTGATTTCTATAAGTTTGAAAATTATAGTCCAAATTTGCAATTTCCATACAATTTGATGAAATCTATTATTTTCCTATTTTTTAAAACTGAGATTCGGTGAAATTGGTTCATGTGAAAATGAAATATCTAACTTTAAAATTATTTCAAGCCAACAATATCATGTAGCTGTCAAAAAAAGTTCCTAATAATTTTTTTGGTCCATGATAAATATTAAAATCTATATAACATCACAAACTTATCAAGATGATAAGCTTGTAACAATTCCGAAGTTCATAATTTAAATCAATAGGAGAAACAAAATGATTTCATTGATTTGTTTAAGCTATACAAGCATAATGACATAGTTAAAGTAAATAAAATTAAAAATACATATACATTTCAAGAAAATAGAAAAAGTAATATATAATTACATAGTCAAATATATGTCTAATCCCTTCTCTAATGTCATCTCTCATAATGACCTCATCCATATTATGCTAAACTCTCTCCAATTTGGAAAGAGCTATTAGGTCCTCCGATGTCAGGATGGGCCTGGACATGAAACAGTGGCTTATCCCAAGAAATATACTGAAGATTTATCTACCTGAGTCCCTCCCACATATCTTATGTACATGAATGTCTTTCTTTCTAAGGAGCAGGTGGAGTAACCGTAAATGTATGCGATATATTGATATCAAGTGTGTAAAACTTCATTGGATCGATAGTGAATGTTAGATCATCGTAATATGGGGAAGGATGAGCCACTGGTGAGTAGTGAGCAAGTAAAGCATTTGTAAAAGGACTAGGAGATCGATCTTACACTACCTATCGACGACCACCCTTATCATAAGCCCGTCCTCTCCTTTAGGTGGCACGGGGTGGAGGCAACTCTTGATGGTGCTTCTAATGTACCAAAGGGAATAATGTAACACCACCATTGCCCTAGAGGAGATGCCTCCCAACAGCTGTTACGCTTTAAGTTTCTTATAGGGAATCCGCCACCTTAATGCGAGCAAAGTAATTTGACTAAATGAAAAGTCAAGTATGTTAATAATACAATGCAGAATACGTAAAAGTACAATGATTATGGTTAAAGTGACTTCCCAAGACATCAAGCATGGCTTTGATGCGACCAATGTACCGTCATGTAACATTATGGTACCAAAGATAATACCCATGATCTACCCCACCTAGCAATGTGTCGTCGAACTCTAATTGAATAATAGAGAGTTGTCGCTACTCCCATTGCTAGATGTAGACCACATGTCTCCTCCTCTAGTTCTCATTGGTTTTCCTTCTAAGATCAATCCTATAGGGGGAATGAGACATGTCACACTGCTATAGTATCCTCTAAATCCCACCAAATTGCTACATTACCTAATCAAAATGGTGTCGATCTACAATGTGAAAGCAAATCAGATGCACCTGGGCATGCCAAATATCACTCCCTTCTTAACAAGAAAGGGGAAGCTACTCTAAAATCCCATGCATATATAGCGTCCAACAAATCTATAAGAAATGAAGTTATTTAGTGAATAGCAAACAAGTAAAGTAGACAATATTAAATCAATTAATGTGCCATACTTGCTCAAGCATTTGTCAATCCAAAGCGTCTCGATACTATACAAGAACAGAAGTAGCAATTAGTGTGATGTCAAACACGACACGCCAGCAACATGCTAAAGGAGCATCATAAGGAATGTAGATTTGGTGTCGAATTAGAGCAAAGTGTGAAAATCTATCTTAGGCCTAAATCTACAAAAGAATCATAGTTTCTCCAATCTCCTACATGGATATGTCAATAGCACAGCACAAAAATCTATACAACTAAGCTAAGCATGCTACCCCCCAACTATATTGCCCTACCACTTGAAAATTATCCAAAAGTGAGAGGAACATCAAGTGCACTAAGTTGGAAAATGTATCTAAAAGACGATTCCACTAATTAGCTAAAGGATGTATGCACGTATGTACCGCATGATGGATAAATCGTCTATATCGTCCAATAACCCCCTGAAAGAATTCCTTAACTAAGACATCTTAAGCTATCCCTCGAAGATATTGTGAGGCCAGGCCTAATGCCAAGTAGGCGCTTACACTTCTCTACCCAATGCAAGCTAGTGACACTAGTGACTACATACCCATTAATGGGTAAACCAAACTACATTGCCATATCCTATAAGGTCACCATCAATGGCCTATGGTGTAAACACTTATGCTTTTGCAAAGCCTTCACTAGCTTTGTCACGTAATTGTTCTTAATACCCAATACAGTTATAAAAGATTTTCATAACTAAAGTCGACATAAGTAAATATCTTGCATCCTTCAATAGTGTTGTAGCTCTCACAATGGTTAGTGGTCATAAACCCATATCTAAAGCCCTTTTCATATGCTTAAGTCTATCTTTCTCTAGGCACGCGAGCAAAATAATTAGGTGTAACTTCATTTCTTTTTCTCAATTTCTCTATGTAAAACTTGAACTTCTTTTTTTGCACCTTTAAACTTGCTACAGTGACAAGCTTTTTAAGTGGGGCACTTTAATACTTCATATTGAATTTACTAGCCACATGTTGAATGCATAACTGCTAATGCACAAAGGGGGGCTGCTATCCAATATTGTGGTGCTTAACTGCCTCAACTATCCCTGCATGTTACCAATAACATGTTCCTTCAACAACACTAAAAGCCGTGACCAAGATGCAAACGATTCTTTATCCACCAATGCAAATGCTAATGGGACTATATGGTTAGCATCATCCTTGTCGCATGCAATTAGAAGTTTGTGGTCATATTTCTCGTAACAAAAGGTTCCTTTGATATTGACAACCGGCCTACAATACCGGAATGCCTTGATGCATGAACCAAATGTCTAGAACACTCGTTGGAAGATCACTTCACCTTCTTTCACAATTAGCCAACCACTCCACTCGACATGCAAACCTGGGTTACTCATCTAGATGGCATTAATAGTTTAGGCAACTCCTTGTATGATCTATATTAAACGACATATACAACTTCAATCGCCCTCCTTTTACCATCCCATACGCATCTCCTTATCAATGAATACCCAAATGTATCGTAGATATTTTGTTTTAGCACAAAAACCTTTACAATGGGTCCATTCCTAACTTGACCCAAGAAACAACGTGCTATAATGTTTGAGTCCAACTATAAATGGTCTTGATTTAAGATGGGATTAATACATGTGTGTGGCCCTTTAACAATAGTAATAACAAAATCTCTATTCATTTGTTTTTTACATGTATGAAGTCGCCATTTACATCCCTTGTCTCTCTATGTGTAGACAACATGCCACACCTTCTTATCGAACTCATCGACACGATAATTATGGTGATACTTTATCTTATATGTCTTCACTACGTATATCAAATCAAACTTCATAGCAAACCACATTCCTTTCTTCAACTCAACACCAAAGCTCAAATTATCTGAAGATATAGCACTCTCCTCAAATGTTATGTACCCATCACCATCATCCCTCTCATTAAAGAATAGAATAGGATACTCGAAGGATGAAGTTATGAGTTCAACCATTGGAGAGTTAGGCACAAAAGTGTGTGCGATAACAAACTTTAGGGACACTGGAAGTAGAGGATCATCGAATATATCAAATTCAATGTTTATGCAAGGCCTACCAATTTCATCCTCATCGTTTACAACTTCATCTTCTGAATCAACAAATATATCATTATGAATCTCTTCAATCTCCCTCTCATAGGCATCTCTGATAAGTAAATTCATGTCATTGTCTTCTGCATAATTCTCATGAAAATCTTCATTTCGTTCAAATGTAGCTGCAACATTCATGCATTCTTGACCCTACAACCCAGCAGGGTGGGGGGAAGGATGAAGACATTATAGTCTCATAACCTACAATTTCACCTTGAGTGAGAACAAGATTACCTTCTAATTTAATAAACAGCTCCTAGATAAACAATCAAGCCGCAGCTTAAGCAAATTCAACAAGTGCCTCTACATCACATCATCTGTGGTTGAGGTCAAAAAATATTGTAGCCAGACAAAGCTTGAGTTAAAAACCGTCAGTTGCTTATGGAACACCTCCACTTAATGGGAGGTAGGATAAATTTTAATGGCTATACATATCTTAATCAACAATTTTGTATACTCCAGATCTATCTTTACTTTAATTTTCTTAAGAGCCCCCTATCATAATATGCTCTGTCTTCACCATGCATGATATTGCCATGGGCAAATATCTCAAATCTCATAAAATCTATCATCTTTACTACCAACTGATAGTAGAATCAAACAATAATATATAAGCCAAAACCAACTCATATGATATGAACCTCCTCTACCTCGTTTTTATACCAAATATCACATAAATTTATAAGTTTTTAGTGTAAACCTACTAACACCTTCATATGAACAACATTGATTTCAAGAAATTTCAATTACATAACCCAATTACCAGAAATTAGAGCAAAGTCTACAAATTAGGGCAAGACCTACAAATTAGAGTAATCCACAAAATTGGGCTAAAGTCTTCAAGTTAGGACAAAATCTACAAAATTAAGGCAAAATTCTATGGATTAGGGCAAATTCTACATATCAAGGAAAATTTTACGTATTAAGGCAAGATCCACAAAATTGGTGCAAATTCTACAAATTATAGCAAATTTAATAAAATTTGGGGAAATTCTGCAAATTATGTCAAAATTCACAAAATTAGGACGAATTTTACAAATTATGGCACATTGTATAAAATTTGGGCAAATCCAACAAATTAGCACAAAATCCTTAAAATTGGAAAAAAAATTCTACAAATTATGGCATATTTAATAAAATTAGGGCAAATCCTACAAATTAGAGTAAAATTCACAAAATTGGGACGAATTCTATAAGTTAGGGGAAATTGCATAAAATTTGGGCAAATCCAACAAATTAGCACAAAATCTTCAAAATTGAAACAAATTCTACAAATTATGGCAAATTTAATAAAATTTGGGCAAATCCTACAAATTAGCAGAAAATCCTCAAAATTGAAACAAATTCTACAAATTAGGGCAAAGTCCTCAAAATTGGATCAAATTATAGCATAATTCACAAAACTGGGGCAACTCCTACAAATTATAACAAAATCTACAAAATTACTACAAATTCTAACAATTATGAAAAATTTTACAAATCCAGACAAAATCTAAAATTGACCTCAACGGTGTAATCTCCACTAATTGGTATAGAACAATGTACACTTTCAAGTACGCTTTCAAGAACACTTTCAAGCTTAAATTTTACCTATTATAAAATCAATAAGCTATGTTCAAAAATAGAAATAGCAATGGAGTGTAAAAGCATTACATTAAAGCAAACAAATTTATAATGAAATTTTAAAAGAAATAGATGATAATTACCTAATATAGACCAAAATCGTGAGTTGGAGCTACGAAACTATAATTTTCAAGCCAAAAATCGTGTTTTAGAGAGAAAGTCGAGGAAATTAGGAGAAAGTGACGTTATATCCACGAGTGAGGGATATAGAGGGGTCGATTGAATCACAAATTGAGACTACAATTTCAATATAATGTAAACGCATCATATCATTTAAATGTAAATTGCAATGTCAACCTGCAATTTACATCATAGCAAAATCATAGTCCCAACTTGCAATTTCGAAATGGTATTTTAGGAAATACCTTTTTTGGAAACATTTTTTAAAAAATAGTTTGCCCCAAAGGGGAAAACCCACTCATTTCTCGATCCGAACTAGCTGAGAGGTGGAGTAAACCTGAATTCTTTTTTAAGGCTCTTTGGTGAAGCTTCTGCAAAATAATTATTTCACCTTTTATATGGAAACAATAATTATTTTATTCTAAAAGGCATATTAAATAATTGTTGTTATTTATTTTAAATAGATAAAGCTAAACCTTATTATGAATTATATTTTTGTAATAGCATTTTATGATAGATTACTTAAAATTATATTTTCAAATTCATAGCACATGAAAAATATGTGATTAAACTATTAAAAATTACTAAATTGATAAATATACTAGTTCACATTCGTAGTATAATTAATAAGTTGTTGAATAACTTACCTTAAAAATTTTATATTATAACAATGTAATGAAATAGTTCACAAGATTCTACCTTATGCCTTGTAGTTTCTATTAAGTATATGTCTTTAGTATAGTTCCTTTATATTAGACAATAGATCATAATTCTAAATTCAAAAATCAATACTTATATAATAAAATATGGATGGGACTTCATACCCCACCACTTTATAACAGCTTGCCTCTATTTGATATTGTGGGATATGGAACTTATCCAACTCCACATATTTGAGTGGAACTTATCCAACTCCACATTGTCGAGTGCTTTAAGCCTTTGGATTATATATAGTACTGTTATGGTTTTAGATTTTCCAAACTCATTGTTAGAAGATAGAATAAAAAGTATGACCATGTATTTAACCCAAAACTAGCTCAAAAACATACACCCTATATATTACACGTTTCAAGTTTTAGGTACTTTGTAAATTATCAATATATATATAAGGTACGATGAACTTTGTATTTAATACATATAATTTAATATGAGAGTTATAATGAAATACAACCATGTTAGACTAAATTATAACTTATTATTTTAATCCAATACTTGCTAAAGTAGTCTAATCGATTTCAAATATCCAAAATTATGTAAGTATCGAAGGTCCAATTTTTGTATTTTTGTTGCAATTTTTTTTTCATCAAATTCAATATATTTATATTTGATATAATTAACATGAAAAAAAAAGAGATTAACTTATAACTTGAATATTATAGTCTTAGTTATAAATAAATAATAAAATGTTTAACATGAAAAAAAAAAATCCACAAGTTATACAAGGTAACTCAAAACCAATCAATTTTATTACATTTAGTTATAAAATGTCATAAAGTGGTTTTCAATTCTAAATTTTTAAAACATATACCTACGATATAGTATACACCATACAAAGCAAAGGTCCCTATCATACTCACTTTATACCTCTGTTTACTCATAATTGCACATTATTATTATTATTATTATTATTATTATTATTATTAATGAACGAACACTTTTATCATTAAAGTAAAGTAGTACGCAAATTAAGTCAGCTAAGACACATCACAGATTGTACAAACCACTAAAACAGTCAAACAAATGAAAAGAATACTGTCCCCACGGTGAGGTAGCCCCAAAAGTCACAGCTTATGGTATAGTACCGACCAAGCCAGGTCAAAAAGTCAACACATGCAGCATTACCTTCGCAGAAGGTGTGACGACTGACGAATGACAATATCTTCAAAGCCAATGAGGCTAGCACAACATGCAGAGGGCACAGACCTGTGAGAAGCATTAACAGTGGTAATGTTTAAAATGGATAAGTCGAGTGTGGCGCCCGACTCACATATTATGAAGGATAGAGAATTCCAAAACATGCATCATATCAATCTGTAGGATCTTGAGGGGCCCCCACCTCCCAAAGTTAGGGCGAAATATAGGTCACTGCGATCTTCCAAATATCCCACAACAAGTACAAGAATAGTGTAAGCTAAGGTAGTTGATGAGATTTATTGGTCGGTGGCTGAGTGATGTTAATGTCTAGCCACTCCACTGCTAAATGGCTCATGAAAAAGTTTAGGATGACAGGTGGTTGTATGTGATCCCAAATAGTTCCGGACGGACAAGAAGTTCGTCAATAGGTAAATAATTGATTATTCGATAGAGTCGCAACGTAGACATGATGTAAGCACCATAAGACCTCCAATCCTAAGGATTAGAGCTAATTGGAATACAATGATGCGATACACGTGTAGGTGTGTTTACCTTCCAAAGCCTCCGACCGGAAGTGAAGGGTGGCAGGGTGGCGTTGGCTAAACTGAAAGCAATCTTCTTACCAAGCTCATATAAGAAAGCAAGTAGAAAATTCACCTGAAGGAGTTAGCCATTAAAGAGTGGAGTTTGAGATTATACTCGTTCGTTGAATAAAGAAGGGGCAAACTGTGTCTACAATATTAGGAGAGATCCTTTTGGGTCAAATCATGGTTCCATGTGATTGGAGTCCGTGGCAACTTAAGAAACCAAAAGTCCCGTCCATTTACAGATAAGGGGCCTTTGAATAAGGTAATGAAGTGTGCCAAAACCAAATTGTCATGCCAGAATGAGATTGATTGACCACTAAATACCGATGGCCAGGAAAATGCACTGATGATTAGATCATTGTGTAATAAGGACTTCCATATGGTTGCATGCTTTGAATTAATCACAGGTGAGAGTATTATCCTATTACAAACGTTGTATTTTTGTCAAATCAAACTTGTCTAAGGCCATCGATCTTCAAATTAAACTGAAACTGCCAATTACGTTTACCTTGGAACGACACATTCTTATCCGCGGACGCCAAGAGTCCAAGTCAACCAAGTTGTTTAGGTCTCATAATGACCTTCCAGCTGGCCCAATGCAATTTACGGTGCTCCAAAGAAGATCCCTATATGAAGTCTCTGCAAATGTGCCTGATTTACTTGGAGATAATGTTGTCAATAGTCTTGACTGCATGCAATATACAAGAAAGGCCTTAAGTGTCGATTTAGTGAGGAAGATTTGGCCTGCTTTAGATAAGGTTCGTGCTTTCCAACCAGAGAGTGTTGGTACGCTCCATTCGATAATGAACTCTTGAGTCCCCACGGGAAGTAGTGCCATTTCAATTTTTGAGAATGCCAAGAAACCTGTCCATAGTAGTTGAGTGGTGAAAGCCGAATAAAGCGGTCAATTGCTATTGAGTACATTTAGGGACATTGTTCGAGCACACAATTAATCGCCGAAAGGGGCGCAAGGGATGAATGCTCCTTAAACTTGACCTCAAAAATCCTGTGATATGTTAAGCTAGTTATCGTCGAATCAGTTCTATAGTTATTGATTTTTCCTTACCGTTTGGTATAGCTAATTCTCTCGTACATGTGGTCCACTTTCTTCTCCATAGTGTTCAATGGTGAAAGTCTGGATTCTATCAACCGATGTGCTACATTCGACAGGGGAACCTTTGCTTTCCGTAACTTTTCATGATCGCTATAGGAATCCTGAGATAAATGACCAACATTGTAATAAAAAACAATAACCGTCACCCCTTTTCCCTTCCATCAAAGTGATTCGAGGTTTCTCATCCGTTTTTCCACCGACGACCTAACCGTAGTTACAGAGGTGTCATTGTCAGAGTGATAGAAGGATATTATTGATTGCTTTATAATGTGGAATGAAGCTATAACTTGCAAAAAGAAGTGATATTTTGCTGGGTAGTGATATGATAATATTTTGTTTTTAGTTCCGTATCTCAGATCCATTTTGTCCTTGACTTTGCAGCCCACAGGAGCTCTTCCTGACATAGAGTTTGTACATAATCCTCTCAAAGTTGGGCTTCAAGTTAAATTAAGACGTTGCTTTGGGTACTACACAGATGTTGTTAGACTGTGCTTCCAGGTGTTGCTTATTGGAAAAAAAAAAAAAACATTATTGAAGACCTCCCGCTTCTGTTATCTTAATGATGTAGTTAAGTACTGTAGCTTTGAGAAGTAGGGTCTCTGAGGTTATGCCAATTAGTATATGTACACAGGGATGGAAATTATGGTTCTGGAGCCGCATCGATCGAAACCGAAAAGGTCTATAATTCAGATAACCAAGTAGTTGTAGATGGGCTGACAAAATGATAGGACATAGGATTTCCTGCTGAAGCTGGCTAGCAAGCAACGGGGAAGCAAAAGAGGACTAGCTCAGTTCTTGCTTCAGAAGCGAAGCCACTTGGATTGAGGCCAAATGATAACATAGAGAACGGATTTGGCCTACGTATACTCCATTTACCATTCTCTCGTGCTCTCTGCTTTCGAACTGGCCCAAACCCAAGAAGTATAACATGAGATGGGGTTTCTTCCGGAATAATTACTGAAAGCTTTCTTCACTAAACGGGAACGGACAATGGTCTAGCGTTTCACTAAGGCTTTTGGAAAAGTGGATCTCCAAGAGTCGTTGGCAGAGGCAATGTCCGGGCATTCCTAGATAACTAGATAAGGTTCCGAAGCCAACGAAGGTTTAACCAGGTAAACTTAGACTCACAAAGTCTGTTAGTCGTTCCGCTGAAGGACGGTAGAGGCATATTTGTTGGTCTAAGAAAAAGATGTGTTACTACCCCTTCATTTTTCAAGGTTTGTCAGTACAGTACCTCGTTGAAGTTACCAAATATTAACCACGACCCTTGAATGTGGTGAGCTATGGCCAATAGGTTTCACCATGGAATTGGCCACTCCACCGACTTGGGACTAGTATATATGCATGATAGTGCCCACAGGTTGGAATAATTAGACTTTATGCATGAGAACATCCAAGAAAATTTGAATAGTTGGTCCATGATGTTAGCAGATCATATCTAATTTGTTGGAGTCTTAAAAAGTCTGTTGTTAGTCACATTGTGGTAGTAGTCTACTTTATCTTTAAGAAGAAGTTATGATGTAGTTGAGTCGATTTTAAGTTTTTAGTAATGTAACAAGTTTGTAATAGTTTTAGTTAAGCTTTAGTCATATTTAAACTCTATCCAACAAAAGTTTGTAGTAAATTTTTTTTCTTTTTTTAACTTATTAGTAAAAGTTTGTTTCTCCTTTATAAATATTTGTCTGTTTTTTTTATTTACAATTGGTATTAAAGCCAGATTCAATATAAAAATTAAAAAAAAAAAAGAAAGAAAAGAACACCCTTTCCAAACACAAAAGACAAAAGCAACCAATTCACAAAAGACAAAAGCAAACCACTTAAAGTTGAAGGATTTGAAAGTGAAAAATTATCTTTTTCAGGCTTTGATAGAGATGTATTTGAAACTATCTTGCACAAGGAAACATCAAAGCAAGTTTGGGATTCTTTAAAGAAGAAATACCAAGGGAATGCTAGAGCTAAAAGGCAACAGTTACAAAATCTTAGGGTTGAGTTCAAGACTTTACGGATGAAACTAGAGTCAATTTCAAATTACTTCTCTAGGACCATGGCAATTACAAACAAGCTCAAAATCCATGGTGACAAGATTGAAGATATCACCATCATCGAAAAAAGTGCTAAGATCCTTGACAATAAAATTCAATTTTGTTGTCATAGTCATAGAGAAGTCACATGATATAGATGAGATGACTATTGATGAGTTGCAAAACTCATTATAGATCCATGAGCAAAAAATTAAAAGGCAAGAGAAGGAAGAGCAACTACTGCAAACTCAAACACACGCTTTACAAGTCTCAACAAAGCCTAGTGCATTAGATAAGAGTAAGGGTGCATGGAAAGGGAAAGGCATCAAGGAATTTGAAGGAAATCAAAGAAGAGGGTCACAAGAGAAGCAAAAAAGGTGGAAACAACAAAGGAAAATCCAAACCACACATTTAATGCTTTTAGTGTCACAAATTTGGTCATTACAAGTCAAAATGTAGGACTAATATGAGCAAAGTGGGGGGAAACCCAATTATGCTGAGGAAGAAGAGAATGAAATCTCTTTGCTAATGGTGTGCCATGCTAAAGAGGAAAGTACCAAGAACATGTGGTACTTAGATACCGAATATAGCAATCATATGTGTGGAGATAAAAATGCTTTCACTAAGTTGGATGAAACTTTTACTGATATAGTGAAGTTTAGTGATAATTCAATAGTTGAAATTAAAGGAAAAGGTAAAGTTAATATCCAAACAAAGACAAGTTGGGTACAATCTATTCTAAATGTTTTGTATATGCCTAATTTGAAAACTACTAACTAATTTGCTCAATATTGGACAACTACAAGCGAAGGGCTATGAAATTGTAATTAAAAATAGAGTATGCCATGTGAAAGATGCTAAGCTTAGATTGATTACACAAGCAAAAATGACTAGCAACTGTATGTTTCCTGTTTATTTACAAAATTTAAAACTTAATTGTTTAGCAGCGAAACAAAGCGACTTGGCTTAGCTTTAGCACAACCAATATGGTCATTTACACTTCGAAGGTTTGTTGCCATTGCAGTAGAAGAAGATGGTCAAACAACTTCCTAAATTTGATCTGCCTCCAAAGATTCGTGAAGAGTGTATTCTTAATGAGCAACATAAAGATGCATTTCCAAAAGGGAAGGCTTGGAGGGCTCAACATATACTAGAATTAACTCACATAGATCTTTGTAAACCAAATACTCCTACATCTAATGGAGGTAAATAGTATTCTATAACATTAATTGACGATTTTAGCTGCAAGACCCGGTGCTATTTTTTATAGAATAAGTCTGAAGCTTTTAAAAGGTTCAAGATGCTAGTCGAGAAAGAATCCAATAGTATTATTAAAATGTTGTGATTAGATAAGGGAGGAAAGTTCAACTCCATCAAGTTCATAAATTTTTGTGACGAAAACAGCATTAAAAGATAGCTCACAACTCCATATACTCATTAATAGAATGGAGTCAATGAAAGGAAGAATAGGATGTTACTTGATATGGTGAGAAGTTTATTGAAGAAATCTATGTTACCAAAAACCCTTTGGTTAGAAACTGTTGCTTGGAGCAATCATGTGTTGAACAGAAGTCCATCTAGTGCACTTAACAAGACTCCTGAAGAGGTATGGAATGGAATCAAATCAGTTGTGCATTATTTCAGAATTTTTTGCTATGTAGCATATGCACACATACCAGATCAACAACGAACCAACTTAGAAGATAAAGGAGAGAAGTGTGTTTTGATAAGGATAAGTGAAGAATCTAAGGCTTACAAGCTTTATAATCTTGCAACAAAGAAGCTAATTGTTAACAAAGATGTGGTGTTTAATGAAAATGAGTTTTGGCCATGGAATTCACCAAAAGAGATGTCAAAAACCATTTTTGATGATGAAATTGATGAAGTAATTGCAAAATTAGTTGCATCTCAACTGCAAATGCAGTAAGAAACTGAAGTTTCCTCTAAACCCCAGTACACCGATAGAAAGCCTACATGGATGGAGGATTATAAAGTAACAAGTGTTCCTAGTGTTGAATTTGAATATGTTTCACGGTTTGCTTTTTTTGCAAACCGTCATTCGATTTTATTTGAAGATGTTGTGAAAGAAGCAAAATGATGTTATGGTGGAGGAGATAAAGGCTATTGAAAGAAAAAAAAAAAAAAAGCAATACATGGGAGCTAGTTGATTTGACAAAAAGTAAGAAAGCTATTGGAGTTGAGTGGGTTTATAAGACTAAAAAAAGCCGATTGGAGAAATTGACAAGTATAAAGCTCATCTAGTCATGAAAGGTTACAAGCAAGAGTTTGGGGTAGATTATACAAAAATATTTGCCCTTGTAGTAAGGTTGTATATAATTATAATGGTAATTGTATTAGCTGCTCAAAATGCTTAGCCTATTTATCAGTTGGATGTCAAATCAACCTTCTTGCATTGAGATCTCAATGAATAGGTATTTGTTCAGCAACCTCCTAAATTTATTATATCTAATCAAGAACAAAAAGTATACAAAATGAAGAAAGCTCTCTATGGATTAAAACAAGCTCCTAGAACTTAGTATAGCCACATAGATGCTTACCTTTCTAAAGAGGTTTTCTTAGATGTCCTTATGAACATACGTTGTGTGTGAAGCATATTAATGGTATGATGTTAGAGGTATGTTTGTACGTGAACGGTTTATTATTTACTGGAAGTGATTTTAATATACTTGGCAACTTTAGAAATTCCACAAAGTAGGAATTTGACATGTCAGATCTTGGAATGTTACACCAGTTCCTTGGTCTTGAAGTGTCACAAGTTGAGAGTAAAGTCTTTGTTTGTCAAAAGAGGTGTATATTTGATGTTCTTGATAGATTTAGTATGAAGAATTGTAATTCTATATCAATGCCAATGGAGAAAAGTGTAAAATTGGTGAAAAATCCAAGATGCAAAGCTGTAAACAATACTTTATTTAAGTAGATTGTAGACAGCTTGATGTCTATCATTGCTAGTCGACCACATATAATGCAAAGTGTTAGTGCAATTAGTAGGTACATGGAGTAACCAAGGCAACAACACTTGTTTGCAACCAAGAGGAATTTAAGATATTTGAACGGGACCACAGATTATGGTTTGTTCTATAGGAAAGGTGATAAAAGCGAGTTAATAGGTTATGTGGATAGTGATTTACAAGAGATTTAGATGATAGGAAGAGCACTATAGGGTATGTTTTCAAATTAGGAACGAGGATTGTTTCTTAGAGTTTAAAGAAGCAATCTCTAGTGACACTTTCTTCAACCAAAGTTAAGTATGTTGCAACAACTTCAACTACTAGTCAAGCTATTTAGATGTGAATGATACTAGTAGAAATGAAGATGAAACAAAAAGGGGCAACCAAGATGTATTGTGAAAACAACTCAACCATTAGACTTTCAAAAAATCTTGTTTTTCATGGAAGGACTAAGCACATTCATGTTAGATTTCATTTTTTGCATGAGTTGGTGGAAGACAATGATATAGAACCAGTCCACTGTAATACAGAAGATCAAGCAACTAACATGTTTACTAAACCCCTCAAGACAACTATGTTCTACAAGTTGAGATGAATGATTGGTGTTTGTAGCGGTAAAGATGTATTGCAATCAAGAGAGGAGTATTGGTCTTGCTCTAAACTAAAACTAGTTAACTACTTCAGTTTAAGGGAGGAAATGTTAGCAAATCATGTCTAATTTGTTGGAGCCTTTTTAACAGTTTGTTGTTAGTCACATTAGTCTACTTTATCTTTAAGAAGGAGTTATGATACAGTTAAGTCAATTTTAATTTGTTAGTAATGTAGCAAGCTTTTAGGAGTTTTAGTTAAGCTTTAGTCATATTTAAACTCTATCCAACAAAAGTTTGTAATAGTTTTTTTTTTAACTTATTAGTAAAAGTTTGTTTCTCTTCTATAAATCTTTGTCTGTTTTTATTTTCAAATTATAATTGAACTTTTTTTTTAATTGTTACTAGGTATATTAAGCATTATCCAAGTGATAGAACTTCTAATCTTTTTTTTTTTTTTTTTCAAAACTATGAACCAATTTTTATTTAAGTTTGCTATGCCATGTGTGCATCAATCCCATATAACAATCATATCATATATTGTATTTTTAAAATACTCATAAAGCATTGAATTATGAATCTATGATTGGATTATTGAATTGTTATATTTTTACCAGACTTATACATATATTTAGGCTGACAATAAAAGGCATATTTACAAGTATTTTTATAGTTTTCAAATTTTTTTTTTTTTTTGTAAGGTCATGTGAAGTTGAGGAGCTTAAACATAAAAACAAGAAAAGTTGTAAGTGCTCTAACTAAATTACTGTATGAAAAATGTATATTTTAAACATTCATTATATTTTGACCCAAAAAAAAAAAGAAGACAAACTATATCTAATTTGATTACTATCAAGAATACGAAGTGGACTCACCTATGAGATTTGAGTTTGAATAAGAAAATATATCTCGTAGATAGATTTGTATTAGGAAGCCAAGCTTGCAGTTGCTCCCAATACGTGTACTGTACCATGCTTTTTGCTCTAGGAGGATATCTGAGGTTTACCAGAACTAGAGCCCAAGTACACAGAGGGAGCGACGACAACCGGAAGGACCAACTGCAGATCTTTGACAATAAACAACAAATTGTAATATACATTTATAGGATCTTTTTATTAAATGAGCTTATTCAATCATATCGAGTTTCACTTATTTTAATATTTATATATTATCATGTTGTATCTTATTTGAATTAATACAAATTGCCAATCCTAATTAAATCATCAGTGGATGACATCCAATCTTTGAGCATTAAAAATTCATCTGGTTGAAATATCTAAAAAAAAAAAAGGAGTTATTAATTATAGTAAAATCTTGTAAAAGGTAACAGTCATGTTCCACCAAGAATAAGCATGATCTCTCCTAGTAGATTGTAAGGATCACAAAATTTTAGAAAAACCTCCGTTGGCATAAGTATAAGGGCGGGGTTTAAAATTGAAAGATAGCATGAATCAAAGTTTAAAATAAAATAATGAAAAACAAATATAATAGTTCTTTGATCTTATTATTAACATTATTGCAACGGTGTACTTGAAGGAAAGATACCGAGAATAAAGAGGAATAAAACATGAAAAGGGAAAAGGAAATGGAAAAGGAAGAAGAAGAGGGAAAATAAATAAGAAAAATAATAATAAAACATTTAAAAGGAAAAGAAAAGGTGATTTTTAACACCCCATTTAAGTGAAAGTGACTATATAGTGTAGCAACTTGAATTGGCCACAAAAGTTAATATTGCACAAAGCCTCTTCCTTACTATTTACAGAGAAGCACATTTACAGCTGATGTAACAAGTGAATAGGATTACATTTACAATAAGCCCCTCTTCTAGAGTGTCAAAAGAAAGTCCCCACTACAGAGATCAATTTGGTTACACAGAATGCCAATACTACCTTACCTACTATAAGCCATTTGAAGGTGAGGCAATATCTATCCAGACATTTGAGAAGAAACCCCATAAGGGCACAATCAAAAACCCAGTTGTCTTGCCGATCATGGATCCCATAATTTGAGCTTTTATTACCATCGGCAGATGCCAGGCGCCCCTGTTCGGCTCAAAGCAAGTACCTCCTCATACTTTGAACCATGTACGAACCCCCATAGCTGCAGTGAGTAAAAGAAGCCGTGAGTGAAAGTAACAAAGTAGTAGCATGAGTCAAAATTCATGAAATGTTCTCTATCCTTTCTGCGAGATACAAAGCATGGCAGTGGCTTTATGCGCATGAGACTGTACAATTGCACCAGTACTCATGCATGCAAATGCACATACAGCTGCCAACAAACTCACACAAGTTCATCGCATTTACCTCAACTTCTTTAACCTCGAAATCTGAAGTATGTGCAAGACAAGGATTTCCATAGGTTTCCGAAACCGAACTAGATCCACTCAATCTTGAACAAGAACAAAATAAAAGCAAACCATTAGATGGAAAGACTGATTTTGCAGAATCAAGGAGGGATAGAGGTTAGGAACATTGAGAAGAAGAAATCTTACAGGTCGCCATCCAAATAAATTGCAAAATGTCCACCACCACCAATTGCAAGAAAGTCAGAGGAGCAGAGAGTATAATACCTATTTGCACCTGTTCAAATTCAGCTATGAGATTACCCAAAGTATCTTATCAATAAGAAATTTCCACACTTTCAAAACTTCTAACACACCACCTTCATGAACATGTGACCAGCTTTTCAAAAGTATATATCAAATAAATCAGGCATATGGAGTTAAATGTAAGGACCGAAAGGTGCCATTACATGAGCAAGGATACATAGCATGAATAAAATGAAGATGAAAGCTCCCTTGCCCGCACCAATATGCTAGCAGCTCCCATCATGCCAATATGCTGTCTTTTACATGAGTTCAGTAAAGCCACTCTCCATCATCTATGATGAGGAAAACCTTCTCTCTCTCTCTCTCTCTTTTCTTTTCTTTCTTTTTTTTAAGTGGCAACCCCATACATGAGAGAGGGAAAAGAGGAGGGCGCTCCCTGATAACATGACAAGCTAAAACAGAGGATGATGAGGAGAACCTAAAATTTCTAATATTGAAATTCCAAATGGAAAATTTTTGTGATTGTGAGCACAGGAAAGTGGCTTCATCTGACAAATACTGGGGCTCCATATTTAAATAAGAACAAGGAGAAACTACAAGAATGTGTGAGGTGTTAAGGAAGTATAACACCACATAAGTAAGGCAACATTGCAGTAAAGTATCACCAAATGGGGCATCATTTTCTTTTCATTATAGGAGAAGAAATTAACATCTTAGGATGCAACAAACACAAGGAAGAGTTGGATCGCTTATTGCTTTTCTACTATTGCAATTAGGAGTTCAGTACTATTTCTGTACAGATGCAGGACAATGAGAGAAGTGTGGCAGAGGAATTGACAGGTAATGCAAAAAACGAAGCTGCAGACTTCATTCCTCATTCTGTTACAGGGACAGTAGAAGAATATGGAAAAAAAATATCTATCCATTTTTCAGTGGTAGCAGCTTGAGCCAGACATTACTTTTATCAAAATTAAATTAGTACCAATCAATTCCTTTGATCACTCTTTTTAAACACGGTGATGATGCATATGGTTGTTGGATAGGGTTGCATCCCCCAGATGCACATGTAAGAATAAAAATAAACAGCATAATATCTGTTCTTAAAAATAAATAAATAGATGAAATTGAAAGAACTAATGCAATGAAAAGAATAAAAACACTTTGTTCCCTGCTGTGCTTATATATAGTTTCCAACAAACAAATGGTCACATATGTGACATTGTGCAGTATAAATTCCATTGCTCAGTCAATACACTTTGCTGTATCACTGTCCCTTTTTTGGTTAATTGACATCACTTTTCAAAGGATTCTAAATGCAACTACTGCACTAAAGCATATTGCTCCCATATAAGTGCATGCAACAAATCAAGCTAGCAATATTAGGAGGGTATGCATGCTAGAGCAGGTTTATTTAGCACCAACATCAAAATCAAAATATAACATACTGTTTATGACTCTATCCATTAAGAAGCAACAAACTTTAGTTGAGTTTAGTAGTTAGTGTACTAGCTAGTTTAGTTGAGCAGTTACTCCTAATAGTTATTTGCCTGTAAATAAGCCTAATGAGAGTTAGGAAATCAGTTAGTCAGAAATTGTAATTCCCTTGAGAGAGAGAATTGTCAGTTGGGAGCATTTTGCTCTTGGAGTTGCCTTGGTGGACAACTTTTGTATCCTTTCTTCATAATTCAACAGAAATCCCTGTTTTTGCCCTAATCCAAACCCTAGGCTTAACAATTTGGTCTGACCTGCCCTTGTTCTTTCCAGATAATAGCTCCATGGAGGAGAGAATTTGGAGATGAAATCATCAATCGCTGACCTGGAATCAGCATTCGTTGATCTCCAGAAGGTTGTTTGTAGTATCATTCACAAAATGATAAAATTTCTTCAATGCAAACTATGCTGACTTCTATCAGTACAATGATGTCAGAATGCAATGGAGATTCACTTCGAGTTCACGATCACTGTCCCTTTCACAAACAGGCTTCTCCTCATCACAACACTGATCACGCACTTCTTCCTCCTTCTGATGTTAGATCTCATGTTTGCAAAGCAGTTAAAGATCAGTATCACTCTTGTCAATCAGTTGTTTGACATAATGCTTCCATCAGAGATAGTGTTGTTGCTTCTGTTTGCACAGAAGGAGATGTTATAGCTGATAGTTTTGCATCTCAGAATGAAACAGGAGTCCTGGAGTTTTTCAGCAATTTTTCCAGCAACTTTTTTGCCATACTGTCAGTTCCACCAGTGACTTTTTCAGCGATATTTCCAGTGAGGATTCTGGAGTTTCTGATGTTTCTTTGAGGTCTTGTGATGATATCCATGAAGCAATTATTGATATTGTGTTACAGTCCCACATGAGATAGTAACAAAAATCAAATGTAGTACTTAAATCTAAAGGGTTCTCCTACTCATCAGACTAGTCTTTTGGAATGGACTCTTTCTTTTATCTTGGATAGTAACATTTGGTGTTCTCCTTGAAAGTCATCCCACAGAAGGAGCAACCTAAAAAAGAAACGACCTGAGAGAGGACTATCTGGAAAAAGGTTATCTAGTAAAGTAGAGTGACAGTACTCTAGAGTGAAAGTTTCTCAGAGTGGGCAGTGCAAAGTAGGCCGACGTGGGCGTTGACATTCAAAGGAGGGTAGTAATGTTACAACAATCAAATATGGTACTTAAATCTAAGGAATTCTCCCACTCACCAAACTAGTGTTTTTAAGATAAGGTCTTCCCTTGGGCTTGAGTTTTAATATATTGCGCCTGCTGTAATAGCCACTGAAGAAAAGAACAATAAACAGGATGATGACAATGGCAACATGCATGCTGAACGGGGGAAAGCTGATAACAGTGAGAATACAAAAGAACATACACTAGAGAACTTTGGTGATGTGATTGACAAAGCGATACACAACAATTCTCCATAAGTACTAGACAACAATTCAGTGCTGAGTTAGGAGAG
Source organism: Laguncularia racemosa (assembly GCA_037954665.1). Classification (NCBI taxonomy): domain Eukaryota; kingdom Viridiplantae; phylum Streptophyta; class Magnoliopsida; order Myrtales; family Combretaceae; genus Laguncularia; species Laguncularia racemosa. The sequence continues at coordinate 1,578,245 of JBBMOL010000097.1, read as the reverse complement.
AGATATCTGCTCATTATCAGCAGGCATTGACAGAAGAAAATGTGTTCATTTCAAGCACCCAGTTGACCAGTATGAGCTGAATTTGGAGACAGTAGTTATTGGAGATAAGAAGGAAACAATAAATACAGATGAAGAAAGAGTAGACTTTCAAAGTGAAATTAGGAAAGCCAAAGTCATTAGAAGAGGTGATGGAGACAAAACGTGTTAATACTCAAAAGAACAGCCAAGTCAATTTAGAATCAAGCAAGCATAAGGAAAAGATTTCCAATCTTTTGGCAGAAGAAAGTGACACATGCAAAGTTGCATCAGAAGTTATGTAATATAGAGTTTTTACAGCAGATTGATCAAACTATGGTGAAAGTAAGCATTTACATATTGTTCCAGAAGTTGCTGGTGATGTGATGGCAGATCATACACAAGTTCGAGAAGAGGGGATTTAATAGAAGATTCCTGTGAAGTGTAACACATGCAATTGCATTTGACGTCACTGGCATGGGATAGCAGTTGTGGCTTTCTCCATTCTGTCCTTGAGGAGAAGGACATTTCTCTGGTGGGCAGCATTGTTATCACACTATCCAATAAGCAGCAACAAGCTTTAGTAGTTAGTTTTAGTTGAGTTTAGTAGTTAGTATGGTAAGCTAGTTTAGTTGAATGAGAGTTAGGAAACCAATTAGAAAATAAGATCAGAAATTGTATTCTCTTAGAGAGAGAATAGTGAGTTGGGTGCATTTTTTGCTCTTGGAGTTGACATTGCAGACAACTTTTGTATCTTTTCTTCGTAATTCAATAAAAGTGCCTGTTTTTTCCCTAATTCAAACCCTAGGCATAACAAATGCTCAAACAAATACCTGTAGGATGATATATAACAGGACTGCCAGGTGTATCAGTGAATACAAAGGTATTGTTTGTACCCTGCTCAAATTTACGTGTTAGAATAATGACATGTCAATACAAATGAACCCATTTTGGCCTTTCATGCAAAAACCTGATATTTTCTCTTGTTGGTTGGTTTCAATGGTGCCTCAACTAAACCTCCAAAGACAGCACCTTTCTTATCTCCAATTACCTGCAAGGACAATAAGGAAATTAAAGCAGCTATCCCATAACATTACAGCATTATACAATCAAGATGAACAATAAATATTGAGTGATAAAGGAATAATCTCGAGAATTAAATTCCAGATCTCAGTGAAATAGAAGCTGGATCTTTTCTATTTAACAGAAGACAGGGTAAGAAGGAAATCCTATTATTGAGGTCTTCAAACAACAAAGGGCCATGAAAGTTAAAAATCTCTAAGTGCTACAAAGATACCAATCTTAAAGGGTCATTCTAAAAATGTGTTTATAACAGAGAATCTGAAGAACGCCCCTCCTGATTTGTCATGAAACTTGATTGCAAATGCATGAAAGTCACATAGTTGAATGAAGCTTAGCTAATAAACAAACAGTTTTTCAAAAGAAATGTACGACTCTTAACATATAAATGAGGAGATGATAACATATATGAAGCTGTCCATAGACATATTTGACAAAGTGACAATGAAACTTGCCAAAGAGAATACAATTACTCCTCAGAAGCACCACTAGGCCAAATGCTCAACAGGAAAAGCTTCTCCTCTATTGACTTATCTGTTCATAATATTAGTCCACATCCACAATATGGGCACATATTTATGTGTATAATGCGAGTAGTTCACTCCCCAAAGAAAATTCACATTGAAATTTAGTATTAGAAAAAAATCATAATCAGCTGTCAAAGCATCAACAACTCAGAACGAATACAATATTTCACAGGAGGAAATTGCCATAAAAAATTCCAAGGAGAGAGATTTGTCCCCAGAAACATATATTCCGGAAAGGGAGGAAGGATTATAAAAAGAAAGTTAGAGAGGAACTTGACATGTCCCCACCTAAAACAAAGCTTTTATCCATTACAATCTCTAATTTCCCATATCCAATATGGAATTGAAGTGTCCATTATAAGACAAAATGTTTAGGGTGTATTGCAATGGGCTTAAAGCCATTCAAGTTGGTGTGATTTTTTTCCCCCTTCAATAAAGTTAGTCTAAAATTTCAAGTTCTAAATTTACTTCCATTCTTTATTTTCAAAATGATAAACTTTAAGAAACCCTGAAATCAGCAGAATACCCAGAAAAATTTTAACTGTAACAGCATATAAAGCTCCATTATCATCAACAAACAGGAGTTTGAAAGGTGCTGGTCTGGGTACTTAAATTGGGAAGAAGTCCATATATGCTCACTTAATTAGCTACAAACATAGATTTCTTCCTATAAGAAAATGCATGCACTTACTTACCAGCAAGCTGAGACCAGACCAAAGCATGCTTTTCCTATAAAGAGTCGAAAGGGATATGCCATGTCTCCATGTGCTGCAATTCATGAGATAATCAATAAGAAGGGGAATCCCACAACTAACATATGCTAGAAACGAGCTGGTGGAATTCAAGTTCAATGCCCACACCTATACAACAATAACCATTTCCTCCCTTGAACAAGTGCTGGAAGTGATACATAGAGTGCACTTCTTGCTTTGTCTGAGAGCAGCAATGAAGGTTCAGAGATGTCAGCTAGACCACCAGGACCAGCAGGCTCCTCTTCTCTCTGCAAATGCCTCATCTCGACTCCAGAAAACCTAGACTCTTCCTCATCGGATTTCACATCTGAGCTACCCTTTCGTTCTTGGTTGCGGTACCCAACAATTCTAGAGACCCCACTCACGGCTCTACCAAGTGACTGTCTACCCCTAGCTAACAAACCCCTTTTACTGCCACTTTCTCTCATAGGTGCATTAGATGACACCTCATTGTCAGGTTGATTATCAGTCTTATCTTCAGTGTTGGAACCATCTCCTGGCTCGGATGAGGACAAGAACGAATAGAGGAAAGCAGTGAAGGAAGATGTATCGGGGCCATCAACTATATCCTCAGAACTCTCCTCGCTTATCGACTCAAGTTGACTTTCCTTTGAATCAGCCACATTTTCCTGCAGAAGGGAAGTTCAACATTAGTACCACAGTAACTTGCCAGCTAAACTTTAGTATCTACTCTCCAGGTGTCCGTCCCTCAATCATAAACTTTAGTATCTACATCCATGCCATCAGGGTATTGATCCAGAACACGAGAACAGACATTCACTTGAACTAAGAGAAGATTCAATTACTAGTAGTAACACACAAAAGGTCATAATGTAGGAAATCCTTGAAACATACACAATCAGAAGATCTTCATTCCAACAACAAGAACGTATAATCATCCAATTGGGCGTTTGACCAATTAACAAAGCAGACAACCAGATAAGTAAAAACATCGTATTTCACGTTTTTTAGCAAACCCTTAAGGCTCCAAAACAGAGGAGACTCCCATAATCAGAAAACTAAGAAAAATATCCTAACTTGCCAACTGGGTAACGAGCCAAGAACCTAAAGAAGATTCCTAGATTAAAAAAAATCGTCAAAAAAAAAATCAATCTTTTTAAGCAGACCTTTTCGAGCTCTAAAACTTCACCACATACACTAGCCACATAAAGTCACAGAGAGAGAGACAGACAGACAGAGAGAGAGAGAGAGAGAGAGAGTTACAGGAGGAGGAGGAGGAGGAGGAGGAGGAAGATGCTTAGAAGGCGGCTTGTGAGAATCAGAAATGGGATTCAAGAAGACAGTGGTAAGATCAGAAACAAAGTGCACTGCCTTGCTTCTCAATGACTTTTGTTTACCCATTTTCTACAGTAACCACGAATCTATTTCATGCTCAAGACAACATGCGATACGTTGCTATTTGATGAAGATGATTCCTATCCTTCCTCTATCTATTCCTATTGCTGAATCAACCTTTTTTGCTGTGGGAAATAAATAAATAAAAGGTATGGTTATTTTAATACTTTTCAGATATTTTAATACTCTTTTCTTTTGTTTAATAGCTTTGTTTTAATGAGCTTTGTGCTCTTGATGAGAAGACGAGAAATGGGGTTTTAGGTGGGAAGGAACTATCTAAGCTGCCCGTAAGAGAGGAGGTCAAGAGTAAGTTCCACGTTACGATCCAAATCATCATCATTCCCATCTTCCACCCGGACAACGTAATTCCTTTTTCTGTCTCTTTTCTTTCAGCTCAAACATTTTTCTTTTGTTTTCTCCCCCCCTTACGGGCGCTGTTCGGGTCTAGTTTACAGCTAAAGACCCTGCTTTTGCATCAACCAAATGAATTTATTGAAATTTAAATCCTTAATTATATCCGGTCTATTTTCCGTTTGACTTACAAATTGGATTAAATCACTAAAATTGAAAGAAATAAATTAAAATAAAAAAAAATCATAACTTCAAAAGTAAAAAAGCTAAATATAGATAGAAATTGATAGAAATAAATTAAAATATTTTCACTTTAAGGTTTAAAGAAATATAATATAATTATAAAATTGTGCCTTATAATATTTTTTATTAAAATAAAATAAAGGTAATTTTGTGAAATATTAACTATGTTTCTCTTTATTTTTAATTTTTCATTTAGTTTTATTAATCACTTAAGTAATATACAATTAAAATATGTATGTAAAAGTTGGTGCCATTTTTTTTATAAAAAAATCAACATTTTTTCTTTTTTATTCTTTTGTTATTTTAGTTAATTGGTATATATAATTATCTTATTTAAGTAAATTTATTAATCATGCTAATGTGGTGAGGATACATCAACATTTGTACGACATGTAATCCATATAGTTAAAAAATAGGGATGTATTTATTATATTTCGAACGAGTGAAGTATTGATAAATGTATGCTAATTGGTTGCATTTTAGATTCATAATAGTAATTCCATATTATTAAAAATATTAAATAATTATTTATTTTTCAATAATAATTATTATATCACAATTTTATTCTATTTAACAAAATAAACAAACTATAAGTATTGAATCATAGAAAATAGATGCAACCAATGAGTTTTATGTATTTAACCAACAACTTTTGGTCCTTAAAATCCAAAACCATGTTTAAAATTTAATGACTAAACTAAATACTTAAGTTAAATTAAAAAACTAAGTTTTAAGTTTTGATAAAAGAGAATAAAGCGATATCTCTAATGTGGCCTATATGTAATTGAAAGTTTTCCAAACCTTGCATATATTTTGCAGTAAAAAGGTTCCAATGGTCCTTAATTCTATTATACTTCCTCTTTTGAGTTATATTTGAGCTGCATGTCTAATCCAACCATTGATTTAATTATTAAGTAAATAATTGTTTTATCTATAAAGAACTCTTAGATTCAATAAATCGAGAATGTTCATTCATTTTAGAGTCTACGTTAGAAATAATTAGTGTTGAATCAAGAACTCAACTCTCATTTTCTATTCATAATTCAAAAAACAAATTCAACTTTGATGACCGGTTTAAAAAATGCATTAACCTCAATATTTACTTTAATAACAATTTGCAAAATTCATCAAACCATAACTTACTATATTTTACCTACATTGGTTAAACTATAAGGGCCACTAATTCGCTTAAGCAAATATAAAAACATCAATTTAAAACCCTAAGCTTCCAAGGATTGTTTTAATAAGTAAAATAGGTTTAATTGACAACCATAAACCTTAAGCATGTGGGAATCTATCAAAAATACCAACCAATTAGGAATTACAAAGTTAAAATAATAATTAAGTAATCAAACAAATCAATCAATGGTAGAAATTAATCTAACTGATAAGAAAAAGAATGGAAATACAATGAACTAGAAATTAACTATATGGTAATAAAAGAAAAAAAAATATTTTAAGTTCATTACTTAAACTCTAAAGAAATGATGATGATTCTATAATAAGAAAATTCTAATTCCTATGATGGTTAAAGAAAGGATAGAATAAATATTTACTAAATATATAGGTTAGAAACCTATAATAAGACATTTACCAGAGATGAAAATGGCCAAAAGTGATAAAAAGGATAAATTGCTTCTAGAAGTAAAAATAAACAGTAAAAGAGTAAAAATAGGTATGAAAATGATACATGCCTCTTGCTTGAAAGGCATTGAAAGGCATCATAATGATAGAATCACAGTATCTCTACCACTACTAGATAAAAATACCTTACAAAAATACTTTACATAAAATATTACAAAATTCCTATACTAGTCAACTCAAAGATAGCTTTATTGTCTCTCTCTCTCTTCTCAAAATTATTGATCAACACTACTAGATTTCATACTAAATAGCAACTACTTAACAAAACCACGTTATCTACTTATGTAATTATCATGTTACCTTATATGATCATAATGCAAATTCCCTTTAAGTAACTTTGATTTGTAACTTCAAAGGATTTAAGGAATTATGGTCATATATGTATATAAATTGATCACTACCAAAGCAACAAGTACTGTTATAATTACTGCATCAAGTTTTACAAAACAATTGCGTAAATTAAATAAATTTTCTCCACATTCCCTTACTATATATTTTAACTAGCATCAATAATATACTAAGAACTACCTATTTCATAAGAGAAGTAGTAAGCTTTACATAATCTTAAGACGAAACAATCATTGTAATAGAACCTACGTTGAACCTTATACATAATTTAAATGAAACCTTCTTCAAAGCCTTTAGGATCTTCCAAATTCCTCACAATAACTCAACCATATTTTATAGGATTTCTTTGAATACTAAGGAATTATCAAGCACCTCATAAACTCGGGTAAATGGCCTATCTCACGGTAGTTTCTATTGTGTTAATAAGAAATTGCTAGATGTTATACTACTTGTGGATGTAATTAATACTTGTACAAATGTAGAATGTGAGGTTACCTTGGTTGCGATAATTGAGTTTACTTGTTTTAGTGTATCTTATTGTGACTTGCAATAGTTGATTCATCTATTGCATCCCTTACATTAATTGCATTGATTACACCCACCAAATACAACCCCACAAGTGATAAAAGGAGATCACATTATATTTTGGAAGCTATCATGAGAATGGTCCAAAATAAGAATAGAGGAGACATAGGGGTCCATTGCACAACCTCGAATTTAGTACGGGATATTTATTATTGCAGAGAACTTCTCAAAATTCAAGTTAGAGTAGAGTTAATTTCTTTAATCTCATAGTACACTGGTATATGTTATGTGGATGATACTCTTTAACTATTACATTCACTTTAAAAAGACTTAATTACCATGTTTACTTACGTATAATACCTATTATTTACTACTTATTAAGCCATGATTTTGCTCGCATTCTAGTAAATCTTTTGTAAATACCAAAACGTTTAGACCAAAAATGTTGAGATACATTATGATACATAAAAGCTGATAGGTATGAAAGCAAGCGAGGTAAAATGTTCTACAAGATTACAATATGGTTAAATGTGACCCATGAGTAAGGTACTCGTCCTTATACGCAATTGAAATATTATTACATAAATAAAATATTATTCCACAAGTATTACTGTCTAAATTATGCCCTGTATGTTCTAACTAATTGCGATAGCAAAAGTTTTGAAAAATCTATTTAAATAATATGTTTTTAAAAAATTAAATATAAAAAAGGATATTAAAAGAATTTATTATAAAAATAGGTAGTAAAAGTACATATTTGAAATATATTTTCAGTTGAGTCAAATTTAATCCAAATGAAAGTTTATGCTCATAATACACTTCTACTTCTACTTATATTATACTGAATGTGCATATTAAGCTTATGCTTTTAGTTAAATCAAAATTGGCTCAGTTGAATATGCATTTTAAGTATATATTTTTATTATTTATTTTTAGAATAAATTATGTAACTTTCCTTTTCGTGATTAATTGTAAAAAAAAAAAAAAAATAGATTGCCCCAATAGTCATAAATCATCATAGTAAGCATACACGGCGTGACTGTTTATAGCCCACGGGCATGACAATGCCCTTACGAACAGTTATGTTAATTTACTGACATTGAAGTTAATTTACGGACTTTTAAATGATGGGTATTTTTATAAATGTAAAAATAAAATTATAAACACTCGAATAAAGTTACAAACTTGTTAGTACTATGAAATAAAATATTTTTACAAACGCTAAAGTAAAATTACAAACACCGTAGTAAATTTACTAAATTTTCAAACAAAAACATTTTAATATCATTGAATTAGAATTATAAACTTGTAGTAAATTCATCAACTTTTCAATAAATTTGTACACATAGTTGAACACCCATGCTCCAAAATACAGAAGACTAAAAGTCCTTATCTTAATTAAACAATATGATATTTGCTTTTATTTATAGAGTTAAAAAAAACTATCTTTATTAATTCCAATATTTCCATAATCAACTCGTATATTTAATATTAAAAGTGATGTGCAGCTTGAAATCATAAATATCCATTTAAAAAACTTAAAATGAAGATCCCAACAATTAAAATTTGTTAACTCCACATTCTCCAAACCTTTAACCCATGTATAGTCAATTCTTTTTCTTCTTCTTTTTTAATTACTATATATTATAGATGATAAGAAATAAAAAATCAAATTTAATTTATTTCGATAATTACAACAACAAAAAAATTCAAACCTTATTTATTCTATATAAAAATTAACAATCATAATACTAATTTATGAAAATCTTAATAATAAAATTAGTCTTTCTACTAATAGATTATAAAATGTAGGGTTCATAATTTTATAGGTTGAAGTCATTTTTTTTATTAAAAAGATTCATTCATATTAAAAGATAATTACGGTAAAAAGTCTTACTGTTACAAATATATACATCACTAGCCAGCAATGCTACTAGGCCAAAAGCAAAATTATAAAATTGATAGAGAATCTCTGACTTAGGGTTTTATGAAATTTTAATAGAATGATCACTTGTACATTTTACCAGAAACATGTGAATTTACCACGTCTAGGTAATTTAAAAAAAAAAAATTCTAGAGTATAGAATCATAATTCGGAACTGGATTTTTAAATATAACAAAAATTTCATATTTAATATATAATTTCAAAAATCATATATGCTAATTTTAAATTTAAAAAAACTATATATTTAATATATAATTTTTAATTTTGTAATAATATTTTAAAATTATTTTTTTGGAACTAGGCAAACAGCGTATAATTTATACATTTTATACCCGATCTCTTCGGTTCCCGCTCAGTTGTCGATAAAGTCTATGTTGTTGCTTTCAATAAAACAGGATACGTGGCATCCACTTCCATTTGGGTCAACAACCGTTTCTCTCTCTCTCGCCATCGCCAATGTAATAAAATCTTAATCCCCGACACGTCTCGGCAATCTGCTAAAAGCCTTTTTAGTATTTTTTGTATATGTATTCATTTTAAAATGAGATAGATTAAATTTATATATTTTTTATTTCTAGTTATAAAAATAATTACATGCTAAATATTTTAACAAATTGTATTGCAAGTATCAAAACTAATCGTAATAGGTTAAATCACGTAATCTAACGGTATGAATACTGTTTGGAATCCTTAATTTCATTTTTTCTTTTTTAAGTTATAATTATAGTTGAAAAACATAAATAATAGCGACCACATAACACGGAGAGATTGGAGGGAACGAGAAAGTGAATAATATATTTTTATTTTTCCATTTTTTTATAATATCGTCTCTTTCTTCAGTAAGTCAGAAAACTTTTATCATCGTTTTCGTTTTTAAACACACACACACAGACAGAGAAAGGGAAAAGGAGTGAAGGAAATCATAGCAATGGCGACCCTTACAGTACCACCAAATGTTCCTTCTCCAGCTGAGGACGCTGAGCAGCTCCAAAAAGCTTTCGCAGGTCCTTTCTACGACACCGTTTTTCTCGTCTTCTCCTCTCATGATCTTATCATCTCACCAAATCATGTTGTTGCTAAGATCACCGTATAATAGATCAAACTTGATTTCTTATTTTTCAGTTAGATTTTGCTTTATCTTCTTTGATCTTATCGAAATTCTCCTTGTTCTTGACATTATATGCATACATATGTATTTATGTTTGTATATATTTGTTTTGCGTTATTTGAAAATTTTATGGATTATTTTTGGATTCCATTTGTTTCAATTACAACTTGCGTTCATGCATCACTGTATTGAAAACGTTATTTGAATGTAATACATATCTAAAGGTTTGATTTATTTTAGCGGAACATGTTTTTTTCGAATATAAAGGATATACGTCGATTAATGATGGGAAGAAAACGGTTTATTCATTTGAGAGAAAATGTTCCAATTTGATTCGTGAAAAATGGTTTAGTAATTCATTTATCCATCAAAATACCTCTAGAGTTTCTTTGGAATGATTTAACTTTAAAGCTATATATGTCCGGCTGAAGAGTTTTCAAAAATTGATCTTCTAATCAGAGCAGTTAGATCTACCATATTTGTCGTTATATATCTCCGATGAATGAATTTTTAGCTGTGAAACACATGAATGCAGGATGGGGAACAAATGAGGCCTTGATCATATCCATTTTGGCTCATAGAAATGCAGCACAGCGGAAGTTGATTCGACAAACTTATGCTGAGACATATGGGGAAGACCTTCTTAAAGCTTTGGACAAGGAGCTCTCTAGTGATTTTGAGGTCAGAGTCAGATTGATTTCTTTTCGGTTGTCGTATATGTAATCTAGAGCCAAAGGAACTATCATATTCAGCATTGGTATTTTTGGTTGAATATTTATTCTCAATTCATGTGTTTTTATTTTGGTTGAAAATCTTTACAGAGAAGTGTGTTGTTGTGGACACTGGATCCACCGGAACGTGATGCATTCTTGGCCAATGAAGCTACAAAGATGCTGACATCAAGCAATTGGGTTCTCATGGAAATTGCTACGACCAGGTCTTCTCTTGAATTGTTCAATGCCAAGCAGGCCTATCATGCCCGCTACAAAAAATCCCTTGAAGAAGATGTCGCCTATCACACAAAAGGTGACTTCCGCAAGGTAAAGACCCTTAGGCCTAGTTTGAATAATTTCATGGGATTTAGTTTGCAAAGTTCTTTTAGTGAAGACCTTGTGAGGATGCAAAGCATAGCTCTGAAATATTGTCTAACGCTTTCCTTAATCATCTTGTTCACTCACTAAATATTTTGTATCTGTAGCATAGTAAATTTTCTTATATATTTCTTTGACGTCAGTGGAACTTTCAAAAGCATTTCAGCTTTGATGTAGTTTTTTGTCAAATGCCCATTTAATGGAAAATCTTAACTGACAGGCAGTGTGAATGGATCATTTTCACGATTATTTGCGCTACTTGTAAATTTATAACATCTTGCTAAAACTGATATGCCTAGTCCATCTGATTTTTCATGATAATGGATCGTTTATTCAGTAAAGTGCTAAATTCTAGCTTGGGGAAAGTCTTGCATTTAAGAAGGTTATTATTATGATAGATCTTTCCCCCTTCGAATCAAATGCTGTCTCCTCTAAGGTGATTGGAAATGTTAGCATGTTTAATGGAATTAGAAGTTACTTACAAGTTCTGCTGTACTTGCAGCTTCTGGTTCCTCTCGTGAGCGTTTTCCGGTATGATGGACCTGAAGTGAACATGACCTTGGCAAAATCAGAGGCTAAGGTACTTCATGAGAAGATTTCAGACAAGTCTTACACTGATGAGGAGCTCATCAGGATTCTTACTACAAGGAGCAAAGCTCAGCTTAATGCTACACTCAATCATTACAACAATGAGTTTGGTAATGCCATCAATAAGGTATTGACATCTACCTACATATTTGTTGCCCAAATATTTAACAGCAATAACAGTTTCGCTTCTTCACCTTCTGTGAACAAAATATGATTCAGCCACAAATTAATTCTTCCCCTTGATATTCCTTTGGAAATTCATTGAAGCATAAAAAATTAGGAGCCAGAAGCCATTTAAGCATCCTCAGATCTCATTGTGGCTTGGGTATGGTGTTGCATAAAGCCAGGGCCAGCGTTGTTGTCAAAAGAAATTATGAGAATAGTTCCTATTGCTGCACTGTCTTCATACATATGGTCTCTTAAAGATTCAATATATGTTGAAGGGTGATTTAATTCCTTACTATACATTCTATCGAGTTCCGAAGCATAACTTTTTGGATGAAATGGAATCAGGAACCATCTGGATGGACATTATAATTGATTTATTCATTTATTTTTTCCCAATACGAGCTTAGCAGTTAAACATCATAGCAGCACCCAAAATTGGCATTTCCATGCTTTACCAGTGAAGACTGCAATTTGGCTAGATTTTCTTCTTAAAGATAGTTTTTTGCTAGTTATTTGTAGCTTTTGAGAATATTGGTTGATCTGTTGATGGCACTGCAGAAGTAGAGAAATAGTTTAAATTCCCTCAGCAGGTGATACGGCCTCTATATCGTGGTCCTATGCACCGACTTTATTAGAAAGCTGATGCTATTAGTGGCTGAAGATTTAAATCACTTCTGTCCATGCAAAATATATAGAAAATGACTTTCAAAATGGAAAGCGGTAGTGGAAATAATTATGAGGCTCTCTTTTCAGAATCTGAAGGCTGACCCCAATGATGAATTTCTCAAACTACTGAGGGCAGCAATTAAGTGCTTGACTAACCCAGAGAAGTACTTCGAGAAGGTGCTCCGACTGGCTATTAACAAGCTGGGAACAGACGAGAAGGCTCTTACCAGAGTGGTCACTACTCGCACCGAAGTTGACATGCAGCGCATCAAGGAACAGTACCAAAAGAGGAACAGCGTTCCATTGGTCCGTGCCATTGCTGGAGACACGTCAGGAGACTATGAGAAGATGCTAATTGCTCTGGTTGAGCATGAAACTGCTTGAGGCTTGGTTTGGATCCCTTATTAATCTATGTGAGAACATTTTACCTCTATCAGTAGTATGTGTGATGAGTTGTCAGTGTATATCTCTTGGGTATGTCTGGTTTGATGTCTCTTATATGTCCAGGCCTGTTTACTAATAATATATGTTCTCACTGGCTTGATGATTGATATTATGGTATTGAGATGGTTGGAGACAGTGAACTACAGTTTTTTATGAGAGTTGATTTAATCCAGTTTTTGTGAGAGTTGATTAATCCAAGGATCTCATATTTTCTTTTCTATTAAACAACTTGCATGGCTTGTGAATAAATTAAATTCTTTTTTCCCACCCCCTATTTAAGAAAGTGAAAGTGCAAAATTCTCAAACTTATCATGAATAACGTCAACATTACTTCTCAACCCTTAACACTAATTAAGTTCAAAAGCATTTTTAGTGAAGTTAATCTAATTTATTTTAATAAGAATTTGGTCAGAACGTAAAAACGAAAATCGAAATGTACATGGAACCCTCCTCTGTTCATCTCTACTATGGATCTCAAGGAAAGCTTCTATTGGATAGTTAAAAGTAGTAAGTACTAATCCTGTTCAAGGAAAGCTTATATTTGGTAGTTGAAAAGGTATCCATATTATGTAATCTTGTTTGGATTAACAAGAGTTAGTATGAACTTTCAATGCCAATTAATGCAACACTCACGTGTTTGATTTTCGCAAAGGAATCATCTCAGTAGAGGCATATGTGAAATGACCGATGGCTCTTTTCAAGTGGAAAAATAGTGAGGCTGTCATATATCAAATTACTGCGCTTCGCTCGCGGCTCGCTACAAATGGTGCTCTAGTACAAATAACGCTATAAAAGATCCTCAGAAATCTAGATTTATGATCTATTAAACACGTGGCAACTCCTTCATGGCTAGAACCACGCGGTTGCAGTAATGGTGCGAACCAAGGATGAGGACATGGGTCCACTCCATTAAGCTTAGGTTTGCTCAGGTACTTCCCATAGGTCGACATAGGCATGGGGCTCCGGCTTGGTCAGGATCGCCGACTCAGGGTCTCCCAAGGGATTAAAATGGGACCAACCTGTGAGCACCTGGTTTATGGAACCAGCGTATTTGCACATTCATTACCTAAATAAAACACATTTTGATAACATATTAAAATGTAAAATCAATTAGCTCAAATGATCTCATTAAAGTGCAAAAAAATTTCATTATATCATTACTTGAATACTATAGATGGGCGGGGATATTGCTACTTTTATAATAAAATACACATTTGTTGAAAATAAATAGGATATTGCAACTATAGTTACCAGAAAAAATAACACAAGAATAGAACAAAATTATTAAAATATACATAATAACATCTTTAACTAACATCAATATCTTCTACATATTAAAATAGTTTTATAAGTAATTCTATAACTTGTACTGCAATCATCATTAATCTTTTATTTGACACTAGACCTATATGTTAGATTAAAGTGATCATTTTCTTATATTTATTAAAGTCCTGAGATGTGAAAGTAGGAGATTGGAATAGAGAGGAATATCAAGGTCAAGAATTGAAAAGAGATGAGGACGGCTCTTTTAATGTTTCATTGATTGTAATGCCAAAACGGTAAAGTACTTTCAATTTTGAAAATAAGTATGGAAAGTTTTATGACAAAATATGTACTAAAACATTTTTACTATTACTTTCTAAAGAGCCATTAGCATTGATTATGTGTGTACTTAGAGTCTTCAACATGCAATGAACTATTTGCTATCCAATCCACCCTAAGTTTAGCCACTTACTTGAATGTTGACATCAATCAAATTTTTCTTAAATTATATAGGTGTTTAAGTAAGTCACTATGCTAGAATTTGATTGGATAGCAAATAGTTCATTTCAAGCAGAAAGCATCAAAAGCTCACACATAACTAATACTTATAGCTTGTCAAAAAGTGATAGTAAAAATGATTGTAGTATATATTTTTTTAAAAAAAATTTCTATACATTTTTAAAGATTAGAAATACCATATTTCATCATAAGCGAAATAAGCGAAATGAATGAAACATTACATGATTACTCATATAAATCTCTCTTCAATCTTTTGAAATCTATATTGCCCTTCATTCGAATTACTTAGTTTCTCAAGAATGAAAAACAAGGAAGTAACAATACAAGTAATGCCACATAAAAGCATGCTAATATCTATTATTATATAACAGGATGCTATAGATTACTTGTAAAATTTATAAATATATAAACAATTTTAACAAAATAGACTTTTTTAAAGAGAAGGGGGAAAAATATTTACAATTATTATTACGAGTTACGTACGGTAGCCTATGTATGTGTGTGTAAAAAATAGGGGTGTTTATATGTGTGCATTTATAGAAAAAGGATAGGATGGGACATGTTTGTATGTGTACTTGTGTTTTTGTATGCCATGTGATTTGCAGGAGGTGACAAGTAGGATTGATTTGTCCTGTTAACTTTTTATTGTTTTTTATGAAATGTAGGTTGACCCACGGCTCAGCCTGGTGGGTACCAATAAGCAATCTCTGTTCTTTCACTAATAGTGTATCTTAGCGTCATGGATAACCATAACTAAATGTCAAAATCACTATTTCATAAAGAAAAAAAGGAGAATGAGTTCCTTCCAATCAATTGTGACAAGATGCTTCATCAAATCCTATGCTCGTTGAGATTAATGATAGGATTATAAACGAGACAAGACGAGTCAAGAAACAACAACACAATATTGAGTTCAAATTCAAGATCGGTACAAAATTGTAAAGTTTGAGTTCAATTGAGTTTATAACTTTAAGCTTGAACTCGATTTAAAGTAATGTTTAAAGTTTAAGTTCAACTTAATTAAATTTGATTTATATACAAATTATTTTTTTCTAATAAATTTGGTTATAATACTAAAATCAAAATTAATTCTTAACTTAAGAAAACTTTTAATATTTGTAACAAAACTCAAGGGCTCAATTTAGCCACACTTCTACGTGAGGATTTATCTATTTATTTGAAATTATTTATTTTTTCCAACTACTACATATAGTATCACTATCAAGGAAGGGAACCTCAATCCGATCCATCCCTTGAAAGAGCAATGTTACCGCTAAAGAGGTACAACAACTTTGACATACATGAGGATTAACTAAGGGCTAATTTCAGAATCATGCATCGTTCAATATACCGTATAACCTGACAAAGAAACTAAAAGTCCAAAGACAGAGCAATGAAAGGAAAGTGCTCCTTTGAGTTCTGCAAATTGAGCTCAGATGGAGCAGCAATGATGAACAGGAACAGACAATGGAATTTTTATTCCAGCTGGTTTGTGAAATAACTAGCATCTATTATTCATTCATTTATTTATTTTACAAGAAGTTGGCTATTAACCCCAAGAATAAAAAATGAGGGGCTATACAATAATATATTTTCGTAATATATATATAGTTTATACAACTTATTTTCAGACAAGGCAGGCATCATCCTGAAGCCTTCACTTTCTATCCACTATGGACACTTTAATTTAGAAGGTTTATCTTTGTTAAGCTAAAATTGAATTCCTAGGAATTGTGTACATCAAATATTCTGTTTCTGCAAAACTCAAAAAGCTTTTCGAGCTATGGCGTAGAGTCATTGCCCGATTGGACGAAGCTCCCAGTTCCCATCACCATCTATAAGCCGTAATTCCAAGGCATGGAAGGGTAGCAGAGCAGGACGCTGCAGTGAAAAATCAAGGGAAGTGTCGTAAGAAGTAACATACATAACTTGAAATGGCAATGTGAACTTTTACCCAATAACGAATTATGAGAGTAAAGTGTGTCTCTTGATTTTCCAAGTAAAGCAAAAAAAAATTCAAAGCTCATGAGCATTAAACGAAATCCCCAGCTAGTGTCACCCTAGACCACTGTATGTAAGGCTATGCAAGTTAGAAGAACGTGTTTTCTCAACAAAAGAACCTCCAGCAAAATATAGAGTAAAATGATTTCCCTTTTAGAAGGATGGGAATCATTTCCCACAAAAAACATTAATACCACTCTATGCAATCGGCCACCTTCGTCACATCCTATTGTCATCCGCCTTTAAGTCATTGAAAGTTGGCACTCATCAGGTATCAGTCACAACTACTCTAAACAAACCAAACCAAACCAAGCAATCAAGTCATCACTTACTTGCGAGGAAGTAATGACGGTGATGCCCATACTTGTTGCCTGCCTATAGAGGTTCTCTTCAACATCAATACTTGTGGCACTGCCAATGAAAGAATAGAACACAAGAAAAGAAGAAAAAAAAGATCATTTACGGGAATTATTTTCAGGCCAAGTGAGAAGATATAAAGTTTTTTATGGCATACTTGGTGCATTCATCAAGAACACCAAATCGAGGCCTATGGAAGAAAAGGCGTGCCTGTCATAAGGAACAAGTGTCCAGTGTCAACCCAGAAAGCAAAATGCCAACAAAATAAATTAGCTGAAAGTGAAGCAAGACTACAGATAAATGGACTACTTACCATCCCTAATCTCTGTTGTTCTCCAAGAGAGAGGACATCTTCCCAATGATGTATAGCATCCCATCCACATTCATCTCTGTCAAGAAGATAACTCAACCGCACATTATCTAGTATAGTCTTCAGATGTGTATCTAGGTTGGTTGTCTTAGCCTCAATGGACCTTTCACCTGCAAATCAAAATAATTACAGACCTCAATGGATGTGAAGACAATTGCTAGTGTAGTAATATTACACTTCTACCAACTCTAAAGGTGCTCCCAGCATGCCTTTGGTACTCATAATTTCAACTGGCAATGACAGCAAGAATTAGAGTCTTTTTTCAAAATAATAAAAGTGACAGAAATAACTTTACATTGAAATTACTGTTGAGTAAAAAGATCCATCGGGAGGGGAAAAAACTCATCAAATCGCTGCTAGCAGACACAGTCATCTCACCCAAAGAGAGTAGTTCTTGCCTCTTAATTTATAATGGAAACAATGCGGCACCAAAATACAGGGAAAGGGAAGAATCTTTTCATTCCTCCACAGATTTGCAAGAGCCTTGTCTATATCAGACGCTTTGTAAGCTAACAGCTCATAAATCATAATCATATACAAAATCCACTTTTCTCA
Organism: Laguncularia racemosa; assembly: GCA_037954665.1. Lineage (NCBI taxonomy): Eukaryota > Viridiplantae > Streptophyta > Magnoliopsida > Myrtales > Combretaceae > Laguncularia > Laguncularia racemosa. Next base: position 1,560,329 of record JBBMOL010000097.1, on the reverse strand, counting down.
TTTATATTTAACCTTTTCAAGCAAAATGATTGCATCATGAAAGGTATCCTGGAACTCCTTTTGCATCCTTGCCAGGAGGAGGACCAAAAGAGCTTTGCATCTCTTTTGCTTTCTTAACCAGGCAAGAAACACTTTAACTCACTTATGCATATGCCAAGAAAGGAAAAAAGAAAAACAAAAATAAGAAAGGTCATAACAATGCCTCTGCTTCACCTTTTCTGTGTATCTGTCTTAATCGGCGCTCGGCTTCCTCACAAGAGAACGGGTAGATTATTTGATCCCTTAGTGTTCCTAAGCATGTGTATGGTTGTTGAGGAACGTAGAAGATTCCACAACCGAATCCACCTTCCTCAACAGATGGCAATGGTCCAGTCAGTCTTCCGTTTGCAACAGGCCATAGACCTCTTAGCACTCTGAAAATAGAACTTTTCCCACTGCCATTTGGTCCTATTAAGACAATAGTTCATTAGACGTAACTCCATAAGTACTTCAACTTATTATGAAACCCAATTTTTAAAATGTAACAATGATCCCCAAACTCTAGAAATTATATCAAACCTAACCTCTCAGAAATGAATTTAATGAAATGCAACACCTTTATGATTGTATGGTTTCAAATTTTTAATACCGTCAGTGAAGAATTATACTCCCAAACTGAGTGCAAGAAGGAAAAAGTCAGACCCGTGACAGATGAGTGGCTTCTTGGTCAAGCAAAGTAGTAGAGGATCTCACACTGATGGAGATTGAATGGCCTCAGTGAAAGCCATTGCCAAGGAATTTCCTTTTCTTAATTTTGTGATAACGAAATAATTAATATATTAGGTTAAAAATGGTGCAGTAGAAACAGTTTAATATGAGAAATTCTTGTATTTAGTGGAAAACTGGACAGAATTTCTCCCAGATTTTCAGTTTGTATTACACAGCTTCAAAATTCAGTATAAGAACGAAATTATAAAGTTTAGTTTAGACAAAAAAAAAATGATAAGTCCAATAACTTTTTTGTAACTGATCTGATCTTACATATCTAGAAGGAAAGAAAAGCCCGGGGGGGGGGGGGGGGGGGGGGTGGGTGGGGTTGGGGTTGTGGGGGTGGAAAGGAAACCTCCGCATACCAGTAAGAAGCAAACTTTTTCCTGGTACTATGTCACATGTCAACTTCATGGCCAATAATTTCTGTGCAGGAGTCACCACATCAACTTCAGAGAACGATATATAATCATCATTATTGTTGAATTGATTGGTAGGATTGGTGGTAAAAGATTCCCCTGCTTGAATAGTGAGTCATTAGCAGCAAGCATTACTTGAGAAGCAATTCACTCAGATTAAGTCAAAGAAAACCGATAAATTCCATATTGATGAATATTCGTTCAGAGTTTCAAAACTCCATTTTTCAGGCTTTGCTTTTCATTAGTATATGGACTTGTACATAAGATACATCAATTTGGATAGCAAATTTTTTGGGCAAATGAGCATCAAAATTTATTGAAAGAATTTGGAAAATTTAACCTACAATGTTAAGAACCATAGTAGTAGTATCCCGGGGCATGCATGTACATTTAGACATAATATATGATTGCATAAACAACTCATTCACATCCCAGCATTGAACCATATCATCCACGAATGAGTGAATTTATAAGATAAAAAATAAGCTTAGTGATAAGATAAGAAGCAAACATACACAACCTACAACTAATCACATTAGCACGGTGCAAAACATACCAGACTGGGCAGCATGCAGAAGCTCTTCGAGCTCAAAAATTCGACCAATACCACCAGAGAGCTCAAGGAATTTTCTTTGCATGTCAAGAATATCCCCAAAGGCTAAGAAGCTCTGAGATACAACTGATGCTAAAAACCGAAGAGCATTTGCTAGATCACCTGAAAAATAATGGAGATTTTTTTTGTTTTCTAAAGGATTATTTTGATCAATATCAAATGCTATTGCATAATACCATTACCTTGAGTAGACAGTGAGGCTCTATCATCCATGAGATTTATGGAATATAACAAGCTCAATCCCCATGTTGCAACATGAGGCAATTGCTCTCTCATGAAATCATCCAGGATATCAAAAAGCCACTTTTTCCTTAACAACAAGGTAGAATGGTCTAAAAGCTCCATAAATCTTGTCTCAATCATCTGCATCATAGCATAGTTCTAAAGTCAAACTGGATTTATAGTGTAAATATCAAGAATAAGCAAAATATAAAGGATTTCTCATTAGAACTTTTGGAATCATAGATGAAACCAAGCCACATAAGCAAAAAGAGCACAGGGAAGGATTTGATTGGACCCTTCAAAAGGCTGCAGGTGGCAGAGAATCTTCAGAGATTTAAGATGGTTCATCTAGAACATGTCACGTTCCATGACAGTCACAGAGAGTAAATTTCTCATTCAGATAAAGATGAAAATGCAATTTGACTTTATAGCCAACTTGTTATGTCTTCAGTTCTAAATATATTTAAATAATTAAAAGGTGAACTAAACTAACCAAAACATGCAAATGAGTAAATGGTACATCTTTGTCCAAAAATAGGACATCTGCAATCTAGTCATTCAATTTAATGGACTATCAATTTTTTTATCTCAATTATATCTTTATTTAGCAGGTTGCAAAGAGAACAATCATAAAGTCAATCTAGGTCAAGAAGAAAAAACTTTGAATTTGCAAGAATAATTCCTAGCTACTTATAGTAGAGGTTCTAGTCAAGTAAGGCTCCTACATCATTCCAAAAATTGATCTCAGGCATCACAGTGAGTCATTGTGCAGAAACTAAGCACTCATCTCTTGAAAGTTGCAAAACATTATTGAGCCTGAAATCCAAAGGATCCCCAAACGTGAACCAATTTTCTTACTGCTTTATACCATTGCTCTGGCAGTCCCAGTGACAGAAAAATTGTGAAGAGTTAGTTGCAATTATCTATTCTCTGCACAGGAATAGTGAACTACGGTTAAAGAGGAACATTCATTGAGAAAAGCTGGCTAAAGTGTCTCCATTCTCTCTTCCTGACAAAGTAGACTTGTTAACTTAATTGCATCTGATTCCATGATGTGAGAAGACCAACAGATCAGGTACCCCAGTCAATATTTGTCATCAACACACAAAAAAGCCTCTGAAAGGGCCCCTATTGCACCTCAATTCTTCTCTATTAGAAGAAAAAAAGGAACAAGAAATGACTGAACATATGCTCCACGTTTGGAAGGGAGAAACTTGTTGGAACATATCATCATTTAAATCGCAACAAAATATGTCAGGAGACACTCAACTTTCATCATAACCCTAGTAGACCACTCAAAGTGGCATAATTTCTAGTTTGCGTTTTTTTTTTTTGGGGGGGGGGGGGGTGGTGGTGGTGGGGAGGGGGGTAAAATGTCAGATTTTCTATTATCATTAAAAGTGAATTGACATTAGACATAGATTATTTTCCATTAAAAGAAAATGGAGTATCGAGTAAATATGTAAAATTAATTATAAAATTTTTACACTAAAAGCCACATTTGCACAGAAAATTCCAGCCCATGGAATGGGCTGACCAATTATAAAAGAAATGGCTAATATATTCTTTTCAGTAATAGTGGTATGCTTGGCTTGAACCCCACACACCTATTAATATCAAGAGGTACTCTGCTTGTCCAACTAGACAGGCCAGACCAATATGACTCAACCACTAATACCCATTTATTTTATGTTATAATTGATAGCCATGCAGAAAAGCTCAAGGCGAGAAAGAATGACTAGCAAGAAAGCAAGAATATCTTACAGCTTTTTCTCGAGGACCACCACCAAAGAATGCTATAGATTCAGCATGTGTACGTATTCTTTCATGCATGAACCTGATTGATTCACAATACAAAATCAAGTTTTGTATTCTTTTGAAGTATAAAAGATGCAACATGTCAATGACTGATGTTACCTAAAGACTCCTTCGAGCTCTTGTTCTCGACTTGTAAGATCTCCAAAATCTGGAGCAACTGTTCGTAAGAAACCCAGACTCACCAACATATATGCATACAACATGAATACACCTCTCTGACCCAAGAGTAACTTCATTCTCCAGGTAAACCTTAAACATGGCAGCATGAATATTAAATATCACATGGCATAAACTCATGGAAAGGATAAAGCTAAAAATTATAGTTCTTGAACCCTAAGATAGCATGAAAGTGAACATAGTCTACCAAAATTTCCAGGAAAAATAAAGAGAGGAAAAACTTACCACAGAATATCTACAGTGGGCTTCACCATTCCAGTAACCAATTTAGACAAATCAAGTGTTAATTTATCAAGGTCACGTGTGATTCTCTGATCTGCATCAACATTTTTGCTTGATGCATGGAATACCTATAAAAGATTATTTGATACCATATGTAAAATACTCGACAAAGTACTCAGGTACTGAAAGCTGTAAAACATAGAGGGGATTATAATTGTTGTTTGTAGCTTCAAAGACTCACCAATGGAATTCTTAATGAGATTAACAAGATTAATCATTATGTATTAAATTGATCATAGTAAAATCTGGTTAGCATGAAGGCATGAAAGCAAATATTAAAGTTTTTCATGGTTGGATTACTGGTTACCTTGTAAAATGCATTATTTCTTAAATAGCTCTTGAGTAAATGTTGTGTCAAACGTATTCTCCACTCCAGCGCCAGTCTTGCTGTTAAATGCCTGTAATATCACAAACAGTACCAGTAAATCAGAGAAGCAAGCAGCCATACAAAATATAAGAAAAACCTTACCACATATTCCAAATCCCAAAAAAAAAAAGACTATTTATTTCTTTTTGGGATCCCAAGAAAACTACATAAAGCTGCAAGCCAGGCTAAGCCTTTACGAAATAGAGTTAAAAGGAGTTCATTTTAAATATAAAGGTCATAGTGTCAAGCTTCATGCCTCATCTACACAGTTTTCTGTATTTTGCCATTTCTTCAATGTTTTGTCCTCTCCAACAATCATAAATTAATTTATCCTTTTATATTAAGGTCTTCAAGCTGGTTCTATAAATTTGCCTCAAGCCCTTGAAAAGCACCTGAAGAATTTCTCTGTTACATCTGGTTCAAGCCAATATTACTATGTGCTTGTGTGTGTAATAATTAAATGTTGTGTGTAAAGTATATGTAAGTGCAGTGCTCTGCATGATGTTTGTTGTGGCTGTTTTGTAATAAGTGATTGAGTTTGTAAGTGTGTTTGTGTACATGAATGTCAGGAAGTGTGGGGTATATCAGCGTGTAATGAAGTCTGTCAGTTTCTAGTGGTATAAGTGCCAATGTTAGACGTCAGTTACTTTGTGATAACTAGTGTCGAAAAAGAGTGGAATTAGGAGTAGCAATTGCACTATAACTGCTGTTGTGATTCTGTCATTGAAGGGCAGCAAATCAATGAGAGATACTAAGTCCTTTTTCCAGAAAAAATTTCAGAATCACTTTTGAGAAGATCCGGGGTTCTCTCTTTAATTGAGTCTTAAATAGAGATCATAGGGTTCTTTTTAAGCGAGCCCTAATCAAAAGATTGTTGGCTTCTCTCTATAATGGACCCAAATATTTATTATAAATCAATCCTGTAACATTCTCCTACTATCTTTTAGACAACCAGAAAGGCAAGTGCTTTCAGACTTCTCCTAATCATTTCATAAGTCAGATGACAAACATTCGCAAAATGGTGGGGGCAGCTAAAACTGCAAAAGATAAATTGCCAGCTTCAGCGAGTTTTTCTTTTCAAAAATCTCACTTGAGCTCTAAGCACTGGAGACAACAGACCACGAGGTAAGAGAGATCACTGGTAAAAGAGCGATCTTTCTATGATTCGATGGACAGTATACTTGAAGCATTGTTCTTCGAGAAACTATGGTCTCAGTGGCAGGAAAGTCATAAATGTCATTAAGTGTGCATCAAATTTGTAATCCAATCTCGCTCTAACAAAAGTAATAATGCTGCCAAAAAATCATATAAGTATTCCATGTACAGTTTCAATATAATGACATATTTTTGCAACATAAGGAGGACTTAAAGGTTAGGCATACAAAGTATCATAAAAAAGTTAAAGACAACTTCAGGTCTTTTGACTAGCATAAAAGGATATTTTATTGCATTTTTTGTATTATGAATTTCTTACACTTCATTCCCCCAAAACAGGCTCTGTTCTTTCAGGAGCCTGAAAATTCCATCATTTAAAGTCCTGTGACAAATGCTACACAGCAAAGGTATGCCAAGCCCAAGCTATTTATTTATTTTATTTATTTTGGATAAGTAAAGCCTAAGTTAAATAAAACTATATAGATTTTGTACTTGGACAAATTTTTACTTAAGGCTGAAGCAAAACAAAAAGAAAACTGTTGAAGTATAAAATATAAATACCCACACCTATTTACAAGTTGAAACTTTTAGACCAATTGATAGAGCTAAATTCAGCGTGGATCAGAGCAGGTAGGTCATGATCCAAATCCAGACACCTCCATTTTACTTCCCATTTAATTGTGGGGCTTTAGTCAATGTTCAAACCTACATGTGAGGGGGAGTGTTAAGTATAAAAATATAAAATTAGACACCTATCTATAAGTTGAAGTTACTAGATTAGTAGGATGTAGAGTTAAATTCAACAAAAACACATGGCTGTTCACAAAAGTATGAAAAGATATGATGAGTTCCCCTGCTTAAATGCTCCGTCGAAGTGAGTAAAAACAGGGAATATATTTATGCTTCTCCTGAGTAAACATATCACAACAGACAGGAGATCACCTTAAAGAAGGCGCAACAAAAGAAGATGCTGCACATTGTAGAACACTAACTCCAATCAATCGAATAAATGATGCTTTGTCCTGCTCCACCACATATCTCATTGTTGTCCCTAAAGAGAATGACAAACTTCAATAACTATACAAGTCCTTGTCCCAGGTAAGTCAAACCATGAAACAAGGGCAAACCACTAACCATTTAATGAGGCAATGCTATCTGAGATCCATGTTCTGGAGACAACAAGAAAAGCAACTGCAAGCAGATGTACTTCTTGTTTGTCAAGCACTGTGGGTACCTGGAAAGCAAGTAAAACTTCATTCCCAGTTTAACGCTTGTATAGAATGAGAATTTCCCAGGCTTCTTGGTGCATAATAAGGACAATGCCAGAAGGAGCTAATAAATGGCCATATTATCAACACTAAATAATTTATTTACCTATCTATTCTATCATGTCTTCTTGGACCAATTATTTGCATCAATAAACAATAGAAACTGCTAGATCCCTCTGAAATCTAGATACACATGTATTTCACACTGATGATATTTAAGACATACTACATTCGAGTGCCAAGACTTTGAAACATATTTGTAGTGCTGAAAATATTTGAGGACATAATAGAATTAAAGAAGGGAAAAGACAGACAGATAAAGAGAGAGGGAGGGAGGGATGAGGTTAAACTTGACTAAGTTATCATTATGATATAAACATAATACTACACCTCAACCTATCAGTTTAAACTTTGAAATCAGTTTATTGTTAATTTAACTTAAGAATACTGTTAGAGCGAGAGATTTTGGGTTCAAATGCTATTTATTTGTTTCAAATGATTGGCTCAATTAATGTCCAAGTATTAAAGTACCAAATTTGAAACATATCTCCATCTACTAGTGATATCAGATTTAGCGACCCCATGGCTGAAAATGACATTTTATTTGAAAATTACCTCATAGAGCAAAAACATTCGCATCAAAGAAATAAAGTCCATGTCAAAGTAAGTTTGTGAAAACAAGATGTAAACAGAAAAGGCAACACAGAGTAAAAATGCAACAGTCACATGGGGGAACAGATCTCCTGCTAGGGGACTGACCAGTATTTTGAACAAGGCTGCAATCCTTAAACGAAGTGGCCTAGGAGCACAGTGTAGCTGAGGGACAACAGGCAAGGGGCCACCACCCCGGGAGGGGGACTTTGCAATTACCCCTGATATGTATGAATATGCCTTGGAATTTAAGACTGCAGAGCCCTATATAGAAATATAAAACAGTGATTCTTGTTGAGTCTGCATTCAGGCATCAGAAAAATCAAATCTTGGGCAAGAAAGAGATATTTTCATGCCTCTGACACGTTTGCAAATGCTCTTTGAACAGTCATCGCATCAGTTTGACGGGATGACTCAGAAGGTTGTGTCCAAGTGATGTCTACCTCAGGAAGTTTTGGCAAATCATCCCTGCATTTGATATACAATTATAATGAAGATAATGTGAATGACAGTTCATAAAAACGGAGACTGAAAAAGAAAATGACCCCTTATGGTGAACACTCCAGCCCCCCTCGCCATCCAAGGACAGAACAACATCATGAAATGCAACCAGCGCAGGCCGATGAGATATTGTTATGCATGATGTCCCCATTGCACGAACTTTATCACAAAAATGCTTCTCCATATCAGTTGTCACAGCACTTGTGCACTCATCAAGAATCGCAAATTTAGGCTTATGGTAGAACAGTCTAGCCATTCCCAAACGTTGCTGCTCCCCTAAAGATAGCTCATCACCCCAATTTATCTCTTCTCCAGGTGGATATCTGTCGACCAAATGCTCAAGATCAACCTAGAATTGTGAAGCATATTCCGGCAGTAATCGTGTCAATACCAATGCACCAAGTTAAGGCAACTAATTTTACCAAAAAAAATACAAATTAAGATAAACCAAAGACAAGTAGAAGAGATGGGTTAGAGCATCTACATTTTTCAACAACTCCACCATTTCATCCTGTGTGAGTGGTTTAACCTCTTGGTCTGCAGTAAGAGGATAAATTAGCTGGTCACGGAGTGTACCCACAGTAGTATATGGTCTTTGTGGGACATAAAATATTTCCTTATTGAGGTCTGATCCAACCCCAGGTTTAGTAATATGGCCAGATTTAAGTGGCCACAAGCCTCCTAGGACTCGGAAAAGTGAACTCTTCCCGCTGCCATTGGGCCCTGCAAGAAGTTAAAAAAGAAAGCACGATAATTTTTCACACTGATAGTAACCTAAAAAAAGCAGCACCTTTGTTACAAGTAATGAAGTTTCCATGTCGCTAATAATCACATTTCCATGACAAATCATTGAGGCATATACAAGTAGGTCTAGCCATTTGCTCAAACATATCCCCAAGCAAATGTAGCATTAAGATACCTTGAAAGAAGAGTGGCATCTAATAAATACAGTGGCCTCAATGACTTCCATAAGTAGTCAATATCCAAGAAAATACATTAACCTTGTCTAGGTGGAACACTAACAAACTTCACATACACTCACTCCATGATACCTTAAAATTTAACCTTCATCACATATCAACTAGGGCAATTCATGCAGCACAGGCCTTGCAAAATATGGGTGCTTAATTGCAGGAACTTCTAGGAGTATCACTTATTTGACCATGCACAACAATACAGGAAAGAGAAATGGACCAAAGGTATCTATATATTCTTTCACAAGTCACCTAAAGGACAGTTTTTCATGATGCACTGCTTGTCTTTTGTAAATATTGTATACAGTTTTCTTTCATTTAGTTTTAGTGGCTTCTTTTCCCTGATTTGTGGTTGGAGCACTATAGAGGTTTATGGCCATTTAATTGATCTAGGTATCCTTTCATTGTCTTTGATACCTAGTTCAATTTTATAGGTTTAAGTGTGCTCCCTTTTGGGGAAAAAAACCCTGCTATTAATAGATAAGCCCAAGGGGAAAGATAATACCATCAAGACAGTGTAATAGTGGAGAAAACCAACTAAAAGGTGACTCAGAATCAACAAGCATGAAGATATTTTTGCCCTTGTAATGTACCTGTGATCAAGAGATTTGATCCTGGTTCCACCTTAAGTGTCAAGTCCTTCACTAATGCATTGCCAGTTGGAGTAATAACCTGCATCAATAAACTTTATGTGTCAACATCAACTTGAAGGGTACAGTACTTGAATCTCTATCAAGTTTCAACTTAAATGTTGTAGTTTGATAATCTGTAAAAGGATGAAAAGTGGCTTATACAGCTTATATCAGTACTCAATACAGGTCAGTATGTTTCAAAGAACAAGATTGCATACTAGGTTTAACTGCTTGACTTAATTAAATAAACATTTCAAGGAAAAGTTTGAAAGACAGAAACTGGAATCATCCTTTCTAATTTCTCATTTTTCAGCAAAATCAATAAGAGAAAAGTGTGATGGAGTAAGAGCCATTTTTTATGAGGCATGTCTTGTGCTAATTAAATGCGTCCTACCCAATGCCTGCTCATTAATGATGGCTATCCTAAATGAATGCACTTAGTTGGCAGGGCTCACGCTTTACTCCACCTTCTTGTTCTCCTTTATTCTACATCTATGCCAGGGGAAGGGCTGATAAACTAATTTTACGGTGAGAATAGGCTCTCACCAGAATTCCAAGCAGTCCCCACCCCAAACAACAAGTCCAAAGAGTGGAAACTAATTTAGTCATTGTGTCAAATGCTTAAGATTTCAAGGAGACAATTCAGAATATTTACTATTGAGCAGCTGAATAACTATGATCCTTTGTCTTAGGTGATGCCAAAGAGTTTAAACTAAACTTCCTTTCTATTTGGAATATGCCTATCATACTGTCTTTCAGCAAAGGTCTTTAATTAGCTGCCCTCTTTCCATTATGGAGCTTATGGAAGAGTATTACAAACAGAAGGAACTTCAAGTAAATGAATCTCCATTTTCCAAGATAACTAGTAGCTTCAAAGTTACAGATTTACTGCACCCATATTTAAGTTCTCGGTCTTAGCCTTACTTTTCTCATTTCTTTTTCTCAGTTGTTTTATCCTTGCTCCTGTATATTCCTTATGTCATGTGTAAGAAGCTTCTGTCAATAAGTTCCTCTTATTTACAATAGAAAAGATGTTCTCATGGAGCTTTTGTCAGAAAATTGGCTCATGGTCCTGAGTTTTGACATCAATCTCAGTTCAAAAGACATTGAGAGAGAGAAATTGATATTAATGATCACAAATTGTTTTAAGCACCTTCACATCTGAAAATTCAATGTAAGCAGCTTCACTGAAGCAACCATTGTTTCCATTTCTGTCATTCACAGCACTTAACTCTCTTGATATGATCATCAGTTCATGGATGCGTTCAGCATAACCGCTGCAAGCAATTATCAAGCAAATAAAATAAATGTTACAGATATCTAAACAGTATAACAGAACTCTAAAATAAGACAATGAAGACAAAAGCAAACAAAATATGTGTTAAGCATGTCCTTTTTTCCATCCAATTCTGATGGTCTTATTTGGCCAAAAATATATATATATATATATATATATATTAACGGTTTTTTCTTTTCCTACTCCCCAAGAGCATTCTTAAGAAAATGAAGACCATTATGATGCACTTCTTGTGGAATGGTGAAGTGTAGAATAGGCCTAAATCTAAAATTGTGTGGGAAACAGTTTGTAAGCCTCAAAAGGAAGGGGGTTTAAGCATCTTGGATATTCTTCTTTGGGACAAAGCAGCCCAATTAAAACATATTTGGACACTATGTTCTGGAAATGATCACTCTCCTTGGCCAAGTAGGTGAAGAGTGAGCTTGTGAAGGGTATGAATTTTTGGCAAGCAAAGGTTCCCTCCAAGTCCTCTTGGTGTTGGTATATGATTCTTCACGCTAGGGACAAAGCCAAGGATCACTTGAGCTAGAGAATTGAAAATAAGAGTAATGTACCTCTTTGGTACAAACCTTGGCATCCCAGGGGCCACCTAGTTGAGTGGTTAAGCAAACAAATCATTTATGAATGGAGCTGGCCTAAACAAACCCATACTTGCTCCATCATATCTGATTTTGGTTTGTATTGGCCCCATGACACCTTGGGAATCAGTTAAGGAGAGGTTAGACTCTTCTTAACTACCTAACCCAATTGTTGATGATTCATTATTGTGCATTTCTAAGCCCAGAAAACCACTTTTGGTCAAACAGACCTACCAAGCTCTGCTTCCTTCAAACCCCCTGGTCCCATGGTGCAGCTTGGTCTCTCATCATGCTTTCATACTCTGGATTACAGCCATTCAACATCGTTACCCTTGAATAGACTCTTAAGCTAGTAACTGGTTCCGCACAATGTTTGCCACATTTGCAAATCAAAAGAGGAAAACCACGATCGTCTCTTTTTCCATTGCTATTTGTTTTTACACCATTTGTGTTTTTTAAAGTGCAGTTACAACTACTCTTTGTATAGCACTTTTTGATTACTTCACTTTTCAAAGAGTTTCCTTGTACACTCTCCTTGGCTTCAATGAAATTACTGAATTAATTATAAAAAGAAAAAAAAAAAAAGGAAATCTGCAATAAGACATAGATTCAGCACAGACAGGAATCAGCCATTTGCCTACATGAATTCTCAAAGAAAACATGCAAATTATCAAATTCCTGAAAGCTGATCCAGTCGAGCCGGAAGCCAAAATTATGGAACATATATTCCACTTTTAATTTAGGAAGCATCTGCAGAACAAAATGCATTACCTATAAAATGCTACCTATAAGAATGAACAAACATGATAAACTCCACAATTTCTTGATTGAAAAGGGAATGAGGAAATTAAATCAAATAATTTCATGGAGTAATGCCATTTTCTGAAAATGATCAGTTGATTTTGTACACAGGGAAACTATGAGAATAATTCCATACATTATGTACAACAATTTCAAGTCCTATAGTCCTTTTTTTTTCTTTTTTTTTTCTGTTGTAGTTATGTCAAGTTACTTGACATTTTCATGCAACTATAATTGTGAAAAAAGGAAAGGGCCCATCATAGATCACTGAAGTTTCTTTGTTGCCTGAATCCACCATCTGAACTTTTTACTTTTATCAAATCAACAGGCTTACCTCTAACAAGATCCTGATCAAAGTCCATTGATAACCCGATGAAGTTAAAAAGTTTAAGAGCCAAGATAATATGCATGGACATGTTTAAGTGTCATGTTAACCACAGATAAAACGATATTTCCATAGAAAAGTAGAAAGTGGGGAAAAAAAAGAAGAAGAAAAAGAAATAAAAGATTAGGGTTGATATAATACTTAAACTGGTCTCTTTATGGTGTGATGAAAGATCAAATCATGGGGAGCCACCTTACATGAGCCACATTAAATTTCCAAAAGAATTTGGCAAGAATCTCACCAGATTGTGACTTCACTCTTGTAGAACTTCATTAGCTTTTTTTTTTTTTGGCCCAACATAGAACTTCATTAGTTAATAATGTAAAGAAAACATATTAATGGCAGATTTAAAAAATAAGTGACTTCCTTGCTCAATACCTGGGAAAAACACTGAGATTTTCTTCCCCATAAGATTGATAGCAAAATACTATAACCTAATAAAAGAGGATGCCACTGTTTTAAGAAATCATGTTGTAGTTGATATTAAACCAATTTCTTGATATGTCAGTTTTGTGTGTTTAGTAATGTGTTACAGATTACCTGATACGGTTCAGCTGCTTTGAACTTCTACAAAGTTTTCCAAGTGCTTGAAACAGTGACTTGATGACACTGATATGGTACCTCAGATTACTTAACATCTCAGCTCGTCCCAAAGCTGATGTATCAGGTCTAAGGTCACCCGTGAAGAAAGGCTCCATAATCAAGACAAGTGCAACAGTAGAACTAAGATATTTTAGAAGGAAGTCTTGAATCATATTAAACCACCAGTTGTCATGAAGGACAATTTCCATGTGATTGGTGAGAGCTTTAAACTTTTCCTGGATATTGGATGCTTCTCTTGCTTCTCCACCATAAAAGGCAACGCTTTCAGCATGTGTCCTCATCCTTGAATGAAGCTGCCGATACTCCCCCTCCAGCTGCTGTTCCTTGGACATCAATTTCCCAAAGGCAGGAGAAAATTTTCCAATCAAGGCACTGGAGCTCATGACATACGCCTGCCAATACATCTCAATTACTAAGAGTTGAAAACAAAACCCAGAAAATTATGGGAATTCTCATTCTGAATTAAGCTAATGAATAAAGTGAAAAGCAGAAATACCAAAATCCAGAATATATATTTTGGGCTAGCATAAGAACAAAGCCGCCAGGTATATAGCAGGGTATCAGCTATAGCAGTTAAGTCATCCTCGAGAAGTTCACTCAACTCTGCGCAAAATCTTGGTATATCACTTGCAATTTGCTGCACAGGGTTTGTGATGCGGCGATCAACATGAGATATTTTGTAGTATGCCATATTCTGGAAAAAGACACCGATATATAAGCACCATGAAATTCCCATATATATATATATATATATATATATATATATACATGCTTATCAAAGAGAGAGGGAGGGAGGGAGAGGGGGAGAGAAGGGAAAAGAGGAAGGGGGAGAGAGAGAGAGAGACAGAACCAGAAGAAATCAGCAGAATGTGCTGCTAGAGTAAACACATTTATGATGCTCTAAATTTTTCAGAGTACCCTTGAAAGGCAAGTTAACAAGTCCCATCATAGATAAATTCTTGCCAAGAACATCCATTTTAAATCGTCATATTAACTCTTGTGATTTATTTTTATCCTGTATCCTATCATCGAGGAATATTCTCTAATTTATAAGAAATGATCGTCACTAGCCCCACTTTACATTAGTAGCTTTCCTGATAAAATGGAATTAGGAGAGAGAACATGCTTTCCCTAGAAGTGGAAAAACCGCAAGTATTCTATTTCCTTTTCAAGGTGAAATGTTGAGGGGTACAACTTAGGAGATTACGGTGGATTGGAGAGGAAAGATGGATGAAAGATCTTCCGAGGAACAAATTTATAAAAGAGACATCCCCACACACCACCTTTGTACGGCCAATAAACGTTGTGCAAAATACCACGGTTTTTCTGAAATGTCATTAACATTCACAAGAACGCCAACCATCCCCACCCTTCCTTTTCAATGCATTCAGTGCATCTGGTTCTTACAACCAAAGTTGGTACATTCATAGAACTCATCCTTGTAGAGCAAGTCACAACCTCTTATGGAAATGATGTATTAAATCTATGTAGTGCCCTCTAATTCATTTTGTCTAAACTAGTTTTCCCATTGACAAACTGCATACCAATCCAATCTTCAGCCTCATAAATGTTCTCAGCTTTGTTGAAATTAAAGTAATTTAGCAAGTTTTAAATTTTAAATTAATAATTCTAAGAAAATGCTCAGGGTTTGGTGCTGGACACAATGCACCACATGGTTTGCTACATTACTCAGAACCATGTTCAAATAACTATCATATTCAGGTTTCCAAGAACTACACTTGCTTCTAGGTGCACTCTCGAACCAGTAAAGCCCAATTAGTGATTGCCATAGGATAATAATCATTGAACATACTTGTAAAACAAGTTCTCATGCAGTAAAGACACGAAATCCAAATCCCAATTACTTGGAACCATGTTCAAATTATTATCTTCTTCAGGTTTCCAAGAACTAAACTTGCTTTTAGCTGCATCCTGAGGCAGTAAAACCCAATTAGCGATTGCCATGAGATAATCGTCAACCATACTGTCAAAGCAAGTTCTGCAGTAGTGACATGAGTTCCATATCCCAAAAAGATGGGCTGTCTCTTCTCTCACTGAACCTCCTGCACCATTGCCAACTTCCAATGATAAATAAGTACCCAGAACTCATGGAAAAAGAATTTTCTCCTTTAGAGGTATCTTCCCATAAAAAGTATATTTAACAAAAAGCTTACATTTTATATCTATGTTCTTCAAAAGTATTTCAACTTTCCAAACTCATTGGGCTCTGCTTAAATGAACCTAGCAACTAAACCCAGTTTTATCCTTGTAATAACAAACCCTCTCTTCTTCGTTTCTCTTTTCAGCCACTGCAAGAGATCTGCCTCTTGGCCCCTATCAAATATTTGCACTGCTCAGATTGTACAAACTCCTAGGACCTTCAATGAACTCAACTATTAGCCTAGCATCTGAAGAGATATACAAGCTACTACAACCGTTGAGGACTGAATCCTGGACATCTCACATGGAGTGATGAGGAGATGCTGCAAGATCAAGATTCACGGTGCACAATCCTGATAGTCAAGAGCATTCAAAGACAGTCATAAAAATCTTTAGAACTTCTAGGGGCCACGAAGTATACTGGAACCTCTAGGGAAGAAGCCCTTCTGTGTTGCATTACAAAATTCAAATGACCTGAAAAGATTGAATAACTAGAGAAGAAGGGTGCAAGCTAAAATGGAGCATGTAAAGGGGTGTGGGGATAATTTAGACCATATTTTTATAACCTGAGATGATTTGAGCACAAATGAAAACCAAAAATATTATCAAAAATAACCTAAAGAGGACTTTCAGTATCCAATATGGATATTTATATGTGCAATGTCCAAAATCAATGTAGAATAATGTATAAACATTTAAGTTGATTGCACACTAGGTGAATGATATAAAAATTGTAAAAATTAGTCTGACCAAGCAAACTTAAGAACTGCAAGAAAAGGATAGATACATCATTAAACAAAAGCTACAGGCACCATTATGAGTGAAAAGTGACACCAGTACCTCAAAATAATAGGCATGAATAAATTTAGTCAATATTTTTCTGAATCGGAGCCGTATGGTCTTCATGATGTAATTTGAAGTTGAACGCAAGGTTGAAAGGAGAAAACGCAATAGGATATCTTCAGAAATCAATCGAATAAATGATGGAACACGACAAAGAAATGCTGCACGAAATAAGAAACCTTGTACTTTTGCAGACCTATTGCCCAAAGCAGTTCGCAGAACCTGTCAAACACACAGAGATTGAGCTTCCTCAAGAAACACAAAAGGTGCAGTACCAAACTTGACAACTGTGCAAGAAGTTATGAATTATAACTATCCCTTAGAATCTCGTGCACCCTGTAAAAATGCAGAGTCCACATGTCTGATGCTTATACAAATCTGTCTTTCATTGAGTTCATTTTAGCAACTGAATGGTGTTTGTCTCTTCAGATGCAGAGAAGACAAGCATCAATCTTGCATAGAAATTTAGTTGCATAATGACCACTCACATCATGCTAAATGTTTTAAAAGATGCTTTTCAGGCTTAGGCAACATCCAAACCAACCAAGAAGAATGGAGCTACCATGTTAATGTAAACTATCTCATTGGACACAGCATCCTTCAAACATGCAATCCCTTCCCAGCCACTTCCACCTATGACTAGGGGACAGAAAAAGGCAGTATTATCAAATCTAAATTTATCAACTTCCTTTGATAAGTCAAAAGTACAGAGGATGCTTAGTGAACCAGAGTGTAGAATTCAGGGATTCAAACAAGTTCCCAGTCTAAAAGCAATTAAACTTGAGTGGCTGAGACAATTTATTTTGGTCTATCATGTGCTGATACTTGATAGTAAGAAAAAACAAGCAACACTAGAAACCAAACGCAGAGAACAAATACCCTATGACAACACAAAAATTTTTTTAAATCCTGTGAGTTGATAAGATTTTCAGACTGATGCAAAATTTTATAAAACCAAACTGAATGTGAACTGAGCCAATAATGTAATTTATCATTATATTCATTTCACAGTCTAACGCAGCAAGGTTAAAGGTGATAATTATTTTTTATTTGAATAAATAGACAGAAGATAAAATAAGCAGATATATGAATTGAATATACTGAAACCCCCATGGATGTGACAAGTAATAGCAGTCAATCTGTCTCCACAAGTTTACATAGAAGCAACCCACTTTTTTCGCACAATGTCAAACAGCATTGACCAAAATTTTTCCAAAGAGCTTACCCAATAAACTAAAAATCTCAAACGAGCAAATGTATAACATCCAATGTGAACAATTAAGTAAGAAAAACTGAAAAGAAATATCATATAACACATCCTAACATAGGCAGGTTTACAAAGAGATTAAAATAGACTCACAATTACAGTAGCTAGGGCAAAAAGATTTCTTGCACCCGTAAGACCTATATTTGATAGAAGTATAGCTGTAATGACTCGAAGTGATTTCAAACCACTCTTCTTTTTCTTGGCTTTCTTATCATTTTTAGAATCCTTGACCACCTTGACTTCCTTTTCTTTCTCACAGCTGTTTCCATTGTAATTGTAAACAAAGTCGAGTTTTCTAGCATTTGATCGAGATTGAAGGTAAGCTGCAGCCCCACCAGCAACAAAAATGCCAGTGGCATACAACAGTGCTTTTCTGCACATAAATCATTATCATTAGCATGACAATCCAAACGAGGCCAGCTGATCCACCAAGGAAATCAAGGACATGAAAACATGTAAGAGCAGGAGGTCTTTCTTCCTTTATGTCATTTTGCAATGAGGCAAAACATGAAACAGACCAACGACTAAGAAAGGATATGTAAAATAAACTGCTGACAAATAAACCAGTAAGCTAAATAAAGCAAATAGCGGATCCAAGTTTGAAGAAGTTATGTGAGCAATAAATGAAATGCATTCAGAATAAGTAGTCATCCTCGGTGGTTATTCAATCCAAAAAACAACTAGAAGGCAAATAAATTAAAGTTGTATCCATTAGCACACATGTGTCCTTACTGCATAAAGGGTGAACAATAAGTAAGAAAGAACCACTATCAACAACCACCGTAGAGGGTGAACAAAATATAAACAATGAATCAATCAAGCTACAGCATCATCCATTTCTATATATCAAATTTCAGCCTTAAATATCAGCTAAAAATTTAGTAAATAAGCTTGACAATATCTGCTAAATACAAAAATTAAGGACAAGCAGCATAAGCAACACATTTGTATCCATATCATGTGTTTATAGAATATCTCTTTCCCATGATAAGTTGCAGAAGTAGTGCCATTACCTTCTCGAAGCAAGAAGACTTCGACCCCATTCAGTTAACTGAAGTAATTGAAGAGAAGGCATGCTGCATGGAAGGCCTTCACCTTTGGGTGATAGTAAGCAATCGCAAAATATTTGCTCTCGTGTGGAATAGCATTAAAGATGAAAGAGTAAAATGGCACATGGAACAAAAATTCCCAAAATTCGTTTCGCTAAGCTGCAAAAAGTGGGAACAAAAGAATTGAGAAAAAGCCAGAGAACAATTGCCAGAGACTTTGATCTAGGCAGGGTGGAGACACACAAAGACACAGGATAGAACAAAATTGCACATAAAATAGAGAAGAATATCTGCAACGTTTCAGTAACAAGAGACAAAACTATTACAACCCACTTTCCCCACCTCACATAACCACAATAGGCATACGGACTCAAACTTAATGTGTTAGTAACTTTATCTAATGGGAATGATGACAGCCTCATCTTGATGGATGACTTACTATGCACATAATTTAATACCATTTTCCTTGGCTAGAAGGATTGAACACTCCAACAAATCAATGAAAAATACAAGGATTGCCACAGAGATTTCTTTCATTGATCGATCATTTGAGCTTTTCACTTCTTTTACACAAACAAAGTCACTTTTACACCAAAAACTGTACTTAGCCCTGCAATAATATAATCTGTTGCTATGAAACTTTACTGGCTGTCATTTTAGCTCACATATATCGTTGCCTGATGGCAAGTTCCACGATAACAAAATATAAGATACATTCAGGAATAACTATTATGCCAGTCTATTGAGGACCAAGAAAAAGCGTCAATACAGTAGAAAACCAGGAACTTGAATCTAAGTGTATGCATTCCAGGCCCAAACAACTAAAAATTTTACACTGGCACGGCCATCCAAGTTCATTATAGTAGAATGCCTTCACTATCTTTTTTCACGAAATTGAAAGCAAGATATCAAAGATTTGAATTGTTTATGACGATTTAAATGCACCCTTACGGAGTTAAATAAAAAAGAAACCTAATTATCCCGTTCGAATGCAAAATTATTCTTTATTCACATCCTGTGCACAAAAAGGGTGTTGCCATTCAACAAAAATTTCCATCAAGGACCGAGTCCAGTGCATTGCATCCACCACTTGGCGATATTTGTACAAAAGACAATAAAATCGCACTTTGTCTTATGCAAGAATATCACCGCAAGAAGGACGCAATGTAATGCACGGGTCCATGGCATAACATATTCTAGCATTCACTTTAGAGAGTCTCTTCACGCGTTCACATCTCTGCTTGAAGTACCTACCCTCTAAACTACTACCGGAACAGCAGTCCACAGCTATTAAGTAAACAAGTTGTTAAATTTACTACATAGGTAACAACCACCGACCATAAAAGCTACAACTTCGATAAAACACAACACAATACAAATATACATACGTGTTCTAGACCAGAAACATGACCATGATCAGAAATTCACATATCTTCCGTGTACCAAGAACTGGGTATTGCTTCGAACAGGATGGTTCAATCAAAACAAAACAAAAAAACCAAACTTGTTTTGTTTAGCCTTGTTGAGCAAACTCAAGGAGGAGTGTTTGGATTGGATTAGATTCTGGGGGTGTGATTTGGAATCGTAAACGTAATTTGGCTGCTAGATAGAAAAAGAGAGGCGGGGATTGAAGAACTACGGATGGTAGCCTCGTTTTCAGAGTTTCGTATAGTATCTATGTCCGTGCTCTTATGAGCCTGAATTAGCGATAGTGATGGTGATGGAAGCCGAAGGATTATGAGGTGGCATTTCGAGGCGAGGACTCGGCAGCCGCATGTCACATACATTTATTACAATAATCGCATGCTCGTGTGTTCGCCGTTTGGCATGTTTTTTTTTAATTCTTCTATGTTATTTAGGGAAGTCTTCTTGTTTTCTTTTTAATTTTGGATATATTTCAATGACCACATTAGAGATTATGAAAAAACTTAGTAATACTCCAAGTTTTTGAAAAATGTTAATCCTCTATAATTTTACCTCAATATTTTAAAGGATTTAATAAGATTTTTCATTAATTTTATTTAAATTTTTATTTATTTTATGTATAATTTTGAGGATAAATTGATTGAATTGTTTTTAATATCTCTATTAAGTTTTGAGACTGTATTTTTTGCCCCAAAATTGTGGAGACTTTAGGCTCCACTCGGTTTAGTTCAATTATAATCATTCATTAAAATGGCTTTATAAAAAGATCATGTAAATAATTATATAACTTGGCCTATGCAATTATTAAATTTGAGCAATGAAGAAGAGACTTATAATAATAGATATGTTGCAATTAGAGATATAATTTGTCCAAAAATCGAACTTAAGTTTCCATTATATGTTTAGTTACAGGAAAACAAGTCTTATCACGTCAATATGGTGAAAACCATTGATGAAATTTATAAAAATAAGTTTTTAATATATAATGTATATTATTTTATCTACGAACTAGAGTGCTTTTTAAAAAAAAATATATCACTATAATATATGAATGTAATAAATGATTTCATGAAAAAATTTAAATATAAAAATAATTTTTTTTTTTTAATTTTGTTAAGGTTTGACTTTGCCGAACTTACATTTAAAAAAAAAATTAACTATGGATCCATAAATAATATTAGTGAAAAATAAATTAAAAAATCTTAAAGGATGTCTTTATTAAAAAGTTAGAAATAAAAATAGAAAATATCTATATGAAAAAAGGTTCTTCGATACAACACTCAATGAATCCCTAAGATAAAAGATGCTTTTAAAAGTACTATTATAGTCGTGGCTCATCTCATATTATCTCCATATAAAGTCTTATTATTCTTAAAAAATAAAAAAATAAACGATGAAATTTTTTTAAACACTTAGACCTTTATCAATATAACAAGCGAAGATGAACTGTGATGCAGTTCTTCTTAAAAAAATAATAATTTGTACAAGTATGGATAGATATTTCAGGGGAGATAGATAAATCTATGTATCTAAACAATTATTATATAAAGCCATCTTAGTGAATTGTTTACGGATTCTGTTGGCCCGCCTTAAGGGATGACTTTTCTCCTACTTTCCTTTGGTCAGTAGAGATGGGCTTTCAAGTGATTTTTTTTTTTTTTATATTAATGCAATGAAACTTTTTTTTTATATGAATACATTTCCACAATTATAGGTACATTTTATTACTCCTAAATTTGTATAAATCGGTACATTGCCATGGAGATTGTAAATAGTTCATAAGTCTTGACTTTGGTTCATTTTTTTAACCAAATATATATATATATATATATATATCATGTTAATTTATGAGAATTTATCGGCATTTATACTTTTTGAGTTTAATAATACCACGCTGAGATTAGATTTTAAAGGATTATTTGAAATTTTTCTCTTTTTATTATTTTTTTATATATCTTATTTGTATCAATTCTGCATTTAATTTATATTTATTTGATGATTTAACTTTTGAATGCTATATTTGGATTAATTGTCTTTTTGGATATATCTCCATAATTACGTTGAATATCACAATTGAAGAATAAGAATCGACAAATGAAAGCCAACGTTTTTTTTGGAAAAAAAAAAGTCTATTCATTGAGAAAATAAAAAAAAACTTTATTTGATTCTTTTAAAACCAAATAAAATAAATTTAAATAAATCTATATAAATATATTAAATATTTAATTCTATACAAAAAATTATATATACTTATATATATTTTTATATATATATACGTATATATATAATATTGTTATTTTGCCGGGCCACCCAAATGCATAGAAATGTGTGAAGTGTGAACATGACGATTAACGCCTGAGTGTATTCACGTGCGAGACGGACTTCCTCATCGTCATGAAATGATTGAAGTGCCAGCGTGACTCTCGTTGTTTACCGGAAGAGGAAATATTTTCCAAATGTTTTTTTTTTTTTTTTACTTTGTTTACTGGTTTAAATTTTTTTATTTTACATGATTTTTCTGTTTTTTTTTTTAAAAAAAAAAGAGTTATTATTTTTAGAAGATAAAATTTTTTATTTTCTTTCAACATGAAATAAAATATTTAAGTAATTAGATAATTATACTCTCAATTAATAAAAGAAGTTAAATAATAATTAACTAGGGATATATTGGTATTTTTTTCTATATTTTTAATTTATTATTATAATTAATGAGATAAAATAAATATTTTTTTAATAAAATTTTATATAAAATAAATACTAAAATATATATTTTTATTCTTGATAATAATTATTATTAAAGTATAACTTTTTTTATTATCTATATATTCTATTCTTGAAAATAAATGGATATAAAATTGATCATGTATTATTATTTTTTTAAATGCAATGGAAATGGAAAAGAAAAAAAATTATTTTGAAAAAATTCTTATAATATACTAATTACAAAAAGAAATATAACATTATTTCAAAAAATATAACACTTAAAGTCGCCATTTAAAGTGTTTACATTGAAATTGGTACTGAGCAAATAAACTTGCTTTATTCCAAGGGCACATTTGTCTCTTAGTAAGTCAAAATTAATATATCATACAAATATATTGAAAAAGGGAAAATTTTACGTGATACTCGAGGTGATTTATCTTGAAAAAAAGGAAAATTAGAGAGATATATGACATTTAAAATACTGATTTTAGGTTGGTGTCCATTTTAATTGATATATTTTTTTGAATAGTTTTGTAAACGTTTTTGTACGCTTTAATAAATTACAATTGACAGCAATAAATAAACCAATACTTACAAAATGAATGAAGCAAACTTTTCTAATAAAATTCATCATCTTACATTTTAATCGTCATATTGCATTGCATGATTGAATAATTTTGAATAATTTACATTGTACGTACAGATATTTTCCACCTTATTATTTTTTTATAGATATGTTTTATCATTATTAATCGCTTTAGGTTACTGATATGTATTAATTTTTTTTTCTTTTCTTTTTTTTTTCCAGTGATACGTATCAGTTTCCAATAGTGTATAATAACTGATTTAGTAGATTAATGTTATCAAATGTACTTAAGTAAATAATATGATAAAAATAATAGAAATATGTGAAGTAGAGAAAAAGAAAGAAAATTGGGTTAAACCTTAGTGGCATTTGATGTGACGACTGGCCATCCTCTTGCCTGAGGGGGCTCATGAAGCTCCCAAAAAGGGCCATACCATCCATCTAAATAATAAACTGCCACTCACTAACCCCATAAGAATAATTAGCAGTTGATATTAATTACATAATATTTATGTAGATGGATGGTATGGCCCTTTTTGGCAGTTGAAAAACCTCATCATCGTATGTATTAAATATTAATTACATAATATTTATACAATCAATTAAAAACAATAGCGAAAAGTTAAAAAAGAAAAAAGTTGAAAATAATAGTTGTTGAAAGGTATTGACAGCAAAAAAAATAGCCAATAAAACCAACAAAACACCCATATTGTGAGCACCCAAAAAATCAGATCCTCTAATACATTCAATGACATTTGGTTTCTTCAATAATGTTCATTGTTTTAAAATTGTGTAAGGTTGAATTTAATTTTTGGAATGAATATAATGCATTTAAAGTTTATAAATAGTTCAAATTTACACTTAAAGTTTCGAAGTTAAATTTAAAGCCCAAATTGCAACAAGGCAACATATATAAACACTCAAAATTTCAAATACTAATGTCTGTAACGACTATAATACATGTTTTGAGATGAAATAAATAGTGACCATGGATAACCACAAATAATCTTCTAATTAGGTTTCTATGGAAATCAATTTAGAGACAACCTCAAATATATTAATTAATTGAAAGTATCATACGGAATCATAAAAATTATATGGTCATATCTTCAAATTGTATATAGATATCTTTGATTAAGAAATTTGAAACTAATTAATAACATTCATAAGCAACCAAACGACCAATATATTTACATTACTCCGACGTAGTCTATGTTATTTTCAATATTTGCCTTAATATTCAAGCCTGGTTAGAAAAACATTTTATTTAGAGAATAAAATTGCTTCTTAACCAACATTGAACATCAAATGATAAACTTGTTATTTTGCTTATAAAAGTAAAGAGAGAGAAATTGAAAGAGCTCAACATCTTTGGAACACTGGAATATTATGACATGACAGACATAAAATTGGTTGGGATGATGAACCAAATGTATAAAATTTCAAGTAAGAGTGGAGTACATATATTTGATAAAACCAATAATGAGGTGGAAATAAATATACATGTTAATTAATTCAGTTTTTTTGAAAATGTATACCAAGCATAGGCATAGGGAATGGACGATTAATTACTGCATTAGTTTTAAAAAAGGTGTAGCGATTCACCAGATATAGTGGAGTGCTAGGGATACACCAAAAAGTGATTGAACAGAACTTCTCCAAAACGTGTCTAGTTTAAATTTTTTATTATTGCCCATTAAAACTATGGTAAAAGAAGAAGTTGTAGGGTTTTAACATATTTAATTAATTTTTTTTTTCTAAAAAGTGTGGAAATGGAGTTTAATATTGTAAAATAGATATATACATCTGTAATTCGAATCGAGCTATTTTTTTTTTTTAAAGTTTAACCTATCAAGTACGACGAGCCTACGCTCAGCTTAATGTTAAACAAAACCTAATCGTATTACAACTTTTGTTCTCTCTCTCTCTCTCTCTCTCTCTTACCTATTCTGCCTCTCAATTCTCACCTTTATCTCTCCTTCTCTATCATGTGTCGTTTCTCTCTAACCTCGTTTGTTCTCTTTCTTGCCTTTGTTCTCTTTCTCTCTCGCCTCTTTCGTTTGCTCTCTTGTCTCGTCTGTTTGCCTCCGTTCTCCTTCTCTCCCGTCTCTCCTATTTGCTCTCTCACCTTGTTTGTTCTCTTTCTCGACTCTGGCACTACTACGAACCTCTAGAACTCTCCAAACTTTCACACCTAGATCTAGCTTCAGCTCCATGCATCACGGCTCATACTCCTCACACTCATGTAAATATTTTATTTGATAATTTTGGTTTAATTCATAGTCCGAACCAAACAAAACCATTATTAAATGGTTTGAAAAAATTTCCAATCTAAACCGTATGATTTGATTTGGAATGGAAAAAAAAAAAAACGAATCATAAGTTATGTTTTGATTTGGTTTTTTTCAAAAATCAAACCAATCCAAACCGTGCTCACTCTTAATATTAAGGACAAGTTTGCTTGGCTGATTTGTATATCTGATTTTGGTGTGTATGAATTCCAAGCAACCAGCTGGTCTCATGTCAGTCTAAATTGGACAAAACGAAAAGGAACCTGAAGACATAAGACCGCATAAAGCCTTAAGTACAGCACATTTTCCATTGCTAAAACCTCCAGACACTTGAAATAATGAATCAGAAGGAAGGTTAAAAACATGTCCAAAACACATTTAAAATTACTGATCAAAGCATAATTAATTCTATCACAATTCGTCTTACCATAACAATTCGAATTCCACAAAGCTTAATGTAAAATAATTTATAAGACACTCATTCCATTATTATGAAGCATTCACACATCCATTATATACATGTGGAGGGTATTTGCTATTTGGCGTGCTAGGTTAATGTGAGTGCATCTACAACATGTATTTGAGAAAAATCATGACTCAAACTCACCTGCTCTCGTAGAAAAGTCCTCAGATATCCTGAGCTCGACTTCAACAACGAATAAACAATACATTAACAAGGAATCAATGCATGAACAACATATATAAGATCAAAGCAGACTTGGCCCCCACCAAAAAAGAAAAGTTCTCACCGTAAAATGCTAACAATTGCTTCTTCAAGAGACTTCATAAGCTGGGGTTTAATGATGTTTGTTGGATGGATATGTATTTTGCATGCTTTCCTGGTTTTTTTACTTTGTCGCAGACGCTTTTGTAGGATGATGCTTCCTTCGTCTTTGGTTTCATGAAATGTTGGGTTGAGAAAATAAACCAACGCTAATGTAGGCCATTCGAAACCACAATCCAGCAGACGAATGCAGTAAACAAACTATAAAGATGATGCCTCCCTCCGTCGTCTTTGGTTTCATAGAAGACACCACAATCCAGCAGATGAATGCAATAGAGAAACACATAAAAGTGGGTTAGATGAAACTGATTTTGTAAATTTCAAGGTGACTTATTTGAATTGTTAGAGCTGTAGGAAGACATCAAGAGGTAATAACTTTTATTGGGGGAAAGTGATCATTTTAGGGCTTTACTTACAGGAGGATTGTGTGGTGCCAAGGAAGAAGGAGGAAGTAAAGTGATTGTAATCAGAGGCAATGAGGGGATGTGGCAACACACACTGACGTTTGACCGTTCATGCAGTTTGTGAGCAGTTTGAGAGAAATAGCATGTAACTATTATTTATATTTAAAATATAGATAAAGGATATAACACACCAAATTGGATTCAAAGGCTTAAATAATATGGACTAAAAAAGAAAAAAAAGAGTAAATTTTCTTCCTTTTTTTATTTTTTTAATTTTTAAAAGTAATAGATATCTATATCCAACATCCTCAACAAATTACTCTTTTCACTATAGATTTATTATTATGCTTTCTAGAATTTTGTGGGCAATAGCTAATGGGTCATCCCCTAACATTTGGGTGGCTAGCCAAGTGCCTTATAGTTTAAAGGATAAATTCTTCTACAAAGAATAAGTTTTCTCTTTCCTCTTATTATTATTATTTTTTTCATGGATTGCATCATGAATTAGACCTAGTTGCTTAGAATTACTATATTAAACATTTGAATATTGTGTGTTCTTGATTTTTGTTTATTGGGTGTGTATTTTATTTTATATGAAATACATTTTAGATTAGGTTAAATATGAAAATAATAAATTAATTAAATCAATTTCTTAACAAACTAACATCAAAATACAAGTAAGACATAAGAAATTATGTATTGTAAATAGGTTAGGTTTTAGAACATAACACAATTAATTAACTAAATAATCTTTTTCTAGAAATAGAAATAGTTGGTTAATTAATTAGGGTAATTTATGCTTTGAAAGGAGGTAATTATTATGTTTTAATACTTTGATAACTTAGAAAAGAAATCAAATGAAACAATTTAAATTGGCCAAATATCTAATAATTGAATATGGTATATTTTAATACCATGACCCTTAATATCATATCCCAATATTCCAATTTGTTGGTTCATTGATTTTATCAATATAGGTGTAGATATTCCCATATTTTACATTGATTAGTAATAGATTTAGATTTTTATTAATTTAATAAATTTCTCTTTACTTAGATATAAGTTAGGCCAATATAGTTGGGAATTAGTTCAAATTCTTGTGGATTTGACCTGGTCTTACCAATATTAATACTATATGTGCAACTTAGTGCACTTGTTAGTATAAAATCCAATTTTGTTTTGAAGCAGTAGCTTTTGCGTATCAAATACATATATACATACATATATATATTAGTAATGACACATCTACATTACGTGCGTAAAAACTAAATAAAACAATATTATACAATGACCGATAATTTATGCATAAGCGATCTAAAAAATGCATAAAAAATACAAGTACCTTTTCTTATTTGTATTAATTAAAATTAAAATTTGATAATTTTCTCTTCTTAACAAAAAATATTAATTTTAAATTCTTTTTGGCATTTTAAATGATAACAATGGTTTTGGAGAATAAGGGGAGAGAAAATAAGCTAATGAGTTAAGGTTTTAGTTGATGGAAGTGGAATTGGATTATATTTGGTAATTTGAAATTTCAATAATGGCAGTTTAGAGAGAAAAAAAAGGGGGAGAGAAAATAGGCTAATGACTTAGTAGGGGTTAATGAGTTGAGGTTTTAGTTGATGGAAGTGGAATTAGGTTAGATTTGGTAATTTAAAATTTAAATTTACTAACTTAATTCATGAGGATGAAATGTTTCATTAGCCAACTACCTTTCCAAAAGAGTTAATAATTAGTTTTAGAGAATATAATTCAAGGATAATTAATGAAATCGTATGATAAAAAAATGTAAAAGACACCAAAAGCAATTAAGAAATCCTTATCCACTTTAATAATATCGATGTAGATAAATATACATATGCGAACATACATATATACATACTACAAAATTAAGTATCACAATGTATGTGTTAGTTTTGCAAACAACTTAGAGTCTAGTGCTCCTGTGGTAACTAAAATACACATGTGAAAGTAGAACATACTAAACACAATTAAATTAGTAATAACAAGAGTCTTGTCTCTGAGACACGAGTCATTAGAACTAAACAAAATATTAATCAACTACTCTCCCTTCAATACAACTAGTCATCACAATTATAGTGGTACTTGATAGCACTTCCCAAATCTTGATTTAGATACCCACTTGTCTCATCACACACAACAATCTCATCTAAAGTGTCTATAGCTAGAAAAGATTTTCCATAAGGGGTGAGCTAATATTTAGTATGTGAATACCACAATCACAAATATAACAAGCAGATCATAAACACACAAATCATCTTAACACTTAGGATAACATTAGACCATAACCACAAACATATACAATATATACATATACGATGTTAGGTACCTTCTAATATCCATGAGTCTATGAGTTAATCTTCATCTATCCAGAGCATTTTGATGCATTGTTCCACTTAAGACATTGTCATAGAGTAGTTGTTGGGATTCCACTCAAAATTCATTGATATTCTTGTTTACTTAAACCTAATCATGCTTATGCAATGCTCGTTTAATTACCATAAATTGTTTAAGTTAATTTAATTCTATCCTAGCAAGTACAATAAGCAAACACATAGGTATGTACTTGGATGGATAAGCTTGACTAAATTTGGGATTCCTATAGCTAGACCTTGATAGAGAAGCATATGGTTAATATTTAAATTATTACCCTTCGCCTATTAATTATCTATAGTATAATTATCTTGTAAACTTGTATCTTAGTTTTGTCAATTTTATAAGATTCTAAACATAAATGCAAAATGAGAAATTGGGTAAAGATTTGATTAAGATATGATTGTATTTTGAATATGGTTTGATTGAATTTAAAGATAGAAGAACAGGGAAGACACATTTAGTTTTGCTTTCTTCTATTGTTTGGATAGTATAGGCCTTATAGTCTAGATACCAAGAATATAATTGGTTTTACCTACTTCTACCATTTGAATAGCATAGGTCTAATAGTCTAGATGAAGAAGACACATTTGGATCTGCTTATTTCAACCATTTAGAAAGCAACAAGATATTTTATAGATTTTGCATAATAGTGGAATTCTATGCGATTTCTCTCTTTGAAGGTTTCATAACTATACACACACCTAACAAAACCCTAACATAGTACTAATCCCCTAGACAAATCCTTAAGACCAAATCTCCAATATTAACCAATCCAAATCTTAATCATCAAAACAATTCACAAAAAAAAAAAAAACTTACTTGAAATTTAAACTTCTCGAATCTTCTTAAACAATGGCAAAGTACCAAACACAATTTTTAGTCACCCCTTTAATTAAAAATCACATATTCTATTAAATAACACATTTATAACTTGTTGCAAGTGCCAACTTTAGAACTTACCAAGAGAAACTCTTTCAAAGTGATTACTTATTGTTATTCTTCTTAAAAAATGTGGAAACACTATATTTTTCCACCAAAATATGAATTAGACACAACTATGGTGGTAATCATCCAAGGAAAACGTGGAAATATACGGTCTTACCTTCAATTTGTGTTTCTGCTTGTGAGGGAAGAGTAAATATTGTCAATGGAAGAAGATGATGTAAGGGGAAGAGAAAGAAAAGAAGAGGATAAAAAAAAATTTTTCATAAATTATAAGCATATCTTTACTTTGTAAGTGTAATTACTAAAGTATTTCAACTTTTAAATTAAAGCATTTATTAATAAAACCTGATGCTACCAACTTCAAATATATAAATATATATGCTTGTATGCATAATTCTAAAAACATATTTTTTAATATAAACAGTGTCATTTTTAGTATAATTGTAAATTTGTAACATTTGCATAATTAATACAAAACAACGTAACTCTTTTATATCTACCTTGTTTTACTATTTATTATGAAAGAATACAACTCTTTTTGAATAGTATATTATTTCCTCAAAACCTATATATAGAACTAATATGTTACAATTTTTTTTATATAATTAAATAATAGAATTTTCCCCATATGTATGACAATTTATAAATACATATTAGTTCAAATTTAATTATAATAATATTTTAAATAAATAATTATTTTTAAATTATATATATATATTTTAAATCAATATCCATATAAAAACAATGACTATTTAACTAGTTGCTTAGAAAAATTGAAATTGTAGAAAAATTAACCCTAATCTCAAGTTCTACTCCCAAGGTTCATCTCATCATTAACTTTGACATTTAAAAAATTTAAAAAAATTTATAGTACATCTATATTTTTAACGAGATTAATTTAATTTTTAATATTATTAATTTATATATTAAAAATAAATATTTAATATATATAATTTACCGATAAGATTAATGATTGGATTAGTGCTGTTAAAATAAAGATGTACCTATAAAGTCATTTTAAAGGCGCCCGGGTTCACTATTTCTCCCGCCCTCACTAAATACGAAAAAAAGAAGCTGAAAGCCAGACACTCTACAGCAACACAAAACGAGGACGAGCTTAACCTCTCATTCTACGTTTCTTCTCTCCTCTTCAACCCCCTATTCCACTTATGAAACGACACCGCTTTTCAGATCTCCATATACCTTTGCACGAATCTCCGTTCTTCAAATGCTAAGTATGACTTCCCTCCCTCTTTCTCTCTACTTAAAAGTTGTAACTTTTCATTGTTTCAGCCTTTTCCTTCTGTGTCGTGTGCAAATTGCGAAGTAGAACTGGCGGGTCTTTCCAATTTTGTTACTTTTTGCAATTAGGGTTAGGGTTTTTATGGAAGAAGCAAGGAGGCTAATTTTGGCTTTGGGTATCGTGGAAAGCTGTATGAAACTGTTCTTGTAAGATCTCGTTTTCAGAAGTGGGGTTTAAGATGACCGGGCAAAATGATAACAATAACAGTGGTAATAGTAAGTCTGATGGTGTTATCAAGTCCCGTGTTGTTCTCGGCGATATTACAAATCGACCGGGCAAAAGAGGATTATCTGAAATTTCTGATGAATCGGGCTCGAAAGCCCGAGATAAGAAAGGTAAATATGACGATACAGAGTTCTTCAAAAAATGCAAGATCCTTGAGAGTAAGATCCGGGAAGCAGTAGAAAGATTGGGGGTTCCGGGGTTTGATGAGCCGGTTTTTTCGTCAAAGGATAAGAAGGCTAGTAATTTGCCTCTCAAGGCTGGTGCGAGTAGTTCAATCACGGAAAACGTAGTGTCTCATGTTCCCTTGCCGTCTGAAACCCCAAGTCAAATCTGTCAGTCGTTTTTTTCAAATGGAAATCCTAATCCCGCAGGTGATGGTGTGAATAGGAGTGACAAGGTGGAAATTGGTGATGTGTCTCAGGAGCGTTGTGTTCCCATAGTCTCACCAGGTTGCATCAAGGAAACTAGTGGTTTTGTTGACATTGATGAACGAGGTTCTCAGGATGAGCCAGTGGCGATAGTAGCTTCAGTTGCTCCCGAAAGCACTGTGCAGGACTCGTTCGTTACCATTGCTTGTCTTAATAATGACAAAGATCTTGGTGTAGGTAAACTGACATCGAGCAAATCTGGGTCTATTGAGTGGTCAAAGTTGCCAAATGCACAGAGTTCTAAGAACTTTGAATTGGAGAGATGCAGAACACTTAAGGATGATGGCTGTGCTAATTTGGATTCGGAGAATGAGTTGCTGAATGGTTGCTCCTGTTCCTTTTGCTTAAAAGGTATTTAAGGATTCTTCATACTTTTCTCGCTTCTCTTTCAGTGCTTGTGTCAGTTCAGAATTCAACTTGTTCTGGGTTTAATTTGAGGCAGATTTTTCTGTTGTCATTGTCAGCTGCTTATATGTGGTCAGACCTCCATTACCAGGATATTAAGGGTCGGATATCAGGTAGCTTATGCACATTCTTGAGCTACTGTGGCCCTTAGGTTTGATGGTACATTTCTTAATTTTCTTGTACATGGTTTTATATACACAGCTTTGAGGAAGAGCCAGAAAGATGCAAACACTTTGGTTCAGAAATCTAGCAAGGGGAAAGATCCTGCCGTCTTTCACTGTTTTGGAAGTTCGGATAGGCCCTCAAAGCTGGAATCTGATCTTATGAATCAGTGGAGGTCGCTCTTTCTTCATATGGAAGATGTGTTACTCTCTGAGAGCACCCAACTTGTGAGCACTTTGTTTTTTTTTTTTTTGTTGATATACTGGTTTTCTAGGGCCATCTCGTTGTTCCATGCTAATAATTTAGAATTTAGGTAACTCTATTTTATAAGAATGAAGAACCGTATTGCATACTTTGGTTAAAACCTTTGGAGGCAACAACCTTGTAGCCTAATAAGGAGCATCTATGTTCTTAGTTATGGGTCTAGAGTCTGAACCCTAGTTCGTGCATATTGACATAAAACAAAAGTAGAATGTGGCAACTCAATTGCGATGATGTCTTACCTTCCTGCTTTAAGTGTTCCTGCACAGTTTTTACTTGGTTTCAAGTAACCTAGAATTTCTTTTCCATTGTCCTTTGCAGCACTCAAGTTATAATGCACTGCGAGATTTGAGGGAAAATTGCAAGATGGATCTGGAATCAATTAATGGGGTACCTGCAAACAGACAATAATGTGCTCCTGATTCTTTTTGCTCGCAAGATCAACCATATGCTGCTTATGTACAAGTAGGTAGATAGAATGATTTGTGTTGTTGTCCATAGATGACATCCATTGCTTACACCTGTTATGAAGGCTGGCTTATCTTGAAGAGCATTTATAAGATAACTCTTTCTGTCTTTGTTGAATCTTTACTTCCTGCTTGTTGGAACTTATGATATTCTTCTACTTCAGTTAGTACTTTTAACCTCATTGTAGAAAAACTTATAAACATAAGGTAGAATTTACCTTTACAGTGGCTATGCATTTTATCCTGTTGGTTACATGGGGTAGCATGCAAACTATTTACTCTGTTAGCATTTACTTGTACTGAGGCTTAAAAGTTCAGGAAAGTATGTTTCTGGTTCCAGTAAGCATACGATTGCTGTTGCATGAAAAGTTGCAGATTTTAGGGTCCCTTTGGTTTATTTATTTATTTGGGTACCTCTTTGAATGTGTTTACCAAAAATAAGATACCAAAAAGATAAAAGTATAAATACATATATATCCCTTTCATAAAATTAAATACATAACAAATCTTTATAAAGTTGGGCTTATCTACCAATTACTTTATTTTTACAAAATTATCAATTAATGTTTCATTCTTCAATGCATAAAGTATTATTTTTAGACATTTTCTCTTAAAAAGTATGTAAATTTTTATTTTCTAATTTTCATTTTCAAATTGTTTTTGTCATAATTATGGAATTAAAAAAAAAGATACATTATAAGCTAGTTTTCCAAACACTAGACTTTAAATGAATGCAAATCAAATATGGATAAGATATATATATATATATATATATATATATAAAGATTCTTGATGATTTTACATTTGAGTTGCTTGTTTTGATGTGATCTTTGCTTGGAAATACCTTAAACCTTTGGCTATTCCCCTGCACCACCCTACCCCATTTGCATAGTAATTCCTTGGCCCATGGGAATAGAATTTTCAAACATTTTTTCAAGCTTATCCCACTTGAAATACATCTATTAACTTATCAAAGGCTATTATAATACCTTTCCTTATATTACCTAATAACATTCCCATGAACTAAAAGTTGGAATAGTTATTCTTGGAACCAAAGAATGAAATTTAAGTTGATAGGTTATGAGGAGAGCATTCTCTTGTATACAAGAAGTCTCCATTGATGGATGGTAATATTATTATGATCTAACAACTATGATACAATCTTACTTAACTTCATCTGTCTCCACCTATTAAGATTTAATGTATTCGAACAGTTTTAGAATTGTCCTAAAAATAGATCGGGTCTTGGTCGTGGCTTTACATATTATAATGAGCTTTATGTACAAGTATAAAAAAAAAAAGAAAAAAGAAAAATGGGCTTGAGGAATGAGCTCACTACTTTTTTCCCCATTTAAACTAGTGATCTTCCCATTGCCTTGTACTCCTTGGAGAACTTCTCTACTAAATGGCTAAAGTGTACATATTCCATTGTGTTCTCCTAGATTGTCTCACTCGAAAGTGAGCCTTTCCATTATACTAGGTATTTTAAGTAAGACGATTGGGTTAGATCTCTTGTTAAGTACCCTTGGAGGATCTCTACCTTCCTTCTACTTTCTTGTCTTGTACCCTTAAGGATTCTCCTTCCGATGGTTGCTTGAGGCTCTTCCTCCTTTATTTAGCACACTAGACAAGCTTTAATGAAGACTTTTATGTTCTTTGACATTTTTGGTTAGTGAAACCTGTCTTCTATCTTAGCTAGTATTTGATAAACATTTGGGTGCTCTGGTTCAAATCATGGAATTGCTTTATGATCTTCCTAAGAAGACCTCGTAATCCAGGATGTGTACTTTCTTCCTTTCCTATAAAGTAGCCTAACCTCTATTCAATATTTCTTGATTTAGCCTCCTTACTCTAGTATTAACTTGACCTAAGGATCTTAGGCTAAGTTTTACTTAATCCACTCCATTGTTACCTTAAGCTTTGGGTCCTCTACTTCTTGGTTTGAAGTATTATCTCTTATCTCTCTTGACTCTTTTTCCTTTAGTTTTGCCTCTTTTCTAGGTGGTTTAGGTTTAGAAAGTTCCTTGAGTTTCTTTGCTTGAGCATTCCCCTTTGCCTTAGGCATCTTTGCCTTCTAGTCCACTTCCTTCAATGTTTAGGTTGTGGGTTTCTTAAGCTTCGTCCTATTAGTAGCTTGCACAGAATATAAAAGCTTTTGGGTTTGATTTGGGTTATGGTTCATCAGGACTATGCATTGTTACCCTCTGTCCTTGATCATAATACAATTTGTGGATGATCGTCAAGTTTTGCCTTTGCTCTCTACTAACCCACCTAAAAGTCAATATCCTAAATTGCCACAATTGCGGGGACTTCCTATAAATCGACAAATCTTCTTTTGCCCTTTTGAATCTTAAGGCCTAATTTTTCAACTGTCTTTAGAGATGAAGAGGTTAGTTGCCCCAATATCTACTAAAGCATTCATTTATCAACTTGTAACAATATTCTTCACATATATTAGGCTTTGGACTCCCAAGGTGGGCTTTACTTTGTATAATGCTGAACCGCCTCAGAATTCCAAGCTTATAGTTAGCTTGGATCTCCTCCTTATCTTTTTCATTGTTGTAACTAGGGCTTGTGCAAATGAAGTAGGAAAGCTTCCTCCTAGGTGGCTCCTCATCTATATGAGTCTTACCCTTCTAGGTTGGGTTTTTGTCATTCCCTCTTAGGCTTAGGTATAGCTCTTTTTGGACTCCCCCACTTTTTTCCATGGTTACCTTTTATTACATCCTTCTTAGGTCATTCACTTGACCTAAACTTTATCAAGCTGTTAATAGTGGCTATGGCATGTGTTAAGGTTTAGATTCCATGCCTCTATAGCTCTATTTGGGCTTATCCCTGTAGGCCATTACAAAAGGTGAACATGGCATCTTTATCATGAGATCTTCAATAATAATTTTGAAAATTTCTACATAGTCTTTGATGGATGCTTTATGCTCTAACCGCCTTATTTAGCACACCCATCACATTAAAGTATTGCTCCAAGTTGAGGAAGTTGTTAATTTCCTTCTTGTTTCTAGACTTGTTGAAACTCTTAAGCTTAAGTACTTATACTTTTACCACAACCCCTAAATGAGATGATCCATATCTAGCCTTAAAGCATTATTGGACGTAGACCTTTAATTTATCTTGCTCTCTTCAAGGACTACATCATCTCCTTTAGAGCAACATCCCTCAACCCTTTAAACACCTCACTTAGGAACTTTTTTTCCAGCTTCTCCAAACCTTCCTCAACCTTTTAAGCTTGATCTAGCATGTCGACAATAGCTAACTCCATCATAGACCCCCTTAGCTTCCAAGCCACAATCTAGTCTTGGCTACAACGTTTATCTACAGATCTAATAGTGATAGGGAAATAAGATCTTTGTTGCTAAATCTTGAGGCTCTAATGCCTTCACTAAGTTGTTATCCTTAGGTGGCACTAAGCAACTTTAATACCACAAGAACCTTTTCGAAAAAGAAAGGGGGAAGGTTGTGAACTTAAAGGGGGAAGGTTGACTACATATTCCATTGTGGTGTTTAGAAATGAGATTAGTCGAGAGAGAGAAAATGCTCTCACCTCTCTCCTACCCTTTCCCGTACCCCTACCTAAAAGACCACTTCTTTTAGGCCAAAAACCACACATTCCCCCTCCCCCCCTCCCTGTCCCGTACACTGCCGTCGTTGATGGAATTACATGGTAACCAACTTCATGAACCACCTCATATGTCGGCCATAGACGGTTGGAGTATACTTGAGGAACATTTCCCTCCCCTCTACTTCGGAAAACTAGTTGTAACTCCCCTTGGCACGCCTCCAAATGCTGGTGTGATCGGCCTGCCAAATAAGGAAAAAGCAGAGTTACCTTTTCACTCTAGGGGAAAAGTTCAAGTTGACCTAACCAAAAATGGAAATCTTGATCCTTGTGCCCCTGTTGGAGTGCCTTCTGGCCCGTCACCAGCCGCATGGCAGTCCTAGAATCAGACCTCGTGCCCCACCCCCTTTCTACTCTCCCCAAGCCCTTTCCTCCTTTGGCAAAACCACCTTGGAATCACCCAACCGGCTGGAAAAAAACCATGAAACCAGAAACCACCAGCAAGCACCTTCCTTTCCAACAATTTCTTCCTCCGGTGGCCAAACCGCAAGGAAATCCTACGCCCATGCTTGCAGCTCAGCAGATGCGGATGACCTCAACTTCAAACTTAAGTTCCACCCACCGGATTTGAAGGGTCGAATGCCACGAGTGAAAATACCCCTTGCGGTGGAAGAGGCCGGAGCTGACTACTGGTCGTCTACACTCGTTGGTTTCTTCCTTGGGTGTCGGCTGCCATTCCAGCTTGTCCATGACTTGGCATTCCGCCTCTGGAAAGAACATGGACTCCTTGAAGTCTTGGGAAGTAAACAAAGGTATTTCTACTTTAGGTTCCCCCAAGGATCAGACCTCACTCCCCTACTCGAAAGGACCTGGTATTTTGCACAAAGATACCTCATCCTTCAAACATGGAGGCGCGGCATGGCACTCGAAAAACCCTAGCCAACTAATGTCCCCGTTTGGACCTTGCTTCAACATGTTCCTTATGAATACCTAACTGAAGATGGCATTAGCTACATTGCAAGTGGTATCGGAATCCCCTTTAAGGCTGATGCACTCACCGCTGTTAGGAAGAGGGCAAACCATGCTAGAGTGTTGATTGAGTTGGATGCGAGAGATGAGTTGGCTTCCAACATCGAGGTTGTTAGTTCTGATGGGTCCACATCTACTATAATTGTCCAGTATCAGGGCCTCCCCCGTAGATGTGGGGAATGCAAGGTGTTTGGCCACTTGTGCCACCCCAACAAAGTGGGGACCTCCACTATTGGCCCTAGCGACCAGAACTCTAAGATTAACAAGGGATAGTGGATTTCGATAGGTGGAGGCCGGAAAGAGAAGGTGAGCCCCTCTGTAGGCTCCAAGCAGCATGCCAATGGCGCCGACGCATGTAGCCTTTCACCTACAACCGCAGCAACTGAGGGTGGGCAGATGGGCAGCCCAGCTGATGTATCTACGAACCCCCCCCCCCCCACTTGGCTCCCAAGGCCAACCCAGCTGACAACCATATCAACGATAGTGTCCACAAACATGCTTTTGATTCCGGAACAGGTGCTGATGGGCAGCAACAAGAGATAACGATCCTTAAAGAGCCTAACCTAGAAACTGATGTTCCACACGTTCTAAGCACCAGCGACACTCCTGTCCAGCAGTCTGATCAACCTACATTCCCCTACAATGATGTCCCAACACCACCCAAAGATGACCTTGCAACGGATGATTTTGAAAACACTCCACTTTGCAAGATAGTCCCCCATCTATGCCACGGTCAAGGCAGCAATCCGAAACTCCCGAAGGGCTCCACCTCTTCTAATAGGCGCAAGAAGAAGGCGCGGAAGAGGAGAAGATCCTTCACCTAGCCATCTACCTACATCCCCCAATGCATATTGCCGCTTGGAATGTCAGGGGTCTAAATGATCCCATTAAGGTTACTGAAGTTAAAAGGATTTGCAATGATCACAAGATAAGTTGCATTGGCTTGCTTGAGACAAAGGTCAATCCACAGAATGAAGCATCTATTAAGAATGCATTGGGCGTAACTTGGCAAGTTAGAATAAAATAGGAAATATTACGGGCATGGCATCCTTCCTATGGTAAAGGTTACTGGAAAAAAGCTATTTTCATTCAGAAGGCTTAACTAGGCTTGGCGAAAGTACTCTTATTTATGTGAGAGAGAAAATGCTCTCTCCTCTCTCTTACCCATGCCCCTTCCCACCCCTTTAGAGGACCACTTCCTTTAGGTGCCCAAAATTTCCCCATTACTCCCATACACTACCCTATCTCGCCCATACTTTGCCCAACAACTAACACCTAAAATGGAAACCTTCGGCAACCTACAACCCGGATCCCACAGCACATCCCCCAAGGTAGATTGCAAAAGCTGCCTTCAAGAGGAAAAAACAAAAGTCACTTTTGTTACCTCAAACAGCCTCCTGGCAAACAAAGATGGAAATGGAAATTTTGAGCCTTGTGCCAGGTCAACTCATGCCACCTTGCAGCCTGGCTGCCCCCACTTGTTAGACCACTTAACCAATGACACACCCCTGCCACACTCTGCTACGTCTGCCACACAAACTACCTCGAGGGAAACCACCAACTCCCAGGGCCACCCATCAACCGGAAACCACCGCTCACTAGCCACTCCACCCGTGTCTCCCTCTAGCTTTCCGAAGTCCTACGCAGCTGCTTGTGCCTCTGACCAGCCTAAGCTAACTACTACCGGCTGCCCTATCGACGCCAATGACTTCCCACTTCGGTTCATTCCTCCGGTGAACAAAGGCCCCACTACTCGAGTCGCCATCCCGCTAGCTGTGGAAAACCAGGGTGCAAACTACTGGGAGTCCACCTTCGTAGGTTACTTTCTAGGCCGAAGGATACCATACCAATTGGTCAAGACAATTGCATTCCGGCCGTGGAAAGACCTTAGACTGGCAGAGGTCCTAGGCAACAAGGAAGGCGTCTTCTACTTCAGATTCAACTTCGGGGCAGACCTCACGTCCATCTTGGAGAAGCACTGGCATTTTGCCCAAAGGTTCCTCATGCTTCACAAATGGAGGAGAGGGCTGCCACTCGATAAGCCCTAGCCAACCAAGCTGCCGGTCTGGGCGCAACTTACTGGAGTTCCTTGCGAATTCCTTAGTTCGGAGGGGATCAGTTACATTGCAAGTGCAGTAGGAGTCCCCCTCAAAGCAAACACCCTCACCATGGCGTGTCAGTGGGCAAACCATGCTAGAATCCTAGTGGAGATTGATGCGCGGGAGGACCTTGTAACTGCTATGGAGGTGGAAGTGGCACCACGCTGGTCCAAGTTGCATACCAATGGCTTCCCCCTCGATGTGGGGAATGCCTCGTCTTTGGTCACAAGTGCGGCCAAGCCCCTCCATCGCAACAGCAGCAGCAGCAACAACCAGCCTCAGCTATCTAACATGTAGCTAATGACGAGCAATGGAAGCTGAGTCATCGGTCTGGAAAAGATAGGAGGAAAGGGAAGGCACACGAGGAGGGTGCAGAAGCTCCTCCAAGCAGTGAGGAGAGTAAGAAGTAGGGGGGAGAACAGACCGTGGACAGTTCCAAGGGGGAAACTAACACCCCACCTGCGCTAGAGGAGTTGGGGAAACCTGGTTTGGACCCTTTACCTTCAACAACCAAGGAGGATGCAATGGCACCATGTGGGGACATGACAGGACTGGGCACGTTCGAAGGAAAGGACTGCAGGCCAGAATTGGACAAGTCAGACGGAACTCCTCCCACGGATGACCTTGCAGCGGATGATTTTGAGAACACTCCACTTTACAAGCTTATCCCCCACCAACGCCCCGGACATGGCAGCAATCAGAAGGGCTCTACCTCTTCCAATAGGCGCAAGAAGAAGCCTTTGACACGATCAAATGGGATTTTTTTATGTCTACTCTCTACGCTATGGGCTTCCCTCCCCACTTATGCTCCCTGATTCATCAATGCATCTCTACCCCGAAGTTCTCCATCAACATTAATGGGGAACTCACGGGATACTTCTCAAGTAGGAGGGGGCTTAGGCAAGGCGATTTGTTATCTCTTTATCTATTTGTGTTGGGAATGGAGATCCTGTCTTTCCAACTGAGGCGGCTAGCTGCACACCCCCAATTCTCCCTCCATTGGAGATGCAGGAAGGAGAAATTAACTCATCTATGCTTTGCAGATGATCTTCTCATTTTCTCTAAAGGTAACCTCCAATCGGTTTCCTTGATTAAGTTAACACTGCAGCAATTTCACTCTATGTCAGGCTTGGAAGCCAACAACAACAAGAGCAATATCTTCTTTTCTCATGTTCCCACTACTGAGAAGGAGGCCATTCTATCTCTCACCCAGTTCCAGGAAGGTTCACTGCAAGTATGCTACCTGGGGATTCCCCTCTCCTCTTCCAAACTACGTAAAGAAGATTATGATGCCTTGCTAGAGCGAATGTTATCTCGGGTCTCATCTTGGACATCTAGATACCTCTCTTATGCAAGGAGACTGCAACTAATCAAATCCGTCATCGTCTCCATTCAAATCCATTGGAGCAATATATTCATGCTTCCCAAGTACGTTACAAGGAAGATGGATAGCTTACTTAGGAACTTCCTATGGAGTGGAGACCCTCACATGTACACTAAGGCCAAGGTCAGATGGAACGAAGTTTGCAAACCACTTAAATATGGGGGCTTAGGCATCCCAGACCTTCACCTATGGAACAAAGCCATCCAGATAAAGCACATTTGGCGCCTCTGCAGGGAAGGGCCTAAAACCCTTTGGCCTGAATGGGTCTATTCTACTCTCCTGAAAGGGTGAAGCTTCTGGACACAGAAACCATCTGCAACATGCTCTTGGACATGGAAGAAATTACTGAAACTCAGATGTTTAGTCCGGCCCTGCTTTCAATGGGTCCCCAACAATGGCCTCACCATCTCCCTTTGGTCTGACTTTTGGCTCCCAATAGGACCCTTGGATCAGCTTTTCAGTGCACGTGCAATGGGTAACATTGGCCTCCCTCTTACCACCAAGCTTTGTTCCCTCATGGAAGGTAATGAATGGTGCATCCCAGAGGCAGTGCTCAATATGAATATCCAG
The DNA here is from genome assembly GCA_037954665.1 of Laguncularia racemosa. Lineage (NCBI taxonomy): Eukaryota > Viridiplantae > Streptophyta > Magnoliopsida > Myrtales > Combretaceae > Laguncularia > Laguncularia racemosa. Next base: position 1,518,078 of record JBBMOL010000097.1, on the reverse strand, counting down.
ATCCTTGCCTCCCTCCTTCCCAATGCATCAGCTAATGACCACCTCAGATGGATCTACTCTGGCACGGGTGGCTACACAACTAAGAGTGGGTATGCATTCTTCTCCCCCACACCACGGGAAGTCCCTTGGGCGAAGGTGATCTGGAATAAATACTCAATCCTTAGACACTCTTTTATCTTATGGCTAGCCTGGCTACACAAGCTAACTACCCTTGACAAATTGGAATCATGGGGCGTGACTACTTCTACCACGTGCTTCTTGTGCAACAGGGCTTGGAAGATCACACCCACCTCTTCTTCAATTGCAATTATTCTCGCTTGATATGGACAGCGGTTTGTGACCACCTTCATTGCCCGGTACACTTCCAAAGTTGGTAAGGGGCTACTTCTCTACTATTGGCCTCAACTGGCTCCAACTCTCCCGACTTCAATAGAAGATATGCTGCACTAGCTGCTTCGGTGTATTGTATTTGGAGAGTGCGTAACAATGTACGCCTAGGGAACCACATCCCCAGCCGGGGTTCTGTTGTAAACCAAATTAGAGCTTATTCCTTTGTCTAGTAACACTTTCATGTAGCTCTTTATCTTCGCTTTTGCTTTACTCTGTCCTTATGACTATGATGTAAATTTTCCCGGCTTACGATTGTACACATTTGGATATCAATAAAATTTAACTTATCCAAAAAAGTTAGAATAAATGCGATGGCTAGAAAGCGAATGTGGCTAGCTTGGAAGCTTAGTGAATGGGTCGTTAGCATTGAATCGGAGCACCCCCAATTCATGCATTGCAAACTCGTCAACACGAGATCTAGTACCACCTTCTTTGCCACCCTTTGGTGCAATATTGTGAATAAAATGCCATCCACATACCCCTTTCCATGGATAGTTCTTGGGGATTTCAACACCACTAAATCCCCCATGGAGAAATTGGGTGGGAGAATGCACCTCACTAAGGAAATGGTGGAACTGCAAAGTTGTATTTCACAAGCGGAGTTGGAGGACTTGAACTATGTAGGAGACTTCTTCACTTGGTCTAATCGTTAAGTGAGCAACCCCATTCTACGCAAGTTGGATAGAATCATGGTAAACCAACAATGGATCCAGCTGTTGCCCAGAACTCATGCCCAGTTTGCTTCCCCAACCTTCTCGGACCATTCCCTTGCCATTACTCACATTGACACTACCCTAACTGCCAAGAAGTCTCCTTTCAAGTTCTTTAATTTTTGGGCTGATCACAAGAACTTCAAAGACATTGTGAGTAACACATGGAGTATGGATATTGCTGGGTCCAAAATGTTCCAAGTCGTCCGAAAGCTTAAAATTCTCAAACAAGAACTCCGGCAGTTAAACAAGAATGAATTTTCCCACCTCCCTATCAAGGTTGAGATGGCAAAAGCTAGACTACAGGCTCTACAAGCTGGTGTCCATGGGAATGGAAATACTTCCTTGATGGAAGAGGAAAAAGAAGCATATAAAGCCTATTACCTACTACGAGGAGTTGAGGAAAGTTTCTATAAACAAAAATCAAGGGCACACTGGCTGAAATTGGGGGATAGGAATACTTCATTCTTCCACAAAACCATGAGGAACTTGCATAACCATAGTCACATACACCATCTACTTAGAGATGACGAGAGGGAGGTCTTTGGGGATGTGGAGGTAAAGGCACTTGCAGTGGAACATTTCCAGAAACTTTATGATTGTCTTCCTTCCGATTCTATTTTGGAAGATGTCAGCGATATGGTCACACGGAGGTTGAGCAACCAGCAATGAATTGAACTAGCTCTTCCTTTCACTGATGATGAGATTAAATAGGGGTTTTTCTCTCAAGCAAATGATAAAGCCCCAAGGCCTGATGGCTACACTACTAAGTTCTTCAAAGCCACCTGGGGGATTATTGGTAAGGACCTTTTGGAAGCATCAAAAGAATTCTTGGCATCTGGACACCTACTCAAAGAGATTAACTCTTCCATCATCTCCTTGGTTCATAAAATTGCCAACCCATCTAGATTTGGAGAATTTCGCCTTATTACCTACTGCAACGTCATTTACAAGGCCATCTTTAAAGTCATTGCAAAGCGTATCAAAAGGGTCCTTCCATCCTTAGTGGGCAGAGAGCAAGTGGCTTTCATCCCTGAAAGAAGAATCATTGACAATATCTTCTTTGCTCAAGAATTGATGGCAGGCTATCGTACTCAATCCACTTCACCTCGGTGTACCCTTAAGGTAGACCTCCAGAAAGCCTTTGACACAATTAGATGGGACTTTTTGATGACTACTCTTCAAGCTATGAACTTTCCTCCCCACTTATGCACCCTGGTTCACAAATGCATCTCCACCCCAAAGTTCTCCATCAACATCAACGGGGAACTCATGGGCTACTTCCCTAGTAAGAGGGGGCTTAGGCAAGGTGATCCATTATCTCCTTACCTTTTTGTGTTGGGAATGGAGATCCTGTTTACCCAACTGAGACGGCTGACTGAACACCCCCAATTCCCCTCCATTGGAGATGCAAGAACGAGAAATTAACCCATCTATGCTTTGTAGATGATCTTCTCATTTTCTCTAAAGGTAACCTCCAATCAGTTTCCTTGATTAAGTTAACACTCCAGCGGTTTCACTCTATGTCAGGCTTGGAAGTCAATAATAACAAGAGCATTATCTTCTTCTCTCATATTCCCACAACTAAGAAGGAGGCAATCCTATCTTTGACCCAATTCTAGGAAGGTTCACTGCCAGTACGTTACCTTGGGGTCCCCCTCTCTTCTTCCAAACTGCCTAAAGAAGATTATGATGCCTTGTTAGAGAGAATGTTATCTTAGGTTTCATCTTGAACGACTAGATACCTCTCCTATGCGGGGAGATTGCAATTGATCAAATCCGTTCTTGTCTCCCTGCAAGTCCATTGGAGCAATGTATTCTTACTTCCCAAATATATTACTAGGAAGATGGACAGCCTACTCAGGAACTTTATGTGGAGTGGAAACCCTCATACCTACACTAAGGCCAAGGTAAGATGGAACGAAGTTTGCAAACCACTTAAGTGTGGGGGCCTAGGCATTCTAGACCTTCACCAATGGAACAAAGCCATCCATGAGGGAACAAAGCTTGGTGGTAGGAGGGAGGCCGGTGCTACCCATCTCACGTGCACTGAATAACAGATCTAAGGGACCTATTAGAAGCCAAAAGTCTGACTAAAGGGAGATGGTGAGACCATTATTAAGGATCCATTGAAAGCAGGGGCATACTAAGCATATGAGTTTAAGCAATTCCTAGACACCTGTTTATCTTATAGCTAGCTTGGTTACACAAGCTAACCACATTAGACAAGTTGGAAGCATGGGGCGTGATTACTTCTACTACGTGCTTCCTGTGCCAACAGAGCTAGGAAGACCACCCCCACCTCTTCTTCAATTGCAGCTATTCTTGCTTGATATGGACCACGGTTTGTGACTTCCCTCATTGCCCGTCATACTTCAGAAGCTGGCAAGGGGCTACATCTTTACTACTGGCCTCAACGGGCTCCAACTCTCCCAACTTCAATAGACGATGTGCTGCACTAGCTGTGACGGTGTATTGTATTTGGAGAATGCGTAACAATGTACGCCTAGGGAACCATATCCTCAGTTGGGGTTCTATTGTAAACCAAATTAAAGCTTATTCCTCAGCCTTGTAATACTCTCAATTAGCTCTTTATCTTTGCATTGTTTTACTTTGTTCTTAAGACTATGATGTAAATCTTCTTGGCTTACGGTTGTACACTTTTGGATATCGATAAAACTTAACTTATCCAAAAAAAAAAAAAAACTTTAGGGCTGACCACAACGATTTCAAGGAGATAGTTAGTAGCATATGGAAGAGGGAAGTGAAGGGATCCAAGATGTTTCAGGTGGTTAAGAAACTCAAACAACTTAAGGCAGAATTTAGAACCTTGAATCGATTTGAATTCTCTAACTTGTTTAGTCGGGTTAGGAAGCAAAGGATCACCTAGTTCATGTTTAAGCTCAAATACATGCCATGGGGAACACTGCTTGCATGGAAGAAGAGAGGGTTGCCTTTAGAGCATATTACCTACTACGAAGGGTTGGGGAGAGCTTTTACAAGCAAAAATCAAGAACCAAGTGGTTGAAGTTAGGAGATAAAAACACCTCATACTTCCATAAGGCCATGAAAAGCTTACATAACCAAAGTGCCTTATACTGCTTGAGTAGGGAGGATGGTAGTGAGGCAATTGGAGAAACTAAAGTAAAAGCTCTAGTAGTAGGTTACTTCCAGCAACTCTATGACAAACCTCCTACGCTTGGCAGCCTGGAGGATGTTAGAGACATGGTGACTTGGACCCTGAATGAGCAGTAAAGAAACGAGCTCGATGCTCCATTTATGGATGATGAGATCAAATGGGGCTTCACATCACAAGCTAATGAAAAAGCATTAGGATCAAATGGTTACACGGTTAGATTCTTTAAGGAGGCTTGGGAAACCATTGGTGCTGAACTGATTGTTGCAACAAGAGAATTTCTGTTATCTGGCCATCTACTCAAGGAAATTAATGCCACAATCATATCCTTTGTGCCTAAGGTGGCAAACCCCACCAAGTTGGGGGATTTTTGACCTATAACTTGCTGCAATGTACTTTATAAGGCAATCTCCAAAGTCTTTGCAACACGCATTAAGAACATCTTTAGTTGGTAGGGAACGGTCGGCTTTTATCCCAGGCAGAAGGATAACAAACAATATCTTCATTGCGCAAGAGTTAATGGTAGGGTACCACTCACATTCGGGAACATCAAGATGCACTTTAAAGGTGGACCTACAGAAGGCCTATGATACAATACATTGGGATTTTTTATTGGCAGTCCTAAAGGCGATAAAGTTTCCCTAAAATATCTGCACACTTTGCGCAATACATCACTACTCCTAAGTTTTCCATTAACATAAATAGAGAATTGACTAGTTATTTTGCAAATAGGAGAGGGTTAAGATAAGGGGACCTTATCTTCCCCTATTTATTTGTATTAGGTATGGAAGTGCTCTCCACATCACTGAGGAGACTGACTTTTAACCCCCAATTCTCTCCATTGGCAATGTAAGTCTAAAAAACCAACCTATATTTGTTTTGCAGACGACCTACTCATATTTGCACATGGCAATGTTAAGTCCATATTATTGGTCATGAATACCTTACAATACTTTCACACTATTTCTAGATTGGAGGCAAATAATAACAAGAGCAGTATATTATTCTCTAATGTCACCTTGAGGACCAAAGAGGACATCATTTGTGCCACCCAATTCCGTGAAAGTGAACTGCCAGTATTCTACCCGGGGGTCTCGCTCATATCTTTGAAGCTCAAGAAGGTGGATTGTGAGGCACTCCTGGAGAGAACCTTAGCACGCATTACCTCGTGGACATCCAAGTACTTGTCTTATGTAGGTAGATTACAATTAGTTAAATCAGTCCTATTCTCTATGCAGGTATATTGGTGCTCTGTGTTTGTTCTCCCTAAGTCTATCATAATAAGAATTGACCAGTTACTTAAGAACTTCCTATGGAGTGGTCAGCTAAACACATACACTAAGGCCAAAGTGCGTTGGGAAAATGTTTGCAAGCCGTTGAGGAGTGGGGGATTAGGAATTCTGAATCTACAATAGTGGAACAAGGCTATCTAAATTAAGCATATATAGCACTTATGTAAGGATGGACCAAAGAGCTTAGGGCTAGAATGGGCACATTCTACCTTATTGAAAGGCAAAAACTTCTGGTATGCTAAGGCACCTGCTATATGCTCATGGTCTTGAAGAAAGCTACTGAAACTGAGGACTATGGTTCAAGCATGCTTTCTATGAGAACCTGATATTGGGTTAGAGATATCACTATGGGTGGATTATTGGTTCTCAATAGGCCCCTTGGATACGCTATATATTGCTAGGGAGATGGGCGGCACTGGATTCCAACCCCCCCCCCCCCCCCCCCCCCCCTCAATAACAAAACTCTGCTCCCTAATGAATGAGAATGAATGGAGCATTCCGGATACTTTGTTTTAGACTAACATCCATATACCGCCTTCCTTATAACTGAATGTCTCTCTCTTAGATTGACTTTGTTGGATACATTCGAGTTTAGGAGAGTACTCTATCAGAAGTGGCTATGAATTCCTTAGCCCTCTAGATACTGCAAGGCTATGGTGTAAAGTGGTCTGGAATAACACCTCCTTGTCGAGGCATTCTTTTATATTATGGCTAACTTGGTAAGGAAAACTGGCTACTCTAGATAGAATGATCTCTTGGGGAATCTCAACACCTGTAACATGCTTTCTCTATAACCAAGGAATGGAAAACCATGATCACCTTTTCTTCACCTGCAGTTACACATCGCTGATATGGAGTTGGTTTGTGATCACTTACAATGTCCCTCTTTCCGTACATGGCAAGGAGCCACAAATGCTTTGGTGGCAATGGTGGATTCCTCGACCCCAACAGTTAAAACGTGGAGAGCGGCCCTTGTGGCGTCAGTATGCTACATATTGCAAATGTGTAATAGCGTATGTCTAGGGAAAAATCTACTTATTGTGGGTTCTATTGTAAACTAGATCAGAACGTATGACACTCTGATGTAGGCTAGAGTTGAACCTTAGCTAAGGCACTTTGCTTTTGCGTTTGTACCATTGCTGTATGTTATATTTGCCACTTGGCAGTTGTAAACTTTTCATTTGGATTAATAAAATTTCATTTATCCAAAAAAACTTATTGGTAGTGTTCTCAGATACAACATTTACTTCCATCTCTATCGAGGAATTTTCTTCGTTACCATTTATCACATATGGGCTCTTCTATGTATCATCCATCATGTGCGACACTTAGATTCTTTGAAATTCTTGTTGAGGGACTAAGTAAGCCTTCCTATTAAAAAAATATAAGAGCACACTTACTAGGAAGACAATCTAGATAGAGAAAGACACTAAAAAGTAAGAAATGAACTTTGTATTTTTGAATCAATTACAAATGAGGGAAACATCTCCTAATATATAAGAAGCCTTTATCACGGATGGCCAACATTTTTAATCTAACAGCTATGGTATAATTTTAACTACCCTAACCTAACTATTCCACTTACCAAGGTTTAATATAAAGGGACGGTTTCAAAACTTTTTTAGAAATGGACCGGATCTTAGTCATGGGCTTTGCAAATGATGAACCTCTAAGTACAAGTGTAAAAGATGAAAAATGGGCTTAGCAATGAGCTCATGACATGTGCGGCAAGTTGCCAAAAAGCCGAATAAAATTGGCTCAGATAACTATAAGTTGTGCCACAAGGATTCTTGGAATGATTTTCTGGGCCAGTCTCGCAGCATGGTTAAAGGGCAAGATTTCTGTATTAGCATTGTGAAACCAGTTCCCCAACAAGCATATCGGTTTGCTGAAAGGGTGTACGTGCTGTATTTCATTTACAAATAATGGGTACCTGAACTATTAACGAGTACATCACCTACGTCGGACACTTTTTTCTGCAACATGTCCAACAACGCTTTTCAATGAAGGGATTGACAAACAGTGAAATCTATAGGAGCACGACACAACATGCTTGATTGGAGCTTTCTCTGATTTGATCTTGACAATGCTCCAACTTGAATTCCTTGACTTCTACAAATGTGAACTGTGGTCGTTTCTCCATGTTGACGAACCGGGGGAAGAATTGAAAGAGCTCCCGTAGTTAATGTATTAAAAGCCATGCTTGTTGCAAATCTGAAAGAAAGCCCTACATATACGTATAAATCTAGGGTTCTATCCACAAATATAATGCACCTATAACAGCTGTAGTGAATTCTGCACTTCTAATCGTGATTTTTTCCAACTCCCACCACATTAAGAAATGGCTAACAAGAAACTTTTTTAAAAATGATCCCCATTCGCTGTTTGGATTTGTCAATTAAAGTGGCATGCAGCTGTAGAGATGGAAAAACCCAACCGGTCTTGTCGACTAAGAATTACAAGTTAACATTGGAAACATACATTGGCGATTTTACAGAGTAAAGTGACATACTTAAATGGACGAGTACAAAACATCTTTCTATTTTTCATGTCACGAATTAAAATAGTAAATCAGAATAACCATCTATTGAATTACCCATGGGAACTATGAACTGACCACTCCATGACCCTGGCTAAATAGTTCAGAATATACAGAAAACATTACAAGGTTGAAAATGTTCCCTAATCAAACACCAAGATTTCCTTATTGGCAACATTAGATCATCAGGCGACAATGAAAGGATACTGGGGCCCTTTACACATTCACATTTGTCTAGTTTCTAGGTCCAGGTCTTGGAAGACGAATAAGGGATTCCAAGCTTGACACTCTCAGACCATAATAATTGAAAATAACCACACAACTAGCTTGCCCCAACGCATGGGTTGAATAGAAAATTCCGGCTGAAGGAAGTCACCCGATTATCCATAAAATATCTTCCAGATGTATTACTCAGACTTGCATAGCCAATTTAGTCACAAATAATCCATCGTGCTAGATAAATTTCGACAGTGATACACTTCAGATTGTTTGCTAAAAATGATTCAACCACAAGCCAGAAGCACAAGACAAAGGCTCAAAAAATATCACTGAATTTCTTCGGTGCATACCCCATAGTTTATACTATTACAAGCGTGAATGTAAAACTTGAGTTTTACTGTATTAATGCTTCAAGCCGTTGAAAAATTCCATGAGCCTACACTCTATTCCCTCTGTCAAAAACCACATTGAATCAAATGGGGCATTTTTTTTCTTTAAATAAGTACCTGTCAAGAAACCTAAACACCTAAATTTACCACAAAATCATCAAAGCTGGCAATCCGAGGTTTCTTTCCACCACATTTAGTTTCCGCTCAGTTCTTGCACGATTGCTCCTGATAACTGCTCTGCACCGTATTCAACTCCAAAGCATCGCATAACCCTTAAATTGGGATTCACCAAGTACCTGTTTCAATAGTAAAAATCATTAAACATGTTTAGAAAAAGCGGTGGCTGTTCTGCAAGAGTGATATGCCAGACAAGTATGATCACATAAATTACATGCATTGTCTGCAAACAGAGTACACAAATGCACACATGCACAAGGACATGCAAACTGCACATCCATGCCAGCAGTCAGGGAAGGAAAGGGAAAGGATGAGTAGCAACTTAAAACAATAGCAGATTAGCCTGAATTTTACATGTTATGAGATGACTCTACAAGATAGTCATCTTTTTCCTCATCAACCTTCCTGAAATAAACACGATATTCCTGGGCCATCTGCCTCACAGCTGAAACAGGTCCTGTTAGTCCCATTATCCTAGGATGAAACTCTGCAGTCCTTCAAAGACATGAAACGGTATTAGCAGATATAAGCATATGACATGGAAATTTATGCAGGAAAGGGAGTAAAACACTGACCTTTAATATAAGCACGGAGATGAGAAGGTGTGTCTCGCTGAGGGTCAATGGAAACAAACACTGGTAAAACCTCAACATTCTGCTTTTCTTGGAGCAGGTAGAGTACACAAAAGTCAGTGATAATTTAAAAAGAGATAATCGAAAGCAGAATTTGCTAGGAACGACAGCAAACCTAGTATATCTAGAGCTCCGGCCATTATTCCAACTTGCTCGGGTCCTGTATCTGGTGATGATGTGTATCCAAAATAGAGAAGAACCCAGTTGCCTAAGAGGTTCTTTTCAGAGACGACATTACCCTCTGTATCAATTAAAGTGAACGGGCCACCAATTATTGGCCCTCTGATAGAATTTCTTGTGACATTGCTACTCTCTTGGCCTAATGCAAAAAAGAAACACATATAAGAAGTATTACAATATTTTTGCTACCGGGAATTCAAGGAAAGTATATTTGGAAGATTGACCTTAAAGTTGCAGGAAAAGTGGAAAACAGAATGCTAAATGAATAAATTAAGCAGCTACCAAAATCATTACCTAGATTCTAGAAGTAATGCATCCTGTAACTGATCAGAAACTAAGGCTAAAGAACCTCCAGCCGGAGAGGCACAGAACCAGAATATTAAGACTGGGTTGAGAAAGATAATTTATTTCAAATCTACATGCAGTGCAAAGCTTAAAAGTGGGCGAATTAATGTCCTTTGTTTCTCCCTCACTAATTGTTCGGATTCCTGAGAAGTCCATCCTTTTGTTGGTTTTAACATAACGAAGGGTAATATATTCCGAATGCAAATCCACCCATGTAAGATATTGTTTCTTCATAGGGTGAAAGTCTAGTGTCTCTCTAACTTGTGTTGGGCAAAGTTGCGGGGAAAAAACTACTACTTTGCTAGGCCAAGGGTTATATTGACACATCTTGGTAATCCAACTAGGTTTTTCATCATGGCAGCAATCTTTGGTAAATCATTACAATACTATGATCAGCAGTAAAACCCAAGAAAATTGACTGAGCCTGAGGACCAAATCAATGTGACTTAGTCTGATGTATCCACACTGCAAAGTTAAAGCTCTCCAACTAGCCCATGCATGAAGTAGTGAACTCCGTAACATCTTGATTAAACCAAAATCAACTCATTTGAAAATTTATTAGCAGATATAGATGCTGTTTTGTCCTTACTTTCCACACTCCTCTCATGTGTAAATTAAAACATTATCTAGGGTCAAATCTTGTGAAGCTAATAAAATGACCACAAAAGACACTGGGTACTCAAATTTAGGCCCTCCTATGAAACCAGACCGCAGTTTTAGTGGAACCAGAAGCAACTAATTTGAAAGTCTATGCTTATTAATGCTGGCGTGGTTTTTTCTTACACTAAAAGTGAAAGGAATAGTAAAATTTAACGTGAGGCATAGAATGAACAATTGATTGCTTACTGTTACAGGCCAGGGTAGGAATCTAGTGATGGGTGATGTTTGCCAGAAATGGGTTAAGGGCTCATTAGGGAGAGAAACCTCTGACCTCATAAAATTGAGGACTTGTCAAAGAGAACCTCCATTCTTGTAAATTTGAGGGCTTACTAGAGAGGATTGTCTGATCTCATAAACATCTAGTTACTCTTAAAAACTACTCGACTAATTTTGGAAATAACTTTTCTTACTTGTTTATTGATGCTGTAGAGATACTTATCTATACAAACTTTTCAATCTTATCTTACTCATATAATATATAACTATCATTAAGTAAAGGATAATATAGATCCAATAATAACTCCTAAATGCACTAAATAGTAAATGCCAAATATAAATATCTACTGTCCTACTTTAACGCTATTACTGATATGGGCCGGCCAATTAAGATATATCAGAGGAAAAAGGGGAGAGAAAAGTGAGGAGTAACAGTGCGAAAAGAAGGGAGTAACAGGGCCCAATCCGGATCAAGTAGTGGGAGAGGGGCTGAGGTGGAAAGGGGAGCTGAGCTGGAAGGGGAGGCACGTGATGGAGAGAGAAGGAGGACCCGTGGCAGGCAGGACGTGGAAGAGAAAGAGCAAGGGGGGGGACCAAATAGGATCATATATATAGTTGGTTAGAGGAGGAGGAGAGAAGATAGACAGATCATCATAGTTAGTTAGAAGAGAGAGAGGGCCTGGCGGAACCAGCCGTCGGCTATCGGAGTGAGAGGGGGAAGTAATTGTTTTGTCCTTAGTTTCTCTTGTTTTTAGCAGTACATTGTAAGGAATTGACTGTGTAATCTGAAGTATAGAAAAAGTACTACCACAATACTTGCTATTTTGATTGATAGATCATATCAATTTTGGTTCCGTTGCCGGAAAACGAAGGACGCTAGTCACGATTTTTCACCATTGAGGAATGACATGAATAGACAATCGAGTGGAGCTGTTGGAGAGGAATGTTGAAGGAATACATCTAGAGGTCATGAACGTGCAGTAACAACTAGGAGTAATCGAGGGAGAACAGAAACACCTAGGAGGAGAAATTACCACCATACATAGTAAGATGGACCGCATCCATAAGCTAATGGAAGATTTGTGGCACTAGAAAGAGGCAGGAGCGCCATTGGGAAGTAGCTCGACAATGACCAAGGACCGGGGCAAGCAAGTGGTGGATCCACGGCCCATGGACAATCTTTCAGGGGTGGCCATTGGAAAGGAATTAAGAATTGAGGTGGACGAGGAGTTCCGCTCCAACACCTCACGCCTCATACTGCCAGAATTCGATGGGGACGATCCTTCCAACCGAATCCTGATGGCTGAGCAGTATTTCTCCGCACAACAAACGAGGGAGGATAGGAAAGTGGTGCTAGCTGCCATGTGCATGAGGGGACGGTGCAACCATTGGTTCCGGATGCTACAACGAAGAGAAGTGGATCTGACCTGGCCCCGTCTGAAGGAGGAGATTATGAAAAGATATGGTGGATGGTTGGCATCTAACCTTTTTAAAAGTTTATCCTAGTTAAGACAAGGAGGCACGGTCCAGCAATACATTGAGGATTTTGAGTCCCTCATATCCCATGCGCCTGAAATGCAGTTGTTGGGGTACTTTCTAGGAGGATTGCGAGACCCAATACAAACACGGGTGGATACGTTTGCCCCCATAACCTTGGAACGAGCAATGGATTTGGCAGTTAAGATTGAAAGGGAATTTGATTGTGGCATTTTCCTGACTTTAGAGACGGGCAATAGAGGTCGGGTTGACTTCCGACCAGTAGCACCTCGGGCTAACTATCTACAACGAGGGAACAATAGCAACTCAGGAGTTATTGCCTCTCCAGTAGCATTGCAGGGTGCCAAGGGCCTTGTGAACGAGGAAATACGGATGGCTCCGAAAGAGGGAGCTATCCTTCCGAGGAGGTACGACCATTCCTTAACTAGTGGGGGGACTTCGAGCGCTGGGCACAAAGGAGTTAAGGAGGGGAGTAGAAGGGTTCCGAGCCAACGTCAATTGTCCCATGCTGAGTTCTTGGACAAGAAGGCAAAAGGGTTGTGTTTCAAATGCGATCAATCGTTCAATCCCGGACATTGCTGTCCAAATAAGACGTTCCAACTGTTGGTTTTGGAAGAAGAGAATCCTGGTGATGAAGGGGAGCAGGCTGATCTTCAGACACCTTTATCATTGTCATTATTGGCAATGCAAGGATTTAATGAACCCCATACAATGAATATGCAAGGTATGTTGAATTCGTTCCCTATTGTGATCCTGGTAGACAGTGGTGCTAGCCACAACTTTGTGTCCATGGAGTGGATCTTACAACGGGGATTGTTATTATTGGATGACCGACCTTTCAAAGTGACCTTGGGGGATGGACGGTCAGTGGAGTCGCGAGGGTTCTATTCCAACTTGTAGCTTCAAGTGGGGCAATACTGCACAAGTGTAGATTGTTATGTGATGGAGTTGAAAGGGGTAGACTTGATTCTGGGGATAGCTTGGCTTAGAACCTTAGGGGAAGTAAAGGTAAACTGGGCCAAGATGACGATCAAGGTCACCCAAGGCATGGAAGAGTATTTGCTATGTGGAGATCCTACACTGTGCCGCTTTCTCATTTGCTACAAATCCTTACAGAAGCTGGGTGACATGGAGGTGTGTAAGGCACTGTGGGTGATGGCAGCATCAGCACGGAAGGAGGAAATCACTCAAGAGACAGGTGTAGAGGGGTTGTTGTCGAAATATAGGGATATATTTGAATCTCCACAAGGTCTACCTCCCATTCGCTACATTAATCATCACATTCCACTAGTAGAAGGGAAGGGACCCATATCAGTAAGACCTTATTGATATGCATTCATTTAGAAGAATGAGATAGAGAAGCTGGTGCGAGATATGATCGAGGTAGAGATTATCCGTCCAAGCACTAGCTCGTTTTCTAGCCCGGTGATTCTAGTGAAAAAGAAGGACGGATCATGGAGATTTTGTGTGGATTATAGGGCCCTCAATGAGGTGACGGTGGCTGATAAGTACCCCATACTCGTGATTGACGAGCTGTTGGATGAGTTATATGGAGCAAGTGTATTTTCCCGGATCGACCTTCGGTCCGGATACCACCAGATACGCATGGCTGAGGAGGATATCCACAAAACGGCCTTCTGCACCCATCAAGGACACTATGAGTTCTTGGTGATGCCCTTCGGTCTAACCAACGCCCCGGCTACTTTCCAAGCTATGATGAATGAAATTTTTCGACCATACTTAAGGCAATTTGTCATGGTATTATTTGATGACATTTTGGTATATAGTGGGAGTTGGGACTCTCATATGTAGCACTTGGAACAAGTCTTTGGCGTTCTACGGCAACAGCAGTTCTTTGCTAATAAAAAAAAATGCATATTTGGGCAGGATAAGGTGGAGTACTTGGTTCATATCATATCTAAGGAAGGAGTAGCAATTGATCCTACCAAGATAAGCTCCATCGAGGAATGGCCCCAGCCAACCACCCTTAAGGGACTTCGGGGGTTCCTTGGGCTATCGGGGTACTATCGCAAATTCATTAAGGATTATGGCAAAATAGCGAGGCCACTCACGGATTTACTCAAAAAAGATGGGTACCGTTGGTCCGAGCAGGTTAACATGGCATTTAAGGAACTAAAGGCAGCTCTGGTAACAGCTCCGGTGCTAGCAATGCCGAACTTCTCTAGCACATTCATTGTAGAGTGTGATGCATCAGGAAGGGGCCTAGGAGCGGTGCTGTAACAAAACAACCGACTAATTGCTTATTTTAGCAAGGCATTGGCAGATAGGACTTTAGCCAAATCCATCTATGAGAAAGAGCTGATGGCTTTGGTGCTTGCAATCCAACATTGGAGGCCTTACTTGTTGGGCAGAAGATTTGTAGTTCGCACCGATCAAAAGAGTTTGAAGCATCTGTTGCAACAACGGATCATGACCCCTGATCAACAAAATTGGCTTCCTAAGCTGTTGGGGTATGATTTTGAGGTGCAATATCACAAGGGAGAGGAAAATAGGGTGGCCGATGCTCTCTCGAGGAAGTTCGAAGAGGTTCACTTGCAGCAAATATCCGGGCTAGTTTGGACGGATTTATCAAATATTAAAGGGGATGTGGAGGCTGATCCGGTACTGGCGGAGAAGACTCAGCTGCTACGGAGAGGAGAGTCAACTGGCAAGGGATTCCATTTGGAGCAAGACATGCTATACCATCATGGAAGACTAGTTGTGCTAGCAAAATCTAAGTGGCCGATGATATTCCTACATGAGTTCCACTCTTCCCCCAGTGGGGGGCATGCAGGGTTTCTCAAGACATACAGAAGAATGGTAGCAAATGTGTATTGGATTGGAATTAAGAAAGATGTGATGAGCTTCGTAGCAGCTTGTGCGGTGTGCCAACGTCAAAAATATCAAGCATTGGCACCCGCTGGCTTGTTATGCCCTCTGCCCATTCCCCAAGCCATTTGGGAGGATATTTCCATGGATTTTGTAGGTGGGCTGCCAAAATCTAGAGGGTTTAATGTAATTTTGGTTGTGGTTGATAGGCTGTCCAAATACGGACACTTCATTCCTGTCAAGCACCCCTACACAGCGAAGGGAGTAGCGGAGCTATTCGTTAGAGAAGTCGTGCGTTTGCATGGCTATCCAAAGACAATTGTAAGTGATCGGAATCCCACCTTTTTGAGTCAATTCTGGACAGAGCTTTTCAAGTTGCAGGGAACACTTTTACACTATAGCACGACATACCACCCGGAGACGGATGGACAAACAGAGGTATTGAATCGCTGTTTAGAAGGATACCTCCGCTGCTTCGTGAGTCATCAGCCAACACAGTGGAAATTGTGGCTTTCCTGGGCAAAATACCACTACAACACTGCATATCATACCGCTTCTAAAATGTCACCTTTTGAAGTGGTGTATGGCATACGTCCTCCAGGGTTACCAACATTTGTTGATAAGGAAATCAGGAATCCGGAGCTACGGCAAGCAATGAGAGATCGAGACATCCTTTTACAACAGTTAAGGAACAATTTAGTTCATGCACAATCGATCTACTGCAGGAATGCCAATAAGCATAGGCGACAAGTGGAATTTCAGGTGGGCGATTGGGCATTTTTTAAGCGCCGTGTTGCCTATAAACCACAGCTAAAAAATTCCACCTCCAAGCTGACTCCAAGGTTCTATGGCCCATTTAGAATTGTGGAACGCATTGGACAAGTGGCTTACAAATTGGACCTGCCAGCTAGGTGTCGTATACACCCGGTTTTCCATGTCTCACTCCTAAAGAGGGCGGTGGGAACCTTCTCTACAACAATAGAACTTCCACTGGATTTAGCCGAGGACACTCCAACACTGTTACATCTGCCCGTAGCCATCCTGGGAAGACGTTTCAGATACGAGGATCGATAGCCATTCCTCAAGTTCTGATACAATGGCAAGATGAAGAGCCCGAGCATACTTCATGGATGGATAGCTCAGAATTCACATCCCTTTTTCCTGATTTCATCCTTGAGGACAAGGATAGTTTGGTAGGGGAGGCAATTGATATGGGCCGGCCAATTAAGATATATCAGAGGAAAAAGGGGAGAGAAAAGGGAGGAGTAACAGTGGGAAAAGAAGGGAGTAACAGGGCCCAATCCGGATCAAGTAGTGGGAGAGGGGCTGAGGTGGAAAGGGGAGCTGAGCTGGAAGGGGAGGCACGTGATGGAGAGAGAAGGAGGACTCGTGGCAGGCAGGACATGGAAGAGAAAGAGCAAGGGAGGGACCAAATAGGATCATATATATAGTTGGTTAGAGGAGGAGGAGAGAAGATAGACAGATCATCATAGTTAGTTAGAAGAGAGAGAGGGCCTGGCGGAACCAGCCGTTGGCTACCGGAGTGAGAGGGGGAAGTAATTGCTTTGTCCTTAGTTTCTCTTGTTTTTAGTAGTACATTGTAAGGAATTGACTGTGTAATCTGAAGTATAGAAAGAGTACTACCACAATACTTACTATTTTGATTGATAGATCATATCAATTACTTTCCTAGTATTAAGATTTTACTAGATATTGCTAACATTATTCCTCTCCTAAAAAATGAGCTTGTCCTCAAGTTTAGTAATTGCTTGACCAAAAAGAAACACTTGCTACTTGGAAAGGATGGTGGTCATCCATGGAGTAGCAATTGAAATTTTCACGGATAGGTTGGAAAACAAAGCTTAGTATAATGGAGAATATATGTCTCTTTCCATCAGGATGGAGCTCATATGGCTTGTGCCCAAGATGATGGCACAGCTTGCATGGTTTGAGGTTTTTATCCACCACTCTTATAGGTGCAATATGGCTGGATGAGTGGCATATCTACTTGTATTGGGTTGTTCTGCATTAGGTCAGTACAAGAAGTCCCAATTAGTAGTGTCATTTGGATGTCTTCCACCACTTGTATAGGGTGAAGACTAGCATTCGTGATCTTATATGGTTGAATGCATCCTTTAGCACTATTTATTTTGGAATGACCATAGAGCTTTGCCATTTAAATCTCCAACTTTTTTAGCCATTTGCATATCTTGGAAAGTTTAACAGCTAGTCTTTGTTGCTTCTTTTCTTGCCTTGCCCAATATTGCACTTCTTTTACTTGGTCTTGCTCCTACTGTTGTGATATTAAGTTATTGTGGGCCCAGGTTAGGCTGATCTAGTTGTCACTGGTATTTGTATAAAATGGGTTGAGGCCTCATTAGATAGAGAACAAACTACTGGCTACTCCTAAAAACTACTTTAGACTAATTTTGGAAATAACTTTTCTTGCTTACTTATTGTTGTGGAGACACTTCTTTATACAAGTTTTTCAATCTTATCTTCCTCAAGATATAAGATAATTATCATTGAAAGGCAATATAGATATAATAATATCTCCTAAATGCATCAAAAAGAAAATATCAACTATATACATATATTTATTGTTCTATTCTAAAGATATTCCTTTCCTATTATCAACATTTTCCTAGATATTCCCAAAACTCATTCAACTCCTTGGAAATCCATGCATGCCATGGTAATTTTAAGGTTAGAGGAAGAGACAATCACATGGTAATGTGAAATAGCTGATCTGCCACTACAAAATTTCTTCTCTTTTTTTTTTCTGGGTAATCACCAGCACAAACTTTATTATCCACTTCAATCATCAAATTTTACAGCACCAGGTAAAACTATGATGATGCAATCAATACATAAAAAAGCCATTCTCGATGTTATATAACTAAAGAAAACAAGCTGATCTGTCTATTTAGAAGGTCATTCTAAGAATTCCAATGCAAAATAGATAAATTTGACAGAGCATGCAACTTATGAAAGCAAAACAAAGGAAAATTCCAAGAGAAATATAACACAACAGACAAATGCAAAAATCTTCTCAGCATGTATTTCATTTGTCTCCTTCAAAACAAAAGACAGACCTATATATGAAACAGCAAACATATTGCTTTGAACCAGTGTCAAATTTGGTGCTAGAGCAAGTTACCTGCAGTATTAAATACCTAAATCATTAGATAGTCGTATTTGGCCTTATGAAGTGGTTTAGTAAGTGTGAATGCATCCTGGGGAAGAAAACCAATCAAAAGAGAAGAAAAAAAAGAGGAAAGTGGTACCTAAATTTATAATAAATGCTATCATCCAAATGCTAAATATTGAATAAATTTTCTTTTAACTCTTAAGGGTCTGCCATAGGATTGAGAGAGGAAGGAATAAAAACAAGTAATTCCATTTTCTTTCCAAAGAAATCTAAAGACTTAATAACTTGTTCTAATGGAACAATGAATCCATCCTTGCAAGTGATATACTCATGGTTTTCAAATAAAAACTCAACACTCAATCATGAAATCTGATGATACCTGAGTCCACTATGAAGAAAATATAGCACAGGTTACATCTGTTGAGAAGATGAAGCAGCCAAAACATTGTTTCAGCCTTAACATATAAGACATCGATCCTGGAATGACTCTTGAGAACGCTAAGAATTTGTTAAAAAACAACTGATTACACAGCTTTTAGCTATACAAGTTGCAACAGTCAAAGGGAAAATTGCTCCAAATCTACTTTTTCACCTCTTAACTTTAATTACATGACCATTGATGCAGAAGTGAAGATAAGAACTACAGATGGTAGTATAAATACCTTTCGGGACTGCTCTCCTCTCATCGTTGTAGTGAATTAACAATGCAGTTCCAGCAAACCCCCCAATCAACAAAGTAGGCTGCAAGAGATAGGAGAGAAGAATGCAACTAAATCAGCAAATCTGCTAAACTCAAAGAAATTAGAGAGGCCATACTTCACTAGGTCTTGATTTAAGTGCAGGAAGTCAATTTTATCAAAAAGAGAGAAGAAAAGTATGGTACAATAAGATAGTTCCGCGATGAGTGAGGAGCCTCGGTTTCAGTGGCTGTTATGGGTTGCTTTAGTTGGGATCCATTACCATGTTGTGATGTTGTTGAATATTTACAGGACTTGAGTCTCCAAGGATGACCAATCCTACAAGAGGTACAGTGTTCATCAAGGGTTCATTCTAGCAGACAGTATGAAAGTGCTAGCACAGCAAACATCCAAATGCAATCCATTTCTAGCCACAGATATTGGTTGGTAAAGATTTTACATATATAGAAACTATATCTCCATTGCACATAAATGTTCTTCCAAGTTAGACTTTCCAAAAGCTTATTCAGGGTTGGCTTACTTATCCCTTGAATGATTTTGGGGGCTGTTTAATTGTAAATGAAAAACACAGTGTCTTATAACCCTAAACTTTGAAAAAAGTTGGTTGGGGTCCATCGTCCATTCAAATATGTTTGCTGCACCAAGACAAAGCAAATGGCCACAGGCTTCAGCATTCATGATTATTTTCAAAAGCAATTCGAACTTCAAAATAACATACACAATTTCCCACTAAACGAAAGATTCTGGAAATATACCACAAGGAAAGGGGCATTGCAAATTGCAATGCATTTCGAAACCGACCCAGCCCTTTCTATATTGATGTGCCTACCAAAGGTCCACCCATCGCTAGTGAAGTCTTGATACTAACAAAATCTCTACTATTCATTTGAATCAAAAGGTCTGATTTTCCTTTTCACCATTAATCATAACACAAACCAAAACACATAGGTTAAGCACAATAAATGAAGATTTTATTACATCTGAATACAAAGAAAGCAAATGGGCTAGTTTCAGTACATCAAGCAAACACCACTCGCCCGATAGATAGTAGTCCCAACTCCCAATCACGAACTTAACTACCCAAAAACAATGAAGCACAGCAACAATGAATTCTAACCATGAATATCACAAAAAAAAAAAAACGCAGTAAAACGAGAAGACGTTATGATTTTAAAATAAAAAAGCTTGCACAGATCATAACAAAAGGGTGTTTAGAGGACGTATTTCAAGAGTTACCTTTGGGTCTGAAAGATAAGGTTAGAAGTCTGTCGGAAGCGGCGTTTGGAGAACAAGAAAAGGGTCCGAGCAGTTGACATGGCCGAACAGCAGCAAGTTGCTTACTTTGACAGTCCCTTGACAGCCCCTTGTATATCTGCTAGCGCTACTCAGTTTTCGCTTCCTCTGTTTTGCTTCGAAGACATGGTATTATGGTCCCTCGAGGCTCTGTCTAGGCTCGTTAATTTAATATTCTTGTTTTTGAAATAGATTTTCCTTGAAAAAGAAGTGGCTTTATGCCCCTTTATTTTATTTTATTTTTAATCTATATCATATCTACATCATTTTGAAGAGGATTTATACCGATTTAAAATTTAATATTTAAGAATTTATCTTATTTGTATTTCTGTTTTATAATTATGATAAAGATGATTATTAAAAATGAGAATTAAGAAGTAAATATTAACATACTTTAAATTTTTTTAAAAGAATATATTTTATATATTATAAAAGAAAATATTAATTAGTTTTTTATAAAAATAAATAAAATAATAAATAAATCTAAAATTTTAAAGATTTGTTAGATGTTTATTTTCATAAGAAGTGTATATATGTGTTTTTATTTTTTTATATTTTATTCTTAACAAATACATAGTTCAAATATATACTAGACAATATAAAAAATACAAGAAAAAAACGAACTAAATGGACAATTAAGTATTATTACCAAAATGTTTACTATTTTCATACCATAATACATATATATATATATATATATATTTTGAAATGGATACTTTCTATTTTCATCTTGTATTCCTTAAATTTTTTAATTAACTTATATATTAGTATAACTTGGCTTCTTAAAATATTACATATGGCAAAATTGATGAAAATTGAGAAAATATGAATCCTTTTTGTTGCTCTCGAATTAGAGGGGGCTTTTATTTATTTATTTTTTCTTTTTTAATATGAAAATATTAATGAAAAACACATCTAATATTAAATTTGATATTTGTTCTATTAATCAAGAAGGGTGTGACTAATTAAAAACCTAAAATGGAAGCATTTTACTTTTCTTGGATACTCATTATATACTTAATGACCAAATATATAAAAAGTAAAAAATTATTTTACTTACGACACATTTACTTGAACGTAATAACTATTCAATTACGGGTTTATTACATATGGAATAATTATTACGTTGTTTACTTTGCAGAATTGCAATTCATATGGAATTGCAATTCCACAAAATTCCGAATTACCATTCCCTCCCCCATTCCTCGTAATAGCAATTCGATGCTATTAATAAAAATGTACGTCTAAAGGATTAGACTCGCTACAGATAAATGTGATCATTTATATTTAAAAAAAAATGAAAGTTAAATATGTTTTTAATAGGAACAATATGAATTTTGGTCTTTTTTAAAAAAAATTATTTAAAAATTGAAATTATTAAATATAATATATAATCATTTTTTTTTGGTATATTTGCTTGTCACTCAACATCTTCCGTCTTCTCTGCTCTTTGACCATGGCATCTTTGCAAGGACAAAAGGGGTAACAAATTTGAAAGCAAAAATTTCATTTAGCTTGACATTTAATAGCATTTTCCTTAGAGTGTAAATATTAATAAATAAAAATATAATTAAATATTATTTTTAATAATTTGATATGTTTATGTAAAATTAAAGAAACACTTAAAATTATAGACTTTTTTTTTTTTTATATCGATCTACCCCAATCGTCACGCATTCGAACGTCATCCCTTGCCCCCATTGTCGTTGAAGTCGATCGGGGCTTGCCTCCATCTTCGCTGGTGGTTGTCAACATAACATCATACATTGTCCCTCATCCTCGTGCATCTGCGATTGTCCTCGTCTTCGTGCAGCCTCGATTGTCCCTCACCATCGGGGATCTACCCTCAACCTTGTGTATTGTCGATCGTCCCTCGCCTCTGTCATTGTCGATCTCAATCATCCCTCGTTGTGGTCATTGCCGACTCCGTCGTAGGCTCGTAGCATTTAAGGATTCATTCGTTAAACTATTTATTACTCTACCATTATTCCTTCCCTTATTCTCTCAAATAAACAATATAGTCTCAATTCCATTACATCTAAGTGAATAATATCATATTAATTCACCATAATGGTTATTTCCCAATAATAGCTATTCTATTACAGCCTTATTCCATTCATGAAGTAAATGAGCTGTTAGTCTTTTAACAACTACCCTATAAATATCATGTATATATTAACACAAAATACAAAGTTCATCTACTTGGCTCCAAGATACTAGCCTTAGTCTGTTTGTAGTTGTTCTTACATCTTTGAGCATAACTTATCCAATATATCATTTCTTAAAGACTTAAAACTTCTAAGATATTCATCTTCTTCTTGTTGCGCTTTTCCAGCTAGCCAATTCGCCGCTCCATTGCTTTCTCAAAGTATTGCTTTAATCTTCACCTTTGATAGAAGGAAGAGCTTTACCTTGCAAACTATTATAGCGGGTTAGTAGATGTTGTTAGAAAAGCAACTACTGCTTGATTATAAATGTTTATTTCAACTTTTTCGTACTCAAGTCTTGCACAATGGTTGATACCCTAATAAACTCCCTATAACTTAGTTGTTAAAGTATTTACTTTGCTTACTTCTTTTGCAAAACCAAATATTCATTTCGCCTGAGCATCGCTTATAACTCCTCCATTAGCCACCTGATTATTGTATGTGAACATGGATCCGTTGTGTTTAGTTTTATCCATCCCTCATTAGGAGCTTGCCATATTAGATTTCTTTTATTTATGCTGTAAATGGTCTTAGGTTGTTTCATATAAGCCTGACACTCATGAGCAAATTGCCTCATTTGTTGATGTAATGATTTAATCGAAAATTTGAACCAAATATTGCCTTATTTCTCATCGAGCACACTTTAGGAGTATTTATGGTTCGATTTGAGTTCAGGAGTTGAATTGAATCGAATTGTATTTGAAACAGTTTAGTTTAAACCTTTAATAAGTTGAATTACTTTTAGTGGTTTGGGGTTTTAAACTAAACCGCTTTAAATATAGTTTGGTTTGGCTCGGTTTGGTTCAAACCGCTTCAAAAAGTAACATATTCAAATTGATAATATTAATATGCATCAGAGTTTTCAACTAAATGTTAATGTTCAAATTAAGAAAAATTATTCAAAAATTTAAGTTATATAACATTATATCACAGTGATAATGTATCTTCGATGATATTGAAGGCACATAAGTTTGGTTGAGAGACGAGATAAAGGTAAAGGAAATGGAGTAACTTGTAGAGGCTAATAGTGAGATGGGAGACGACAAAAAAGAAAAGTCAAATAAGGTTAGACCTAAATGTTAATAGAGTCTAAAACTAATTTTTTTTCTTATTTTTTATGTTAAAAAAAGTGATTTAGTTTGAGTTCAAATGGTTTAGTTTAGTTCAACCTCTCAAACTGAATCAAGAACAATTTAGACACTATTTGAGTTGAATTGCGAACCAAACTAGAATATCAAAGAATTGTATTTTTTGGTTTAGTGTGGTTTGGTTTGGTTTGATGAATAGTCTTACCACACTTTCAAAAGAATAAAACCAAAAATGAATACTTTTGGTGGATGAGAACTCACTAAATCTCTCTTCTTAACTTGTTTATTATATCTTACCCACATTTGAAAATCACCTTGCACCTTATCATGAATTTTGGAATATGACTCTCAATAAGTCAATGAATTACTTTAGATAGGATAGCCCCTAAAGATATGCTATATTTTCATTTGAATCTTTATAGTGTAGATAATATATATCTTCCTTTATTTTACTTTGTCTCAAATTTGTTAGTGTTGGCAAACTATTGTGTTGAATCCTCCATAGTAGCAACTTAATTTTTAAAGGAAAAACGTTGCTTTAAATCCACTCTTAATTTTTATTGTTTTTTGTTGAATGGTTTACAGCTATTTATAAATGTCACTTAAGGAAGGATTGTATTTTGCATTTTGTGTAAAACCTTTATAATCCTTCTCTATATTTCTTGATACAATAGGAACAATTTTTTGAGACAACAAATTTGATATTGAAATCTTATCCTTTTTTCGATCCATTTAATTTCTAAGAGCCAACAATCTTTTACTAATAAACATATGACTTCTTGATATATTTGCCTTTGAATGAGCTCTCTTACCTTCATATTTTCCTCTTATTTGTCAAACCAAAAACTAGCCTTCCTTCCATCACCTAATATTGCAATACTACTAAGTTGTTTCCAAGAATGTTCTTTTATGATTTCTTTGGCAACAGGAGGGGCTATTTTAGAAACCTGCATTTCTTCTTTTTGCTAAAGCTTTTTACACTTCACTTTGACAAGTTGTGTCTAAAGTACTTTTCTATATTTGAGTTTCCAACCCCTTTCCACCATGCGGTTCTTGTTCTTTGTTCCTAAATTTGTTAGCTCAAGCCCTCCTTCCTCTTTAGGTGAAGTTATTCTTTTCCAATTCACCCAATGAATCCTTTCTTTATCTTCTTTCCCATTTCACAACAAAATTTCTAGTAATTCACTCTAACTTTTGTATGATCTTTGTTGGCTGTTTATTTACTTGCATGCAATAAATAGGTAGTGATTCCAAAGTGGATCTAATCAAAATTAGCCTTCCTACTATGCTTAAATGTTTTGCCTTCCATCCATTAAGCTTCTTTTGTGTTTTTCCTATGATTAAATTCATTTTAACAATTACTCTTAAAACACTTATTAATATGGTTGCTTTTGAAATGAATTCTCTTGAATTTGACTTGAAAAAGAAGTAACTTAATGTTTGTTACCAAAAAGTTAATAGTATTTTATTGCTAGTTTTGCGGCTCTTGATTTCATAGTGGCTTTTATTTGCTTATTGTTTTTAATCAAAATATTAAAGAAAAAATCTAATATTAAATGTGATGTTCATCTATATTTATAAAGCTAGTGGAGGCTTTCATTTTATAGTTACAAAGTTATTTCATTACAGGATAGATTTAATAGTTTTTAAAACCTATACTAACTATTGTTGTGAGTTACTCAGATCTCCCTATTCAAGTTATATAAATCAATATCAAAACAATCAAGTAAGAATAAATAAAGGTTAAAAATTTTAATATACAATTAATAAATTTGGTTTAGATATTTTATTATTTATGTACATGTATCATATATATTTGATCAATTAGTACTTAACATTTGATCATTGCATATTGAATTTGAAGAAGTAATTGTCCACTTCATGCCAAGCTTAATGTTCATTTAAGATGTTCTTCTTAAATTGATGAAAGATCTGAGTTTGGAAATTTCTAGACAGGCTAAAATGAATTATAGGCTTTTAAGCTCAATAATGACTTAAGCTTGACTCTTTGAGTTAAGTGTTAAGATTTAGGGAGTTAAGTCCATAAACTTGGGATGACTCAATAGGAATTGGTCTAGTGGTCTTAGAATGGGGATTATTGAATTGGTTTATTTATGTTCAACTTTTTTTTGAAGTAAGCTCATATTCATGAGGAAGACTGTTCGCTATGAACCTATGAGAATAACCTTGAAGTGAGTATATTTCATCTCATCCATGAATCACCAAAGTGATTCAATAAATATTATCAAGTTTAAAAGTCTATAAATATTAATTCATTTCTTCTCATTTGACACTTTTAAAGATCAAACAAATAGTGTTTCACTGTGAAACCTTTACTCTCTAAAATCGCACAAGCATTCAAGCAAAGAATAGTCTCAATTGCTCAAGCTACAAGGTTGTGCATTAGAGATACTAGAATTGCTCATTCCTCTTTCCTTTCATTTTCTCTTTAATTATCCTATTACGTGTTATCTTTACGTTAGTTCTCTATAACGTGATATTCGCATGATAATTATGTGACTATTCTAATTAGAATTCACTAATCTACATAACTTATTTTAAATTTTTTTATCTCAGGATATCGTCTACCTTCTTCTTTGGAATGATGATATCATAATAAAACATTTAATTTTAGAAACAATACCACCCCAACCACTAGGATCCAGCGAGAAAACATAACAGACAAACAAGCTTGGTATTATCAAAAACCTGAAAAGGGGAACGGGTGGTATGTTGAACTTGCGATCGAGCATTATATTATCACATAAGTCTAGATCGCTTTGGGCCACCTTGCTTGGCATTTCGAAAGTAAGGTCATGAATTTGTTGAGAGTTAAAAAAAAACCTAAAATGGGAACACCAACTCCTTTAGTGCTTTTGGCTGCTCTTTCGCCTGTATATCCAATTAAAGAGATGCGCGTACAGCCTTATTGAAATAATAATTGCGATGGTTGGATCTCTTGTAATGGTAGGGACATCCTGCTTTCGGAAATAGGTGATGGAGAGAGGAGCCTCAAATATTTCCATGTGGACGGTTAAAACTAAAGAGTGATTTGATGTGTCTCTTCTCACAATTTTGGAATGCCTATTAGGCCGAGCTTATGAACCTCCCTTACGTCGTCTCCCTCACGTCAGACATATGGAAGACCCTATCGCCACACCCCATGAAGATAGCCATGTGCATCAGTGTAAACTAGATGAAAGAATGGTGAAAATAGCAAAGGAAAATTATTGCATTCAGGTTATCTAACACTAAAGCCGCAATCATTTTTAACCTGCATGTTTAAGACCCTCGATATGTATAGTATCGTATATATATAGAGTGTTTAGTCTCTTCTGTTAAGTAATAAACACAAACTTTATACCACATCCATAAATTTAAAATTTTAGATAAAATAATTGTGATATCAACCGTAACATGTCTCACAACAATGCCTCATGCAACATAGCTTTGATCATGATATTAAAGATTATATTGCCTCACAAGAAATGCTGTGCTTCCCCACTTTGTAATGTCACGAGAGTTCCATCTAAATATAGTGGTGATTCTATGCTGGGGTCAACTGTGAATACGATGGCTGCAAGAACTTTGAGATTACTTCGACCCATTCCTTCTTTTTTGTATTGCAATAGTTCTCAATTCACCATTTAAATTTCACGTCATGAACTTCCCTAAGGTCTTGTATGTAAACATTCAGACCCTAAATGCTATGGAGTAAGCTGCTGCATATGATCAAGAGGCTTAGAGTTTGCTTAATGATATGTATCAGCTGCACAAGGAAAAATTGTACAAGCCATTCCCTTTCTATGATCAATTTGCATTCGCTTACACCTACCCCATCTTCATAGAGAAGCACGCAGGGTTATTTAAATAAGTCGATGCATTATCTATCGAGTATGTTAAGTCTTCAAGATATATGTTGATAATAATAAACCATGCTATGCTTTGCTAATGAAATGACCAATAGATAAAGTTCTTGAAAGTAGAAGCTGATTTTAAAGCTTGTAGAAGCTCAAATACAACGAAGAAAGGAAGTAGAAGCAAACTAAACCAAGGAGGAAATGTAGGAGGTTTCAAACTTAAGATAGAAGTTGATCAGGAATTTCGAAACACAATACATGTGACTTGATATTTTGAATTCGAGTTAGTTCAAAATTAATTCAAGACCAGACTCCACCGGTTAAATATATTTGTAGAATATATATCTAACTAGATCTTGCAAACTTTGAATTATTAAGGACGGTTTATTTAGAAGTTTATATATATATATATATATATTTAAAACAATGGATTTCATGTAGACAAATCAATAACAATTCCGAGTGTTAAGAAAAATAAGATATGATTTTGTGGAAATATCACAAGTTTTTTTTACTACATCTAAACCTCAATTTCAAAATAACAAGATAAGAATATCATGAAGTAATCAAGTTGTTAATTTCAGATTCTCCATCAGTTGTGCATTAGATTTACACGCACATAGATAAAGGTTTGGGGGAGTTCTCTCGTGCTTTTGAATTCAAAACAAGGGGATTTCTTACATCAGTTTTTCAGATAAGGATAATGGCGGACAACATGGAAGAATTCAAGTTTATCTCAACGTTAAGTTTCCAATGTGCATCAATTTCACACCAATGGTCATGCTATTGTGTGTATTGTGAATATTCTATTAATAGGTACATGAGTTATCAATTATGATTTAGAAAAGTTTTTATTGTTTGTATTGTCAATATTCTATTAATAGATACATGGGATGTCAATTAGGATTTAGGAAAGTTTTTATTGTATGTATTGAGTAGTTACTATTTTAGAGAAGAGTTACTGTATTTGTTAGCCACATTGAGTTGGATATATGATATGGAATGAGAATGGAAAAGCAACAAAAGATTTTTCACCACTAAATTTGCAATCTATTATGGTATAAGAGCGGACAAAAGATACCCTACAACTGACAAAGATGACTGGTGGCGACGAAACCGGAGGCGATGCTAAACCACAACGGAAGACGATCTCTCCATATGACATTACTTTGCTGGATAATCCAGGTCATTTAATCACCCAGTGCAATTAAAAGGAGAAAATTAATTGAATGGGTGCGTTCATTCTGAATTGCCTTGAGAGCTTGAAAGAAATTTGGGTTTATAGATGGAACAATCAGAGAACCTGACAAGAAGTCAAAAGACCTTCAAGATTGGAGGACTATCAACTTGTTGTTGGTGTCCTGGATTAGGAACACTATTGAACCTATGCTACGTTTTATGATTTCTCATGTGGAAGTGGTGCGAGACCTTTGGAATGACATCAAAAATGGTTTTCCATTACCAATGGACCATAGATTCAGCAATTAAAATCCGATCTTGCAGAGTGTAAACAGAAGGGCAAAATCATAGTCAATTACTATGGAAAACTCAAGCAAATTTAGGATAAACTTGGGAATTTTGAACAACAGCTGACTTGCAAGTGTGGGAAATGTACTTGCGACTTCGTTTCAGTCTTGGAGAAGTGACGGGAAGAAGACAAAATGCACCTATTTTGATGGGCTTGGAGGTTAAATATTTTGGCCTAGGAGCCATTACCAAATCTAAACAAGGTGTATTCAATCCTCATCTAAAAGGAGTGAGTTAAGATTATCGCTCGTAGAAAGGAAGAAAGGAGTGACATCATGACATCAATGGCGTTGGCAGCCCGGACACGAGTTGATGGAAAAGAAAAGAGAGCGGTATGTTCGCACTGCAAGAGATCGGGGCATGAGTTTGAAAACTGTTTTGCCTTAATTGGCTATCTGAAATGGTAAGTGACTGCCCTAGGGGTGATGGTAAAAGTAGGGGTCGTAGCAAGGACCAAGCATTTCGTTGTGGCGACAATCAAGGGAGCAAGAGCACGGCATTAACCACGATATGTGCTAATGCCGTACAGACCAACCCATTAGCATTAGCTTCTGACATGACGTTTGCAGCAGAATTAGAGGCATCCTCCTTGCTTGGGCTGAATGGCGAATAGTGGCAAGTGCTCCTCAATGTGTTAAATAGGTCGAAATTGGCGACATTCGAAAAGATGATTGGTAAGTCTTGGATAATTGATACAGGGGTCTCCAACCACATGACGGGTATGATTGAGGAACTCTATAATATCAAAGAAATCCCACTGTGTCTTGTGGGATTGTCGGATGGAAATAATGCTACAGTAACCAAAGTGGGGTCGATACATCTCACTAGAAATTTTTGCTAGAAAAATGTTCTTTATGTGCCAGGATTGAATTACAATTTGATTTTTGTGTCGCAACTAACTGATTATTATGATTGTCTTATTCAATTCACTAGTCATTTATGTGTTATATATGACTACACTTCAAGGGTGTTGATTGGTGCAGGTGAAAGATGGGATGGACTCTACTACTTTTGAGGTGTAACATGGCAATGGGCAATGAAGGTGGAAGCAATACTCTCTTGATCTCTTGCATAAGCATTTAGGTCATTCATCATAGCAAGTTACTAAGTTGGTTCCTGAAGTAAGTTTTAGGACCAGTGATAATAGTTTGAATAAACCCTATGATGTGTGTCAACGGGCAAAACAAAATAGAGATAAATTTTTGCTTAGTGAACATAAGACTTTGGACATCTTTGAACTCATCCATTGTGATGTATGGGGTCCTTACATAATAACTTCTTCTTGTGGTGCCTTTTATTTTTTAACAATTGTTGATGATTATTCCTATGCTGTGTGGATTTATTTGCTTGTTGATAAGACTGAAGTTTCCCATGCAATGAGAATGTTTTTTTCAATGGTACAAAGACAATTTGATAAACAAGTTAAAATTGTTAGAAGTGACAATGGGGGTGAATTTACCTGCATGAAACAGTACATTCTTGACCAGGGTATTGTTTTCCAAACCTCATGTGTGGGAACACCTCAATAAAATGGGAGGGTGGAAAGGAAACATCAACACATCTTGAGCATAGCATGAGCATTGCATTTTCAGGGATGCCTTCCAATTTAATTTTGGAGAGAGTGTATACTGACAACTGGGTATTTGATAAACAGAACTCCATCCTCAATTCTAAATGGAAAAACCCCATATAGCATATTGTATGGTAAAAACCTACTTATGATCACCTATGAGTCTTAGGCTCCTTGTGTTATGTTCATGTGAAAATGGGGGACAAGTTTGCTAGTCGGACTCGGAAATGCATTTTTGTAGGGTACCCATATGGGAAAAAGGGATGGAGATTATATGATTTGGAAACCAGTGACTTCTTTCTTTCTTGGGATGTTGTGTTCTCAGAAACTGCATTTCCATTTGTTGACAATCATGATCTAGATAGTAGTAATATGGGGAGTGTCAAGATTGTGGAACATGATCCGGGTTTAAGACAACAACGCATCAGGTAGTGTTGTGGGTCCGGACAACGAAAAAGAGATACTGGGTCATGGACATCGACAAAAGGAGGCTTCAATGCGACTACGTGATTATGTTATTCACACCATTCGGAACTTGAGTCCATCCATCCCATCACTTACATTCTAGCATACCTCAGGTTCTCCCTACCCAATAGCACACTGTGGAAAGACACAAGGCTCGACTGGTAATTCTTGGCAATCATCAAATTGATGGTATCAACTACACTGAAACTTTTGCTCTGGTGGCTAAGATGGTCACAACCTGTGTGCTTCTCACTGTTGCAGCTGCTATGAATTAGGAGGTTCATCAGATGGATGTTCACAATGCCTTCTTGCACAGTGATCTTCATGAGGAAGTATACATGAAATTACCTTTAGGATTTCGAGTTAAGGCTCTTGATAAGGTGTGTCGTTTACGGAAATTGCTATATGAGTTGAAACAGGCACCAAGGTGTTGGTTCGTGAAATTGTCAGTTGCTTTGAAGACTTATAGGTTTCAGTAATCTTATTCCAACTACTCCTTGTTCACTTTGTAGCAAGGGGTGGTGCAGCTGAATGTCCTTGTCTATGTCGATGATCTTATCATCTTTGGAAACCATCTGGATGCCATACAGAAGTTTAAAATCTATTTGTGTGATTGCTTCCACATGAAGGATCGTGGCGTCTTGAAATATTTTTTAGGAGTTGAAGTGGCTCGGGGACCAAATGGATTTTTCCTTTGTTAGTGTAAATATACGCTAGACATCATCGCTGAAGTGGGTCTTTTAGGTTTGCACTTGACAGCGGTGTTAGAGCAGAACCATCGCCTATCAATATCGATCAGCATGCCTCTCACCGACCCGAAGCTGTATTGCCGTTTAGTGGGGTGCTTAATTTATTTATGCTTTACTAGATCGGACTTGTCTTATAGTGTTCATGTGTTGTCCCAATTCATGCAGACACCTCGTGAAGAGCACTGGAAAGTAGCTCTACGAGTGGTGCGTTATTTGAAAGGTAAACCCGGTCAATGCATATAGCTTGATAGGAAATGTGATTTGTAGTTGCATGGGTGGTGTGATGCTGACTAGGTCAGGTGTTCTATTACATGTTGTTCTCTTACTAGTTGGATGGTGTTTCTTGGTCACTCCCTAATATCCTGAAAGACGAAGAAACAACATATGGTGTCGCGATCTTCGATTGAGGGGGAACATCGCTTGATGGCTATGGCAACGTGTGAACTGAAATGGTTAAAGGCTATTTTGGCAAATCTTAGGGTACGACATACACGCCATATGTCTCCCCATTGTAATAGTCAAGTTGCTCTTCACATATCCTAGAATCCTATCTTCCACAAACAGACAAAGCACATTGAAGTCGATTGTCACTTTGTTTGAGATGAGATTGTTGCTGGCAATGTCAGTTCTTCATATGTCACGTCTGCTGTGCAGTTAGTTGAAATTTTCATGAAGGCGTTAGGTATGCATCGGTTTGAACATTTACTTCGCAAGTTGGGCATTCGTGATCTACATGTTTCAACTTGAGGGGGAGGTATTGTATGTATTGTCAATATTCTATTAATAGGTAAATAAGTTGTTAATTAGGATTTATGAAAGTTTTTATTGTATGTATTGTTAATATTCTATTAATAAATATATGAGTTGTCAATTAGGATTTAGGAAAGTTTTTATTATGTGTATCGAGTAATTGCTATTTTAAAGAAGAGTTACTGTATTTGTTGGCCACATTGAGTTGTATATATGATATAACATGAAAATGGAAAAGCAGAAAAAGATTTTTCACCACCAAATTACTCTCTTGCTTTGCAATCTGTTACATGTATCAGATATTTACAAACATCTCTTAAAATTTGTTGTATGATTTCTTATGTGATTTCAAGTTCAAATTAGGGGGATTTCGAGCTTTAATCATGACATTGGTTTACAAGCTGATTTTATGGAATATTCCTAGAAGACATCAGAGACTATATCGGTTTAAATCTCAAGTATATCAATTTGAACATTCAGATCATTCCTTATCTGGTAAGGTTCATTTTTGAAGTCTAAGATCTTGCTGAAGTACCCGATTTTATATAATTCAAATTTCAAGTAACGAGATTAGATAGGATTGTTTTATATTCCCAGCTTACAACGACATTTTGCCCTATAAAAATATCAGTTACAGCTATTGTTTTTATCTTTTGAAGACAACAGTTACTTTGCTTATTTTTCAATGGCTAATTCGAGTTTTTTGATATTTTGGACGCTGAAGAAGCATTATAAATCAAGCCTTGCAATTTGGAAGCAACATACAAGAAACATAGAGGGCATCTTAACTCTCTCTCTCTCGAAAAAAAAGCAACCAATGGTCCCTTGATGTTCTTAAATTGTCATTTATCTTCTGAAAGTAGAAGGTTGAAAGTAACCGAAAAAAAGAAGAAGCTAACACTCAATCTCACTTTTTAGCAAAATTGAGAGGCACCTTTTGACTGTTTTCCCCTCATTCTTTTGATACTTTAGAATAGATTTTGAAGATAGTTACTATAGTTCTGGTATAACTTTTATGAAAGTAAAAGCGTGAGACAAAACAATGGCAGATAAGAATAAACAGTTAAAATTTCATAATAAAGGAATTTTAATAAATAAAAGAAAGGTGACTTTAAGAAAAAAGTAAAAGAGAGAAAAAAATCACAATACCTATATGATATAGTAACCACACTTTAAAATTTTCTATTTTTCTAATATTTTAACATGTTCAGCTTTGAAAGTTTGCCTATATTCTCGTCCATCTTTCGGTGGATGTTTGGTCTTAAGCCATGGTTCGATAGACCTGTTCAGATTATTAACTTAAAATTGGTATTGATTGTCATGTCCATACAAACAATGTGAAGGATGCAAGGGCAAAAGAATTTGGATTGCTGCTCATTTTAATCCAATTTTGAGTGCATAAATAAGAAAAAACCTAAGGAAATAAGATTGCCGTTGGCCGAAAAGAAAAGGAAATAAGATATCGATCTTCACCTGTACTGCTGGTAGAAATTGGTGAGATCAACAACCAAGTCCTTGCTGACGAAAAAGTGAGGGAGAGGGGTTATAGCTGTGGGCTTGGAAATGTCTGGATCGATGGGCTTGAGGCAAGCAACTGTGTTAGGTCCCATCAATGTTCATCCCGCATGATCCACATATCCCTTCCCTGCATGACCTCCTATGGCTCAAGCTGGAGTCCACTTCGGCTTTGATCTTTTGCAGTGCATCCAGTACCTACTCCAAAACCATGCCATATATGTATATATATTCATTATTTATTTACTAATATATTTCAAATTCAACTAGATTCAAATGAATCATGTCACTAATATTTTTTTTAGGAACCTAGGGTGTCATATAGTATGTTAAGACAACTCTCTACTTTGTACACCAAAATCCAAAGAGGAATTCATATTCAATCAAGTGGATAGTAATACAAGAGACAATAATCCCTTGTCCTTTTCTCTCTCTCTTCGTCTCTCATCTACAGTTAAAAAAATCCGTATCTTATACTATACAAACCAAATATGATATAAAAAATATATATAATATTATTATTTTTGTACAATATTATTATATACTTCTTGTATTATCCAGTTTTATCCCTCAAATTCTACCAAGTGAATATTCGGAACACTACTCATACTTCATGAAAAGTCAACAATTGCAAATGTGCCAGCAATTAACATAAATTGAATCCTAATCCTCTTCATTAAACCCTAGGAAAGGGATCCTATAATTTTTTGAACGATCGAGTGAGAAACGTACAAGGATGTATTTCTTTTTCTTTTCTTTTCTTTTTTCCAATGAAAGAAATATATTTCTAATAGCATAAACAACTCAAAGAGAATAGCCCAAGTGGGTCTCCAAAGATCTAGTTACATGATTAGTCAACAAAAGCTTCAATCCAAATTTTAAAAACAAATGCTCATCTTTTTGTTGTCTTGGAACATAGCCCAATCAGTATATACATTAGTCATTACCTTTCTTATTTATTAGATCAAAAGAACAACACTAGAATCTCTCTTAAGAAAAAGAATATTGATGGGACTGATGCTCCATTTGTTATTCTGATCGAGCATGTAGTTGAAGACTACTGATGAATTGGTCTCAAGCCTTCTTTTATTGTAATTCCTTTAAGGAATGGTAAATGGATCGTACTCATCTCTCCGTGTACTAGGGCTAGATAGTTGCATGCCTATGCATTTTTATACTGAAGTCTAACGTGCTTCATGCCTGTTGGTGCTTGTGTTTCCATTTTTCGTGTGCCACTAAAAATTATATTCATTTGAAATTTTCAGTATTTTTTCGTATGTATTTATTAAATCATTATATGTAAAAAGGGCCAAAAAAAAACCATATTCCATATTTTTTAATCGAAAATTAGCATTTTTAAATTGAAAAAAAATACATTAGAAAAGAAATAAAAAAAAAACTAAAAACATTCAAGTTTTCTTATTTTATTTATGAGAAACTAAATTATAATTAACAAGCCACAAAAGAACATTAAAAAAAAAACTAAAAAAGGTTTGAACTTTATTTCATGGAAATTTACAAGATAAAAAAAAACATATTGAAATAAAGAGAGGAGATGGTGGACCCCAAGGAGTGAAGGCGATGCTGGTGGAGGTGGATAACCATGAAATTAATCTTCAAATTCACTCCTTACTTGGTTAAGTTTGGAGCAGAGAGATGTTATGTTGCATGACTTGTTGTAGAGTTGGATTCAATATTTATTCGAATTTGGTTCAACTATAATTAAGTTGAGTTTGAGTTTAAATTTAAGTTTAAGTTTGAATTACTTAAATAATTTATTGAGTTAGATTTAAGCTTCATGATGTTTGACTCGATTAGGTCACAAATCTAATTAAACTTGAACTAAATTTAAAGTTAATTGAGCCCCAATTGAGTTTAAGAATTAGCATTATTTTAATTAAATGAATAATATGTTTTGATCAAATAAAAGTTGGATCGAGCAGTTGTTCTGTACAGGCGGTTGGCTGACACGTTGGGCTTTCTTATTCGAATCAGGTAGCATGAGTTATGGCGACCTTTCTCTGTCATCGAAGACAAACTTGGAGGTGGGCTTTCACATTATGGAATGGACGGTGGATCACGCCCCAATGTATTGGACATGGCGTGAACTGTGTTCGCAATGCTAGCCCAACATTCATTTGCTCAAACATCGTCTCTGTTTTTATTTGCTTGTCCCCTCTTAGCATAATTTTTACACTTTCAATTAACTTTTATGTATGTATTTTCTCTGAATTTTTAAAATTTTTTCAATTAAAAATATAAAATATACACACAAATAGAGTATAAAACTATAAAGTCGGGATTTAACAGGGGAATTTTTACACCTTGATAGACATATTATATTCCAATACCACGAAGGCACACTAATTCCAACATCATGGTGTGCAGATAATAAGTTAGAAGGATGAGCTATGCAACGTTTCTTCATGTATTAATGCTTATTACTCCTAAAATGCTTATATACAATGCTCATGCAAAGCAAACACAAATTAGACTCAAAGATATGACTGCGTTTTTTTTTTTATTACTTAGAAGTTAGGAAATAGTAAATAATTTAGGAATTCTGAATAAAAAAAAGGGAAGATGAAATATTTATACTTAAATATAAATTTCTTACAAAGGGTATGTGAAGTGATGGAGATATCAAAATTTAGTTATTAGAAAACTTAAGCTACTAAATTGAAAAGGAAAATATAAAATTTGGTTACAAATGGCAAAAAGGTGAAAGTTTAGACACTTCCATAACATGTTTTTTCACACATCATTTATCCGGTGAAGACCTTATAATGATTCCTTACTTCCAACTTAGCAAAACCCAAAAGCCCTTAATGATTTAATGGCATGTAATCAAAACACCAAATTTTAGGGATTACAAAGCATATGAACACTAAGCCGCAAAAAAAAAATCACACTTTTTCAAATATTAAATTGCAAAAAGTTAAAAGAGTAGAAAAAAATTTAGAGTTCATTATCCCATAAAGTATATCTTCAAATTTCCACGATCGATTCAAACCACAAAAAGCTTTCCTATTCTCTTGTTTCACACGTTGCTAAAACTTTTGTATAAGGTTGTATGTTTTGTCTAGAGGAAAGTGATTTTCTGTAGAAATTTCCAAATCCATCATATCTTGTGCCTCTGAGATTTTCTAACTTTCTGTCATAGAAACGAATATCTTTTAAGCACATGAACTAGATCTTGATAATCCTATCTATATCTATGTTTGATATTTGTTGGATAAAGATAAAAGTTTCAATAAACTCAATAATAGTGCATGGAATTCTCGTCAAATTGAGTCTTCATGATCCAATAATCTCCCTTACATTATTAGAATCTCACCTTACTAAATTTTAAAAACTTTACTCCATATAACATATGTGTTTTTCTAACTATTAAAGTGTTAACCCATGCTTAGTTGTATTTAGTGCAAATTAGGCTAAATATATAGGTCAACTTTATAATTTATTCTTTTCTTATTTTGTATATGTTTCTTGCTTAATATTATCTTCTTCTTTTTTACTATAAATAGGTTTTAATATTATCTTTGCTTAATATTTCTTATTTTGTATATGTTTCTTGTTCAATAATATAGACTCAAGAAAATCAAATTCTCTTCATGTTTTGCCATTTCTATTATAAAATATCACTCACAACTATCAAATAATAAATCCAAATCCAATACTGATATATATATATAATAATATATAATATATATTATATATATATATATATATATATATATATATATAGGTCTAATAGTCCCTAAATTGTGATTTTTTTTTATTTGGGTCAATAATATCTGAATTTTCATAATATTTTACTTTTTTTTATAAGCAGTGGCAATCTAGAATACTGAAGCAAAACTTATTTGAGAAGGAAAAATAAAAATAGAAAAAAAAAATCAAAATCAAAATCAAAATGGTAGGAATCTTAGTCTAATTTTCATTTGACTTAAAATTCATAGGAAATAACATCATATTGGTCTAAAATATTTAACATCTTATGCAATAAAGTTTTAAAGCTTTCAAAACATTAAATGGAACACAAAATATTCTAAAACTTAAAGGGTTCAACACCTTTTCCATTTTCCATGCCCAAGCAATCCAATCTATTATGTAGCTTTATTTTGGAGTTACGATAAACAACATGCATGAAACAAATAGAATGGAATTTAAATCAATGTTTGGGACAATTTGCTGTCCAAAGAGTTATGTAATTGCAATTTTCATATCACCAAACATATGTATAAATCTTTTTGTTTGTCTAAATATTTCTGAATTTTCATGCATCAATCTAAGATGATCCATAATCATGTTTAGTTGGCAAAATCAAACCTATTTGATTTTGCAATGTGCAAGAAATTAAAATAGATTGGGAATTGAGATGTAAACATTCCAAAATAGTATCTTCCATGTCTAACTCTTTCTCACCTCTTACCCTTATAGGCAAACCCTCAATATTACCACTTGGACCATAGACCCACCCAGCCATCCAACCACTTAAAACCCAATACCCTACCATTAAACCCATTGCTTTGGTGCAAACCACATGGTGGTTCATCTCGTTGAGTTTGAACCACCTAGTATATCACATAAGAGGAGAGCAAGCTGAAATGGTAGAAGAGATAGCCATCACATGGTGGCGATGGGTAGTCAATGTTGTTGGCGAAGTTGGCATATTTGACTTTTTCTTTAAGAATATACAATAAATGACTACTAATGTAGTAATCTTTGACCTCATCAATGCATGTAGTGGCTTCACCAGGAATAATTTACTTGGTTTTACTTTTTTTTTTTTTTGCAAACATAAAATCATACAATTGGGACTAAACTTACTTATTTAAATTAATATTAAAATTACTCACAAAAAGATTTTTTTGGCATTGTAATTGAAATTTTTATTAATAATTAATGTTTTTGATGAATTAAAATTAATTTTATTGATTATTATGAAAAAAAAAACACCTAACCATTTTACCAAAACCTTATATTTATAAGGAATACACTTATCCATTTAGTCAAGTCTATTTTCATAATGTAATTTGCTTTTCAAAATATAAATAAAGACCTATTTTATCCTTATTAACAAAAAATTAAATAATTACTTTTTTTTCCCTTAATTTGGGAGCTGAAGCACTTTTTAGCTCCCAATCTAGATCCATCCTGGCATTTCTTTATTGTCAAACTATTATTTAGTCTTATATAAATGGGGCTTCTACTTATCATATGTTATTCTTCAAGTATGGAATTGGCATTCAAACCTCATAGAAAACTGAACGGAGCATGATTTCCTACTTTTGATTCATCATGAGCAGTAACTATATTTTACCCTACTCGATATATATATATCATGGGTTTGTAAAGAGAAAAATGAAAAATCGGAAATATAAGAGAGAGAAAAAAAAGGAGTTGATGATAGTTTCTTTTATCAACTCCCTTTTAATGCTTTTTGAAAGGAAAAGAAGGAAAAGAGGAAGGATGATGGTGTAAAAGTCATAAATGGAGGAAAAATGCGACTATGTTGGTTTAATCACAACAATACAATTAATAATAATTTATGTATAAAAATGTCACTAAAAGAGTTTAAATTATTTAGAAAGATGTATTAAAGGGTATGCTTTATTTATAAATAAAGCCGTCATTTTCTTTGAAAATGACAAACAATTTTACTTTGTTTTCACATGCAAGCAATTTTATTATCAAGGTCTATATAATTTAGTAGAATAAACATTGGTCTTCTAATGAGATGAATTAAATTTGATTCTCTCCTTCTTTGGCTGTAATAGTAGTTAAAAAATAAAAATAAAAAAAGAATTTTTTTTATCTGATAAATGTGAAAATGGGTTTTTATATTTTCATTCCTATTTAAAATATCTAAATAGAGTTTCTAACTAGGAGCATTAAAAGTGGAAAACTAATAATTTTTTTTCGAATTTTAGTTAGTTTAATAATTAAACGACCTTGGAAAAATTAATATAATAAGATCTATCATAAAAATTACATGATTTAGAAAATTCAATGAACTAACATATATCATAAAAAGTAGGTAATTTGGCGCGTTGGGCCTTCATCGGCCCCACTATATTACTTCAATCCAACGGGTAATCATTCATTTGGGCCCAACATGGATAACTAGGGCTGTACATTTAGAAACTTTACAAATAGCAAGTTGTTTCTCTTATCTTCTTAATCATTACAGCATAAAAAATCAATGATGAAATTCATATAATTGGAGTGCATAATGTCATCATCGATCAATCACTAAACTAGAAAATAAATAAATAAATACATAAATAAATAAAAAGGGGAAGGTTTCACTTGCTTTTTGTATTGGAATTGGAATAGATATCAATAACTAATAACATGCATTCATACAACTGTAACGTGTGAAATAAGGCTTCCGAAGTATCAAAATTACCCCTTTTTTTTTTTGGGGGGGGGGGGGGGGGGGGGGAATAAAACTGAGATGGAGGATTCAAATTTAGTTTATCTTATATAAAAAATTAGTGTTAATATCACTAACTTATAAGAATTTATAGATAACTAACTATTTTTTTTCCTCTTAACAATGTGATCAATTATAGGGGTATAGTTTCACTAATTACAACTAATTGAAACAGATTGGATTCGGCTCATAACCCCATCTTCTTTAACTTTTATCTTGTTTGATGATAACAGCTGGGTTTTGAATGTTTCCTTATATGATGAAGTGAAATTAGTATTTCATTTCTTTTCACCTATAATACTCTTTTATGGGAAAAAAGAATATCAAATTTTGATAATTGTTTTATATTAGAGGTGTTTTATAAGGCCAAGTTGGCCTAAGAATTACGTAAAATAAATTAGTGGATTTCTAAGTAAAAATAATAATTTTAATTAATATTCAAATGATTGGCTTAATTTATGTAGTTTGAGAACCTTCTAGTATAAAGAAACCTAATCAAACCAATTATAATTTAAACCTACTTTGGATAAATCAAATGAGGTTATTATTTATTTGGTCTCGGTTAATTTTGTTTTTGGCGTATGCATATACTAAAAAAGTCCTTTATAATTATGTTAAAATTCAATGAACCCACTATGTTCTTACAGTACATAAATCCCTTCATCATTATTTTCTATGACTCATGATGATGACATAGAAGACTTATAAAATATGGCAATACAAACATAAATGATTCATTTGAAAGATATATGATCTGATTAAATTTTCACATAAATCGAGGACATAATTATATTTTAGCACAAGTATAGAAGGCATCTAGTGTTATTTGTCCTCAAAGTTTATATGGTTTGATGTTATATAGTCAGGTTTCTTGATCCATGGAGAATAGGTGTATGATGCCCAGAGGTAAAGATATGGTAACTCTCTAGTATCACTATTTCATTAGTAATGACATGCCAAATTTTTAATCTAACTAAAATTTTCAATTGTATCAATAGATATATTATAGATGCCAATAAAGTTATTAGAAGATATTATAAATTAAGTTTAACAATTAGATAAATAACTACATCAAAGTACCTCTACTAATTTGATCTTCGCACATAGGTTGTGCACATTTTACATGTAAACAAGCTTATTTTGATTGGGTAAATATCATGATAGTTTAATTTTATCCACTTTTGTAATGAACTATCAAAAGTTTTAAAGTATCAATTTACCACTTAAACTTTATTTATTTTTACGATTAATTATTTAAAATTTATTCCTTCTTATAATAAATGATTCGAATTTTACTTATTTTTATAATTAATTACTTTATTTGGGTACTGCATAAAATGACTTGAAAAAGTGTATAGGTAGTAAATTAATATTTTTAAACTTTAGATACTTGATTATAAAAATGGATAAAGTTTAGGTATCAATTGTGACAGTAGCTCATTCTAATTTGATAATCCAATATGTACAAGATAATGATTTAATTAAGGGTAATTGTATGTAGATCCTAAAATTGTTAATTGGATGTAGGTAAACTCCTAAATTTTTGGTCAAAAAAATATTGCTAAATTGCCAAGATATGTCTTTATTTTACTATAAATTTTAAAATATGTACTTATTGCCCTAACTGCTGCTAAAACTCCTAAAATTGTCGCTAAAAGACCTATAAATGGTGATAATTTTGGAGTTTTATTGGCAATTGAAAAGGTAATTTACATGTTTATAAAAGTTATAAAAAAAGTAAAAACATGTCTTAAGAATTCATGAAGTCTATGAATGTCCCACCAATAATTTTTGGATGTATTTATATTTTGCCTTTTTATTAATTTTCTTGTTTGTACCATAAGCAATTCACAAGTCAACTCAATGTTAGGTTCATAACTTACCTAGTTTATTGACTATGGACCATGTTCATACACATCATTGTACTTAAATCACAATCTCACATCTCAAAGTCCTTATCTTGGGACCAAGTAGTGGATCCACAAAACAATGTGCCTCATCTTACATTAAGGGTAACCTCTTAGCAGAATTGTTTGTCTTTGATTTCCCTATTTAAGCCTCAAACCTTCACATCCTAACTCTCCATAGCCATTATAACCCACACATCTTACCATAGGCTCTTTTTATAAGTGTTTCAACTAAAATACTAATCTAGACCTCCAACTTTGGACCAACTTGTTATTTAACTTCTATTCTTAGTGGTCACTCTACAAAGCTTTTTCGAATATTAAGTGTAGGCATTCAATAAAGCAATATCATTTTAACCTTCCATCATGGAATTCTATCAAAAGCACAACCAACTAATCGAATAATCAATGCTACTTATTTAAGAGTTCAATAAAGTTAGGTATACTTCATGTATGGTGATATAGAATAAGCCATCGAATAATCACAAGATCAAGAGAAATTCTATTACTAGAAGAAGCTACACATGAATGGACAAGTGAAACCTTATTTGTGAGCATGTTTAACCTTAACTTAGTGAAGGAGTTCCGTATGAAGATTTTTTTGCAAATAAAATAGATCCTTGCTCTATGACCAATCATTGTTAGATGGCCAATCCCTATTTTTTTCCCCTAGCGTTGTATAAGTTTTTGTTAATAAAATTAATTGTTGTAAAATTAGCCTCAATTAATTTAATTTAATTTTTCT
The DNA here is from genome assembly GCA_037954665.1 of Laguncularia racemosa. Taxonomy (NCBI): domain Eukaryota; kingdom Viridiplantae; phylum Streptophyta; class Magnoliopsida; order Myrtales; family Combretaceae; genus Laguncularia; species Laguncularia racemosa. The sequence continues at coordinate 1,474,900 of JBBMOL010000097.1, read as the reverse complement.
AAAAAAATAGATTAGAATTATTAATATATGTATATAATTTTCACTATTTATTATTTAATTTCTTATTATCATCACTAATAGGATCTTAATAAAAGAATTACAATTATTGGTTTAAAAGCAGTAATAACATAAGACCTTAAATTTTAAAGGAAGTTTCTTTAAGGATTTTAGGAGAAGGTGGAAAGAATTTTAAAGAAAAAAGTTTTTTAAAATAATTTTATTATTTAAAAATAAAAGGCTCTAACCTTTAACTAATGTTTCGAGAATATCGATTTAAATTTTTTATATATCTATATTATTAAATTGGATGTTACTTGATATTTTTTTTTCAATAATTTTCACTTTTTATTTTTTGATGTTGAGGGACAGTATTGTAAAATGAATAACAAAGTTTAAATCACTAGTTCATCTCCCCCACTTTACTACTATTTCGACTTTTTTTTTTTTTTTTTTTTTGCAAACCGTTGTGACGATATTTTATCCATTTCCCCATCTTCAGAAGCCATATAACTGAATTATACTTTCATACAAGTGACTTTGTACATAAAAATCGCATATGTATTGAATATTAATTACTGGTTGAAACTTGAAACCATTAACATCTGTAGACAAAAACTAAGATATACATTTGGGAGCTGCTTCATATGTGCAGGTGGATGAATCATTATTCACCGCGACAACCATCCCATCCACAGAATGTCACCTCTTCGGGTAATCATGACAGCAACAGAGAAGTGCTTAAAATGGTTTCACTTTTTTTTTTTTTAAAATTTATCGAGCACTGTTTTGTTTTAGAGTTCCAATTTCCAGAGAATGGAACAGAATCATTCGCAGTCTGTCGTTTTGCTGTTGCCTTTGCTCCTGATTCGAATATCGGTTTCTAGCTAGGTTGCCTGCATGAACTTCCACGCTCTGGACTACTCCATTTCCAATTCCAGCCACACTTTTGTCTTCCTTTTTGCTGTGAAGGAAACATGTTCGTACAACCTTGTTTAAATGTATACTTTAAAAGACCTCCATTTAGAAGACAATTACGTTGGACAAGGTTAATATAATATGAATATTTGTTACTAAGTACATCTGTCTGTTGATGTATCCCAATGCAAAAAATTTCTTTCACAAGTTTGTTTAAAAATATATATATTTTTCGAGCAGTGTTTCCTTTTTTTTTTTAATTTATTAAATTGAAAAGAATCTTCTTGGGAGAAACGTTTTTCCATTAAAGAGAAGATTCTAGCATTTTCAGAAAAAAACGGCTTATGTTTTTAAATATAAGAACTTAATTCCCAATTATTCTTCACAGGTCTTCTAATTCTAGAAGAATGACTTATTTTATTTCGTTATAATTGACCCATATAGTAAGTTTCAAAATATGAAAAGAGTTGAGTAGTCAAAATAAAAGAAAAAAAAAGTTATAATAATGAATATCAAAAGATCATTTATATTTTATACTTTCACTTTTGTATACAAGGTTGACCACTATATGTTTCAGCATATTTGCATACAAATGCTGAACACAAGACATATATTTTTTTAAAAAAATCACTATTAAAATGAAATAAGTTTCTTTAAAATGCCAATATCATACTTTTACAAAACCCTTAAAAAAAATTCTCAACCAAACATTTTTTTTTCTAATTTTTTAATCATTTCAGATAATTTTATGTAATTTAATTTTTCTTTCTGCTAGCTTTGATTCCTCTTACCTCGTCCATTAGAAAAAAGTTCCATACAGTGATACTTTATACATGTTTGGTCAAATATAGTCGAAGTCCGGGGAACACTAAAGTAGACTTTGGATCTGTTATTATACAAATTAATTTAGTTTCGTACGTTTTTGTTCGACCAATTCAACCTTTTGGCATCGACTAAATCTAAATTTTCTGGCTTGAGTTAGAAAAAAAGGTAACATGTCCCCACATGGATACTAGTTGGGAAGACAACATCCATCCTGCGATTTACTTCCCCTTTTTGTTCTTTGAGATTTAACTTAATTGTTTAGAACCCCCACTATATTCAAAGAAGTCAATTTAAAATTTGTGCATAAATTATAATCATTGGGAAAAAAAATAATTCTGCATAAATATGAAACGATATTCTCTGATATCACATAATAAGTATATATAATAAGCATATATGTGTTTATGTTAACTTTACTTAAAATACATGGGTTTTTACATCCGTTGTGATATTTAAATAATTAATAGCAATTAGTAATCAAACTAATAGATGGCTCATGAGATTTTGTATCTATTAAGCTAAAATTTCCTATCCAATGTGGGCTTGTATTGTCAATAGTTAAACCATTAATGAACCTTATTATTCAATTAGCTTTAAAAAGAAAAAAAAGAGAAAAAAATCCTAATTACAATCACTACTATTCCTCTTAAACAATCACAATTACTTGAAATCCATGCGAAAACACATTTTAATTGTGATTCAATCCCCGGACACATTGGAAGCAAAATAATTGAAATAAGTTTTTAAATAGACCATCTTCACTATTTGAGTTTTTATGCTATTTCTTTTTATATTATGAGAGTTATGTAGCCAAAACAAAGTTTATAGTTCACTGAAAAGGTAAACTTTTTTCCATAGAAATTTTGGGAAAAAATTATTTCCACTCTCATATGAGCATATGTTTATCCCGCAATCAAAATTAGGTTTCAATGATTAGCATTATAAAGAATTGATCTGTAGTAACAACCGATGATTATAATACATTTATCCGATAAGAATGATTAAATGAAAAATATTTATTGATATTTATACGGATATTAGATACTTATCAATTATTCAATGTGCATTTGTAGTGTACCATGATAAACCTTTTCTGGGCTTTCCTATAGTAACCAAGCCAAGCATACTAGTCAGGATGTAATGCAACTTTGCAAATTACCAGCTTTCTAAGCAATACTAGCTTTCTACTTCTTTTCTTTATCTTTTTCTTTTTTGGCCAGGCGACAATGCGAGTAAGAGCCATGTATGTATGAACGGGCAATGCGATGCAACATATGACAAGATCTTGACAATCCTGTACGTGGATTCTTGAAGTACACCAACTGGCTTACACTGCCATGTTCATCCAGTGACTTCCAGGTAATACCCCATGAATGATTAATAGAAGCACCGGATACGATACGATCCTATGGTTTTCGACTTTCCAAATAAACTAATGTTTATATCATTTCCCGAATCTTTAACAGTTTTTTTTTTTTTTTTGGTGGTTCTAAGTACATACACGTATTTTAGCACTTCGATTAGCTTAGCTACCAAATGTTTTCTACATATTTCTCTATTTCGAAAGCATGGAAACTGTATCAGCAGTCAACTCCAAAGGTTTCGAGAAAGCCTGACTAATTCGGAGGTTTATTATAGAACTCATTCATTAGTATGTATTCACTTGATATATGTGCTTGTTATTGCGTATTTTTTCTGTATCACGAGAAAGATTGAATGTACGATACATCTTATTAACTTTACTTAATAAGAAAAATATATAATTATTAAAACACTGATTATATACTTTATATAAATAAACAAACATGGGAAGAAGAGTTTTCAAGTGGACCAATTATTGCATGAAGGTATAAATATCTTTATACTCTATATAATATTTTGTATTAGAAAATAAATTCATATTTTTACTCCTCTAATGTCTTGAAACTGATTTAATAAAAAGCATGAAGAATTATAACGCAAAAGCATACAAAAACCGTTTATTTATAGGACTGCTTTCGGTAGATTGGATGTGCAACAAGAATCAGATGCAAAATGTTAGGTGACATCCTGTAAGAAGGTAAATCAGTAGTGAGTTAGAGGTTGTCCGGCTAAAGATGAGTTTTAACTATGAATCTGAGTTGTTTTGATTGGGTTAGGGGTCGAGTTAGGTTTAGCGGAATATATAAAAATATATAGGTTAAGTTAACAAGGATGTGTGTATTGTAGGTTATCCATATGTTTGGTAGGTAGGTCAAAAACACACCATTTCAAGAACAGGGTAGGAAGATCAAAGTGCGAAAAATTAAATACCCACCGAACTCTACTAATTTCAATCAACCACCGCCTACACCCATTACATGCCACCGACTCCCAGGATACAACCACTGCCACGCTCTCAAAGGTCTTGACTCGTTCTAAGGCTCATTACGAAAAAAATAGGACAATAGGAATAGAGTATTAGTGAGTGATGTATTAATGACTGCAGCAGAAGCCATTCCATAGTAGCTGCTTTGTTTTGTCAATTTATGATAGTAGTAACTGAGATTATAAATTAGTCAAATTTATTTGTGAATTATTTAAATAGGTATAATATTTACTCGAGTTTGATTTGATAATAGTTAAGTTATGTTTGAACTCGAGTTATTTGAGCAATTTATCGAGTCAAGTTTAAGCTTTATATTGTTTAGCTTAATTAATTCACTAGTCTAATTGAGCTTGAGTCAAGCTTAGATATCGACCGAATTTCAATTGAGTTTACTATTAATATTATTTTAATTAAAACAAAAAATATATATTTTTTAAATCAAGTTTTAATGAACTTAATTGAAATGTGTTTGATCTTATCGAGTGCTATTTAGTGTCAAGCTCAAACTCAAAATTTAAAACTCGATCAAATTCAAATTGAGCTCGATTATCTCGACTCAACTTATTGTCATCCTTACTCATAACAATTTTTTTTTTTTCTTGTAGCAATAACTTGCATATTAGATTCTTTTTTAAAATTTACCATAGCAATAATAATAACCTCTAAAAAATGAATCATATTAATTTTTGTATGGCCAACATTTTTAAACTGCCATTGGTAAGTAGTATTGGTTCAAAAATGCGGTGCGTACCCCCGTTACAAAGTATATGTTCTTACTAGGCCATAAGGGGGGGAAAAGTTAGAATGTGACATGGTATGTACAATGATTATTAATAGTTAGAACTAATAAAAATTTACATACGTAATGCACTACTTTAGAAAAAAACTATATTACATGGTTGTAAATACCTCGATGTGTTAGGTTTGTATATCATTATAGAATAAGCAATTTAGTTAAGTGTAACTTTCTTAAGCCATATTTATCCTTGAGTCCTTGACATAAGGACCTAGATTAAAAACCTCCATGGAGATGTCCTTAGAGGAGGGCCCTTATTTAGCAGTGTTTTTTTTTTTTTTTTTTGAAGGATCGGTGCCAAATTCCCCATTTTCTTTCTTTTCCTTTTTTCCCCTTCAGCTTGACATCTCGTCAAACACGCAGGTGAAGATAAGCAATGCCACATAAGGTTTCTATTTTGTTTTTAATTTTATAGTAAAAGCCCCACAAATTATATAAAAAGAATTTAAAAATCTTAGAGATAAAACGAGAAAAACCTTAAGTCATTTAAAACATTAATCTTTAGAGATCATCTTTATCCTAGATTCTTGGTTAAGGATGTTCTCACGAAGGTTCTTATGAGAAAAAGCTGGGTCTTTAAATATGTACTTCAACTTATATCAATATAAAAATAATAATAGCATATAACCTAGAAAACTTAAAAAAAATGCCGATAAACACTTTACTAATAAAGTTGAGATGTCCTTAAAGGAAGCCTTGTATCAGTAATCTACAACGACGAAATTTCACCAAGCATGCAAACCAAGAAGACTAAATGTTCATGTAATATCATACAAGTGTATACAAGTCCTCAACTACATACCCAAAAGCCTTCCCCATATCAATAGAACCCTTAATCGCACAATCAAGATTGATGATAGTAAAAGCAGCCGAGGAATGAGTTGTGGCAAGAATAGAAGGTATTGCATAGGAAAAAGGTTAAACCATTTATAAGCTGTATTATAGTAGTAATTCTATTATAGTTTTATTTTTTATGTAATAATTATTTATAATTCTATATATAAGAATTTTAATTAAAAAAAATATCGAATAGGTATTTATTACTCAAACTTATAAAATAACAATTTAATTATAAAATTGAATTTTTTTACATAAAATATCCTCATTAAAAATAGCAATTTTATTATACTTCTACTTTATTTCTCAATAACAAAGTGAATGGCTGTTAATTAACTAAAACTACATTTCTTTTTCCTTTTTTTTTATCATCTAAATATTACATAATCGAGAAAAGAAAAGATACTCAATCATATTTTATCTTGAGAAAGAATAATGTTAATACTGATTAGGTTGTAAGATCAGTATGTTTTATCAATCTTTTTCAATAAATCATATATTAACCTCCACTTATAGAGAAATGAACCATACAAAGGTCATGTTTGCATATATATCTTAAAAAATAAGTGAAAGATACTTCTATAACCCGTCTTATCTATTCTTTTCCTATAATATCAACGCCGTCATGATGAGATGCCTGCAAAAATGAACAGGAAATCCCATATACAACGCGTGATCCCCAGAGAGAGAGAGAGAGAAAAGTGTACGACATGCAAGAATTTTACTCCATACAATTATTCTTCGTTTGGCATTCAAACCCCAACATATTACCATAATTTCGCATGAGAATAATCAAAAACAGATTTCTTTATTTTCTTCAAACACAAACCATAAGTTATCGCACAGAGCAGAGATCTCAGAAATAAAAGCAAAAACGAAAACAAGTACAAATCGGATTCCACTATCTCGGATTTTTCCTAGAAAATATTGTATGTTGTAGAACTTCGCATGCAAAAGTGACACCATGTTTGCTCGTCTGCCGGTGCAGATTTGAGAGACTATGCAACTTGTTTCAATTCAATTTTACAAAGGCCTTGCAATGAAGCTCACCTTCAAATGGATCTAAATCTCTGTACATGGTGTTTCGAGTAAATGAGATAGAACAGACTATCTAAATAATGTTTCAACTACTGAAACAATATATCGAATTAATTTATGATCTCTCATGAAGTATACGAAAAGAGATGTGGTCACAACTTTCAAGCATCAAAAGTCAAAAAGGCACGATGCAAATAGATTTTTGGTAAGAAAAACTTTCTATTTCCATGAATTCTGAGGAAACAAGTCCTCTGGGTTTGTGTGGAAAAGAATAGTGCTACAGATTTTAATAGTAAAAAGTTAGTCCAGAAGCGCCATTAATAAATACTTAAAACTATATAAGTACGATTAAATATTCACTTCTCCTCGAGACAAACAATAGACCTAACATATAATTAATATAATGAAAACAAAAGTTCTTAGTTAATGCATGCGATCATATGCATTTAAAATTTTCCTTCTACATTACGCCTCCCTATTTCATAATTGCATGGATGCTAATTAGCACTTGCATATAGATTTTATATTTTCTTATTTGTAATTACAACCGAGAGAAAGATTCGAGCCTATATACTTTTTATGGTAACCGAAACATAAAGCCTTGGCAACTTGTAATATTATAGAAATTTTTTATTAAACAAAAAAAAAAAAAAACTTGTTGAAAATTTGCATCCATGAAAGATTCTTCAGCGTGGAAAGACCTGAGTGCAGCAGTGAATTGTGAATCGTTTGAACTTGAAGAGAACGTGAACTATTAATTATAGCATATGGCCTGTGTATATAGCATATATTCCATCAGTCTAAGCAACGTTTTTCACACAAATATATAGCATATATTACATAATGTAAAGAGTTTTTTTTAATGGATTTACCATATATATAATAAGACACACATGAAGAATATAATGAGACATTTTATTTATACATTTTGTGAAAGTTTCTTAATATAAGCAACTTCATACAGTATTTATTAATACGTTTGTAAAAGGAAATTATTATATTATACAGCTTTTAGCGAGGCATATAATTACGAAATAGAAGTAGGAGTATAATAATGCGAAGACGACATGATGAGTTATATGAATTTTATAAGATTTGATTAGATTCCGGCGGCTAGGCTAGCCACCCGTTGCCTTAAATCTCGCCGCCAATCTCTCCATATATACTATTTAATTTCCTTAAGAATATTTGAAACAGAAATAATAATAAAAATAATAATATTAATAATAATAACAGAGAAACTCTTCAAAGTTGGAGAGACAGGAAAGTGAATGAAAATAAAACAAGACAAAATTCTAATATGATTCTCCTTGTTGCACCAAACAACATTTTAAATTAACTTAAAACATAGTACGTAGGTTTTTTATTTTTATTTTTATGCATCTTCTTCATACTAAATAATATAGCAGTCCTTCGAATCAGCTATGGTGTCAATTAGTGCTTCGCTTTGAAATCGCCTAACTTCTTTCAGTTTAGTGTTAAGATGCTATAAGATTTATTAGATATTACACATCTTATGTAATCGGAGTCGTGTTATCATTGGAATAAATTCAGATAAAGAATCACGAAGATACGCTTAGTAGTACTTCTTCCATAAGAATATGAATTAGTACAGCAAATTCAACAACATATGAATGAAAATATGATAAGAGAACAAGTCTATTTGATCTGGCAAAAATGGAAACTGTACCAAGTAAACCAAATCATAGTATGCTACTATTTACATTGCAACGATGTAATCAACAAAACAAAAACAGAGGAAAAACATGTATATGTATGCGTCAAACTAAGATTTAACCGAAACATATGGTTAATTTATTGAAAATTACCCATAGTATATTGATTCTAAATTTCATATAGTTCTAGTTAAATTACCAAGGAAAAAGGAGCTAGAGAACTTATAATAAATTTTAACCTGATGATGAACGTAACCATGGCTCCACTATGCCTTCATTTCTTGTGCTTCCGTTACTGTCAATATTGATCCTTTTGTCCTCATTACTAACCCTTTGAAAATTACCAAAGCTCCCACTAATTGACCTCATCAACCCTTGATGATCATCCACATTCTTGGATCCCAACCTTCCATCCCAGTTCGTCGGGGCTGCATCATCGCGAAAACCTCCCGTTTGATGATGACTATCCAGTCCGAATTCTATCCCTAACGCACCCATCTTCAAATTTGGGTCAGACGTCGTCGAAATATTGTCCAAAAGCGACGAAGACCCAGAAGGCTTTGACGACGGAGGAAAAATAGTCGAAGTGCTGCCTGATGGATATTTAGGGAGGTCTTGAGCTAGAGATGACTGAGATTGCATGATTTGGTTCATGTTGAGCAAATTAAGAGGCTGACTCTTTAGAAGGCTTAGGTTTGAGGGTAATGATTCTAATTGATAATTCATGGAGTTCGAGTTATTGTTATTATCAACACTCGATAAAGGGTTAGTATTAGACATTGCAGCATTGGTCAATATCGAAAGCGAGGAAGATGAAGGAGCAGTAGAGAGGTAGTTTGGAGTGTTGTGTGACCTTTGAGCAAATGGCCGCAAAAGGTACGGAGTAGTCGAAGACCCCCCAAAGAGATCCAGCGGGCGGGTTCTATGAAAAGTCGAAGCCACCGCCGCAGCGAAGGGCGGCGCGGGGATTCCGGTGAACTCCTGAACCATGGCTCGAAAATTCGAGGTGTCCGTCGTTAAAACTGTCGTTGGCGCTCTCCTAGATGCCCTCGACCTCTTCTTTGGGTTGCGCACCGCAAGGTTGTTGTTGTTGCTGCTGCTGTTGTTAATGTTATTATTATCATCAGCATCGTTGTTTTTGTTGGTATTGGTGTTGTTGATAGTGGAAGAATCATTCAAAAGTTGACGTGAAACATGTGTACCTTCACTAGGCAGCATCATCAAAGGAGACAACTGCTGTCTACCACTACCACCTTGGTCTTTGAGCTGTGCTTGGTCATGAGAATAAGTGGATAACAACGACATGCTACTGTTTTGAGCATTACCAGTGGTGCAGTTCGTTTTGGACCAGACCAAGTTCGGATTAGTATTCAACAAGAGTGAACTTGTGTCTACAAAAGAGGAAGAAAATAGAGGGTCGTACATGAATGATGACGAGGAAGAAGAAGGGAAGTTGGAGAGATTAATGGTGGCGTGATGATTGTGTTGTGATGGTGGTGGTGGTGGTGAAGGATTATAGGCTGGACCAAGATGGCTAAAAGGTGAGAAACCTTGATCGGCGCGTGAATCGGACTCTTCTTCACCACCACTTGATGAATGAGAACTTTCACTACTATTCATGCAATCCATGAAACCCAACAAAGAATGAAAAAGAGAGAAAAGGACACACAGGGGGAGAGAGAGAGGGAGAGAGACGTTACTTACACAACAGCATGAAGATTAAAGTCAAGACTTTGGCTCTTTTTGAGAATTTGGCCGTTTGGGTTTTGAGGGATAGTAAAAAGGGAGGGACTTCACATTACATCAGATCATCATGAGGAAACTTTGATGGTTAAAAGGGGTGGAAAATGAATCTTGTGTGCTTGGCTGGGTTGTTCTGTCTGAATATGTGAAGAGAATTTAGGGTTTTTTCTTTTTTAGTTAAGATGAGAGGAGAGAGAGCGAGAAAGAGAGAGAAGAGCAGTAGGAGGGAGGGACACCATCATCTTCTCTCTCCTCTCTCCAGCTTTTCCTCGTCTAAAAGAGATTCTTCTGTCTTTGTGATGTATGTGTTTTTGTGTTGTATATGAGAGAGAGAGAGAGAGAGAAAACTGTGTGAATGCTGATGGAGTTGGAGTGAGGAATTAGCAAAACCAGTCAAAATAAGTGATTTTCGTGGTTTTGCCCAAAAAAAAAAAAAAAACAACAAAACCTATATATGGTGTGAAAAACGAAATTTAAAATATAATAACATATAGATACAAAATCCATAGTCAATATTATTACAATTACGTGCAAATTGTTTTCTGTGATAAATTTATTTTTGGCGTTATTAGATGAGATTTTAGGTCTTTTATTTTATTTTATTTTCTTATTCTACTTACCTTCGTGTATTGTGAAAAATTATTTGGATATATACATAATTACGTGTGAATTTGCTTCTTCTTTTATTTTTAACCATAGAGGATGATGAGTTGGACAAAGCAAAACATAAAAAAATTTAGGGAAGATGGGTTGTTGAATGGTGTATGAGAGGATAAAACACCAACCCCCACTAACATTCTTTTTCAACCCGAACAAATTACCAATTAAACATATATATATCTATATATATATAATATTTGCATGCTAATAAAAAAAATTACATGGTTCATAAAATCATACATATATAAATTTATAATTTAAGAAAAGTATACTTTTAATTCTCAATATTTATCTACTTTTTTATGTTATCCTTTAATTTTTTTTTATTTTAGTTCTTAATTTTTTCAAAACTTTATAAAAATAAAATTTTCATTAAAAACATTAAATTTTCTATTAACTTGATGCACGTGTTAGCTTTCAATTGGTATTGAGTTAGTTGCTAAGGTATCTAGAGTACACAAATTTTTTTTGGCTCATTTTCTTAATTTTAATTATTATTTTTGCATTTTTATCATATATATCATTATATATTTAATATTATTTTTTATTATATTATATAAATAAATATATTTAATATTATCATTTTGTTAATTTAATTACTAGGAACTAATTTGAAATTACTACACATCATAAATAAATGAAAAGCTTTATAAATTTGATAGAAATTCTATTTTTTTTTTAGATTTTGAAAACAATTAAGAACTAAATATATATATATATATTATAATTTTTAAGTGTGTATATATAACATCCAATTTTTACATTGAAAAAAAACAATGTGTGCACATACACACACGTGCGCATAATATATATAGTACTATCAACAATGCTTGTTGAGGGCATAATAGAGGAGTTCGTTACATTTTTCAAAATTGATATTTATGAAATCACGCAAAATTTATTTATTTAATTTATTAATAAATGTACCAGTAGCATTCTTTTAACATTATATATATATATATATATATATATATATATGCTATATCTCCAGTCCGTCCCTCGTCACTCGATTGTTTGAACATTATACAAATAGACATGCATTTACTAGATATTAATTCGAAGAAAAGGAGAAAAGGAAAGAAGAAAAAAGATCAACTACTCTGAAAATAATGCACAAGCTAAATAAATACATCATTCATGTTTATTTTATCTCAATTTCTTTATAATTCATATTTATATATATCTATTACTACTTATTAAGAGAATATATACCTATATATAAGAACAATAATGTCACTGGACAAGGAGATATATGATCGCAGAAAAAACATGTAAAATGCATATGGGGTAATAATTAAAGTCAGAGAATCTTTCAGTCCCCAATTCTTGTACGTACATGCAAATGAAAATGAGCCAAACTATCCTCCTTTGCTACGTATATATCTTCCACCTTACTGTATTTATGCAATAAGAACTGATACATAAATCGAAAACTTATACACCGAAAGTACAACTTCGCCATACCAAGTATTTTTCTCGTATTATATTATGTATCTACTTTCATTTTTTCTTTATTTTTTTATTTTGAGATGAGAAGATTAAGGAAGAAAGCTTTGTTTAAACATTTTGAGTGATGGGATGATAAGATCAGTTCAACAACATTTAAATTCGCTGCAACCATCAAAACTGTAATGGACTAAAACAGAGTTTCAATCGCATGTATCATTTGCTTTTAGGATATTTTAAGGAGGTTTTGATTTAATATGTTGAGTACGCAAGTTGATTTTGTAGGATAGATGTCGTTATCATATTCCACATGTCATATTCTTTTCTTTATACCAATGGTCTGTATTTGCCCCTACAGCACCAAACCCTAACGCCTTATATATCCAAGTTCTCACGTCTTCCATCTTTGCACGCAATGGGGAATCAATATGAAAGCTTGTGTATGTCAAACCTGTCACGTGTTAGGGTCTGTTCATTCGAGCTTTTAATAGCTTTTTATTAACTTTTCAAATTTAAAATCATCCATCTAAAAATACAAAAGTCATTGGAAATTTCTAAGAGAAAAGACTTATTCAAGTAATTACAATTTGCAAGTATGCCCACGATTGGAGTGTAGGACAAAATTTAAGGTTTCTTTGTTTTATATAGAGGGTTTGATTACACAGAGAAGCTAGTTATCATATTATTACACTCCTTTTCATTGATGTGAATTTGTGTTAATATGAGTTATCGATTGATCTTGTGATGATTTCTACTTTAAGACATTGTTATTATTCATTGATACATAAAGGTTCTTCACTCCTATGAGATAATCCTCCATATCTTTTTTTTTTTTTTTTCCCAACGGTCATGTCCCTAGAACCTCAATTGACTTTAGCTTCTTAGATTCCCCGAATTTTTCATATCTTATAAAAGATGTTGGGAGGGGAGAGTACAAATAACCTTCCCGCTCTCCTTTTTTTCCTTTCAAATTTTTTCCCATATCTTATAAAAGATGGTTTACTTAAATTTTGATCTTAATATAAATATATTCCATAAACTTTCAAATACTGCAATTAACCCTCTTATAAAACTTTGATAGGTTAGCAATACAAAAGCATTTATTTTATTTTTCAATAAAAAAAATGCTCTAATGAGATTAAAATTTATAAGGTGTTCAAACACATTATGATAAGTTTGAGAGTGTGTCTACACTAATGTTAAGGTTTAGAGAAATATTTATAACATTTAAAAGTTCATTGGATATATCCATACCAAGGAATATTTTATTTTTAAGTAAAAAAAAATGTACTAATGAGATCAAAATTTACAATGTGTTCAAATGCATTTTGATAAGTTTGAGAGTGTTTCTATACTAATGTTAAGGTTTAGAGGAATATTTGCAGTATTTAAAAGTTCATTAGATATATTGATACCGAGTTAAAATCTAAAGAGTTATTTACAATATTTGAAAATTATGGAAATATATTCATATGAAGCTTAAAATTTAAGGAGATAATTTGCATTTTACCTACTACATCATGTTAGTGAACTGACTGTCAATCTCCCGAAACTCGACGCTCCATTTATACTTCAGTTGCATCTCAATCTTGTCTTGGTGTGCCATCTTAAGCCGAGAGTTTGTTATGAGGGTTTGATTTTTATCCTCAAACTAAATGTTGCAAAAAAGTTGGAGTTTTAAGCAACATTTAAACTTTAAAATCTTTGTCATATTCAAATAAAGGCATTTTGATGGTTAAACACTTCCCTATGTCCCTATTGATTCTCTAACACATTTTGATTGCCTCTCCTTTAACGTTCTTCCTATCAACTATCACCTTAGTAATTGATCATGGTTGAGATATTTTAACGCCAGTTATGTAGACCGGATCAATTATCGATTTAGAGCATAATTTAGGATTTAAAATCTAGAGTTTAAACTAAAGAAAGGAAGGACTTTTATGGCTTTCAGTTTTATGAATATTTATGAATTGAAATTAAAAAGAGATGGATGATTCTAGGAACTGAATATCATGCACCAATCCTAGAAATGAAGTGGGCTGCTATTATTGTGACTCGTCGTCAACTACTCTTTAGATGTCTAGACCATGTCCCATATCGATAAAAACTCGATTGTTATCAATTAAGGTGACTTCAACGTCCAAATACAAGCTATTTTATTCTAAATATTCAACACTTAATGAGCGGTAAGTACTTATATACCTTAAGAGGGATCAAGCCAAACATAGTTTTTTTTTTTAAAAAAAAGATCCCTATTGAAAAAAGCTCAATTTCGAAAATAAAATTTTCATTTTTAATTACCACAAAAGAACTTTCTGACAAATCCTAAAAGGAGGGGAAAAAAATTAAAGCAATTATATTGATTGTTGGAAAATAGCTCTTCCAAAAGAAAGTATACCCACTGATACTATTATTATTTTTCATAAAACTGATTCTTTTTCTATTTTTCCAGATAGGAAAAGGAACCTAAGTGAAAAAAAAAAAAAAAGAACTTCTTTATGTTCTGAAAATACTTTTAACAAATGCAAATAATGTATCTTTAGATCCAAAAAAGTATATCTATTAGAGTTTGTCAAAGGAAAACCCTTCATGATTAGCTTTTTTCTTCTTTTTTTTTTTTTAAATAGAGGTGCAAACTACTACTATGTGTTCAAAATACAAAGGGAACTAAAGCCTTTTTATCTTTTCTTTTGATTTTTCCTAAAGAATGAAGAAAAGCTTAATACAAGAAAAAATTTAGTTCATTATTTTAAAAAAATGCTCTTGATCTCATAATAAAACCTCCTTTTGAAAACCATGCAGAAAATCCCCTTACTTTTGTTTTCTTTCACCATTTTTCAAAACGAAAGAGAAAGGAAAATCTACTTAAAGATATTTACTATATTTCTTTTCTTTTAAAGAAATAAGGAAACAAAAAAAAAGCATGCAATGAACATATGTGTATCTAATGGGAAATGGATTATCTGAAGCTTTTTTTTTTCCAAATTTTTCTAAAATTATGAACTAACAATTGAGATTATCTATATTTTTTAAATATTTTATAACATTATTATAATGTCATTTTTTATCTTATAATTTTAATTATTGACTATATATAACAATATTTTAAAGGGATAAATTTTAAGAAATTAAAAAAAAAAAAAAGCTTTAGAGGATCTAAATCCATATGTAATCATGAATAGAAAACAATTAAGAGAAAAAAAAATAGAAAGAAAGAGTAGAAAAAGAACTACAATAAACATATATGTATATGTAGTGCCACAACATGCATGGAATTTATTTATTAAATTTTATAGTTATTATCTTGAAACAAGTTCTTGGAAGTGGGAAAAGAAATTGAAAAAAATTGCCTAAAGTGAAAATAAAAATTTGAGGGGAAAAAAAATTGGGGGAGCAGTGAAGTTCGCGCAAAAGGTTTAGAAAAGTTTTTGTGTTGAATGGCTGTTGGTAGACCTAGGTAAAGGACTGATTTGACCCGTAAACCCGCTTGGAATCAGCTCAACGGTTTACGGCTCGTAAATCTACCCGTTTGGCTACTTCGGAGTCGACAATGGCTCTCTACTTAAGGGCACGTTGTGGTAGATCATGGCCAGCAAGTTATAACCCGTAAAAAAATAAAATAAAATAAAAATAAAATATTTATTTTAAATAATATTAAAAACTAAAATTATTTTCATATGAAATTAAAAATTTTACTTTCTATCCATAGTATCTAATGTGTTACTATTAACAATACAAGAAATAAATATATTTAAAAATTATATTTAGTTAAATATTTATAACCTTTTATTATGCAGAGGTCTTAATTCCTAAGGATTAAAACTAAATTTTATCTTTTGATTTCTTTTTAGACTTTTATCCCCAATTACTAATATTAACATTATATTTGAGTGTAGTTATATAAAAATAAGTATAAATCCTTTTCATTTTATTTAGAAAATAAGCTAAAATCTATATAATTTTTTGGTTCATAGTGTTTTTATTCAATTTTAAACTTAAAATTGAATAATTAAAGTTATTTAAAAACTTAAAAAAATCAAAATTACTCTTCACGAGTTCAAACCAAATCCTTAACCTGTTGATTCAAGTGAACCAGCTTGGAGCCACCCTTACCTAGGCCGCTCATGTTCACAATTTCTTTAACCGTGAATCGAGGGTTACCCCATTGCCCAGGTCTAGGTGCAAGAAGTGTTTATAGGTGAATAAAATGAAGATCTAAAAAAAAAAAAACCATCCTCGCCCCACCTTACCCCATTCTTTTTTTTTTCTTTTTTCAAATATTAGAATTTATTTTTGAATATACAAAAAAAAAAAAATTAAGCGATTACAATCTTGCATTTATGGAAATACTTTGATAAAATAAAAAATTTAATCAAAATACTATATGGATTCAAAAGCAAATCTAGTATGGTAAGGAGCAAAATCATTGAAAATCAAAGTCATACCAAATTGATCAAATGGATGAAATTTTAAGTGTTTGATAAATATTAATAAAAGAAATTGGTTATATATATGATAAGGATTGGACGCCCATTTATTCTTATATTGTTTAGATGGTAAATTTTAAAAAATATTATCAATCCATTTAAAATTCTTGATAGATTTTCTTAACATTTTTTTTTATTCATTATTTAATTTCAAACGTAGGTATTTCGCATGCATGATAGAGATGAGTGGATACAGGGTACATAAAGTATGAGAGCTTGCCTATTCTCTATTTTGTAAGGTATTAATTCCAAAATTTTAGAATCAAAACCTATCTTAAAACATTTTGAAATCACCCTGAAGTTTGTACCATGTAGAATTATGGAACTTGTAGATTTTTTTTCTATTTTTCTATAAATTTTAAGTTTATGTGATATTAAAAAATAATGTATATGTGATATTACAAGTTGTTCCACATACAAAACTTATAAAACATGTGATGTAAAAAAATTAATTTTTTTCTATCTTTGTAATTTTGAGTTAATGTAATATCAAACAGAACTTATGGATCCTATAACAAATTGGAATAAAATTATCATCTAAGAAAAGGTAGCAAGCGTTAGGTTTAGGGTTTGTATTAGGCTTAGGCTATTTTTTTTTTACGCAAATATAATATTGTTTTTATTGTTTTCTTGATTGGAAGAAAACATAAAACATATTTTTCATTTATTAATATATATTATATCATTTTATAAATTTTATATAATAAATTTAAAGTACATAAAAGCTATATCTTGTATATCTTAAAATATAAATTTTAAACTACATACATACATTATATGATATCATACTTATACTCTATTATATGAAAATACATTTTTAAAAAATTGCTATCTAAAACCAATCCTCTAATCCTTAAAATTCACCTAAAACTAATTCTATTAAGTAAGGATAGATATCCTATAAATTGGTGCTATCCACTAGATTCAAATGCGTTCCTTCTCCAACAAGCGACACATGTCGTGACTGTGCAAAGGGACAACTGATGACCCTGGTCTTCAGTTTATGTGAGGTGCGCTCTAAACTGTCTAATCAAGTGGATGATCGAAAAATTTCCCAATATTTTTCTTTTCTTTCTTTCTTTTTTTTTAAATTGTCAAAAGTTAGGTGTGTCAACACCAATAAAACCATCTTCTTGACATATTTATTGTTAAAACCCAAAAGGGGATCGATTCACTCTCTGGAATAGGCTTGATTAGAAGGCCATGATTAAGAAATGTTCATTTTCCATTCACTTTGGCAATATGGTTTCACATGAATCAAACCGACTTAACAATTTTATTTTTTATGTTATCCCATATTATATTTATTTAGTTACATTTTCTCACACTACAATCACTATAGCACTATCACTATTATTACAATAACATCACCATCCTTAACTCTTTGCCACCAGAGTGGTAGTGGTTGTGTGTTGGTATATTAATAATGACAAAAGGTGATAATGAGGTAGTAATTATGTGAAGGTGACATTAACAATGATAGGGTAATACAATAGAGGTGATGACAATAAAGTAACAACAATGACTATAGGGATGGTAATGATCATAGTGTATAGACATTAATGGTAGTGATGTTTAGTAAATGATAGTTGTTGGTTGTGATATGGTGGTATATTTGGTTCTTATTGGTTGTAATGATCGTGGCAAAGGTGGTGTAATGGTGATGGTATAAGTGGTGGCCATGATGTGGTAGTGACAATTTGGTGGTGGTCGTAAATATATCTTAGTGGTAGGTTGTATTCGTGGTGATGGCAATACTAGTGATAGCAATAGTGGTTAAAGGTGGTCGTGAGATTAAGGAGGTGATAATGGTGGTTGCATTGATAGAGCGGTGGTAAAAAGAATGGTTAATTTGAGATTTCGGTTGAGTCTTTGTTTTGTCTTATTCAACAATATTAGTACATCATGGATTGAGCAAAAATTTTAAGATTTGTATATTACTAGGCTTATTTTATAAATAAAAAATGGTATAATATGTTTTATTTTGTTCAATATCTCAAAAAGGAGCAAACCAACTGCTATTTATATAAGTATATTGCTTTATTGAATTCAAGTCTAATTTGAGTTTTAATAATATAAGTGAAATCAAAAGAATAAGAATTTTCTGAAGAAATTAGGCTTAAATGAACTTAGTTGGTCTATTTTTTAACTCAAAAACATAAACTTGATCAAGCCTGAACGGGGCTAAAGCTTTCAATTTTCAAATTACCACGAGCTCAAGCTTAATGATTCTATTTGTTTTCCCTGCCAGACACGGAAAGGAAGGGTGAAGATGATACTATTGTTTTCTTTGTTTGTTTAACTTGTTGAAATTACTAGTACATTCTTTGATGAGAAAATACTTATTAAGTATTATGGCCGAATTAGAATGCGACACGTATAACTCTTAAACCAAAAAGAATGTAATAGTGTTGACATATGAACATACTTCATCCATTTTCAAAAGGTCAAGATATTAATAATTAGGCAGGAAAATAATAAAAGTTTGAGTAAATTTTTCAAGTTTTTCTAATAGCATCATTTGAGGAAAAAGAGTAAACAATTGAACCACCAGCAGACTTTTTTTTTTTTTTTAATCTCTGGACAATATGTATTGATATAATGGAATAAAGTAGAAAAACAAAAGTTGTAATAGGATTGCTAAAATCCCAATTATACACTCATATTCATGTGTTTGGCTTTCAAGTTGTTGGAGTACATTGAGATGCCATGAGTAGTAGACTTCAAATTACTTTAAGAGAAGGGAAAAAAAAATACTATACATATCTTCACGCAAAATACATTCTCATTCCCAAAATATATTCCCAGATCAGAATTTCTCGGAAACCACTAATTATAAGAATATTTACCTTTTCCTTCTCTTTTCCTGTTATAGTGTGTTTTCTCTCTGGTCATAAAACTTCAGTACCATCCACATAGATTCTAAGTATATCAGTAGCTGTATATCACAATTCACATCCCTACAAAAAAAGAGAAAAGAACATCATGATTGTTAGCAATTTAACTAAGTTAATACTTCGTATATTACCTTTGAAAGTTGTTATTCCGCACATAAAGATTATTCCTTGTGTATTGATTAGTTGCGCTTCATATCCTTGAAGAAATTTTATATTATCACGAGGATAAGACTAATATAGAAGAGATAATGCTTTAATATGAATTTGACATTTAAGTGACCTCTATATATTCCTTTCGAACTGATGAGAAACCTTTTTTTATCACTGAAAAATTTTTGTCTTTAATAATTTTGGCTATCTTCTCCAAGTAGAATGCTCTGATATTGTATATATAATTGTTGAGTTTGCATCTTGATTTATATGAGACTCATGTATTCAAGAGTGCAATTTAAGTGAAGAAATAGATAAAGGATCTTTATGTGCCTAGCAATTTCCTATTTTATATTTTTATGGTACTAAGTTATTTTCTATTATGATATTAGCATTAAGCTCCTTATACTTTTATATAGGGCAAGTGAGAAAGAGTAGAAAATCCTTTATACTCAAGTAGAGAAAATTAGTCCTCTGTGTTTGTGAATGGGTAGATTATATCATTGCTATTTATACTAGTAGATCTATTCACTTGTAGTTTTTCACCTCATTTCCTTTATAGTTATTCATGTAAAATCTATGTGTTATATTTTCTCAATTACTTGTTTATTTCTCTTATTTTTGTGTTGAGAGATTGAGAATTTCAAGCATTCGAGACCTAAGGACTTATGTACTAAAGAAATGGCTACTAAGTGTGATATTGAGAAAATTAATTGTAGCAAGAATTTTATGTTATAGTAAGTGCAAAAGTCAAAGGTCCTAACGTAGTTAGGCTTAAAAAGGGATTTAGGCTGCCATAGTCCATGAAGAATGAAAAGTGGCAAAAATGGATAAAGAAGTCCTAATGATGGTTTAGCTAAGTATGAAGATAGCTTATTATAAGAGATGCTAATCAAGAAGACTGTTGCAAGACTATGGAAGAAATTAGAAAGAATTATACGTGATCAAACCTTTTATAAACCAACTAGTGTTGAAGAAAATATTTATATTTGCTTCATATGAATAAGGAGTCATCAAACAAATAACTTGTTTTACATTTCATGTTTCTTTGTTAACAATTTAAAAAATATTGATGTTAAATTGAAACCAAAGACTAGGTGATGATCTTATTATGCTCTCCACTACCCTTGTTCCACGGGTTAAAGGAGTTCCTAACCCATGCAAGGATGGTTTACTAATATAAGAGGCTAAGAGAGCAAGTTGTTGATCAATGACTTACTAGACTATGAGATCAAATCTATAAGCAATGAGGTTGCAAATGGTCCAATTACTAAAGATTGATTATCTAGTGTCAGTGGCAGTACTAAAGGAAGGTTTATAGGCAAGGGTATTATTAGCTATCACTACTAAGGGCTGAGTGTCCTAGGAGACAAAATCAAGGCCTAATGCGAGATAAAAGAGGCAAATCGTTACTCATGTAGAGGTTGTCAAGCAAGAGATAGCAAGTTGTTATTAGCATCTAACAAATAGATGAGATCTATAGACTTGATTTTAGATTTTGGGAGTGCTTTTTTACATGTATCGCAAGAGAGATCGGTTTAAGAACTTCAATCTTAAGGAGGGTTTTATGTAGAGCAACATTGGCCGAAGGCAAAAGATTGATTATGTATATAGAGTTTAGGTCAAACTATGCCATGGATAGATGTGTAGGATATTAGATTTGAGTAATTTACTGATGCTATCTCATAATGCTTTTATCCCTTAACTTAATGGGTTGTGTTAATTATTATAATACAGTGATATCTAATAGAATGAAGGGTTCCTATGGAGATTTAGTGGTAACAACAAGAATCAAGTCTAGTAACCTATTCATGCTGCAAGGGACAATGGCCATCTATGATCTCAAGGTAGAGTAAAGGATCCTAGTATTTGTGCTATTTTTTATGATGGAAAACATGTATTGGTTTTGTGACAAAAAAGTCTATTATACTTCTTGCAAGTGTTGTACAAAATCTTAAGGTGAAGAGATTATAAAGGAAAGTAGACCTTAAGAGGTCTAAGAAGTACTTAGTGACTTAGGGTGTTTTAGTTATAAAAAGTAAAGAAGCATTACAAATGTCAACAGTCATAACTAGGCATAGTTATCAAATAGATGAATGGCATCATCTTGATATAAGATGATGAAGGCTCTTGAGTATATTAGATGTCTTGGACCTCCCAAAGGTAGATAGTAGGCGAGACTGAACTAGAGTGGCTACATTATAAGTGCTGCTCAGATGTATATGCGTTTTATTTTGAAGTGTTGCAAATTCAAGTAAGGAAAGGTTTGTTGAACTTATATCTTATATTGACACGAGGCTAGGTTAAAGAGAGTGATCATGCAAAGAAGGGACATTTTGTGCTAAGTGTAGAGGGCTAAATTGAAATGTTAAGTTAAGCTTACTATTTTTTGGGGTTTGACTCCTTGAGCTTATTGATATGGACTAGAAGTTTGGTTCACAAATAAGATGACTAAAGAGATTTTGCTTGGTGACAATGTGATTTGATTTAGTGGATTTTCAATAAAAAAAAAATATGATCTCATGACATGTTTTGTTTTTGGAAAATTTTTGCATAAGACGTGATCATGATAGCTCAAATCTAAATGATATATAAGAAGTCTCTTAAGTCTAATTGAACCTCT
Source organism: Laguncularia racemosa (assembly GCA_037954665.1). Taxonomy (NCBI): domain Eukaryota; kingdom Viridiplantae; phylum Streptophyta; class Magnoliopsida; order Myrtales; family Combretaceae; genus Laguncularia; species Laguncularia racemosa. The sequence continues at coordinate 1,452,460 of JBBMOL010000097.1, read as the reverse complement.
CAATTTTTGTTCCAAATGAAAGTAATGCCATAGTTGAAACACAATCAGTAGTTTGATAAGTTGAAGTAGTGACAATTGGTCCTCTTGGTCACAAAGTGGATTAAAACAATCTGGATAGCCATTTTCCATCTTTCAATGATGGCTTGTTTGTAGTTTTTCTATTTCTTCTTTTATTACTTAAGGATCATGTATTCTTTCACGTGGTGATAAATGAACTCTCTTATCAAAATATTACATGATCGATGTCAACTAGAGTCCATGCTAGATGTTTACGGGGGGATATTATAGCTCTTTTGCATCATGAGTGTGATACCTAAATTAAAAAAGATAAATTACAATGACAATTCTTATAAATTTTATAAATTATATCAAGATTTCCCACAACGGTCCTAACCTAATACCCTATCAAGGGCAGTTGTTGCTCACATGGATGTTGATGTGGCATAAAAAAAGCCAATGTGTCATTGTAAACACTCCATTTTTGCCCTAATAATCAATTATCAATTTTTTCTATTTTTTTTTTATTTTTTTTCTAATTTAGTAAAAATAGGAAAAATATTCAAAAAGTAAAATAAATAAGAAAAATACATCAATTTTGGAAAATAATTACAGAAATAGTAATAAAAGGGATTAAATAATTTTACAAATTTTTGAAATTTCAAAAAATACAAAAATAATAAAAAAATCGCATTGCATATATGCAAATTGCGAAAATAAAAAAATCGAGTAAGTGGGCTAACCTAGCTGGTTCGAGCCACGACCCTGTGCGCATGGGAGGGGGTCAGGTCATGGGTTCGAAACGCGGGGGAGGCAGATTCCGCATTTTGCATTTTTTTTTCCTCGACTGGGACATGTGTCAGCAGCTGATTGAATTACACAAAGCTACCTTCTCCACGTACTATCAAAGAGGTAAGAGGTTTGCTGGGAAGGTTGAATTACATAGCTCGTTTTATCTCACAGCTCACAGACAAATGTTGTCCACTATTCCATCTGCTAAAAAAGAATGTCGCAGTAGAATGGGACGACGAATGTAAAGAAGCATTTAGGACGATCAAAGACTATCTCATAAAGCCTCCAATCTTGATAGTCCCAAAGCAAGGGAAGCCCTTATTCTTATACCTCACGATACTCCCTGAGTCCATGGGATGCGTGTTGGGGCAGAAAGATGAAGAAGGAAGAGAGCGTTCCATGTATTATCTAAGCAAGAAATTCATAGACGGGGAACAGAGGTATTCAGAAGTAAAGAGGACTTGTTGTGCTTTGATTTGGGTCATGCACCAATTGAGGCAATACACCCTTTACTATCACATTAAGTTGCTGACAAGACATGATCCTTTGAAGTACTTAGTAGAGAAACCCGTTTTATTAGAGAGAATCTTCAAATGGAAAATGCTCTTATCAGAGTTTGATATCACATACGTAAATCAGAACTCGATGAAAGGGCAATCTTTAGCCGACCAATTGGCAGAACACCTAGTCAAGGGAGATTCCCAAGAGCCACAAGCCCAATTCCCTGATGAAAATATATTAACAATGGAGGTACATCAGTAGAAGATTGTAGGATAGACCGGAACCCTAAGTGGAAGATGTTCTTTGACGAAGCTACCAATGTATTCGGTTGTGGGATCAGGGCAGTGTTGATATCCCCAAACGGAACACAATTCCCTTCAACAACAAGGCTCACATTTCCATATACTAATAATGTCGCTGTCGAGTCTAATTTTTTGATTTCCCATTCCTAATCCGATCTATACTAGACCCTATGCTCATCTAATGTAGACCCTCGACTTGAGTTAGGGATTTCCTTTTATTTTTTGAGTCGCCATCCACTAGTCGTCGTGATTTCCTCTTCCCATTTTTGTGAAAAGAGGAAAGGGGAAAACCAGAGTTTCTAAGTTCGGAGGCTAACCTATTAAAACCCTAAGGTTACCACATAATCTTCTAAAATCTACTATATCTAGAAATGTCTTTTATTTCATTTTTTTTGTCTTTTATTGTGTTTTTGAGTAAATTATTCTAAGAAAATGATTGTTTTTTATTCTTTTTAAGAGTTGCCCCAAACTAGTGCCTACGTACCTGCTATTCAGGATCAAACAAGCCATAGTTCGCTTTTCCTGAAAAATTTTAATGTGTTTGTGAATTTTAATTATGAAATTTCTTTTTATTTATGTTTTTGCTATTTTAGGATTTTGCTGAAAAATCTAAGCCTAAGCTTGATAATTCGATTTTTGAAAATGATAATTTTAAGGAAAAAACACTAATTTTTGATTTATTTGAGAAAATGATTTTTTCTAAGTGATAAAAATCCCATTTTTCTATTTTCCCACTCATTTCCATTATTATAAATTTTTATTAATTTTTATGAATTTTTATAATTTTTTATTAATTTTTATTAATTTTTATGAATTTTCATGATTTTTATAATTTTTTTTATTGAAAAATTTTCTCTTAGATTTTTATCTATCCTATTTTAAAATCTAAATTTTTATTTTTATTTTTCTAATCTTTTTATTATTTTCTTTATGAATTTTTACATTTTTATCATTTATTACTATAATTACTATTTTTATTTTTTATCATTAAATCCTAAAAAAAATCTAATTCCTAACATTTTTCTATTTATTGAATTATAAATAACAAATAAGTAAATAGATTAATTCGAAATAAATAAAATAGCTAAATAAATAAATATATATAAAAAAATCGAAAAATCTGACTTACCTGGATCCGAGTCGGTGCGCAGGTTGGGTCGGTCGGGTCGGATCGGATTGAAGCGGGTCAAGTAGGGTCGATCGGATGTGGCAGCTAGGAGTGCTCGTTGACGGCGTTCCGGCGGCCTTTTGAAGCGACTGAGATGTCGATTCCTAGGTTTTCGTGGGTAAGGAACTCAACTGTAGTGGTGGTTTGCTTCATAAACGCCTCCTGGTGGCTCCCCAACACTTGATCGGTAGTCGTAGTTTTGAACAACTCCGGCGAGGCTTCAATTCTCTCCTTTTTCTCATTTTTTATCCCTCCTCCAGCTTCTCCACTTCATCATCTATTTATAGGTGTTCAAAATCAAGTTGGATAAGCTTGGATTTCCATCGATTGAAGCAAATCGGATTTGCAGTTAAAAAAACCAACTCCGATTTGTGTAAATCCATCGATTTGTTGAGATTTGATTCCAATTGGATGATATTTATCTTATTTCTGTTGAAGATCTGTTGGATTTGTGCAAAAAATCGAATCAAAACGGTCGAAATTTGGATTTTTCTCCTCGCCGGCGATCTCGGACAGAGGTTGAAGACGATCACGCGCCCAGCGCGTGTGTTAGCTCCAGCCAATCGGATGCTGACACGTGTCTAAGGCAGAGTAAAATTTCGCAAAACGTGAATTCTGCTTCCCCCGCGTTTCGAACCCTTGACCTCGCACCCTCCGCGCACGCCTGACCCTAGTCCAGACCAGCTGAGCTAGCCCACTTTCGCGATTTTATTTATTTCGCAATTTGCATATATGCAATGCGATTTTTGTATTTTTTTGAAATTTCAAAAATTTGTAAAAATTATTTAATCCTTTTTATTTCCATTTCTAAAATTATTTTCCAAAATTGATGTATTTTTCTTATTTATTTTATTTTTTTGAATATTTTTCCTATTTTTGCCAAATTAGAGAAAATATGGAAAAAATTGGAAATTAATTGTGGTTGATTATTATTGATCATTAGGGCAAAAATGGGGTGTTTACAATCGCGAAATATGAGGCATGCATCCTCGGCCTCAAAATGACTTGCCACATGGAAATCCATGAATTAGAAGTGTACGGAGATTCGCCACTCATCATACTGCAGACGAGAGGGGAATATAAGACTAAAGACCCCAAATTGGTACCATACCATCAACATTTGACAGAGCTAATAGAATAATTCGAGGCAATCACTTTCACATACGTCCCAAGAACTCAGAATCAGTTTGCAGATGCACTCACCACACTAGCATCTATAATTCAGATAATATGGGGAGTCGAAGTCCAACCATTGAAAATAGACATCGAAAATCGGCCCACCTACTGTTTGGTAATTGAAAAAGAACAAGATGATAAGCCCTGGTATCACGACATCAAAACTTTTCTCTAAAAAGGCAAATACCCTGAAATAGCTAGCAAAAATGACCAAAGAACGCTCAGAAGGTTAGCAAGTCATTTCTTATTAAGTGGGTTTGTGCTTTACAAAAGATCGCCTGAAACCACCTTGCTAAGATGTGTGGATAGAAATAAGGCATGTAAACTGATGAAAAAAGTACATGAAAGGGTATGTGAACCTCATATGAACGACTACATGTTGGCTCGAAAAATCATGAGGTTGGGTTACTATTGGCTAACCATGGAATCAAATTGCATTAAATATGTCAAGCACTGTCATTTGTGTCAAGTGTACGCAAATCGAATAAACGCTCCGCCCAACGAGCTACATTCGTTGTCAGCACCATGGCTTTTCTCCATATGGGGGATCAACATAATTGGTCCAACCACTTCGACAGCATCCAATGGCCACAAGTTCATATTGGTAACAATTGATTACTACACCAAGTGGATAGAAGCTTCATCATATGTCAATGTCACCAAAGGAGTAATAATCCGTTTCTTGAAGAGGGACATAATAGCTTGATATGGAGTTCTTGAGTCAATCATCACCGACAACGGTACCAATCTCAACAACAAGTCGATGATAGGTTTATGTCAACAGTTCCACATAAACTATAGAAATTCAACTCCCTACCAACCTTAGATGAACGGGGAAGTAGAAGCAGCCAACAAGAATATCAAAAGAATCATCGAAAAAATGATAATCACTTACAAAGATTGGCACGAGATGTTGCCATTTTCCCTCATAGCTTACAGGACCTCAATTAGAACATCTATTGGAGTTACCCCGTATTCTCTGGTATACGGTACTAAGGCATTTTTACCAATCGAAGTCGAAATACCATCATTCAGAATTCTATCAGAAGAGCAGTTAAATGAATTGGACTGGGTAAAGAAGAGGCTTGATCAGTTGAATTTGATTGATGAAAAAAGACTCACCGCATTATGTCATGGCTAGTGTTACCAACAAAGGATGGCCCAAGCATTTAACAAGAAAATGAGGCATCGATGCTTCAAAGAAGGGGATTTGGTGCTAAAGAAAGTTCTCCCGAATGCTCAAGATTCCAGAGAGAAATTTACCCTAAACTATGAGGGTCCATATGTGGTGAAGAAGGTATTGTCAGGAGGTGCTTTGATATTAACTCAAATGGATGGTCCAGAATTGAGAGACCCCATTAATACAAATGCTGTTAAGATGTACTATCCTTAAGCAAGGGAATTGAAATATTGCCAAGGTTTATGAAAGCCAATATTCAATACGAATTTCATTGAGTCCAGTTTTCATTTTTTTACAAGCAAAGTTAATGTCTCTGAATGGTCGATAATTCCAATTAATTCTCATTAAAGCAAACATTCCTAAACACATTACCCACCACTTCACCAATGAATGATAAACATTGAAATGATAATGAATCTCAATAAATTTTGTGATATAATTTTACCTATTTTTGAGCATTAAAACCCGGTACATTAGTAGGATAATACTACCACCAAAAGAGCCATGCGCATAAGAAAGGAAGCACATCATGACCCTCAGCCCTGTTTTAAAGCAAGAAAAAGCAAACCAACACAAAGGTTCAGTTGTTTGGTTGCTATCTGCGATAAATTGGTAAGCATCTTAAAATAAATAACTATCACATAACATCTCTTATCAAATCATTCAACCCATTCATTAGAGGCATTTTCAAAAGCATAGGTTAGTCAGCCCACAATAGGGCACTTTCCTAAACATCCTCTCTCAGGGTCAACCATAGGGGGCACCTTTTGAGACGTGTCTTCCTACTATAGGTTAGTCAGCCCACAATGGGGCACTTTCCCAAATATCTCTTCTCAAGGTCAACCTATAGGGGTACCTTTCGAAACATTTCTTCCCTAGGGTCGCGAGTTTAAGAAGACGCTTCCCACCATGGGTTAGTTAACCCACAATGGGGCACTTTCCTAAACATCCTCTCTCAGGGTCAGCCATAGGGGGCACCTTTCAAGATGTGTCTTCTTACTATAGGTTAGTCAGCCCACAATGGGACACTTTCCCAAATATCTCTTCTCAAGGTCAGCCTGTAGGGGTACCTTTCGAAACATTTCTTCCCTAAGGTCGTGAGTCTAAGAAGACGCTTCCCACCATGGGTTAGTCAACCTATAATAGGGCACTTTCCTAAACATCCTCTCTTAGGGTCAGCCATAGGGGGCACCTTTCGAGACGTGTCTTTCTACTATAGGTTAGTCAGCCCACAATGGGGCACTTTCCCAAATATCTCTTCTCAAGGTCAGCCTGTAAGAGTACCTTTCAAAACATTTCTTTCCCAAGGCCGCGAGTCTAAGAAGACGCTTCCCACCATGGGTTAGTCAGCCCATAATTGGGCACTTTCCTAAACATCCCTTCAAAATGTCAGCCTATAGGGGCACCTTTTGAGGCATGTCCTCTCGCTATAGGTTAGTTAGCCCGCAAATGGGCACTTTCCTAGACTCTCTTTCTTGAAGTTAGCTCATAGGGGCACTTTTCGAATCCATCGATTAGTTAGCTCAAATGAGCACTCTTCAAATCTATCAATTAGTCAGTTCATAGAAGCACTTTTCAAATTTGTCAATAACCGATTAGTCAGCTCATAAGAGCACTCTTCGAAGGCATTTCTCCCCAAACAGTCGCTAGTCTAACCAGACGCCTCTGCTGACGGGTAGCCAGCTCATAAGAGCGCTTCCTAAGACAATCTTCTCTTTAAGGTTGCTAGTCCGATAAGACGCTTTATATCATCAGCTATTACATACTCCTACACAATCCTTGAGATGTTTCTCATCGACAATTAGTCAACCCTTAGAGCACTTTTTGGGATGATACATTACTCTAGGTTGTTAGGTTGTTTAAGACCATTTCCTAAGCAATACCAACCGTCACAAAGTACTCATGGGGTTATTAGCTCATGGAGCATTTTCTTACTAAAGACCCAATTCTAGATAACCAGCTAAACCAAGGCGTCATCCATTCAGTCAAAAGGCCAAAAATAGCGTTTTTCTTATCTTTGTAGTTAAGTTTTTCAAACTTTACTACAACGAGGGGCAGCTGTAAACACTTCATTTTTGCCCTAATAATCAATTATCAATTTTTTCTATTTTTTTGCATTTTTTTTCTAATTTAGCAAAAATAGGAAAAATATTCAAAAAGTAAAATAAATAGGAAAAATACATCAATTTTGGAAAATAATTGCAAAAATAGTAACAAAAGGGATTAAATAATTTTAAAAAAAAAAATAAATTTCAAAAAACACAAAAATAATAAAAAATCGCATTGCATATATGCAAATTGCGAAAATAAAAAAAAATCGAGTAAGTGGGCTAGCTCAACTGGTCCGAGCCACGGCCCTGTGTGTACGAGAGGGGGTCAGGTCATGGGTTCGAAATGCGGGGGAGGCAGATTCCGCGTTTTGCAATTTTTTTTTTCTCGCCTGGAACATGTGTCAGCAGCTGATTAGCTGGAACTGGCGCACGCGCCGGGCACGTGATCATCTTCAACCTTCATCCGAGATCGTCGTCGGCGAGGGAAAAAATCGAATTCCAGTCGTTTTGATTCGATTTTTTGCACAAATCCAACAGATCTTCAACAGAAATAGGATAAACATCATCCAATTGGAATCAAATCGCAACCAATCAAAGGATTTACACAAATCGAAGATGGGTTTTTCAATCGAAATCCGACTTGCTTCAATCGGAGGAAATCCAAGCTTATCCAGCTCGATTTCCTGTGCCTATAAATAGAGGAGGAAAGGAGGAAGCAGAATCACGAATCAAAAGTGAGAAAAGAGAGAAAATAAGTGAGATTGGAGCTTCGCCGGAGTTTTCGAGCACGACCATCGATTAGCACCACCTTGAAACGTCGCTTGGGGAGGTTTTCGACAGCAACCACCACCAGTTTTAGGTTCCTCATCCTCGGAAGCTTCAGAAATGACCCTCATTCGACCAAAAGGGCCGCCGGAACGCCGTTAACGAGCACCCCCAACCGTCGTCACCGATCGACCCGACTCAACTCGCGCACGGACCCGGATCCAGGTAAGTAGGGTTTTCTGATTTTTTTTAATTTATTTTTCTTTATTTATTTATTTATTTGAATTTATTTATTTATCTATTTATTATTTATAATTCAAAAATAGAAAAAATATTAGAATTTAGATTAGTTTTAAGGATTTAATTTAGGGTGGATAATAGAAAATAATAATAAAAAATAAAATAATAATGATAATAATAATAATAAATTATAAAAATATATATTAGAAAAAATGATAAAATTTAGATTTTAGTTTAGGGTAGATAAATAATATAGGAGAAAATTTCTTCAATAAAAATTAATAGAAATTAATAAAAATTATAAAAAAAAATTATAATAGTAGAAGTGGGTTGAAAAATAAGGAAATAAAATTTTTATCACTTAGAAAAATCCTTAAATAAATCCAAAATTGGCTTTTTTTTCCTAAATAATTATTATTTTTCAGAAAATTAAATTATCAAACTTAAGCTTAGATTTTTTTTAGAAAAATACTAAAATGGTAAGAACGTAAACCAAAAGAAATTTCATAAAAAATCACAAACACATTAAAGTTTTTTTCAGGAAAAGCAAACTACGGCCCGTTTGATCCTGAATAACAGATACGTAGGCACCCATTTGGGGTAACTCTAAAAAGAATGAAAAAATCATTTTCTTAGAATAACTCATTCAAAAACACAATAAAAAGATAACCAAAAAATAAAATAAAAGACATTAGGAAAAGGTTTAGATTTCAGGAGAATAGGGTGGTAACCTTAAGGTTTTAATAAGATAGCCTCTGAATCCATAAACTTTGGTTTTCCCTTTCCTTTTTTACAAAAAAAAAAAACGAAAAGAGGAAATCACACTGACTACTGGTCCAAATTAGGATTAATTTTCTTAATTAGTCCTAATCCAATCTTTCCCAACCACAGTTGGGTGGCGACTCCAAAATAAAATGAAATTCCTAACTCAAGTCGATAGTCTACATTAGATGAGTATAGGGTCTAGTATAAATCGGATTAGGAATAGAAAATAAAAAATTAGACTCGACAGCCATCACCAAATCAATATTAATAGTATTTTTTATTTAAATATTATAATTATAAATTAATTAACTAAAACAAATAGTAAAAAAAATAAGTTTGGAAAAAAAATTTAAAAAAAAAAGAAAGAAAATGAAACATACTAACATTCTTTTAAATGGCACACATCTTTTTTCATTAACATATCATAAACTATATTTTCTACATAATTTTTATGTTTTCCGGCAATCATTACATAATTTTTATGTTTACTAGTAATCAATATCTTAATATAGCCTTCATGCATAATTGCATAAATAATTTTGTTAGTATTGAATTGAATGAAGAAACTACCATTACAACAAAATAGGGTTTCGACTATGTTCAATAATTGTCACAAATTTTAAAATAAATTCCAATAAATTTTTTTATAATGTTTATTAAACATTGTGAATAGGTGTCATGAAAAATATCTTTGTGGATTATGTATATATATATATATATATAATAAAATAAAATATAGTCACAAAAAAAAAAAAAGAAATGTCACAAAATGTTTTATATTACATAAGGTTTATTTCCCACAAATTTTAAAGTTAGATGACATTTTGATGTTACAAAATTATAACCATATATTAATATCTGCCTTTTAAAACCACAAAAGTACAGTATTTACGGCATTTAAGAGTCCTTTAATGACGTTTAAAAGCCACAAAATTGAACTAGTTGGTGGCCTTTAAATATCATCTTTTGACTAAATTACACTGAATTCAAGTTCCAAGGATAACAATTATTGTTTCTTGGACCATTCTTATTAACAAAACCTAGACGTGTTGATTTTATACTCCATGCACGGTAAGTATAGCAATTTCGATCTCTCTATTGCACATATATCAAAGTAATTAGGCTCATTAAGAGCCACACTGTGTATTATTAAAAGAATTTAGTGTGAAACCAAAGGAAGAGTAAATTCATGGTCTACAATAACATTCTCCTTGGATTTACAATAAACAATAAGACCAACATTTTTTTTATTAAATCGTTATTGATTTCAACAGTTGCTTCTCCATTAACACCTGACTCAAGCAAGATTATTAGTAAGAGTTTTAAGTGTGAAAATTATATTTTTTTTATTCAATTTTATATTACACTAATGAATATATTTTTCTTCATTTGATAGAAAAATATGCAGACGTATGGATTATTGTAAGTACAAGAATCATGTGCACGATTATAACAAATCAAGAAAACAGATCTTTTGAAATTAAAAAACAACAAATTAGTAAAGAAAACAAGATTTGGTTGGAAGACTAAAATAAGACACAACACATATGAAAGGGGAGGTCTCACATGGAAAATTACAATATCACAGAGTTGTCAATATTCTTTTTTTCATAGGATAGTTTTTTTTTTTTCCTTTTAGCTTTTGAAAATAATTATGGGATCCACCTCGATTCCAAGCAGTAGCACATTTTATGCAAGGATTAGGATTTTTGAATTCTTCAACACTAAGTTTTCTTTTTCCTCTTATTATTTTTTTTCATTGATTGTGTTTTTCCCACTTGTGTGCTTATTCTAATCATGTTTATTCTAGAAATAAAAAGACTTAGTTAATTAATTAGGATAATTTACGCTTCGAAATGAGGTAATTACTATACTTTAATACTTTGATAACTTGAATGGGAAATTAAAGAAAATAATCTGAATCGGTTGAGGAGGCAACAATCAAATATGTTATTTAAATATCATGATCATTGGCATCATATCACAATATTCCAATTTTTCGGTTTATTGATTTTATCAGCTTAGGTATTGGTGTTCCTATATTTTAAATTAATTAGGAGTAGCTTTAGATTTTGTAATTTTAATTTATTTTTCCTAAATATAAGTAAAACTAATATAGCTGGGAGCTAGTCCTAATCCCTATGTGTTTGACCTAGTCTTACAAGCCATAATACTAAATACACAACTTAATGCACTTACTAATATAAAATATGCTTTTTCTTTTGAAGTAGTGATTTATGGATATTAAAGAGCACCAAAACATATTTAACAAATGAATCCATTGCGGCTATTCTGATTAATAGGAATATTCTATCTCCGTTGTATTTATTTATGATATCATTTATTTACGGTACCATTATTTCCTTAAGTTTTCAATCTTATATTTGCAACAATTATTATTGTTCTTGTGATATCCTTATTATTATGTTATTCACTGTACTTAAAATATAACAATTACCAATTATGAATAATCAATTATCTACAATATCAAGAGACGATATACCTATGATGTGTGTGAAAAGAAAAAAAAAAAAAGCACATTTAGATTTCTTTACAATATTTGTTATAAGAATTAAAGAAACTATTAAACATAAATTGATGATAATACTTTAAAAGCTGACTATATGCTGGATGATTTGAAAATAAATAAATATAGTTTCTTTTGAACTTGTACAATTTATCCATGAGAAGCCTTTATACAAGTTCTGTATATGATTTCTTGTATTTTTATTTATAACTTACAATTATTAATTTGAAAGTACCCATCAATTAACGATTCCCAAGATTCTATATAGATCAAAAGTTAGTGAGATTGATACCATCGCACTCATAAAAGTATGACAATACTTGATTTGAGTTTAGTTTTATCATTTGGTCTATAAAATGATCAATTTACCCTTGTTTAGATTTGATCATTATGAGATACATGTTTAACAATTTTTTATGGATATAAAATTTAACATAAGTGAGAATATCCATTGAATCTATAACTGCAAAAAAAAGGTGTCTTTTTAACCCTAAGCATGTTATATGTGAAAAAGACAATCTCGTTTTCTATTAAAGGTAAACAAAACCAGCAAAGGTATCCTTCAAAATATAAAGTTAATTGTTGAAACATTTGGTGGTTTGCTATTATCAAATCCTAAATCACAGATTTGGTAATTACTCCTAGATATATGTAATTCTCGTAGATATCACCATACTAACATGAATCATTTGTAAAAACTTAACTCAAATTCGAGAAAATAATTGCAAAAAAAAATATAGAAAAATTGACCTCATAAATAATGCATCTCATATTGAAATAAACATTCACCATTACAATACATGGATGTTGTAGCAATTTACCCTTTTAGTCTAAAGCTTCTAGTAATTGCATTTCAATTTCAGATTGATCAAAGCACTTGAAATATCCGTCTTTAGATTGTAATGCTAAATCTGACCAGCTTTATAAGAATAGGAATATACTCTCAAATTTAAGGTAAACATCATAAAAATCATTAATTTTCGATTCTACTTTTCATATAACTCATTTACTCTTAAAGCGGTTGTAAAATATGATTCATTCACCATTTTAATGTTGATATCTATATAGAAAATTTATTATTAACATATTTTGATAGAAATACCAAATCTTGAAGTTCAACATAACTATTTTGATCATTATTTATGTCATAAAAAAATAAAACCTCCAGGTTTTTGACATTATCTTTTACATCATTAACACTTCTATAATATTATTAAATATCTTTTGTTCTACTCCAATAAAACTAATTTCAACCTTTGCAACTCTAATTGGAATTTAATGAGACCCATAGTTCCACATTTTTTGGAATCAAAATTTAGAAGTTCTATCATAATACTTCTTTGAAATTTTTTTGTATTGGCAAGGGTGAAATCAGGTTTTGTTTTTATCAATGGCCACCAAAGGCGTTGTCTTTCTAAACTGGTTTTTGCTCAAGAATGTCTAGTTTTTAGAATGAAATTAGATGGAATATTGATGAGCTTAATTTTTACTTCCTGTGGCCAAAAGTTAATCTTACAGTTAATATACTTAACATTGACATTCAACTATATTTGTGTGTTTATCATCTTTGGAAACTATCTTAAAAAGGAACTATTTCTCAAGTGCTTGAAATGAGGTTAAACAACAACCTTAGTCTATTTTTGTCAACAAATTAATATGGAAAAGGATTTTTTTTTTCTTGAAAATGTCTATGTATGTGGAGAGATATTCGCTATTTTATTCCTATTAAGGATATTTAGTGTCTTTGGGGACGGGTTATGCCATCTTGATGTCCTTGTTGTTTATTGGAGTGAGAATCAGCTATGCATGTTTCACATGATTATGCTATAGAAGTTTGGAATTGTATTGCTATGCAGTTTGGTTTTCAGCTTACTCCAAACATCACATTAATAGAATTATGTTGAAATATTGGAAAAATCTAAAGTAGGAGCTGATGGTGTCTTTTATCATGTTTGCATTTTGGTTTCTTTTTCTTCTTTTTTTTTTAACATTTTGAATTCCCATCAAATTATGTCTCAATTGATTCAATTTAACCAACAACTTTAGTTAAGAGTCGTGAATATTGCAAACACTTCAATTTTCTCTGGGCCTGATTGAGACAAATTCGAAGATAATATTTAGATGGTTTTCAACTAATATCATTAGGTGAGTCATTTAGAATAACATCTCTTGGGCAAGAACCCTACTGCAAGAAATCAATGGGCAGGTCAGCCACATATGAAGAGAGAAAAATGTAGTAGCTGATTGGCTTGTAAAGAAGGCAAGGACAGATCAATCTATTTTTTTCTAGATGAACAAATCTCAGTTTGACAAGGAGCTCAAGAAACTTTTACTGCATGACAAAATTGACTATGCAAATCTTAGAATTACAACTTGCCAAATGTTATCTATATTTTCTTGTAGCATGTATTCTATGTTTGGACTTTTAGATTAAATAATAAATTGGGAATGGTATTTTATATTCTTTTTTTTTCTTTTTCTTTTTATTCTTTTATAGGTTTAAGTTGTAAAAGAAATAGTACTCTCTTATTTATGATTTTGCATGAATAGGTACTATGTAATATAAGAGGTAAGGTCTATGTCCCCTCTCTTTTTGTAGTTTGGGGCAGCCCCTCTCAAAAATTAAAAAGTAAAAATAAATAAATAAACATTTCGATATATTTGATCCAAAGGAATAATATGAAATATGTCAAAACATATTCTTGATGGTGTTATTGATCTTGCGAGGGCTACATCTCTCTCTATGAGTCAAATCAGAGGTGATAATGATTTGTTTTTACCATTTGTTAAAAAACCAAGGGAAAACTTTTTATTCTATTTGTTGGAATTCTTCAAAACTAGTTTTGTTTAAACTCAGTGTGGACAGGGAAGGGGGGGTTGGGCGGGTTAGAAGGGCATCTTGTTGGTTGAATTTGGTAAATATGATAAGGTGCTACAGTTTTGCTTCCTCTCACCCTTTTATTCGAGTCCATTGAACTTGCAACTCTTGTAAAAGGAAATCTATAAGTAGTTCATTGCTACAAATTTTCTAGTAAAGATATATTCACTTGTTACCAAATTGGAATGGCCTTAGTTCTCAAATATTCAGACAATAAAAAATAAAATAAAATAAAAAAGAAGAAGAAGAAGGTGAGATAGTTATGGATTCCATAAATTTCCTTGTGGCTCTCTACCTCAACGATTGGATGGGATACATGGAGCGCTATCTCTTGGCCAAAAAATGTTACAGGATCTTCAAGGCAAGTTTGGTCATATTTGGAGAAAAAAAAAATACTGTAGCTGACTGCCTTTAATAAAATTAAAAAAAAAAAAAAAAGATTGGAAAACTTTTTACTAATAGTATATACTATCTTTGTCATTGCTTTTAAAAGAATCGTACAGCAAGATAAAATGGGTCTTGCGAATTTTTGTATTATTTTTTCTTGATAAATTCATTATAAAGATAATAATATTATCTTATTTATGTTATGTGTACATATTAATGTGAAGGTAATGGTATTATTTCATTTATTTTCTACTCACTTTTCATTGTAAAGGAAGTAATACTTCCTTGATTACTGTTAGTTGCTAATAGTTGTCATGAATGCAATAATGAAGTATCGTATCTCTCTTTCTGTTGTAACCCATCCCACTACCGAAAATACATATATAACTTGAGATAATTATATATATATATATATATAATAAAAAACCTAAATTACCCCAAATTAGTTTGCGAATTAAGAAAAAATATGTTATCCCTTAACCTAGAAAACATTCAAATATTATTTTTCATTCAATTTTTATAATGATTTAACTCGTACGGTATATATTACCTAATAAATCTTTTTTCATCATATCATTGTGGAAATCCCAATACATCCCAAGTCTCAACTTGTACAACATAGATTCAATCGTTTTAGAGCCAATTCCCTTCCATGAAAATGATTGCCCCTTGCAAAATACTTCTATCGGATAGTTTGACTTAGAAAAAAAAAAATTGTTATTGATGGTTTGAAAAACAATTATCATCCAACTTGGAAATTGTCCTGTAATCTCTACGCAATGATGCCAAACCCTCAAACAAGCACCAAAACAGTCTTTATTCGGAATTGAAGATAAACAGGAATGGTCGTGGCTAAAATGGCGCCAAACGTGTTGGAGATAATCACTGAACTTGACCATTGTTGAAATGAAAGTGACCTCAAAAATCACTATCAACTTCATTTGGTCATGTTCAAAAGCTAGGGGGAACCCTTCTGCTCTTTATCTGAACCAAGCGACCGTAATTTAATAAGAATCTTGAGGCATGTCACTCATTGCTGGTTAGGTAGATCCAGACAAAAGCCTTGAAAAGTCTTCATTAAGAATTCCATTTAGAGTTGGCAAGGTCCAATGTAGCCCCATGAAGGCCTCCCTAATTTTCACTGCATTGCAAAAGTGATTGAGGTTAATGTTTGTTTTGCAGAAAACCCTTTTATTTTTTAACTTTTGAGATTTCTCAATTAATTTTTTTTTTAACTATAACAACTTTACAATTATTAAATATTATTATAATAATCTTAAAAAGTAGCAGGCTTTAGTAGTATATAATGGTAGATGATGATGACAGATGAGAACCACTAGTGGCCTTAATTAGCGAAATAAAATGATTTTTGTCTTTAAAAATAAAAATCATTTTTAGGATTTTTCTTTTCATGATAATTAACCATCATCACTGGTTATCAACTGCAACCGTATAGCTCAAAGCCATTGGTAACTCCGACTTGTTGAGATTTATATGATAATATTTCACAATTTTAAGGGTTTAATTACAGAAATGTGAAAGAATCCAAAAATTATTCGCGTAATAAATATGATATTATTTCAATCTGTTTTAGTTCCAACTCTGACGAAGAATGGTCAAGTACCTAACAAAATTCAGGCAAATCCGGCGGCCATTACAACATCAAGATACCAACAAGACAGAAGTCGGTCTGCGATAGGAGCCTCCATTCCAGAGTCAAATTTTTGAAAAGTCGTATGAAAGAGTGGTCCTGCTAGAAAAATTGTCGACGCACATGTAACTTTGTTGTTCCACGGGGAGAAATTTGGCTACATCATGTGCTTGCCGTGAACACCTCAGCGAAGGATCCTATGTAGCAAACTAGTGTTGCAGTACTGTTATGAAACTGATTGTGGACTACCCTCTTCTGCCATTGTTTTGTTCCGTCAGGCAAACCTAATTTCTGCAATGGACATTGACAGTCAAATATGATATCCTTTTCATGGACAGACAATGGTTTTAGATAGGGGCAGTGGGACATTAATCTAATAAACAACAAATAAATGTGAAGTCACACATGTGGTGCTTACGTGGAGACAGAGAAGGCAGTGTCCCACGCTGATGGGTGACGGCCTGTTGGTAACATTTCTTCCGTTCCTAAATTTGGACCGCCTCATGTGTCAGTATCTTTGACGTTTTAGAATACGTCCCAAGGGGAACGCGCAGAGACACAGAAAGAGAGAGAGAGAGAGAGAGAAAGAAATCGAGAGATTTGAGTGTAAGAAGAACAGAATTTCTGAATTTTGGAAACTATAAACACTATCCCACTTGATAACATCAACGTCACGATACAAAAGGATTTCAGAAATAAGCATGTCCTCAGTAATTCATACAAGTTCACTTGTCTATGAGATATTTACAGGAAATCTTGCGAGTCTTCTGGCGTGCATGAATCAAAATTCGCCAGGGGCAATTGCTGATATATGGACATCGAGCGAGATAAAGTCCTTAATGATTAAGTACACTGTACATTCTTAACACGACCTCCAGAGTTGCATATTGACATGACTGAGACCGTTGACATGTTAACTATTAACTATTGTTACTAGCCTGAGAGCATCAAAATGTTTCCCTCAATAAGAAAGAATCATCAAACTGGTGTTGCTAACAGGTGCTATGTTTCACCACAGAGATATCAATTTCAGCTGACATTCCCCGTGTCTGCATTTGAATTTCTTTTGCATGGCCGCTTTCGGGGTCTACCAGCAGCTGGAGCAGGAAGAGCACCAGCATCCCGCTTGACCATCTCCATTGCCTGATTATGCTGCTGCATGGTGCTGCCCTTCACACGCGGCCTCAGCTTCTTAGAAGTTTTGTCTGAATGAGATGAAACAGGATTTCTAACTCCACCTTCAACAGCCGTACTTGGTACAGGTTTAAGCTTCCTCAATGTGACACCAGGACAAGCACATGAATCTAAACTTAACCATGATTTACTAGTATCCTTCTGGTTGCATATCCAACCCGACTTTAAGGATGGACTACTGTTACATGGGATGGAATCATCAGATCTAGTGCCATAATGGATCCTCGCTTCATACTGTTGGCAGTCCTGATCTGCATTGATATTGGCATCTTCTGTCACCAGATCCGAGGCTTCCTGCAGAATGAGTGATTATAGAGTTAAAGGGCAAACAGGAAAGGGGTGTGAGATTGTTTCACTTCACACACTGACAGATGCCAATGGAAGAGGTTATGTTAGTCAAGAACAAACAAAAGTTCATCCCAATTAAAATTTTGATGACAAAAAGTTAATGAATAGCGCATTTTAAACTGTAGAAGCATTCAACAACAAGCCTTTATAATAGGTGAAATAAATGAACCATTACAACTGTTTTCTACTGCAAAATCTATTCAGAAGCAAATGAATTACTAGCATGATTTCTTTGATCTCATAATGGCAATAAAGATTGATTTACAGTGTTGCATAATCTCCCGAAATAGCATCATTCCTCTCAAATCAGTCATGTCCTAGCCTGTAGGCTACTTGCCACATGCAACTCTTAAAAATAAGAGGAAGGCAAAGCTAACCTCCAAAATATGTGCAAACAGATTCACGAAATGCATAGAAGGATATGCTCTTGAAAAATCAAGTGAAACCATGCCATGAGGACACCAATGAAATACAATGTGGGGGGGGGGGGGAATGGGAGATCATAAAGCACTTTCACTGTAGACAAAAAAGATGAAAGCCAAAAGTGTACCTTTGTACATGCTTCTGTGCCCAATTCATCTTCTCCTTCAGAATCAGCCATCTCTTCGCACTCAAACTCAACATTTTCTTCAATATCTTCATCAGAGTCACTCAACTCTTCCTGTTCCATAACAATCTCAGCTTGAGACTGGTCATTTAAGGTGTCCATGTTGCACCTTGTTATGCCATCAATTGGATTGAATGAATTTTGAGATTTGGAGAAAAGTTCCCTATTAATGTAGGAAGCAGCCTCATTCTGTTGATCAAATAGAGTATTAGTTTGGTCAGCTTTCAAAGTATTCCCAAAGCTTGTTTGACATGCCACAAGCCTCCTTTCATTTGCATTTCTTGCATTCTGATCCAGATTCCCCAAATTGATTCCATCTCTAGATGCAGAACTTAGATGAATCTCTAAATCAAGTTCATTGTTCCCATCGTTCTGAGAAGGGACAGCATGATCATTATTACAGTCTTGAGCAGAGGTACTATCCAACCCAGCAGAAGGATCATCACTGGAGCGAGTGACCAACCAATCAGTACTTGCATCATCCATCCTTTGGAGAAGTGGATGAAAATCAACAGCAGGTAATTTAGACGATTTTTCAATACTTGGAACAGATTTTAGTGGGTTGTGATTATGAAAAAGAGTGAGATTTAGCTGAGGTTGGTTTCCAGAAAAGATACTAAAAGAATTTGAAGGACTATCACGGCAGCTTGATGGGTTATAAAGTTGGCGTCCATCTTCAGGAACCTGAAACAGCAGTGGATGCATCTGAAGATCAGAGACACTATGGCTTCCCTCAGTAACATGTTTCTCCTTGACAATTACTGGTTCGCTAGTAATTACACCTATATCGCTTCCATTAGGGAAACTCTTGCCCGTACTCTTTTCAGTTGGATCCAGGGAACCGATTGTTTTAGTATTAGGATGTTGAGGAATTGTATCCCTTACTCCTGTTTGAGTTGTATGTGCATCCAGATGGCTTCTATATGCTGACTGTGATATTACACGAACATTTCGTGGAAGATTCACAGGGGGCAAGTTTGGCGCTAATTTCACTAAGTGTGTACTGTCAGTCTGACGGCCTTGACGTGACCAGCCGAAGTGAGATCCAGGGGTACTCAAATTCATGCTGGAATGATGAGGAAGACAGGCTAAGGTACTTGAGGCACCATGTCCAGGAGCCAAGGTACTTGACATACCATGTGCATGATAAGTGAAAGAGGCAGCATATGGATGCTGAAAACTATTTGGTTCAGAGGAAGACAGATGCATGTTCTCCATATGGCTCTGCGCTTCCATAGAATCTTCAACGGAACCCTTTTTACCATTCTGAGTATTCTGCTGGTTGAACATAATGCCACCACCACCAGCTATGTTTAAGGCAGGCTGTCTAGAGGAAATCTGACTGTATGTACTGGGCGTCCAATCAGCTAAAAATGCCTCATGGACATAAGCTTCCTCAGGGTCATCAATGCAGCCATCTCCACTACTGTTCTCCCTGCCAATGTTTTTAGCTTTCTCCTGCAGCCAACGGTTAGTATAAAGCTGAAATCAAAGCAAGCTCAGCAACATCTGACAGCAGAAAGCTTATTAATGCATATACAGACTTCAAGCTTGTCGATTCTTCTGAGCTACATATATATAATGGGGCATGTACAACTGTACATATCTCATTATGTTTAGCAGTTGTCAAAAAATTCTGAAACTAACTGATTTTTCCCTCAAGGTTGATCTAAAACAGATAATTTATGACCTATCCCATCACATTAAGAAATCCAGGTCATTAGAAACATAATCAAGACCATCTAGACCACAGATCTCATACATATAGGAAAATCTAGACTAACGTCAGATCTGACGGGAGATTGTTTACATGTGTGTAATTTACCACTTATGTCAAACAATTCATCTAATTGACCAGCATTTCAATCAAATAGGATATGTGACGGATAATCAGAAAGTATATTGGATCATCATTTTATATTTGAACACACATACCTTAAAATCTAGACTAATCTCAGATCTGACAGGAGACTGTTTACATGTGCATAATTTACCACTTACGTTGAACAAGTAATCTAATTGACCAGCTATCACACAGCATTTCAATCAAATAGGATACGTGACAGATATGTGATGGATAATCAGAAAGTATATTGGATCGTAATTTTATATTTGAAGGCACATACCTTCTTAGAGTCATGTTGCCAGCTTGCCAAATTTGCATCTTTCCTTTTTCTCCGCTCTGCTTCATATATTCTCCTCTTCTCCTTTCTCACTGCATCTTGCTTGTATGACTTTTGAGTTCCCAGGGCAACACGATACTGCCGAGGTAATAAGGATGGATCTCTATGTGGAACAATGAATTTCCAAACAGACATCCAGTCAAGTTTGTAAATCTTCAATCCCTGAAAGTATTCGGTTAAAAACTAGATAGACAGCTATGGATATTCATTTTGGGATAAGTTCTAAATTTCCATGAATAATATAGATAGTACAGAAGTATAGTCCACTGCATAAAAGTCACAAAGAAAAGTAGACTATACGGGGCCTCAAACCCAGAAAGTGTTGAGCCATGCACTAAATGAACAAGAGAGAGCATAGATCAAAACTTCAAGACAGCTATTAATATACTTAGAGAAGTCCACAAAATGTTAAGCAGAAGGATTGCTGGAAGCACCTACCTCCTGAATACGTTTCAACTCTTCTTCGGTCAATGCAGATGTTTTCATTCTCCGAACCACCTGGAAGACAGCATAGATATATGACACAAATTAAATTGCAGCAATTTTCTTTCTGTTCTGTAATTTATCTTCCCTTTCCTGCAACTGAATCTAATTATTCTGGAAAAAAGAATACGCAAAGATCATCTCTTACCTTTATTGGATTATCAGGTGCCTTAGATGAGCAGCGATTCTTCTGTCTAACAAAAATCTGTTACAAAGTATCAAAGTTTAATATAATTCCTTTTTCAACAGCCATATTGATGTGGAATATAATTATGACAATAACATGGGATTCCCATTCAGTAAACATGTAACCAACACAACACAGAGAAAAGGCTTTAAAAGATTGACATAAAATCATCTTCTAGCACTTAGCTGCATGTGGATAGTGCATGCAGGCTGGCACATTCCACAATACATGTAGAATAGAGTCACAAAATCATAAGTGCGTATAAGAGATGAACATTGATAACTGCAGGCAAATCTGGTATGATGTAAGAACATGCAAGGATAATCACTTGGTGATACACCGCAAGCAAAGTCGCTGAACGAGAATGCAACTGTGAAGTTCGTTTTCATAAGATCAAATAATCGTTTAAAAAATATTATACTTGCTCTCAATACCTGATGCTTAGACTTGCAAGGAAGAAATCGCTGCTGAATAGCCTTCCAATCCGTATTGTATTCCATCATCCCCAGTGCCAGTAACCTGCATGCTTGTCATTACTTATGTTGTCTTCTTTCTTTGGTGATTAAAGAAGATAAAGGTTGCACAAACATTTAATGTATAAACATGACACGCAGCTCTATCCCCATCCAAACCCACCCCCCACCACAAAAACACCCGGCACATCACCCCACCCCCAAAACTCTCAATGAAGACTACCAATTTCAGCTGTTAAGAGATATAAGATGCCTACGTAGAATTTGAATATTAATCCTCACAATGATCTAGAACAGCTATTTGTGGGTTGTTCCATGAGAAGGTTTCTACAGAAAGTGTTAAGACTTTGAGTTTATGGTGGTTATAAAATTTATCTGGACATAAACATTTTCCAACATTGGTCAAGAAATCGACTTTTAGGGATGATCCAGAGGTCTAATATGATAGCTTGATTGATAGTCAAATGCAGGAGAATCTTCTTCTTTTCCTAATGGCTAATGGATAAACTTTCTCCTTTTCCTTTTCTGGTAATTATGACTGAACTGTCTTATATTTAAGATCATTCTTTTAAGATGCAACATTTATTATGAGGATGGATGCAGTCAGTTATTTATTTTATGCAAGTGAAGGAAAAGAAAAGACACATTTTGGGAGTAAATAGAACAGTATCTCATCTTTGGCTGTATCAAGGTTTTAGTCAGATCTCAAGCCCATGCCTTGTGTTTCTTCAACAATTGGTAGAATATAAAAACAAATGGTTTAGATGGTACCAACTATAGAAAGGTGATCACATTGAACCTCTAAAAGTCCCTGGCCCTGCAGATCATGGATTGGCAAACCCAGGTCATGTGGTTAAAACTAACTTTACTCTCCCTGCAGTCCTTACAAGACCGCAAAATTAGACACAATCTAAAAATACCATCAGCCTATGTTTTACATGATTAGAATAACTCCCTTAGCCCTCTCACATTTGGATGTCCACATAAAAAGTTTGGATAGGATAAGATAGAGTATCTCATATACTATGTGTTTGACAGTGTCAAAAGAAACAACAGGATATCTATTTTTACATCCAAAATAGTGTTTGAAGAACTTAAGATGTACTGTGAATTAATGAAATTAAGTTATATGCAATTCTATAGCAAATTACAAATTAAATTGTTCACTTACATAATCAAAACATATTCCTACTATCAAGAAAAGTGAAGAAAATAAATGGCCTAAAATATCTTTGGTAATATAGTAAATCAAATTTGGATGTTCAAACATGCATCTCATAAATTAAATTTTATTAACCTAACTAACCCATTACACAATTCAAGAAACTAAAGAAAAGGAAAAATTCCACTCAAATCTAACTAACATTACCTTATTTCACATTTGCCTAGAATAATAAGGAAGCTGATCTTTTCACTTTATTCAAATGTTCTTGCCTGATCAATTTCTTCAAATTCATTCTCCAATTAATGTGAAGGCACAATGTGCAGTTCCTTACCAGCAAGGGAGGATAAATGGGTAATTGAGAGTAGCAATGCAGGAGATTGTTCAAATGGTTTATGTTTTTATTATCAGAAAACTCTATCCTATCCAACCTCATGTGATCTCAATGATAAAGGATAGAATGTGGCCTTTCTATCCAACTTTTACTTAGGCTTACTTGGACTTGCCTTATACACAAAATCTCACCAAACACCAGATAAGACTAATTTTATCCTATCCAAAGTGTGACGCAAACATTTAAACATGGCCTTAACTTTATTCATTTGTCAAAATACTTAAAATTTTATCCATTTCAATCCTACCTAACAACCTCACAGTACAGCACAGCTTGAAGTATTTAAAATCCGAAGTCAAGTCAAAATCCACTGTTTCGAGCTACTTAGAGCATGGTACATCCTGGTGGGACCGAGAGCTAGTCAACCAGGGATCACCGGCCTACAGGGTGTTGACTTATGTATAAATAAGATTGTTATGCTAACCATAAAAATTATATTTAGATTAGGAATTTTATTATATTTCCTAATATAGGGTTCATGTAATTATATATAAATCCTATTTTTTCTTATGTAAAAAGAAAAGAAGAATAATAATAAAACAATTCTTTCTCATGAATTCTTCATGGTATTAAAGTATAAAATCAATTTTTTAGGTTCAAATTTTCCAATTTTTTTGTGTGACTTTCAAAACCCTAAAACACCTCAAATTGGGACTTCCCTAGTTAGAGTGGAAGGTAGTCGACACCACCCATCCCAAAAGCTGTGCCACTCAATTTCCAACATATTCTTTTTTTCCAATCATCGGAATATGTGCATGTGAATTGCACGCACCACCCGAATCTTTTGCAACTCATCGGTATGAAAGGCACGTGTGGTTTATTCTGGTGCGCATATGGTTTATTCTGGCCACCGTTTTTCTGGTCGGCTCTCTACCGATTATCTTGCCATTTTTTTCAATGCCGACTAGCTGTCCTCTAGGTGATTTTGATCCGATTTGAATTGTGCTTCTCTCTATTTGTGTACATGGATTTATAGTTTACAGATAAAAGACTATTGGATTTTTTTTTCTGTTATCTTGATTGCTTGGGTTGTTTTTCTACAATCCTTCACTGCAAATCAGCCCTGTACAGCTCGATGGGAATAATTACCTTGCATAGTCACGATCTTGTTTATTGTTTATCAAAGCTAAGGGAATGCAAGATTATATTACCAGTGCTAAAGTCAAACCAGCAGCAATTAATCCTACCTTCAATTAGTGGGATTCTAAAAATTCACTATTAATGGCTTGGCTCCCCAAATTTCAAGGACATACTTATTGCTTGACACAACAACAAAAATATGGAATACAATGACTCTCACCTACTCATGAGTGGGAAATGAAGCTTAGATTTATGAGATTCGAAATAAGGTTCATGGTACAAAGTAAAGAGAGATGACAATCTCGCAATATTTTTCTATGTTGAATAGTTTGTAGCAAGAACTTGACTATTATCAAAATTTTCAAGTAGATTGTATTGGAGATGCAGTCAAGTTTCAGAAATTGCTTTCAAAAGAAAGGGTCTATGATTTTTTGGCCGGGCTGAACAATGAATTTGATTATATCAAAGTTCATGTTCTGGGTAAGACTCCTTTTCCTTCTCTTAAAGAAGCGTATTTCTATATTCAGTAGGAAGAAAGCAAGCATAGTGCTATGCTCTATATCCCACAAGTTGAAAAGTCTAGATTAGCAGCAATTAATGATTCACCTAAGCAGCCAAAGACACATGGTTCTAATAAAGATTATCCGCAATATGACTATTGTGGGAAACTGTATGTTATGGAGAGACCAATGGACCAAGCTCAGGAGATGTCAAGTCATGAAGATCAAGGAGGCAAGGATGCTAGTTAAGAGATTTCGAGTCCGATTAGCATTCCTCAAGAACCTATAACAAGATCTCCAGCCAAGAAGATACAACAAGCTTTGATTATTCATATATTAGGCTTGGTGAGGACGGCTAGTGAAAAACTTCAAGGATATCAAAGCTTTGAGACAATTGCAACTCAAGTTCAATACAACTTAGTGTAAGTTAGAGTGGAGTTTCCAAAAATTGAGAAGGCTGCCAGCTTTGGAGCTTGAAAGGCCGCTAGTGTTGGAGATTGAAGGCTGCCGGTGTGGAGAGAAAAGCCGCCAGTGTGAAGGTCATCGGCCTTTGGCTGACATTAGAATAAAAGCTAGCCAGTGTTGAACCAAAGCCGCTAGCCTATATTTCACATGGAATAAAAGTGTGTTTTGTTAATTTGAATTTTTGGTAATTTGTGTTTTCATTAGGGTTTTCTGTGAAAGGATATACAAATACTCCTTAGCTGCATTTAGAAAGGGTCTTTTTTTTTTGTTTTGGAAATCATAAAAAGCCATTGCTTATTCCTTATGTTCTTGTATGGAATACATTTTTTAGGAACATTCAAAAGAGATTGATCGCCTTTTTCTTGTGGAGTGTTCTATGATTAGAGCAAGCCTTTCTTCTAATCTCTTGATCAAAAACTAAGAGAAACCTAATTCTAGTCCATCTTATAGATTGAATCAAATTGACTACGAGAGTTTTCGCGTTACTGCTGTAAGGGTTCATAATATCCAAAGGGGTTCTTAAGCGTATTCACGAAGGTTCTGTATCACTACACCATACTAAAGAGACTTGCTAAAAGTTACATGGACGACCAACAAAAGGTTATGAAGGCAAACGAGTCAATTCTACAAACACTCAAGCCAATTCATCAAAAACTGTGGAATCAACTCCCAAGATGACTCCCTCTGATTTCTTCTCTCCTAATGAGATTCAGCATCTCAAGTGTCTCTTGTCTCATGCAAACTGTTCCTCCAGTGCCAAATCCAACTTTGTGAAGTCAAGTAATGCTTTTACTACTCACCATGATACTGATTGTTGGATTATTGATTCCGGTGCAAATAGACAAATAACAGGCTCCTAAAAAAATCTTCTTCGATACTCACCATGTTTAAAAAGGGACAATGTACAAATAGCCAATGGTTCTTTACTCCTATATTTGAAATAGGTTATATTTTTTGTACTCCCCATATTAAAATATCCTCGATACTTTATGTCGTTCAATTTCCTGTCAATCTCTTACCTATCAGTATACTTACAAAAATTCTTAACTGTAAAATTGAGTTTTTCCCTAATCATTGTGTCTTTCAGGATCTTCAAACAAGGAAGAGGATTGGCAATGGTAGATTACACGATGGCTTATATATGCTAGATGGGAGTCAAGGTTCTAGTCTTCAGCAGGCTTTTTATGAGGAAATAAGGATGTTAACCAAGAAATATTGCAGTGGCATAGGCATTTAGGACATCCCTCCTTTTTTGTGTTAAGCAAATTATATACTAATTTGTTTTCAAAAACTAAGTTTGATTCGTTATCCTATGATGCTTGCAAATATACTAAACAAGTTCCCTTTCATGAATAGTCACTCTAATGTTTAGGGCCCTACTCAGACCACTTCCTTGTCTGGTAGCCAATGGTTTGTTACTTTTATTAATTGTTGCACTAGAATGACTTAGGTATATTTGCTTAAGGCTAAGAGTGATGTGTTTTCCTGTTTTCAATCTTTTCATAAGATGATTTGTACTCAATTTGATGCTAAAATAAAGATTTTTAAGATTGATAATAGCATTGAATATATAAATGAAAGATTTGGTTCTTATTTGAAGTCACATGGGATAATTCATCAGACCAATTGTCCTTATACGAGTGCAAATAATAGGGTAGCTAAAAGGAAGAATAGGCATCTATTGGAAGTTGCTAAGTCGCTTATGTTCACCATGAATCTTCCTAAACCTTACTGGGGGTGAAATTCTAGTGACTGCTTACCTTATCAATCGAATGCCCCTTAGAGCCCTTAACTACCATAGTCCTTTAGAAATCTTAAATGGGAAAAATGCTTACACTGCTCCTCCTAAGGTGTTTGGGTATGTTTGTTTTGTTCATACTAAGAATGCTAGGAAACTAGATCCACAAGCCCTTAGGTGTGTATTTATTGGGTATTCACCGACACAAAAGGGTTACAAATGCTATCATCCTCCATCTATGAAGTATTTTGTTAGTATGGATGTTACTTTCAGAGAAACTAAACCTTACTTCAATTTGACCAAGTCATCTCTTTAGGGGGAGAATGATGAGAAGGAAGAGATCTTACCTAGTTTTGTGACACTTACTGATCTTACCCCAAGGGAAAGTGATGATCAGAGGAAGACTATCATCTATGAGGAGAAAACTGGACATTTAGATAAACTTGATTTAAAGAGGTACTCAAAGGGATACAGAGACAAGATAGAAAAAGCCATTGTGCAACCTACTCTATGACAGGAATCATCCTCTTCTAATGAGTTACCTTTTGATGGTTTAGATAAACCTATTTCTCAAAGAAAAGGTATCAAGGCCTATACTAAACATCATATATCTAATTTTGTTTCCTATGATTCCTTGTCTCCCACCTATAAAGCTTTTGCCTTGTCCATTTTGTCCGTGTCTATTTCATAGGATTGGAAGAAAGCACTCAAAAATCTAAAATGGAAAGGAGCAATGATTGAAGAAATAAAACCCTTCACTAAGAATGAGACCTGGGAGCTTGTCACTTCTCCACTTGAAAAGAAACTGGTAGGCTACAAATGGATGTTCACTATGAAACACAAAGCCGATGGATCAATTGAAAGGTTCAAAGCTAGATTGGTGGCTAAAGGATTCACTCAAACCTATAGAATGGACTACTAGGAAACTTTTACTCTAGTAGCTAAAATGAACACAATCAAAATCTTGTTATCATGTGCAGCCAATCTTGACTGGGACTTACAGTAATTTGATGTGAAAAATGTCTTTCTACATAGAGATTTTGAAGAAGAGGTGTATATTGAGATCTCTCCTAAATTTGATAATGAAACAACACAAGGAAAAGTATGCAGACTAAAAAAGGCCTTGTATGGATTAAAGCAATCTCCTAGAGCACAGCTCGACAGATTCAGCAAAGTCATGATCTCTTTTAGCTATCAATAGAGCAATGTAGATCACACCCTATTCATTAAACATAACAAGAGTAAAGTCACTATTCTCATAGTCTATGTTGATGATATAGTGATGATAGGAGATGATAGAGAAGAGATGGCTCCATTGAAGAAACTTTTGGCTTAGGAATTTGATAATAAGGATCTAAGAAAACTGCAATATTTCCTAGAAATTGAAATTGCTAGATCAACGAAAGGTATCTTCATTTCTTAGAGAAAATATATTCTAAATCTCCTGGAAAAAACTGGTATGTTGGGTTGTAAACCAGCAAAATCTCCCATTAAAAGCAATCACAAGTTGCAAGCTAGAATTGGTGATTCAATTGATTTAGGGAGATACTAGAGATTGGTGAGAAGATTGATACATCTCTTGCACACTAGACCGAACATTGCATATGTAGTTAATCTGGTGAGCCAGTTTATGCATGATCCACAAGAATCACACATTGAAGTGGTGTTTCGCATCTTGAGATATCTAAAGTCTGCTCCAGGAAAAGGACTGCTATTTGCCAAACATGGTCACCTTCAGATAGAATGCTTTACAAATGCAAATTGGGCTAGATCTCCAGGTGATAGAAGGTCCACCACTAGTTATTACACACTTGTAGAAGGTAACTTAGTAACACGGAAGAGTAAGAAACAACATGTAGTTGCTCAATCAAGTGCTAAAGCAAAATACAAAGCTATAACTCAAGGGATTTGTGAGCTTTTATGGTTGCAAAAGATATTGGAAGAATCAAATCTATCAAACAAAGAAAAACTATCCTTGTACTGCGACAATAAAGCTACAATTAGTATAACATAGAATCCAGTTTAAGATGATTAAACCAAACATATAGAGATTAACCGACACTTCATCAAAGAAAAAGTGACTAATGGTATCTTTAACTTATATCACATGACATCTGATAAGCAACTAGCCGATGTGTTCACTAAAAGATTGTATCACAGAACCTATCATACTTTAGTTTACAAGTTGGGCATGCATGATATCTATGCCCCAATTTAAGGGGGAGTGTTGACTTATGTGTGAATAAGATTATTATTGTTGCAAGAATTATATTTAGATTAGGAGTTTTATTATATTTCTTAATATAGGGTTCCTATAATTGTATATAAATCCTATTTTTTTTATGTAAAAAGAAGAGAAAAATAATAATAAAACAATTCTTTTCTCATAAATTCTTCACAGGGCAATCAATCTAACCAATGCTTGTGTATCAATCTTGGTTTGTTCCCTATTTTGCAAGTTGAGTATGCATTTTGACTTGGGCTTATGTTGGGCCTACAAGTAGACTTGTACTATGATTTGGGTTTATACATACGAGAGAGTCCATTCTTGTAACAAAAGAAAACACATTTCTATTTTCAACAGAGTGAATTTGCTGCTCTGTTCACGTGGTTTTTCACTCAACTTCATCTAGGGTTTTCCAAGTAAATCATTCGTTTTGTTTTCTTATTTCCGTTTTGTTTTCTTTACTGAAACAACTAACCACTTTAAAGCTTCCGCATCAGCATGCAACATCTATCCATCTTTATCCAAACTTAACCTCTATGAAGTTCAAGACCAAATACCGGCTAGTATTATTTTTATCCTATCTAGGCTGTTATAGGTCCATCAGGCACAGCCATAGAGGAAAATCCATTCTTCTAAATTGAATAGTGTAAAAGCTGAAAGAATAAGGAATAAAACACTAGAGAATCTTCTCTGAACAGAAAGCATGAGGAAATCAATGATCAGTGGGATTTGATTATGCAAATAACACTATATTATACTCACTCATCCTCAGCATCAGTGAAAAGCACCCGAGAGGCCACAGCAACAGGCGGTGGTTTACGTGGAAACAAAGCCTGATTAAAATGTGGATAGAACATCTGAGCTGATTTTGCAACTTCCTTTGGGACCAAAGCCACTGACTGCTTCTTTGTATTCTCAACTAATGCTGCAGCTAATGATCTCTTCTGCGGTTGTTGATTGGAAGTTGATGAACCCTTAACATTATTTGGTGAAGCACTTTCCTTCAGAATCTCAGTATCACCATCAGCAGCTGAGACAAAACTAGAAAGAGGGAAAAGTGGCTCCTTCTCTGGACTAGTTTCAGAGGCAGATTCAAAATGTCGCCTCCTGTGCTCCTGGACAGCTGGCAATATAAGTTGCAAATTGAAGAGTTTTAGAAATAGCTAAGAATAAAATACCTTAAGAAGACTATTTAATCTCAGCTTTACGGAGAACACAAAAATTACTACAAAAACTTACCAACATCCATATCATCCCTAAACTTTTTGACTAAATTAAGTGGCATTACATCGAGAATGGATAGTACTGGACCATTTGTAATCGGTAGCCAAAGTGAACCTCCAACAGCTTGGTAAGAACCCATCACCCCATCACAAGAATGTTCTTGCTGTGTGTTAGAAGAGGAAATGTGGACATTTGTTGCTATCTGATTATCCTGAGCACAGCTGATTCTCTGTGCACCATATGCAGGAGAGCAATCCAATGCATGCTGTGCCTGGAAAGATCTGGGAGGTCCATCTAACACTGATGGAAGTAAGTATGGAGGCCAGAAGCAAACAGCAGGATATGGTGCAGTTCTACAAGCTACAACCTGATCACGTTTTTCCAGCATCTCAAAAATCAATTCTCGAAGTTGAGAGGCTATGCGTTGTCTGGGAGGATCAAGAATGCAGAGAGCATATATTTGAATAAGAAGCTGCACATGTTCATGAATTAGACAATACAACTGACCAATCTGGAATGGCATGAACCCATTTACTGAACCAAGACCAGCTGGCAGGGATGAAGAGTTTGACTGAGCATCAGTCATTGGGGAACCACCAGAATTCATTGAGTTATTTGCATTTAACCCCACAGGCAATAATGGTAAAAGGGGACGCAGCGGCCTCTTTGACTGTTCAAGAAGCTTCCTTTTGTATTCAGTAGAAGATCTTTGCCGTCTATTCTGTCTCGTCTCAGGCCTTCGTCCAGATTGCTGACAGCTCTCTTTTTGGGGTATATCTGTTGGTCTTTCATCCAGATCACTCTCAAGTGCCTCTTCAAGTTCAATCTCAAAATCTGCATCATTATCCTCATCTTCATCATCAAAGTTTCCACTTTCTAGAACTGATTGATCATTGATATCTCTACCCTGCAAAACAGCTGCAAGAAACTTCCTGTACTCCTGTTCATCATCCACATTTGGAAGGTCATCACCGTCATCAGTTTCTTGGAGAAAGCTCTCAAGCTCATCAAGTGTGAAACTTGCAAGAGAATATCGAGCCCTCGTGCGCTTGCAGATAGCATCGTCAATGTCATCATCTAATAGCACAGAAGATTTCTGGCTATTCTTCACATCATTGACCATTGTCCCACCATCAATTCCACTGCTAACAGGATCATTCATTTTACAAAAAACCTGACCCTCATTTTCAAAAATCTCCAGTTCTTTATCAGTAAGTCTTTTAGAAGTAGGGTCATGTAAATCCATTTCATATGTTCCTTTAGGAGGATGTGCCCTAGGCAAACATGCCTCCTCCTCACTGTGCACAGGATCTTGAATTGTAGTGCTTTGCACTTCATCAGATGCTTTATGAAAATACTCGAGCCCAGTCTCCACAACATCAACTTCTGCTTCTTCAATTTCTGAACTGAGACTTGATGAAGCCTCTGGTGAAGGAGTTTCCTTCAGAAAGGGATTGAAATCTATATCTTCATCCTCGTCCTCGTCTTCATCAGTTTTTGCAGGACTTCCACAGTGTTCACCTAAGCTGGCCGTAGTGGGAAGAACAGAATCATTTATAGACTGTTGATTTGGATGCTGGAACATTTTTAAACTAAGGCAGCAAGAGATGATACTCAATTACGTACAGCCCAAGAGCAATGCTCGATCCCAATTACCAAACAGCAGACAAACAAAGCACACATCATTCCCTGAAACAGAAGAATGCACCAATTGTTAACATCTGCAAAAGCACACCATGAAAGTACAAGTCATTCAGCTTACATTTACTAACTGGTGCTTGAACATTTTTTTTATATAGAAAAACCGCAAGACCCAATCCAAATTTTTCCAAACAATGAAGACGACATTTTCCCAAACAATACCGAGAAGATGCCAGACCAGCGGTCACCCTGTAAGAAACTATTAATTCGTTAGCTTACTCTAGGGTTTAACAAACAATTTCCCATGCATGTATATCAAGTGACACAATTTCTCAATAAAATGGTGAATCAATGAAAGGTACATAGAAACTAAAAATCTGCAACACGGTTCGGTATTTAATTTTGTGAAACATCTTACCGGAATGGCCTTCCAATTGTGAATTCAAGATTCACAAGATTGCAACAAGAATGCTATTAAAAGCTTTTGGACATAGAATCTAATGTGGAACTTCTTATTCTTTGCCGCCGTCGTCTTCCTCTTGGTTTTGTGTGTTGGAATTGAAAAACCCTCTTCCGATCGGGTTAGGCGTCTTAACTGAAAACGTCATGGAGTACAGGTTTAAAGGATAAACTACAAATCCGATATCAGTTATCCATTTCTATAGGGTTATATATATATATATATTTTAATTTATATAAATATGATACTTGTAAAATTTATTTTTAAAATAAATTACGAAAACACAGATTATATATATGACTTTAAGAATATATAAAAATTCCAAGCTAAAGATGCAGATGAACTGCGCCTTCAATACAAATACCCGCCACTTCTTACCATCTAAGTTTTTATTCGATTTACGCTCACCATTAATTTATAAACACGTGATAACAGTACGAAAACTAAAAAATATAAATACTAAATACATAAAAACACACAATCCATACTAAATACCCATTAACCTAAATCTCATTTTGCTCCCGTTTGCATGCAGGAAAGAGAAGGAAGAAGAAAAAGTGATTTTACACAGAAAAGAAAGATTTGCCCAAATCTAAATATTTTGAATAATTAATCTTCGTTATGGTATTTTTTTTAGAAAAGTTGAAGTCTTTTTATCTGTATTGAAGTTTTTTTATCTGTGTTTTCATTTATGTTTTTATTTAATGTAAAATTTCATAAAAATATTAATATAATTATATATTTTATAGAAAAAATTATTCGGTATTGTTATATTATAATTATTAAATATGATTTATATAGATATTGCATGCGTAATATGTAATATTAATTTTTGCATTAAAATGAAGATTGACTATTATAAAGAATGTGAATTATGTAGAATATGAAATAATTGTTGTAGTATTATACTAAAATTTTGAAATATTTTGAGGAAAAATATAATTAAAAAATAATTTCGAATAAATATTTGAAAAAAAAATTGTTTGGAAATAATGGAAGAAAATTAAAATTAAAAGGAGAAATGAACATATTGTAAAATCATATAGAAATTGTTAGAATTTTTAGGAATAAATCATTTGTCAATAATGAGAAAAAAAAATTTAATATTTGAAATATTATAGAAATAAATTTTTTCTTGAAATTTTTGGAATGTTATTATTGAAAATTGTCATATTTATTAAAAAGCTTATAATTTATATATATTATGGATAGGGAAAAAATGGTTAATTATGTGAAGTTAATAATCTATACATTTGGAAATATTGTGGCCGGTAACTGAGGGCTAGAGTATGATAAGGATTCGGTAAAAAAGTTGAAAATGAAGAAAAACCTCAGATACAACAAATTTTTATACAGAATACTTCGCAGCATTAGAGTTAATTTAATCAAAATGAGGGTTGAGATAATTCACAAGCATTCTATGTTCTATGGGAGCAATACATACTATACATTGATGGCAATCAGAGACAACGAAGATATTGAAAATTTTATTGAAACAGTTGAATTATATGAAGATCATGACATACAACAATTATTCATCAGAATTTCTGACAATTCGAGGGGCCACTCGGTAAAGCAGGCATTCAATACAAGTAATCGGCCACAATCTTCACATGACATTGCAGAAATACAACCAGAGCTATTGAGATTTCAATCCTCAATTCTAACCCCGATGAAAGTGAATAATAAGGATGAAATTGATAGAGCAATTACTCCAATGTTATAGCGACCAAAGACACGGGATCTATACATGGTTCATGTGGGAGCAAAAGCTGCAACTGACACCGACGATGGAATGGGTATTGAGTAGGATAGCATCGATAACAAAGAGAGTTCCGATTAGGAAAATGGGGAGAGTGAGAACAAGGGAGATGAAGTAGTGAAAGAAGAGTCTCCAACCGTACATACTTACTCAAGACAGCCAATATATCGAGCAGAGTAGGTTGAACCACCTACCATGCCGGTTAGAGATCTTGTTCCATATTACAATTATAGGGGTGATAGTGGTTACATTTATTTCAAGTAAGAACAAACTAATATTTGCAGTGGTCCAAGCAATAGTGACGATTTTTTAGCAACATGAGATTCAGGACAAGAGCAGATGTTATTCGAGCAATGAAGTCTTATCATGTGAAGAACCATTGCAACTTCACTGTTATATAGTCCAGCCCACTGTTGTGGTCTGTTAATTGTATGAGAAGGGAAGACAGTTGTAAATGGAGGCTTTAGGCCCCAAAAAAGAAGTTGGAGGGCATATTTGTGGTGATGAGATTCGAGGGTCCACACCATGCAATAACCCATCGATTAGTCAGGATCACCCATAGCTGGATTGCAATCTCCTTGCTAGCTGATTTGTAAACTTCTTATGGAGAATCCTAATATGAAGGTGGTTGAGCTAACTTCTGTTATCGAGTAGGAATTTAGCTACGGGATCAGCAAGAGACGGGTTTAAGAGGGAAAGAAACCAACCATTGAGCTCGTGTACGAGAACTGAGAGAAGTCTTACGATGAACTGCCAAAACTTCTCAATGAAATAGAAAATACGAATCCCGGAACACAAATGGATTAGGGGTGGAGCAGATCGAGCACCCCTGGTGTGTTTACTTTGAAGTGAGTATTCTAAGCCTTTAAGTCGTATATCGCAGTGTAGAGATTCCTTAGACTTGTTGTTACCATTGATGCTACCTTTCTATATGAAAAGTACACCCGTAAGTTGTTAATTGCTTGTAGCGTTGATGGCAACAACCATATACTTCCGCTAGCATTTGCTTTAGTTGATTAGGAGACAGTTGAGACATGAGGCTGGTTTTTGCGAAAACTAAAGGAATATGTCTTTAGTGACCATGAAGGTCATGAAACCATTTGTCTCATATCAGATAGACATGTAGGTATCAGATTAGTAGTCTGAGAAAAAGCAAATGGATGGCGGCCTCCATTTGCAGTGTAGTAGTTCTACCTCCGACACGTTGCGAGCAACTTCAACTTAGTGCATAAAAACACCTAGTGCAAGAAGTTGGTTACATATGCTAGGTTGCAAGCACAATCTCACAAGTTGAATTATGTGATAGAGCAGGTGGGGATGATTTTGTTGGATGCATTAGACTGGTTCGACGACGTGCCATTGGATATGTGGATGCTAACTCATGATAGCTGCTATCGATTTGGGTATATGACCTTCAATGTTGTTGAAAGCTATAATTCCGTATTAAAGGGGGCTCGAAGGTTACCTGTGATTGCTTTGGTGAAGAAAATGTTCTACAATTCCGCTAAGTATTTCATGCAGAAGTGAACAAAGGCATTGAAGAATATTGCAAAGGGTAGGATTTTCACTAAATATGCAGCCAAAATAATCGACCAATGGAGTTCATGAGTTAGCAACCACAGGGTCATCGACTACAACAGGCACAATAGAGTTTTTGAAGTCCTTACTGGTAATCGTCGCGTCACTAGTGGGTTAAGGGGAGGGAGCCAAACTCATGTTGTCGACTTTGCCCGCAATATATGCAGCTACCAAAAGTGGCAAATATACAAAATTCCATGCTCCCATACATATGCAATGGCTACATTGCTCGGGCTTGATATGACACATTCTATACCCAATTAGTATAAATAGACACATCGGGACCAAACATATACGATGCACTTCATGCCTATAGGGGACGAGTTGGATTGAGCGCCAGTGCACTTCCTGAGACTCCGTCCAAAGGGAGACCTTATACGAAAGAAAGGAAAACCGAGGTGGAAAAGATACCACAAGAAGATGGACATTAGGGAGTGTCTAGATCAAATCACACGTGGAATTTGCAAAGAGGGAGGGCGTAATAGAAGAATGTGCCCATGTTGATGCGATAATGATAACTCACGAATACCACTACATATTCTATTACGTTCAACATTGCAATTGTGATGCTAACATTAGCTTTTTCTGTTTTGCAGCTTAAGTGAATCCTCGACTACTTTATCCAGTTCATTTGAAGACATAGCAAAAGGGGGATGCTTCATATTCTGTATATATACATACAATTTTTTCATTTATTGCGAAGTTGTTTTGAATGTCAATTTGTTGAGACATTTGTTAAATTTTATGAAATATTCGAAGACGTAACATCGTATATGTACACATTGAATGTAGATTTTACGGAATGTGTACTAATTTATTACAAATTATAATAATACAAAATTTTCATCATTGCAATACACCATATACATATGCAAATAATTAAAAACCTATCTTTTACCCCTAGTGAAATGCCTAGCTAGCTGAGCGAAGGCGTTGGATGGCCTTTCACGCGGAGTTAAAGGAGATTCAGACTCTTGGGTGGCATGTTGATGGGGAGAACTTTTGAACGCTTACAACTGCATGGAACTCCATTAATGTGGTTGATTTGATGATTGACCCTGTTCCACAAGTTGCTTTCTAGGGTGTTGCCTCCGTAGAGCTGGCGGTGTTAGTACATGACCACTAATGGAATGTCAATAGGATGTCTGATATTGGGTGAACGTCGGCCCTGAGCTAGGATGCACCGCATTAGGATCAACATGTATCTGTTCATCCTATCAGGGATTTTCCTCTACCTCACCACGATTTCAAGGTCGACATCGTCCCCCCATTTGTCGTCGTATCGGAACTGCTTTAGCCTCCTCTTGGGGATTTTAATGCCACGGTTGCAGATATAGTGTAACCCCCCCCCCCCCCCCCCCCCCCCCCCCCCCCCCCCCTCTTCTCATGGTGAAGCATAAATTGAAAACCCTAAGCAGTTATTTTCACAATCGTGTTTGGCGATAAGCAAATCTGTCGTAAGGTGTCACCATATAAGTATAAAGAAAACATAAATTAAGGTTAACATGATAATGTAATAATTTGGACATTAATTATAGTGTATGTAAATCGTTCTTACAAAAAATCCAAGAACTGTCTCCGTGTAGCCAATGTATCTCCTATGTATCG
The DNA here is from genome assembly GCA_037954665.1 of Laguncularia racemosa. Taxonomy (NCBI): domain Eukaryota; kingdom Viridiplantae; phylum Streptophyta; class Magnoliopsida; order Myrtales; family Combretaceae; genus Laguncularia; species Laguncularia racemosa. The sequence continues at coordinate 1,414,766 of JBBMOL010000097.1, read as the reverse complement.
ACCCATACCATTACAAGTAGCTATTATGCACACTACAAGGGCCCTCCATAGGAATGGCTAGACCGACCCGCTGTTCCCACATGTTCAAATATACTTCATGCAGGACGGTCTAGTCGACATCAATCCGGCCACATAGGTCGATTTCATGTAGCTCTGGCTGCATGTTCACCAGCTGCGGGATATATTGAACTCATCAAACTACTTGGCCACTCGATCTAAGATATGCCACTCAACATTGTGGAAACAAATGAGTGGTACTCGAGCTATCCAAACTTGCATGCCAGCTTTGCAGAAATGCAGTAATATATTAATCAAATTCGCGTCATACAACTCCCATTCAACTTGAAAATAGGAAATTTTATTTACTTTAAATGATAAATATGACTAATTGCAAGGAAATAAATATGATTATTGAGGTACTTGCGACATATTCTGCCTATCCAGCACATCCCGATATGCATCGACTACATGGGTGGGGTGGAACTGAGTGTTCCATCGTGCCCCAGTAGACATCCAGCTGGTACAGATGGTCTGTGTTGACTAATCAGTACAATGTGGGGAAATCTATCCTAGGCCCACACCTATAGCAATATGACTTCCCCTCTAATCTCATGTGCTGACAGTGAAGATGCAACACATAGTTGGCAATACAACCAAGCCAGACATGTGACTCCCTAGCTATATGTCCCAGTGATATCGAAATGTTCCAGCAATGGTAACCACATCGCGTACACAGGGGTGCAGGATTCATCGGCGAAGATAAATCCCCCTAATAGTTGTAGAATGTATGTACGAGTAGCTCGATGTATTTGCTTCACATCAGCATCCGATGGGATTAACTAGAACATATCACTAAGCCATATCATACTAATGCACCCACCTCTACCGCAAGACTTAGGTCTCGTCCTAAGCAGTTTCTAGCATATTGCTCCCCAATCTAGGCAGCTACTCCCTATAACTACCTATCCATCCATAGAGAGTCCCAACTGGATCTCCACATCTTGTAGCGTGATGGTAAACTCCCTCATCGGCATGTGGAATGTATGCGTCTTTAGACGCTATCTCTCCACCAATGTTGTAATCATGTGCCGATCAAGGGACATGAACAACAACCAATTGACACCTTAAAATCCAGCCAACTGCAAGTATGGCTCCATTCACACATTGAATGGGATCGTACATTCATCACGATGGAATGACAACTTACGTCGTTGTACAGCAAGGGTTGCTAGCTTCTATGCCAACAACATGTCAAATGTTTGTCTTATTTCTAATGTAACATAAACTAATTTATTAGTAAAACGTCTGTTATCTCTCCATACCAAACTGTCTATGATCAATGATTTGCCTGTTGAGTCAAGATTGAATGATCAAAAGGTCCAAGCTCCATCTATTATGCAAAATCGTACAAATAATTTACATTTGCAACTAATACAATTTTTTTCACTAATTAATTTTATAGCAATTAATTAATGATATATTAATGACTAATTTCCTTTGATTAATGGATAATTAATAACTAATTAATTTTATAACTCAGTCTACAAAAGCAACAAATATAGAATATTTCACTAATAACTTTTACAATAATTAATTAACCACATATTAACAACTAATCACATTTAATTAATAGATAATTACTAACTACTTACTCTTATGACCAATTTTACTAAGACATACAAATATTTTACATTTTCACTAAATACAAATTTTTTCACTAATTAATTTATAGTAATTAATTAATGATATATTAACGACTAATCCCCTTTTATTAATGGATAATTAATAACTAATTAATTTTATAACTCATTTTACTAAATCATACAAATATTTTACATTTTCACTAAATAGAAAATTTTTCACTAATTAATTTTATAGTAATTAATTAATGATATATTAACGACTAATCTCCTTTCATTAATGGATAATTAATAACTAATTAATTTTATAACTCATTTTACTAAACCATATAAATATTTTACACTTCCACCCAATACAAAATATTTCACTAATTAATTTCATAGTAATTAATTAATGATATATTAACGACTAATCCCCTTTCATTAATAGATAATTAATACTAATTAATTTTATAACTCATTTTAACTATACAAATATTTTACATTTCCATCAAATATAAATTTTTTTACTAATTAATTTCATAGTAATTAATTAACGACTAATCATTTTTAGTTAACAGATAATTACCAGTTATTTACTTTTATGACAATTTTACTAAACCATACAAATATTTTACATTTTCATCCAATATAAATTTTTTTGTTAATTAATTTCTTAGTAATTAATTAACGATATCTTAACGACTAATCACTACTAATTAACAGTTAATTAACAACAACTTAATTTACGGCTACGTTTACAAAAATACGCTATTATAACAAATATACATAATTCATTTACTAATGTCAATTAACCATATATTAATAATTAATTAATTACTCATTAATAGTTAATTAACAATAACTACTAATTCAATAAAATCTATGCAATATACATATTTACATGTCATAAAATTTATGTAGTATACTACTTCAATAACAGTAATAAAATTAAATATTTTCTTAAGAAAATATACTGCGATCTTAATGAAGATATTTCCACAAGTGTATTTGATTAGATTAAAAATTGCGTAAAACTCAAATTGTGAAAACAAAAATTTGCAGAGTGAAGTTTTTTTTTTAAGAAGAAATTCAAATATTGAAATGTGAAATGTGAACAAATGAATTTCACTGAGGATTCATATTTATATTTGAAAGTGTTGGTGCAAATTTTTTCTTGTGTATTACTATGTAAATTTACTGTATCACTTTTAAGTTTGTAAGCTTACTTTTATAATAATTTCATAGGTTTGCAAAAATATTATAGGTTTGCAGTATTATTAGTTTTCTAGATTTGCAACATAAGGTTTAGAAGAAAAAATATTTGTATTAAAGGCACAAACCAAGTCTACACCTTCATCTTTTTTTTTTTTAACACTAAAGCTGTATACAAGATCTACAACTTCGCAACCTATTTTAGTATTTTGTTTTATGGGTATAATATTTATGTAATTTTTTTAAAATGCAATATTTAAGTATGTTATCCGAAGAAATGGAGACTCGAACTCTTTGACATTACTTAATTTTAGTAAAACTAACAAACGCGAGCTTGTGATGTATGTAAAAAAATAAATGAAATGATATTATAATATTGAAAATATAAAATAATTATTAAATCCAACTATATATATACCAATGTTTTAAGAAATAAAACAATTTAGGTATAAACAATCTCATAATGCATGAAAAAAAAAGAAATGTATGATTGTAGTAATTAATTTATTAAACTTCTTATACATTGGTGTAGGGGTGAAATTTTTAATATTTAAAAATTGCAAAAAATATAAAGTGTGAAAAATTAAAATAAAAAGGTATATAATAATATAGAATTTAAAAAAAATAGCTAACCAAAATCTTTATAAGTGAAAGTGGAGTGGATAAAAGTATAAGCCTTAAGTCTAACTAAGAATATTAGTTAAAAAGTAATTTAAAGACGAAGTAACTCATTTACTATTAATAAAATCGAAATCACTGAACTCCTTATAAGTAGAATTTAGATAATAAATATAGATCTTCTTATCCTTTGTCTTTGTCATCTTCCGCACTCATGTGTATCCTTTAATTAACTTTTTTTTATCTTATAATTTCTTTTTTTTTATTATTCAAATTTTTATTAAATTTATTAGATCTTTTGCATAACTATGTCTTTTTTTTTTAGAAAATCATAATATGGATACATGATCAGTAATATTATTTAAGGTGATGATTGTTTTGGTGTAACCCTTAAAAACCAAAGCAACATCTTCTCTTTTTACATTAGACAATTATGTAAGAACTTCTTTATAACTTAAACTTCCAAAAACTAAGATAACTGTTTTTTTTTCTCCAATTTCTTGATATAAAAATTAAAACAATTGATGGTAGGCAGTTTTTACCACATAATCATACTAAGCTAACTTCCTTCTAATCCACTTATTACAACTCTTTTACTTTTTATATTTATTAAAAAATTATACTATACAAATTATCTATGCACTTACTACATATCTATATTCCAAATAATTAAAGACAATTGTTTTCTAAACAATATTGAAGGATTAAGTGGTTCTAGTTATCTCTAAAGTTTTAAACTTTCCAAATATTTTCCTTAATAGTTTTGAGTATTTATTATCAAATTTTATCAAATATCCCACCATAAAAAGTTACAATCTCTATTTGTAAATATCATCTTCCTTGCTCACTCATGTGTATAGGAATTGAAAAAACCCCTTTCAATCAAGTTCCACATCTTGACTTGAAAAACCTCTTGAAGGTGTTGAAAACTAAAATCTAACTTGAGGTGCTTCTTAGCTTAATGTATGATCCATTTGTCTTATTGGATCATATACTATCGTATTAATGATGGATTGAGTTTCATACATGCTTTGTTATGAGATAATATAACTATAATCTAGTATAACTAAATAATTATTGTTGTTTTTATTTATCTATTTCTATATTAATATAGTGGAAACTCCCACTTTAGTGTGTACTCAATTTTACCATATTATTCTATATAACTAACACTCATTCTTTATTTAATTTTTTATTCTTTTATGATCTTATATATATTTTTTTAGGATTGTTAACCATTTAAAAAATTATTAAGGTTTAACATAACTATTTTTTTTTTAGAAAACATAATATGAGTACATAGTCATACATTGTTTAAGGGATAAAGGGGATAATTGTTTTGGTGTACTCTTTGAATCTACAAAATTAACCCCTTCTCCTAAAAAAAAATAAATTTTTACATTAAATAGTTATGTAATAACTTTTTCATAATTTAAACTTTCAAAAATCAAAATGACTTTTTCTAATAATTTCTTAACATAAAAAATTGAAAAGATGAGAATAGATTTTTCACAAATGCATAGTGTAAGGTGCACTGTGGGTTAGTCTTAATAATATACTAAATGCATAAACTATGGGCGAACAAATATTGGTGAGAGGGTATAAAACCTTTTCCATATTCGATCATATAAGGTATAAATTTCTAAATTTTGAAATAAAAACTTAACTTATAACACTTTGAAATCTATATAAGGTATCCCATAAAACTTATAAATTTTTACTTCATCCTCATAAATTTTAAATTTATGCTATATTAAGAAAGTATTTCATATACAAAATCTATAGAACTTATAGTGCTGTGAAATTGAAAAAAAAAAAAGAAAAGTGATTTTTACTGCCATAATCATTTCAAATTTATGTCACTTTACCACTTAGCAAATAAAAAGAATAGGGGAAAATAGTAAAAAACATGAAGTGAGAGATACAGAATTAGATTTAGCCACTTAAAATTATCGATACATGAGTTTGGACTCTCTCTTTTTTCTTATTATTAAAAATTTTATTAGTTAAAAATATAATATTATTATTTGTTATTTACTTATTGATATTATTTAATAATTTTTTTGTGGGATAAGTATAAAGTATTTGTAGAACTTATATCTTGTATACTTTAAAGTATAAGTTTTAAGATGTATATAAAGTAAGAAGACCCCATACATTTACCCTACTCTATGAGAGCAAATTACGAAAAAATTATACCCAAAACCTATCATATGACTCTTAATAGCTATTCGAAAATTATTTGATCTAACAAAATATGAATGAATATACTATACAATAGAGTTATCCACTTATCCCTAACACACGCATATCCAGAATGCATGCACATAAAATAAATGAAATGAAACCATTTAATATAAAAATTAATGCATAATATTTATATAATTTAATTATCCACATAAAGTGAGTAACTCTATTATACAAAGCAATCGCCCATACCTTGCTTAACCAAATAGGACCTGAGTGGGTATTATGGGTAATATGATAGGTTCTAAATACAAAATTTTCAAAATCCACTCTTATAGAATAGGGTACAAATACAAGGTTTCCTTATTTTGGAACTTATACTCTAGTATAAAAGGTATAGGTTTTAAGGTGCCCGATACTCATCATATAAAAAAATATTAAATAACATTAATAAATAAATAATAAATGATAATATTATATTTGTCAACCAATAAATGTTTTAGTAAAAAAAAAGAAAGTTTAACCTCATAAATTAATAACCCTAAACGACTAAACCTAATATCACATATCTCTCTCTCTCTCTCTCTCTCTTTTCCCTTTAGTCTTCACCATTTCTTTTTCCAACTTTACTTTGTCTATTATTTTCCCCATTTTTTCCTCATTTTCTATGTAATGAGATCATATTAACTCGAAATGATAAAGATAAGATTTTTTTTATTTTACAAATTTTCTTATAAGATCTATATGTTTTACATGTGAAAATTTTGTAATATCACATATAAATTACCTTTTTAATATCACATAAATTTGAAATTTATGGAAACAAATGCAAAATTTACGGGGTATAATTCCTAAGGTGGTTTCAAGATGTAATAAGGTAGATTCAGGTTCCAAATACACAGTAAAGTTTGAGTAAAACCATATATCCTACTATCTTATACCTATTTGTCCCTATATCTATAATATCATTATAATTTTTTTTTCCAACTAGTATTAGAACTTTCAAACAAAAGGAAACCAAACTTGATTAATTTTGTTGGAAAACTAGTTTTTATGTTATTGGCTACAAATGCCTTATTTTTTAAATATTTTTATAATAAAAATGTAAGTTTATTTATTTACTTTTTTATTTTTCACATAGGTAAAATATGAAGAAATTACTTACAATGCTTCTTTTGTATGAAAATATGGTTGAAAGAAACCAACACCACATCCACTATCTTCCTAACTTATTCATGTATCCTTAGTTGCAATTTTTTAAACTTTAAGTTACATCATATGGAGATGGATTAGGTCTTTTGGCTTAATAATATAGATTTTTTAAATATATTTTTATATTACATTAAGATGCAATATTTATATAAATGTATAATATATAGAACATATATTTTATAATAGAATTTTATTGTCAACAATGCTATTAAATGGCTATATTTATATATGAACATTTTAATACAATATTATTTACTATTTAGTAATTTTTACCATTTTTCTTTTTTCATAATTTTCTTGTTTTTTCTTTTTCTTTTCCCTTTGATTTTCTCCTCTTTTTTTTCTACATCTTTAATTACTTTCTTTACATTAATTAAATATATTTAGTTGATTGGCATATCGGCATTTGCATTAACAAAAGTTTAAATATGGACTGCCACATAAGTTTTTTTAGAAAAGAATGTGTAAACTTTTGAAAAATTTAGAGATCAATACACTTTTAAAATTTTTTAAAGTTGGTTCATGTGAATTATACATACAACATATGCAATATAATTTGATAAAACAAAGTTTTATATGTGAAGTAGTTATCAAATGATGGTGAAAACTTGTCATCTAATAATTGTACTAAAATAACTTCCTTTTTGTCTCACTTGTTGCAACTCTTTCAATTTTTTATTTATTCAAACATCGTATTATACAAATAATGCAAGAAGGCACATAGACTTGCATTTTGTACATATCACATATTCCAAATAATTAAAGACAATAGTTTTTCCAATAATGTTGAGTAAATGCTAATCCTTGTGATTAATCCTAAAGATGTGACGTTTTTCAAATATTTTTCAATAACTATTTTTCTCTTATAAACCTATACCTACTTTTGTTAATAGAATAATTATTACATAAAATTGCTACTGTTACAAAATTAAGAATAACTATTTCGATATTAGATCGAGGGAATAACTATTCCTTAGTATCTTCTAATGTAATTTTATGTTTATTTATAAGATCTCAAAAAAAGTATAAGTAATAACTATTATTTCTCTATTCAATTCCTTAAAAATTGCAATTTATTTTTACTTCAATCCATTATGTAAATCAAGCATGTCGTAAAAATTAAAAAAAAAAATTTGAAAATACCAATTATTTGATATCAACATTTTTTTTTCAGATTCTACCACATAATTGAAAATATCAAGTCCACCATTGTTACCAAATTATCTCATCATATTTTTAGAGCATCAAACACTATCTTGCACTATATACACTACACAAACATTTGTTTACTCTAGAGTTTAAACAAAATTTCTTATCTATAAAGTGATAAAAAATATTAATAATTACAAAAATTTTTAGAATTCATAATGCCTTTCACTTTATAAGAAACTAAATTTTTTGCTTAATTTGAAAATCTAGAGTTTGCTATAAAAAATAAAATAAAAAGATAAAATGAAATATAATAAATATACATTGATGTATCACTCAAAAAATCCCAAAGTCTACTAAAAATAAAAGAAAAGAAAGGAAAAAAAAAAGGAAAAAATTTATAATCTTACTTATATTTTTTACAGAATTATTTTAACTTTTAATTTTACCTTTAATTTACGTATTGAGCATAGAAAGCTTCGAAGAGAAAACATATGGGCAATTGAGTGAATGGGAGGTAAAGAAAATGGCAAATAGGGAACAAAGAAATTCAAACGCTTCCACATTCGGCCCTCGGTCGTGGCTGGCGGTTTCTCCGCGTGCGAGGAGCATGTGTATATATAATGCCAAACTTGAACCTGTCCGCGGAAAACTCTCCTCTTTCTCTCTCTTCCCCTCTCTCTTTCTATCTGTCTGCACATTTCAACACATTACATTTGTTTGTGCATAACGCAAGGGAGATTTATATCATATCAGATCGGATCGGATCGGATCGGATAGGATCAAGAAGAAAGAGGAAAAACTAAAGAAGAATGGCGACAGTATCTCCTCTTGCAAAGTACAAGCTGGTTTTCTTGGGAGATCAATCCGTCGGTAAAACAAGCATCATTACTCGTTTCATGTATGACAAATTCGATACCACCTACCAGGTACATATGTTGATAATACTCATTGCTTTTAATCTTCATGGCTCTTGTATACATATACATAGAGGCCGATGGTTGATGGATAGGAGTTATTGTATATTTGTGTAATTCTTTTGAAGCAATCATCGTTATCGATATGATCTCTTATATTGTACTGGTGCAAACGTAGTTCAATCTTTTTTTGAGTATATATTTCCATCGGCGTGACGATGAACATCTCAAATGTTGCATTCGGCATAACAAATATACCATTGAATCAAGATGACAATGTTTCGGTACAAAATGTCGATCCAAGCGATCCTGCACCAGCATCATGTTATGACATTATGGACTAGAATCCTTCATACTTATGTGGGACAATTATAACATAATGTTACCAAGACATGACGATTGAAGGTTGATATGATAATGCGCCCTTCGAATGTATGATGCCATGAATTCTAAACTTGTCCCTTAGTTCTTAAAGAAAATTGCATATAGATCCTTATGTTTTTAGTACGCTACGGATAAATTTCTTAAACTCTCAAAATATACTTTCATTTTTCCATAATTTTCGAAAATATGCACATGCCCCTAGACCATTACTGAATCTTTAAAACTGTGGCTATTTATGGTTTTTTATCCACAATTTTGTGGTTTTTAGCGAAATCTTAGGAGGTATATACACATTTTTAAAATTTATGGTGAGATGAACCATGAATCCACACTTTTGGAGTTTAGGATTTGAGGATATATTTGCATTTATCCCTCGTTCTACGTCTAAGCCAATACTGGCACTTTTTTTTACTATGAATAAACAAAATGATTTCATCAGCTAAAATAAGGGTGGTGAAATGCATATGTTAATTTTTAGGGGGGAAAAAATCAGGGAAAAAACTAGCAATTGTTGAAGCCATTTATTTTTTCTGGGTTTGGTCACTTGTTTTATTGTGTTCTCCACATTATTTAAGTGACCATTAATCTGTACACGCTCTTTTCTCCAGATTATCTAGTGATTTTTTCACCTAGAGATAAAATAATAATAGTATTTAAGAAACCTGTAAAATAATTCTCTAGTCTTCCATCAGACAAAGAACAAGAAATAGGCTGAAGTTGTGTTGCACAAGGACATGTTGCTACTCTATATATCCAATAAAAAATAGTTGGGGCTCACAGTTTTTGTTGTCTCATCTGCAGGCTACTATTGGTATTGATTTCTTGTCAAAAACAATGTATCTTGAAGATCGGACTGTTCGATTGCAATTATGGTATGAGAGAAAAATCTTTTGTTCTTTTTTTTTTTTTTTTTTATGCATCACTTCCTATTTTTTGGATCAAGATATGAATAATTGATGTATGCAGAGTGGATTTCTCAAATCCTTAAATGAAAATTGTCAGGGTAATCTAGGTGAAGAACAAACCACAGAAAGATGCCTTCAGATACCCTCTTTCTTTTGGCTTACAAAGAAGAGAACGAGAAATGTAGCAATGAAATAGTTGTGCTTGTTGTCTGTGAATGCTGTTGCTGTCGTGGTGTGTGTTAGCCATTTAGTTAAACATTTTGGATCCGAACAAGAGCGGTTGTTAAATGGTAACTTAAGTGTACCATTAGATATCAGAAATCTAAAGCAGTAGATCTCCCTATTAAGTTCCGGTAGCACACAAATATATATGTCATGAAACCGTAGGAAGTTTTGTTAGAAGCAATCACCTCAAAAGAAGGATGATTCGCCTTTTCCTGTAACCGAGAACTGTTTTCAGTGGTCCTGTCCGTTTTCTTGGTATTGAATCATTATTATGTGTCATCTTGAACCTGAGTCAAACTTTTAAGTGGTCATTTTGTGAAGAATTTGATATGAAGCTATGCACTATCTCATACTCAAGAGAATACTATCAGCTTTAGCAGCACTTATCATCATCTTTCTATTGTTGTACTGCATTTCTGATTTCCTCTGATGCAAAATAGGGATACTGCTGGCCAGGAGAGATTCCGGAGTCTCATTCCAAGCTACATTAGAGATTCATCTGTAGCTGTTATTGTGTACGATGTAGCTAGTAAGTTATACTAATTTGAACTGAAAGTTTGCAACTTTTCTTCTAGCTAACAAGTGAAATGTTTTGCTGTTGTAATGGTGCTAAGTGGGAACGAGGTTCATGTAAGAAAGATTCATGTTTAGATTTTGTTGATTAAGTGCTATATCATGTAAATTTCAAAAGGTTTGAAAAAGTTTCAAATTCATTCTCAAACTATTGGTTAGAAACATACTTCCTAAACTCCAAAACCTTGTTTTTACTTCCCAAAAACACTAAAAAAATTGTGCCTTTTCCTCCTTGAAACCTATTCATGGCTTCTAAACAACCCCAAAAGGGAGCCTTCTTAGCTGCGATGTAAAAGCCTCAACAATGGTGCGGGAAGGTAAATTCACCTTTTCAAAAGTTTGAGAAAGTACAAACACATTTTGAGAGTTTATGTGTATATTCGTACCTAATGAGATCCATAGGTTTTACTGGTGATTTTAAAATTACCTGAAAATGTTCTCGTGACTAATGTAAATTTTGTGTTTTAGATAGGCAATCCTTTCTTAACACGTCCAAATGGATTGAGGAAGTCCGTACAGAACGAGGGAGTGACGTGATTATTGTTCTTGTTGGAAACAAGACAGATCTTGTGGATAAAAGGTGGGAATTTAACACTTAATGATCATCTGTTAATGAAGTTCAGTGAGGCTTTCTCTTTACTGCTTTTGCAACTTCTATATTCTCTTTGCAAATTCTGATAATATTCATCATGTGTACAGTAAGTGCTTTCGTGATTTCATCTGATCTTTAAAGTGACCCATAATGCATGCTTAATCTTCCCCGAAAAGTAGAAATCCTTGTTGGTTTAATTTTACCTCTGAGCTTGTAAGAATGTTTATGAAAAGATTAGAAGGGAAACAAATGCTCCTTTAGCTTCTTAAATTAAATTGTCCTCAACCATCCAAATAGATAAATACTGCAATGGACTGATTTGCTAGACCGATTACATCTAATAGGCAAGTGTCAATAGAGGAAGGTGACTCAAAGGCCCGAGAGTTTGGAGTGATGTTTATTGAAACAAGCGCAAAGGCAGGATTCAACATCAAGGTAATCTCAACTAGTTCTGCTAGTTTGTAAAACTATTAATTTTACGTGCTTGCAATTATGAACTATACTGCCTTCCTTTCATGGCTTTTTGATCTTAAGGACAGAACATTGCCACAGCAAAGCCCATAAGAAACAAAGATGATAATGCTGTTTTGATGTTTAGCTTCTTTCATAGGGTGTTAATAAGCTGTGACCAAATGTGGTTTTCACATTTTTACTCTTCACGTTCATGATCTTGAATGGACACTTGCAGCCTCTATTCCGCAAGATTGCTGCAGCTCTGCCAGGGATGGAAACACTTTCTTCCACAAAACAGGAAGACATGGTCGACGTGAATCTGAAACCCACTGTCAATTCTTCACAGTCAGAGCAGCAAGGTGGAGGTTGTGCATGTTAACATTGTAATGAGAGGACTGGTATAGTCTAAAATTATTCCATTTTATAAGTGATATTGCTTCCGATGATTGTCTGTACATCATTCATGTGTCCTGGCATGAAGATGGTGTTTCCTCACTTCAACCCCCTTTTCTTGTTCATGTTCATGTTCTGAATTCCCTTGTTGTATCTGGCTTTGTATTTACAATGATCTTCTAGATAGGAAATGTTCCCTAGATTGCTTGATGTAATCCCATAGATAATAATGAGCAAGAGTCTTTTCTTTCCTCCAAGTATTGGTGCTCGAGCATACAACTGACATTAGGCATACAGTCGTTTGGGAGATAGAATGGATGGGGAAGTAAGAGGCTTTAAAATGGAATAGCATTCTTTAACACGATTGCTCAGTGTCTTATCATCCAACTCAGGATCCATTGCAATTTATAGTTGAGCTGATTCAGAATCCTTTGCAATCCATAATCCTCTCATATTCAAATTGATGCATCGGCATGATGGTCAGCCCTAATTCACCTTGCTTCTCATGTTGAGGTATACTCAGATTTTGCTAAAATCTTTCATTTCAACTAAACAAAGTATGGTCGATATCTTATGTCAAAACGCCAGGGGGATATGATCTGTAACATCTTGTCAATGACCTATACATCTATAAAATCACCGTTTTTTTCAGAACTGAAACTGGAAAATGATAAACAAGGAAAGAATGTGACGCCTTCTCCTTTCATTAGCCAAAGGGAAAAAAAGGAAAGAAATTGGCTGCAACTTCTCACTTTTTGCCCGGACTTACAGCTATGTATCAACTTATGCTATAATTGGGTCTTGTCTCGTTTTCAAGATTTGAAATGGCGTATAACTACCGACAGAAAAAGAAAAATTCTAAGCAGCTATTTTTTCTCCTTTAATGTCAATGGGCATAGAATAGGCATGGGATTAGAGTGAATGCAAGAGTGGACATTTTTATGTACACAGATCAAAAACTAGAAGCATCAACACTGGATAATGAATGAAGGGAAACTCGATGACAGAACTCAGGGCTTCCACACAAGTCCTTTGTTATTACTCACACAACACACTGGGAGACCGGAGACCCTTCTCAGCTATGCTCAAATGCTTCACCATTCTGCCGGACTTTCAAAGTCAGATATATAAGCACCAAAGTGCCCAAGCTTGATCTGCATCCATTGAAAACAAAAAGACACATGTTGCAGAAAGAATTAAAAAGAAAACCACATATTTCAAACACTGGCGCGTGTATAATAAATAGTACAGAAGATAATGCAGCAGAAGAACAGCAATTCACTTAAGTCAGTAATATTCAAATTCTGATGCCAGGACTTACAAGACTGAGAAAAGAATAACGATTTTTCTGGAGTCAAAGAAGGCAGCACGCTTATACTTTCTCCATCTGTTATTTGATGAATCATGGGCCCTTTCCATTGCCGATCTTTCTAGAATAGGAATTGAATAATAAGAACCAGAACTTCAAAGATAGGTAATATGAGTATGCTTCCTCGTTTTTTTTTTTTTTTTCCCCAAGTAAATGCCTCACATGAATTTAAGATGCAACAAACAACAAATTGGTCAGATAAGTAAAGAAACCTAATATATCTCTATATAAGGCACTTCTTAATCATCAGCTTCTGCCAAAATACATTGGATTGTGAGCAAGAGGAGATAATCCTCTAAGCATGAAACCACAAAGAAATAGTTCTAACTACATGAACTTTCACATCCAAGGAATAATACGATCAAATCCATAATTAAACTAGGATGGTCATTCTGAAGCTTAGAATCTGCTATATCAATTTGTAATGTAATTTTTATGGCTACAGCCTAGTTGTTTTGTATGTGTGTCTTCGCACCTACTCAGTATAGTGGTGCTTCTTGTTTCCAGCTCTTTCAGCTATGATCCTCTATATTCCCTCTTTTACATACTTTTTTTGCAGTATAAATTCTTAAATTGTTGGAGAATCCTTGTATTTTTGTTCCATTCCAGGAGGTATCACGTGATTTCTAAAAAATTATCAAGCATGCTACACACTTGAACCTGAATTGAGTAACAAGATTGGAAACTTCTTACTCTTGGTTGTGAAGCATGTGCTGTCATAAAGTTTATGTTTTTGCGCAACAAAAACTGCAAAAAATATGCAAAGACCAGCAACATAGTAAACCTCAGGATCTCAAAATCTATGGGTGGGGCAAAAGGTTCACAACTTCAATTTTGAAAATTGACATGGCAAGCTTATGCTCAAAGCAATTGACTTCACTTTTCATGCAAATATTTCTTTCTCAAATAAGATAAAAGAGACAATAATATTTAGAAATCGTTGAATGAACTTGAGGAGCTTCCTTACCTTTGGAAAGAAGTATTGTCCCATGGTTCATCAGCAGTTGCACTAGTTTTTCACCCGTTTTTAAGCTTACTTGCCTCCGTAAAACCTTCTGCATATTCTGAAAGGCATAGATTATCGGAAAATTACATAATAATCTTTAAAATTTGACTAGTCCTTGAAGATTCTCTTCCCTATATGTCATTTTCAGCCGATATGCATCTTTGTAACCATAATAAAGGAAGACACTGTCTAGTGAATTTTGGTAATATAATGTTTTCACCAATATAAACAAGAATTTGAGGGGCAAAAAGGACCAGCTACGATTCTTCTCCATTACAGTCTGCTTGTGGATAGAGAAGAGAAAATTCTATTCCCCCCCTGTCCAGTTTTCTATATCTAATAGCAATATTTAGCTCAGGCATAGTATTTCTTCCCCTCCAATGGGCATCAGAGGAACACATCAATTTTGGTATGACCTGGCAATTCAAATATTCAACAATGACAGCAGACTGGGAGTACATGTCAATATCGTGTTGGCTGAATATCCTATGAAATATGGTGTTCGTTACCTTGGCATTTTTTTTTTATATCTTTTAATGAATTTCAGAATTCTGATTTCCAGCTAATACTTTCTTCTTTTTTGGATATTTACCTTCTTCTTGTTACATTGGTGGGCAGGACAGGACGCCGAGACTCACATAGTCTTTGCCTTTGGACTCTTTTAACTGTAAACTGTGGCTTTCATACAATATAGGGCATGTCAAGAAAATAAAGGAGCCAGAGTTCCGCTAGGAAATGTTTGATATCTTCTGCACTTGGGAGTTTTGATGTATTAAGCTTTCGGTTATGTATCAAAAGTCGGAACACTTGCTGCATTTCTCCAATGAAGTTAGAGTCTTTGGACTCAACTGGAAATACAACCTTCACACAGCATGGGCATGCAAGAAACTGCATGGACCTGAGTTTCTTCTTGGACACATGTGGTCTCTTCTGCATTCAGTAGTTTTGACAACTATAGCCATTGGGGATGTGCCAAATGGTGAAGATTTTCCAAGTTTCTTCAATAAAAGTTGCAAAATTCTGATAAGCCTATTAGTCAAGTTATCATTTTATGTACTATCTCTTTATGCTTCTTTTTTCATGTCTATACTTGCTAATCTGGATTGAGCTACTCTGTACTAGTTCTTTTCTTAATGGTCACCATAGCATGCATTAGATCTACACAGCTCACTGCACTACATTCATTTTTTGATTTTGAGGATCAAATCATAAGAATAGCCCTTTGATTTTTTTGGTGTTTTTTTTCTTAATCCACTTTATTCAAGCAAAGCCATTGTGCGTATGACAATGCCCTTAGAAAATATCTGGGACACTGAAAATGGTAAAAATCGGGACCTTGATTTTGTAGTTTAATGAATATCTAGGAAACTGAAAATGATGAAAAATTGCCAAGTCAATCTCTTAGGACTAAGAGCAACACAAAAGTATTTATGATCTTCAGAAGCATGAATAGTAATAAATTTCTTGAAATCTTCCTCATAGATCAGTTGGAACCTTTTTATCTTTAGAAGAGTTAAACAACATTTCCACATCAAGGCTTACGCTCCCAGTTTTTTATATTAAATGAAATAATAATGAGGAAATATCCTCAGAGAATAGTTTATGCCAATCCTCTGTCCACTCCCCACCCCATCCCTAACTTTGTTTATAATTTTGTATATAAGGGTTCAGTCTTGCTAATAGATGAAACAGAATAATCAGAACTTACAGCTAGTAAGCCCTCTGTATTCATGCTTCTGAGGTTTTCGTCAGTGCACTTTTTTGTTCCTCCATTTCCCTTCTCAAGGTCTATATCAACTGGGCATGGGGAATCAGCATCTGTGCTTTTCAATTGAAAATCAATAGAGTCTTCACAGTTCAGGTGTGCATCTAAACATATCTGAGTTTTACATGGGCCATCAACTTCTAATAAACTGAGAACGGTTAACTCTGATGCAGAGTGTGGATTTGTCTTGTCTTCCTCAGGCAAGAACGAAAAGCTATAGATGTCTTCGCCCTGCATGCATAGATATTGATTAATGAACAGCAACCTGTAACACCTAAAATTAAGTCCATAAGACAACAGAACACGTAATTCTGATGATACTGGCATTCCCTTTCATTTAAATGATCACAACTATTTCATAGGTAAAACAATTTGAGATCAAAATAATAAAAGTTGACAAGATGAATATGTGCTATGGAAGTCTAGATTGATTCTGATTGGCTTCTTTCTTTTATCCTTTTATTCCAATGATTACATAATGTTAAGAATGTCTTTCCACCACTAATACTTATAAGTACCTTGCCTGTACTTCCTCTCCTTACAGAATCCAGAGGAGGCAAAGGATTTCCAGATCTGTAGGTACATGTTAAGTATCTCATATCACTTTGGTTTTGATAATCTTCTCGGGCTACAGTAAACAGATGGATTTTCTTTCTCTAGCATATATCTCCTCTTAAGCCCATGGTAGAATGCTTTGTCATTTATTTAACCCCACCCACAAGCCCCCCTCCACCCAAAAAAAAGGCCTCCAAATTTCCTTGTATGCTCAGCATAAGTGATTTCCATTCAGAACAGTACCCTCCAGATCATTTTCATAATGAGAAGAAGTGGCTTACATATTGTAATGTATGCTTTTTATTGGGAGATAACTGGAATAAGTAGGGCAGCACGTGCAGGCAAGAAGCATACACACAAAAAAAGCAAGGACAAGTGAGGCATGCAACTGTTTTAGACGCATGAGTGTACAAGCACTCCTATTTAGCATCCATAATCCCTACTCAAGATAAATAAATGAGAACAGAACCTACATCTGAGCTGACAAAAGGGCAATTAAATTCCATTGGAATTGAAGTCTCCTCCACAAGAACTGGGAACACATCTGTAATAGAAGTTAAAAGTGATTAGGCCTGTACAACCAGTAAGAGCATTCCATTTGCACCAATCTCAAGTCAAAGTTAATTACCCAAAGAATATGGTTGATTTGTCTCGTATGAGATTGGTCCATCTGACTCAAAGCATGGACAATTGTTGGGAAGTTTCTTGCTCTCCAAAGTACTGCCAAAGCATGGATTTTCCTGCTCAAAATTTTGTCATCAGAATCCACAACATTTACAACAGAAAGACGATTTCTTGTATTGGACATGCTAAAAAATAGACAATGCATGACATATGTAGCAGTAGCAACAAGAAGAAGAATAGGAAAGCATTAAGTTCAATGCTTAACCACACAATCTCTATAACAGAAGGAAACTTTTAGGGCATCAAATGTTTGGAGAAAGACGTTATTGAAGCTTCTAAATAATTGTGTGTACAAGATGCTTAAAGCTATCAAGTAGCAAAAAGATGATAGCTTTATCTTTTAAGCAGACAAGATAATTTGGTATAAGATTGCAGATAATGCAGGTGTATAAATGATATGTCTTAGGAGATCAGAATGCAGAATAACAATAACTAGCGAAGAAAAGAAAAATTTGATAAATCAATTTGAAAAAATAACTATTGGACAAATATATCATACTTGGAAATATGTTAACTTAGGTAGCTTCCTAAGACCAAACATGTAAGCAACCAGCAGTGGAGCACTTATTTGCTATATGCCCATTTGATACGCCACTTGAAGAAGAAGAAACTTCCTTGTCCACAATCGCAATGAGAACTACATGCTTCTTCCCAAGAGATAAGGGTAAAACTGCTAAAGTTCTCTCGCACATAATCGCCTGATGCAAGCTAAAGATCCCCAGTACTTCTCTAACAAAGGCCTATGCTTATGCAAGCATTTCAGCAAGAAGGAAGGAAAAAAAAAAAAAGGAAAAAAAGAAGTCCAATATGGGATTTTGAACAGCTTCAATGCTTTGATTTTCTTGTCTTTGCATTCAACGAATTTACCAAATATCGTAAAAATAGCTAGTTTAGATCTGCATTATTAGCCATAATTTCGATGATTTGCATTACGACCCGAATAGCAAAACTTACGAAAAAGATAATTTCAAATTTTGACACACTTGAGAGCAAAAGTTCAATTCCAATTTTTTTTTTTTTAATTGAATGATTTCCTCCCACTTAAACCTCAACCAACGACAAGGAAGACAATTGCAATTTCACTCTATAATGCAATTTGGAAAAGCTATCTTCAAAACTTTTGCAAGACATAAGTATTGATTTGTCATGTTCATTTCAGCCAAAAGAATATGTTATGTATACGGTTTTGCCACTTTTGTTTCTTTACATATGTTTATCCGTTGTTTTTATACAAGAATCCTGGACCACCCCTGAATGCAAACTCAAACAAGAAGCTTAAAATAGCAACTTTCTCTTTAAAGCCAAACAACGTTAATCAACTCAAATTCATCCATAATTATGAAATCAAACTCTATTTATCCACATTTATGCTAAAGAATCCATTAGTGGCTTTGAAATTACTAAGTTTTTCACCTTCAAGCTTGAGCTGAGCGTAGAGATACGGTATCTTCTCAACAAAGACAACAAAAAAGAGATAAATTTGAATGTCTGAAACTAAATGTGACTCAAGTATTGTTGTACCTGTTCGTCCAGATAGGGGTCCATTGAAGCGCGCAGAGAGAGAGAGAGAAGGAATCTATTATAGCTGCATTTTAGTGGAAGCGAAGTGAAGGAGAAAGAAAAGCTATGGTAATGTCCAGATATTATGTATGCATCTCTATTTGTAGCTAGACATTAGGGAGAAGAGAGAGAGAGAAGTGTGAGTGTAACGTTACATGAAAAATTAATAAATAAATAAAAATAAAAAGAAAGCTGGTGACTGGGACGTTGTTGACAGTGACTATCATTTTTTAAAAAAATATTGGTTAAATTCCACGAATGACTTAAAAGCTTTTAAAATCACATGAACTTTTTTATTTTTTCAAATCAGTACTGAAATCTCTTAACACATGGATTCATTTTATTTGTTAATTAGATTACCATATGCAAAATGAATTATATGAATTTATTTATGTATTAAATTAATTTAAATTAAAAAATAACTAAAATAATAAGAAAAACAAAAGCAAAAAATATATATATGACAAAAAAAATAAAAAACTTAAAAAACAAAATAAATAAATAATCCGCAACAATCAAATAACTTTTATTGATTTTTCTTTTTTTTTTTAATTTCTTTCATTTTCTAAATTTATTTTCTATCTTTCTTTTTTTCCCTTTATTTTCTACTTTTTTTTAAGTTTTATTTTTTAATTTTAGTTAATTTAATTAATTAAATATATAAATAAATCACCTAATAATCATCTATTTCAATTTACTTTCCATGTAATAATTTAGTCAGCAAAGAAAATGGAACCCATGTTTTTTTAAGAGTGTTACGTACTGACTTTTAGAAAGAAAACGAAGAGTCCCTTACAATTTTAAAATTTTTTAGGGTGGTTCACTTAGTTTACTCAAAAATATTTAGTAATTCCATAATAAAATTATTTCATCATGAAAAAATTATTATAGTGTTTAATTACATTTTATATTTGTAATGATAATTTTATATGCAATTCCTATTATAAATTATTAAATAGTTGTTTATCACATAAATTTATGAATAGCAACCCATTGTAGTTGATTTTTTTCCCCATACAATATGCTTATTAAAAACAAAATTGATAAATAACAATTTTACTACTACTTTATTTATTATAGATAAATTGCAAATATACCATTTATGTATACTTCATGTGCATATAACCCCATTTGTCTTTAAAATCGCGTGTTTAGATCTCAAAATCCTTAAAAAGGGTGTATTTAGACCTTGAAAATAAAAATGTAGTAGTTAAAGTGTAGTTTTTAAAAAGATTTATGATCTAAATGCATAATTTCAAATGTAAGAGAGCTTAGTGCAGATAAAACAAATATAAGGAAGCGTATCCACACTTTGCCATTTCTTTTTAATTTCAGGAAGAAAAAAAACAACTAAATAAAAGATTTCAATACATAAATAATTAATCAACTAAAAGAAGCAAAATTCAAAGTTTATTGTGAAATAATTAATGCTTGAGCAATTAAAAACTAACAATTGATATTACACAATTTATATCATTTAAGAATGGGTTAATGTTGCTATTATTACCTAAACTTTGGTCATTTTTACAATTTACTATGAACTTTGAAATAAATCAATTTAATATCTAATTGAAGCTTTTTAGTACACATATGTTATCTATCATCAATCCCTAAACATTCGTTCACTTATATGGCCTACCCATCCATTCACAATCTGACACGTGTACTTATTTAGCAATATGACATTAAATTATTCCATTTAGACTATCCAACTGGTTAATGATTGGGGAAAGAGAAAAAAGAAAAAAGAAACACACAAGAGAAGAAGGAATAAGAGGAAAAGAAATTTACAAGTGAAATCCTTAACACAAATTGTCTAAATCCAAATTATAAGAAATCCTCTTTGTGACAAAGATAAGAAAGATTAGGAAAGAAGGGGAGGCAATCCAAAGTGCACATTAACCCTACTATGTTTTATATCATATCCAAGGCTCCAACATAAACCCTAAGTTTGAAATCTCGAATCATAAACCCTCTTTGAAGTCGCTAGTATGAACCCATAATAAAAGACCTAACCTACATTAGTTTGGAAACCTTAATTTTTCATTGGGGAAAAGGGAAGAAGTTATTTTATAATCAAGGGGCTTCGTATGGTTGCAAGCCATTGTCAACTTGTCTCAATCAAAAATTTTAATCAAACTTACATCTTGTCTTTATTGTTCTCTCTTACATGTGGTTAGTTTTCACAACTAGGATGAAATTAAAGTTAGTGTAGAGTCAATCTTACATCCTACCTCCATCGTTTTTTTTTCTTAATGGAATTAGGGTTTGGACAATTTGGGGTTTGAGAGGTTCATCAAGAGGTTTTTCTTCATTCCTAACTAGAGTTCTTTTGTGTGCTTGTAGATGATTTATATTTAACTATAGTTTTGTTTTGTTTTTTTTTCTTTCATCTATTGTTTCTAATATAGATTTTATGTTCTTTTTATTTGACGTGTTTTTTTTCCCCAATCTTCATCCGATTGGATGCCCAATTGGAATAGTTTAATGTCATATTACTAAACAAGTGCATATGTTAGGGTGTGAATAGATGGGTAGGCCACATAAGCTAACAAACATTTAGAAATTGGCAACAAGTAGTATACATGTACTTGAAAACTTTGATTGGGTATTGAATTGATTTATTTTAAAGTTCAAGTAGTAAATTATAAAAATAGCCAAAGTTTGGGAAGTAACAATGACATTAACTCTTTAAGAATAAGGCCGAAGTGTAAGGAGAAAAAATTTAAGTGAAATGGCCTTATAAAAATCTTAAAAGAATTTTCTTCTATATATATGATCAAATCACACCATTTTACTAATTTAAGATCCGTTTGGTTCATGATGGCATGCATTTATCTATTGGTAGTAGTAATAGTGATGATAGGGTGTGGCTATGTAGGATGATAATGGCAATGTTGGTGTAGTGTGATGGAGATGTTGATAATGTAATGTTAAATGGAAGCGACGATATATAAGGCTTTTAAGATGATAATAATTGTAGTAAAAGTGATGTAGTAGCGGTGTTGTGAGCAATGGCGGTGACTTGATGGTAATAATATGGTGATAGTAATAGTGACTTGGTGCAAGTATTTTATCAATGGTATTGGAAGTCGCAATGGTGTGTGATAACAGTGATAATGGTGGTGGTGAGAGTGAGACTATGGTGGCAATGCTGGTTGTAAGGTATATGGAGATGGCAAAGCGACTATGGTGGTCTTAGTGGTAATAAACGTGGTGGTAGTGTGAGATACTAGTAAGGTGATGATTGAAAAAAAGGCATCAGTTTGAAGTTAGGTTAAAAGGTTTTATTTTGTCTTGTTCTAAGATTTTTGTATCACAAAATGGAAGAACAAAAATCTTAATATTTGGCTAATAATATAAGGAAAATTTTGTTTAGTATATCAAAATGATATAATAGATTTTGTCTTATACAATATCTCAGACAATCACCAATTGAATACAATTTATAAAATTACATAGATAACCCATCTTTGTAAATAAAATCACATCAAAACACTCATCAAAATTTAGAGGGATGATAGCTGGAACTCTAAACACTAAGCTTTAGCCTTTAGTACTAAACCATGGGTCTAGGTAAACTACAAAATAAACTTTAGATATATGTTTATTACTTCATTGAAGTAGAAACAAGCCAACAAAAATGAAATCTCAAGATAAGAAATTAAACAAGAAAAGGAAACTAGGAACACTAGTCATAGTTTTGGTCCACTATCCCAATGGTTGGTTGTCTACTAGTAAACTATGGCAATAGTTTAGTGGACTATCTCTATGTAGTTGACCACGTTAGTTTGATCAGTTGATTCTTATACTGAGATCACGATGGATTACTCCTGCTCAGAAATGGAGACCACTAATATCCACCTGTTCCATCTTCCATGCATACCTAACAAAAATCTATCTGACAACTTTCTAAAAATTGAACTTCAAACCCAAATAAAAAATAAAAATTACAAATAATTTATATAAAAACAACAAGCCAAGCTGATAAAGAAATCTTTTTTTAGTTTTCCACCTTTCTCCAATTTCGAGAACCAACATGAAATAATACATATTTGTCGGTGCTACATGTCACATGTTTCATTACTTTAAATTAGGTTGGCCAGCAACAAACTTGAAATGAACTGCCAAGTTAATGATGTATAATTGAATGGGGCATTCTACTGTGGGACAAAGAAAAAGAAAAAAGAAAATATATATATATTTTTTATGTGATAACATACGAGTGAAAAAGAGAAAAGAGAAAATAAAAATATATATATCTTTCAACGGTCTTTTTATGTGACAACATATGATCAAAGGAAACATATATATGGGTATCATTTGGGACAAAGAAACTCAATTCATTTTTTCTCGTAAGTTTTATAAGTAATAATAGGAAATGAAATAATGAAACTTGGAAGACAAATAAGATGATACAAAGCCAGTGACAAATATACCTCATATCGTTCGATAAAATTGAGGGAAAATTGCACTTTTACTCCCTTAACTTTGGACAAGATTATTATTTTACCCCCTTTACTTTGAAAAACACACTATGTGTCCCTTACTTCTAAGAATGTGCACATTCACCATATTTTACCAATATGCCTCTCGAAAATAATAAAATAAAAGAATCATTAAATAAATTATGAACAAAAAAATTCATAAAAGGGCAAAACTACAGGACCTTGAATGGACAGTCGGCAACCACCTAAGATGGATGGTCTGTCTGTTATCCCTTGAGGTGAGTTGTGTCTTGTGTGACCTTTTTGTAGTAGGGTATAGCAGAACACGTGACCCCTCCAAGTGGCTTGCATGAGCCACCATGACTCATTGATTGAATGACCTACCTAAGGAGGTAGCTTGTAGGCAACCATCCTAATTTAAAACGAAAAAGAAAATTTGGCACTTATAACATAATTTTGTTTTGTTTTAAGTTTTTTTTATGTTGGTAGTTAGTTATCCATCTTCTTGATGCTGTATTAAGTTTAAGGCTTTGCATTTTTTATTATTCTTTAATTTTATAAAGAAGGAAAAACCTTTTGGATAAGATTCTAAATGTACATCTTTAAAAGTTGAAGGAGTAAAATTGCATGTTTTCAAAACGAAGGGGGAAATGCTTACTAGGAAAATTAATGGGGGTTAAAGTTCAATTTTCATCCAATCGAAGAGCAAATTGCAACATTAGAGAATTTAAAAAGAAAAATGAGAGAACCAAAGAAGTGAAGAGTAGAAGTGATGATTTATGTGCTGAGAAAAAGGGAACTTGTTAAGTATTTAATAGATATATTTATATTATTAAACAGATATCGGTTTATCCAATTTTTTTTCAGTTAAAATTATTAATACAAATTAAATTAATTTTTAAATTATTTTTTCAACTGTTCTCATCATAATAGTTAAAATTATGAATTATCTTATATAATTTTACATATTTATAACTTTATGAAACTTTGTTTAGGGGCAAACTAAACTATTGATGATTCATACGGTGTTCAATCTAGTGTAAAACGTTTCATGTTACATGTACGATTATTGACGTCGGTCTCGGGACGTTGGGGACTGTTCTCTTGTTTGTCCTTGTTGCGTCCTACCTAAAAAAGATCACTGACCCAATCTATAAATGCTGATGATTTATATGTGCAAGCGTATATGCGGTAGATATGCAGGTGAATTGGCATATTTGACTTAATGTGGTTGTGTCCTCTCAATGGGCCTAATAGTCCATCCTTTTGGGACTGCAACTTTTTTAGATGTCTTTGAATTTGGGGATATGGATGCTATGATTGTACGAGATATGCTGGGTGTAATGATGGCATTGTGATAGCAACTCCTATCAATGATAGTACCATCTAGCCGTTGTTGTTAAGTTGTTGCAAGGCTTATTTGAAGACATTTTCATGGTTATATTTATGCTCTTAGTTAATTTATTGGATATTCATAGGTTTTAAGACTCTTAAGTTTTTATGAAATTGGACAACTTATTTATATTTAAGGTATTTTTACCATGTATAGAAATATATAGTAAAGTGATTATATTACTGTAATCTCGAAATGTAATAGATTATTTATAATATAATTTATTTAAAGTGTTATAATATTTTATTTATTTTATTTTTAAATATGATTCTAATCATTGATAACTTCTAATGCATTTATTCTTATAAAGAGTTCATCCTACTAATATATTAAAGAAATATTTTAAGAAACTCCTTCAGCATCAGCCAATAAAGTGGGTCTAAGAAACTAAACCTTTCCTTTCTTTCTTTCTTTCATTTTTTTTTTTTAATCCAGTCCAATTTCAGCATCTTCTATGCACGTCGGTGCACATAACCTTAGCCGAGAAGCTGAAAGGCTCACTACGTTGTACGAAATCACATATGTGAACAAAGGAAACATAAATCTTTGCAAAATATTTTGCAATAAATTGATAATGATTCGATGAAGGTGACTGTTTTATGTTCCATGCCCGACAAGGTGACATCCATGGCAGTAGGAGCAACAGAATTATGAGATGGTTGTTGATATATTATTAAACGATTTATAAATTAATTTTTTTATTCAAAATCTCTATGTCAGATTCCTTATTTCAACATGTGTCCCTCAACTACAGGGTGTACATTTATGTATCTGTCTTATGGGACGTGAGGTAGCTAGGCATTGTTAAGAAGGGCAGTGGATCAAAGCACTGATTGGTGAATCTCAACGTAGGACCCAGCAGATGTACGAAGCATCTGTCTGGTTGTTGCCATCAGCATGCACGTGAAGGGGCTCCATAGAATACAGACATGACGATGAGACAAATTAACGCCCCTGAAATTAGGTCACGGGTGAGTTACTGTGTAAAGCGTGCCTAGTCCAAAACTAAGACTTTCTACTGCCTCTTGCTTTCTTTTCTACAAAGATGGGCTATCCAATCGTGGGACATAAATCAAATCCAAAATTCGGTTTAGTGGTTTTTTCAACTTCCTTTTTTAAAGTG
The DNA here is from genome assembly GCA_037954665.1 of Laguncularia racemosa. Lineage (NCBI taxonomy): Eukaryota > Viridiplantae > Streptophyta > Magnoliopsida > Myrtales > Combretaceae > Laguncularia > Laguncularia racemosa. The sequence goes on along the minus strand of JBBMOL010000097.1, from coordinate 1,388,421 downwards.
GATGCGTGTGTGTCTTTTTTTCCTTTTCCTTCTTTGTTCTTTTTGTTTTGATTTATGTATAGTCTAAGCTTTTCATGTTTAAGTTTAAATTTCATTGAATTTTTTATTATTTATATAAATTATTATTTAAATTCTTTATATTTATGATAAAATATAATCAAACTTTATATATTTTAAATGAACAATTCAAGTCCAACACGTTTAATATCATCTTGTGAAATAAATTCCTTATGTCTATGATCATAATAAAACAACCGGAGCATCTTCCTATAGTATATAGTTTTTGGTGTCTCATCTATGGTCTCAATATCACTACATTAGTTTGTGTTTAGAAACACGCCACTAACTAAGCACTCATTTTAAATGATCCGATATTCAAAATTCTCGTTTTAACTATTTTGTTATGATTCCTCGTATCCTCTAATTGATCAAGAAACTATGTTGTAAATACAATTCTAGTAGAAAAGAAATTTTAAATAGACAACATATACTACCTAATCAATCATTTTATAAATACAATAATAAACCTTAGTACTTAAAGTGTATAATATTGCCTTTGATAAACTGTATCTAGAATAACCATTCTCTATCACCACAAAAGCACCATGAAATACCATTAAAACAAAAAGGGAATAAGTATGCAGAAATCTCTATAACTTTGCCAACATTTAATTAAATCTTTTATGTTTTAAAATAGTCATTTAAATCATCTATATTTGGGCCAAAACCTTATTAGGCTTTGTATGTTTCAAATGAGTTATTAAGCTCTTTGCTTTTATATTTTTTGCATCACATAAGTTTATCCATCATCATATTTCATGAATCCAAAACTATGTTTAAATATTAGGAAAAAAATACATTTTTAATTCTCAATATTTACCTTTTTTTTTTATTTGAGCCTTCAACCTTTTTTTTTAAATCCTTAACATTTTCAAAATCTTACAAAAAAAAAACTTTCATTAAATCCATTAAGTTTCCATCCATTTATGATACATATCAACTTTGAATTGGTTTATAATAATTAAATTAATAACATAATAATTATATTTATTTATTTATATAATATAATAAAAATAATATTAAATATATATAACAATATAATATAATAAATAATAAAAATAATAAAATATTAATTAAAAGTAAGAAAACATGTTAGAATATTTTGTGTGGACCCTATTCATCTTGGCCAACTAATTTAAGGTTAATTAGAGACTAATATATGCCTAAGATAGATAGAAAATTTAACATATTTAATAGATATTCTATTTATAAGATTTAGAAAATGTTGAGAATTCAAATAAAAAAAATAAAGGGTTAAGGACTTAAATAAAAAATTACATAAATATTAGGAGCCAAAAGTATAATTTTTCCTGCATATTGTAATGTTGACATGAAAAGTGATCTTACAATAAGCTTATAGTCAAGTAGACAAGAGCAAGTTTATAGAATATCCCAAATACTTGCAAATAAGGATAGTTTTAATAAATGTAGATGAATTTTAGTTAATTTTTTAAATTTGGTAAATTATGTTATAAACTTGTAAATGAATGTGATTGATGAGTTGAACTTTATTTTATGAGAATTGTAATTATAGGTTATCATATTTAATATAATTATTTTTCTATAAACAATTTATATTATCATATAACATGCTATTACTTTAATCTTACTATATATTTCTATGAATAATAAAAATAAATTACAAAAGTCTTGATAACACCTTATTTTCTTTTTTCACATGAAGGTGATTTACACAATTATAGTAGCAGGTTAGTAGGTTGAGTTGTAAGTTTATAGTACCCATGACAAGATGGGTTTTGGGTATTAAATCAAAACCTTATAAGATTTTGGAACAAATCATGGGTAGCATTACAGGATAACGGGTAGAGTTTGAATTTTATAAAACCCATCCCAAACTTAACCTAATGGTGTAAGTGGGTTTTTAAGGAAGGAAACATTGAGGGGCAAGCAAGAGTTTATAAGGCTAAGGTTGTGATTAAGGTATTCACTTGGAGTCAATGGACAAAATGGTAAAATACCTTTATCAATAGTAACACCTAAGTCCACTAGGTTCTTGTTTGATATAAGAGCTTACGGTGACTGGATTGATAGACAAATTTAAGACTATAAAGATTTAAGGACACCAAATAATTTGTCAACCTTATAATTTATATATGAATTATAGTGAGTGATTCAAAACTAGAATGTAAGCTTCAAAAGTTGATAGCCAAAGAGCTTACTTAACAAATAATCTATATGAAGTTGTACCATCAATATGCCATTGAGAATGAATTTATGCACATAATAATGAATCTGAAGTAGAAAGTAATCGAGTACACAAGTAAATGACCAAAGTCTTACTAAAGTTCTAAACATGTAGAGAGGAAAGGATTATATCCCAATAATAATTTAGCCTTAATAGGGTGACATCGAAAACATATTGATGGTAGAAGTAATTGTTATATACTTACTCAAGGAGGTCATACCTAAAAAAAACATGAAACCTATGCAAGGACTCTATGTTTAGAGTTAAGAGAGAGCTTGACAATATTGAAATTGGGAGACTGTTAGGATTAGGGTGTATAAATTGTGTTAAAGTTCTTTGGTATGTTAGTGATCTATCTCAAATCAATAGAGGCAATATCAATTGTAACATTATACATTTTTTGCTAGCATTGATTAGAGAGTATTTTGGATCGATGAATAAGATCATCATACATGAGACTTTTAACATAGCAAATCATCTTAAACTATCTATGGTCATTAAAAAAAAAATCTAGAGGGAACATGGAACCTTTGGATCAACACATTTTGAGACCACAACTCTTCATACTAGAATAAGGGAAAGATGTCTAAAGAATGTGTGGGTGCTTAGTAATAAAGTACACTAAACTAATTAAGAGGACACCACATGAATATCGCTATTGGCCCCTATATTAGAAGTGCTAATATGTGTATGAGGTCCTTAATCTTAAAACCACTCACAAATTCTATGTATGAAGCTTCATACTTTGATACTAAGGAAAAGTATAAATTTAGTTATCACCATTTACTATATTTTCTATTTCAGTCTTAAACATTTAATTTTATGCATTCGAGTCTTTAACATTTGCAAATAAATCATTTTAACAATGATGTTTATTTTTCTATTAGAGAATAATATATGACATGGTCTGATTGGTTAAAATAATTTTAATGAAAAAATTAATGGCAAACTAACAATAGACTTCTTTACAATTTTTTGTAGATGTTGAGAATTGAAATAGAAAAAACTAAACTTTTTTGCAAATTAGTTCTTTTAGAGACAAAGTTAATTTTTTTTGCTAGAAAATAATACGTAGCATGATTTGATTGGTTGAAATAATTTTAATGGAAAAATTAACAACAAACTAACAATGGACTTGTTTGTAAACTTTTACAAACGTTGAGGACTGAAATGGAAAAAAATTAAACATTTAGAACTAAAATAGAAAAGATGACAAATATTGAGACCTAAATGAATACTTTTCTCTTGATACTAACTAAACACATTTCATTATAGATTACAAGAAAAATGATCACTACACTCATCCTAAAGAGTAAACAGGATAGTCAAGGGTGAATGTAGAATTTTACTATTAGAGGGGCCAGATTTATAGTATTAAAATTAATAATGAATTACTTGTAGAAAAATATTTTTATCATTATAACCATAACGCATCTTATATATATATAGAAATAAATGTATTATCAAACTTCTTTTATGTAATGATTACGAGTACGTAATATACTTTATAAAAAGTTAAAAGAATAATTTTTATTTATTTTATTAGATATATATATTAATTAAAATATCACTATCAAATTATAAAAAAAAATGAAATCAAGATATAATACTTGTATAAGCTTTATCACTAACAAAAATAAATCATAAGTATTTAAACAAAAAATTACAAGAAGAATGAAAATGATAACATAATAAAAATAATATACAATTTTGTAATTTCTTTATATTGACCTTACAAGATTATTTCATTAGTAATATCATAATATATATATATATATATTTCAATATAAGTGATTAGACAACTAATTAATTAATAATGTCCGTTCCTATTCATAATATCACTAGTGAAAGAAAATATTAATACTTCCAAGTAATATAAACTATTATTAGTTATTAATATTTTACATGATATGATTAAAGCACTTATAATATTGAATATAATTATTATTTATTACTAAGCTATTAATAAATAGTTAGTGTTTATTAATAATTTATCTAATTAATTATAATAATTTTTATTAATAAAATTCAATTTTACTAGCTATAGCTAGAGTGAATGGATACATAGTAGATAGGGTATGAAGCCTTACTTATACTCTACTCTATAAGGAACATGTTCTCAATTTTTTGAATTGAAACCTACTCTGTAGGCTATAGTACCTTAGAACCATTTTTTATTCTATAAAATCTATAAGATACTTTGTAGAATATGTAAATTTTATTTTATTTTTTATAAATTTTAAGTTTATATAATGTTAAAAAAGTAATATATATGTAATATTATAAGTTCTTCATATGTAAATTTATGAAACTTGTGATAAAATATGTAAAATTAAAAAAAATTCTATCTTAATTTTTTTAAGTTTTGTGATCTTACTATTTAGCAAATAGAAAAGAATAATGTAAAAAAAATAGAAAACATAAAATTAGAAAGGAAAATGGGGAAGAATAAGGAAAAGAAAAAGGGACAGCATTAGATTTAACCATTTAGGGTTATTAATATATGGACTTAAGCTTTTATTTTCGTTTTTACTAAAACATTTATTACTAAAAAATTATGGTAATATTTACACTTAAAAGATATAAATATGATACATATTTTTACTTTCAAATTAAAGTTAATTAATTAGTTTTTTCCCAAGCCAAGGTCCCTTCTCACTTCCCTTGGGTCCACCCTTAGCTTGAATGTATGTTTCTTTCTTTCTTTCCTTTTTTTTTTTTTTAACAATTGAACAATATTGAGATTTTTGATGGAAAATATCAATTTCTAGCAACAAAGTTATTATAAAAAGAAAAAAAAAATACCACCAATTTTAAGACTTAGATGTGAGGGACATTCTATTGTCTAGTTCACCATTTTAATGAAACAAGTTTTACCTTTGATGGTATATAAATTAATGATAAGATTAAAGGATAAATTGATCATATCAAAAATACGAACAGAATTATAGAAAATCCCCAACAATTAAAGCTAAATTATAATGACATGTTGAGTTAACTTTATAATAGTTGAATAAAATAGTTGTTACTCCCTTGCAAACCTGTTATATGTCTCACTAACGAAATCACTATTATTGTGAAATGAAAAATTACAATTTCTTTATAAGAATAAATAAATAATTTTTTTTAGTCTTTTGAAGCTTATTCCCATATATATCTATGAGACTTCAAAAACATTATAAAAAATAGTTATTATATATTTTTTTTCACTCCATTCTTTAAAAATTGTAAATCTATTTTTACCTTATTTCATAATGCACACCAATCCTATAAAAGATGTAAAATACTACACACCATCGGGAGCATAATACTACCAAGTGATAAACAGCACAAAGAAAAATATAGATATGTAAAATGGAATTTTCCCAATAACTATATTAGTGCTTGGATGAATATATTCATGGAATGCACGAAACTATTAATTGTGAGGAGAAAAAAAAAAGTAGATTGCATGATAAACACCTAAAATTATAAAAGCACAACATATTTAGATACGAAGCATGCACTATATGGAATATTCTTTCGAAATAATAATTACAATAATTTGATTAATTATTGAGCGCATTGTGAACCAACCCATGCAAGTACGGACAGGATCATAAGTTTATAGTTAATGCCATTAAAATCCACTGAATTCCCCATATATTTTCAAATAGGAGATCATACAGTCTCAAAAATGTCAAATGAATAAAAATAAAATAAAAAAATATGCTTAACCTGTTGCTCTTTTCTATCACAACTCAATTCTAACTATATTGTTATATTTTTACTGCCACAATTATTATATAAATATACTTGCAAATTATAACCGGTGATGCTATCTAATTATAAATTAAAATTACATAATCATAATTATAATGTTGGTAAACGGTTCCATCTACAATAAAAGAACGACATCGAAAGAGATAAAGACATCACATTCATCCTTTGTCAATAATATTATTTTGATGGCTGAGGCTTTGGTAAAGTCAGCTAGTCGTATGTTGAACATTATGGACACTTTTGCAGATTCGTAGGTTTGAAAACCAACGAACAAGAGTCTAAGATTATATTTTCTCCTCATACTAAACATGGATTGGACCTGCCAACAAAAATTGTGGAGAGGTTAGGAATTAAAGAAACCGCAACCTTGGGGGACATATTTTGGTTTTCCACTTCCACTAGATTAGGGTTCAAAACAAACATTTATACAATTTGCTTTTCTGATTGAAAAGATTCAATCAGGTTGGAAGGAAAAACCTCTAAGTATAGGTTGTCAAAATTATTTATTTGACAAATTTGGTTTTTTTAATTTATTTGAGTATACTATAGGTAAGCGGTTTAATTGTTTAAAAATATTGTGATCAAATTGGAATAGATAATACGACGGTTTCTTTTTTTAGAGTAGTTGTGAAGATAGGAAAAGAATTTATTAGTTAGATCGAGAGAAAACAACGATACCCGATAATTTAGAAAGATTTAGCATAATAGATATGATTTGTTGTTGTAGTTAAAGCTTGGAGTATCTCATACTAAAATCCAAAGCTTATGGCAAGCAATATGGCCTTCAAATAGGAGTCCATACAATTTGAACTAGAATTTAGTTGAACATATTGGAACAAATTGTAAAAACAACAAAAAGGGAGTTATGCCTTCCTTTGCATTGGATTGAGAGAAACAAGATCTTCAAGACTTTAAAGTTACAAGCTTCGGTTATACCAACTTATAAGATGGTAAGCTAATGGGTATTAGTTTGCGATAAGAAGAAAGCAAGCATTATTTGGGAGACATTAGATAATGATCACTTTGTCTCCAGCCGATCCAAGTCGGATAAAACTTAAATACTAATCACTTAATACATCAAGGGAGACAATTGGAGGTGAAGTTCGAGATGAATGTTGGGGCTCTATTCTGAGATCTTATTTTTTGTATTAGCTTGAGCACAAGGAAGAATGAAATTAATATAGACTCCAAAATAGGAATTTCATTACTTAAATCTTACTGATTTGGGAATCTAGAATTCTTCATGTGCAATTCATAAATCATGGTCCAATTTGTACTGGTAACTCTTGCTCAGTAATTAGCAATGTAGGCAATGTATCCGTAATATATGTGTAGAAAGCATGTAAGTGAAATAGTAAAACTTATACCATATAAAATAATTGAATCAAACTATATATAAAATCTACACAGTAAAAAAAAAGGAAAAAATTATACAAATAATCTGAAAAATATGATAATATTGACAAATTTGCTTTACGGAAGAAGGAATATAAACATTAATTGAGGAAATTTATATATAATAAAGAAATTCTTGTCTGTATAAAATGACTTTACCTTATAATTAAGTTATTAAATTCTTTTGTACATTAATGCATTTCAGTGTCAAAACATTGAAAAACAGCTTTTGCAACATCAACTGGACAGGAGTTCGAGTAATAACTGAAGATGACAAGCTTATGCACGTCCCGCTTGATTAAAGATGAATAGTCAAAAACAGGCACCTGATGCAAGAATAAAGAATTCATATTAGTAAGAAATTATTACAAATCAAGTACTCGTAGGAAATTATGAAAACAGATAGGAGTTTCAAGTAAATAGAGTTCTTTTTTTTTTTTTTTTTAATGAGGAATTGTGGACTGAAATAGAACTTGTCAAGAACCCATTTTTTATGAACAATGGAAATCATGGATAATGGATTCATATAGAATCTCATAATGATAAATGGCTATACTTACCTTAAAAATGAATACGAAATCCTCTGAGAAGTTTTTGAGTAGTACAAGAAATAATCAACAAAGCATTTTCATCTATAACACATAATCATGAATCGGATTCCTATTGTACAATGGTGGCACCCGTTGGACTAAACATCCATCAATGTATGGTCTTTTCCCACGATTAGGGGAAAAAAAGAAAAGAATAAGGAAAGATGATTGAAAATGACTAAAGATGAAACCATGTATCAACGCATGGTTTGTATTTTTATATGTTGTTTTTTATTTGTATTTTTTTTTGTTAATATGGTATTTTATAGTTTTATCTATTATTCTAACATAATCAATTAAATATTTAATTTTATTATTTAATTATATATATTAAATCCATATCGTTGATCACTGAACCATCTCCTAAAAACACAAATGAATAATAAAAATTACCCATCGGACAAAGTGGAAGTGTTATGGAGCAATGGCGGTAATGAGGCGTGGTTATGATAGATGAGGATGGACATTCGTCATGTAACTTACTTCAAGTTGTACTTCGGGAGTGTGAGAGAGCCAATATAGATGTAGTTGAAGTTACAGTTTTAAGTATTTCAAAATTTTTAAATAATTAAAATACAAAACACTAGTAGGTTATACGTGAAGTCCAAAAATAGCAGTATCTTCCTAATAATAAATAACTAGATGATGCCAATTTATGTTATGGGTGCAAAAGAAAAAAAATATTCAAAAGATTAATAAATTTAATTAAAATAATTTTGATCGTAAAATGAAAAGAAAATTAAAAAAAATCATAATAAAACAACAAAAGAGAAAAAAAATATAAAATAATATAAACACACACATATATATATATGTATATATTGATAAAAAAAAAGTATTAAAGAAACCAAACTCTTCCCATTCTAATAATAGATATTATATTGATTATTTTATTGGTAAATAATGTTATTCAGCTCGTTCTTGTAGATAAAGCGAACGGGGCTGAAATGTCTTGGGCTCAGGCCCTTTTGGACCTACTTAGCCCGTTCCTGAACAAGATGGTTTATAAATCACATCTGTTGACTTCCATACTTTTATATTTAAAATGTCAAGCACCGTTTCGGTGTCGTAAATGGTTTTGAAAAAAATATGTCATAATAAACTTACTATTACCTCCTTAAATTTTTATTACTGAAATAAATCATTAGGATTATTCTTAAAAAAATTAATTTAAGAAGTAACACAACTTCCTTAACCAACTATCACACCTTGAACTCCATCACTTACTTAAACTAAATTCCAATGCTTCAATACTATCGATAATTCCAATCGTGCTCTATGTTAGATGGTACTTTTGTAATTCAAAACAGCATCAACAATTGTATTATAAGGATCTTACTAAAAAATGATCTTAATAGAGAAGACGTCAAGGTGGTATGTGGTGTTTTATCGCTAACAACTCAAAATAGGAAGTGTTTTTCTTAAAAAAATTTAATATATAGATAGATGATATAAAAGAAGATGGAAGATTCTTACAAGTTCAACATTTCCATTTTCAATTTTCCTTATATTTTACCTACTGGGTAGTTAAAGAAAAATCAATCCTAAAATTATCCATCAAGTTAAGATCACATAATTACTACATAAAAATATAGGTCAAATAATGCTTACCCTCTAGTTTTAGGAATTAAATACGTTTAAATTATAGTTTATGTATAACTTACCTATAATCAAGTTATTTTGTTGTAGAAGGAAGGGATTAATTTAGTAATTTATGTGTTATACTATGTATCCTCGCTTCTCCTTAAATAATATAAAAATAATAAAAATAACATGAAAGATAATTCACTTATTAACTTTAAAAAACATTTCTTTTTTAAAATTTATTGTTATGCCTTTCTATATCTAGATAACATGTGCCTTCTAACTCTATTGATAAAAAGAGCATTGATTCTTCTTTTTCAAGATCTTTTCTCTCTTATATCTTTATTTAAAAAATTGCCATAAACAAATGTTGTATGGCAGGTCGCTCATGTTTTACAATATGTCAAATTTGTGTCAATTGCTAAAAGTCCATAAAGTTGAATAGAGACCATCAATAATAAGTTAATTTTATAATCATGCCTATTGACATTATAATCATATATATAATATAGATTTGTACTTGTTTATAATCGTATTTTTAATTATATTAAATTATATTGCTATATGTATAATTAATTAAAATATTTACATGTAAAATGCAAAAAATAATTTTTTAATCATATATGTTAGCATAACATCTGTTAGATGCATAAATAAATACATACCATATACACACATATGTATAATGTAATAATTCAATGAGTTGATGCAATTAAATACCAGAAAAAGTAGCCTTGCAATGCAATAGATATTTACACGAAACAAACATTGTAAACGTAAATTCTACGTTATCTCTAATAATAATCATTCCAAAGAATAAAATTTTAATTTCCTATTTTATTTTATTTCAAAAGTAAATAGAAAATGAAAAAAAGAAAGAAAGAAAGAAAGAAAAAGGTACAATTACATTAGGAAAGCATCCTATCATAAGAAAATCAAATGAGAACCCTATCTAAAAAGAATTGGAATATTTGGTTAGAACTTTACGGTTAAAGCATATGTTGATGCCAATAGTATATATAGATTGTAGATGCTGAGCATCTATAATTAAGTTGTCTAGCACCAGGCTTAGCGAGTGAAAAGGTATAATCATAACTAAGAGTGAGTGAGAAACTGTATTATGGAAGATATCTATTTATAATTTGATTCTACTCAATCTTATAGATTTTAGGTGGGTGTTAAAAATTACAGAATAGGTTTTGAATACAAATTTTCTAATATCTATTCTCATAAGATAAGGTATGGATATGAGGTCTTCTTACTCTATACCTATCTTGAAACTTGTCTTCTAAGGTATATAGCATATAAAATCAAGAATACTCTTTATTTATCCTATAAAATGTTATTAAACAATATTACTAAATGAATAGTAAATGATAAATTTATAATTTTTTGGTAATAAATATTTTAGTAAAAAAAAAAAGTATAAGCTCATAAATTAATAATCTTAAACGGTTAAACTTAATATCGCCCTTCTTTCTTTTTTTTTTTACTCTTCCCAATTCTCCTTTGTAAGTTTAGGTTTTTTGTTTTTCTTACTTTATTTTTTTTGTTTGTTAAGTAGTAAGATCGTATAACTTGAAATAATTAAAGTTAAAAATTTATTTTAAAAAAAAATTATATATTTTCTTAAAAGTTACATGAATTTTATATATTATAATTCATATATAATTTTTTTAATATCTATACACATAAGCTTTATAAAATATAAGGTATAAAATGGTTTTAGGACATTATAAGATAGATTTTGATTATAAAAATTTAAAATATATACCTTATAAAGAAAGTAAGAATGTAGCCTTACATTTTACTCACTTTGTTCTTAATCACTCCCAGTCATTTCAGTTGTTATTTCAAATACGTAATTTCATGGATCATTGAAGGAGACATGACACCAAAAATTACAAGCGTTCTTCATTTTACTGGTACCACTTGGTATTTGTCTCCATTTGTTGCCGCCCTGTCGCTATATCTCTGGTTCTAAAGAAACTTCATCCACTAAAACCAAATCCATCGTTAGTTCTTTGTTTTCCTCAAGTAATCAATAAAAGCAATTAGCGATAGCAACATACACAACATTATTAAATTCTTACTATGCTCTTTACACATTTATTATAAATTTCGAAACATTATTTATTCATCACGGTGAAAATATTCTTGATTTGTCTTGTGAGATAATATCGTATTTGATATCTAAAATATGCCTAATTTTTTAATTAACTACTAAATTTTTAAATTACTAGTTTTAATATCCAATTGGATTATTTTGCTGCTAATGTCATTATTTAAGCTAACTCTGTTATTCTCAATCATCCCAGATGGCATTTTTGACCAACTATGGTCAGACACATGTCCATACATAAACAAGGGAGAGAGTCGGTTCGAGCTCACGAATTGACCCAACAAGAAAAGTGGCTCAACGGGTAGGAATTATTGGGCCGGCGGTTAGAAGGTTGGGTTGCATTATGCAACCCGGCTAACTTGTAGGTTTTGAACCGGCCATCAACTTGCCAATTCATGTCCACTTAAACTGGCGAGTTAGGCCTATAGTATATAGCCATAAAAAAAAAAAAAAATCTAAAGGCTAACACCATGTGTCGGCAAAGGAAGAAAAAAAAAAGTCAAAGGAAGTAAGAATTAGGAAGGAAAACAATATTAATCATTGAAGGTAATTTCAAAGGCTACAACTCTACAACATTAAGGAAGAAAAACAAAGAAAAAGATATGATAGCCAGAGAGAAACACAGAAGGATGATGGAAGAAGACAGTTGATAGGATAAAAACAATCAAATTTACACTAAGGTGTTTTGAAATCATAGAGTGCATTTTGAAAAAAAAAATATCCACATAGGTTTATAGAATGACAAGTAGTGAGGAATAGGTTTAAGCTGTTGGTGTAGGTAAAATGTATAGGTGTTCAAATTTTCAAATTTAAACGTTGCAAAAGAGTGAAAGAAATTAAATGGGTTGTTGGATGTTATATAAATTCATAGTGCAATTTCACGAGTAGAATTATCCACACACAAAATTTGCATTCACTTTTATCTTTAATTTTCTATGCTCTCATTTTCTATTCTTTGTGCTCTTATATTTTATTTTCTATTCTCCCAACTTCTACTCTATCGATACCTTGTGAATAATTTTTGTTATATTTCTTGCCAATTGTTAAATATATTTGGTCCCCTTGTCTGTCCATCTTAATATTTTATAATTATTCTAATATTAAAAAATGGCAAGTTATTTTGTGATTCAAGTTCTTTTAAGAGGGATCATTTAAACAAAGGTAATAAGGAAAAATTTGTGTAAAAGGCACTCAAACAATATTTTGAAGTGGATGATTACGATATCCATGACTTTACCAACAACACCTAGAGGACTTGTTGATACCAACCTTAGGCTTTCATCGAAGTCCTTTTGGTGGACAAAGCGAACCATTGCCACGATAGGGCAATAAGGAGGAGGTAGAAAGAGAAGGGGAAGACGATATGCAAGAAGCACTGGAGGAAGAAATTTTAGGTCACTTACGTAACTCATCTAGCTTTATAAGTAAGCTACTATCACCTTTTAAATCAGAAATTTTTACTAAATATTTTCGTAAAATTATAGAAGAAAATGGTAGCAGCCGTACTTATTGTAACTACAACTAATTAAGTTATACATGGAAAAAAGGAAAAGGGTATGGCACCTTCAATAGGCACATACAAGTGAAGTACCCCATGGAGTTCGGTATAAATAAATCACAGCAACAAATTTCGTAGTCAATAAGATCACAAGGAGGAGATTTATTTCGTTATTCTGCCGATAGATAACAAGTTCTACTTACAGAATACTTAACAAAGTGTAACGTGTCATGAAGTCACATAGCTTCCCCGTATCGGATGGAGTACGAGCAAGAATTACTGAATCTAGGCTCACGGACTTACGACCTAAAAACCATATAAAAAACCAGGCTAGTGTTCATTTTTTCATAACTGTACTTTAACATTTTCGCAAGTGTACCAGGCTAGTGTTCATTTTTTCCTTATAAATGTGGTGAATATATTATTGGTGTTGCTCAATGCCCAATTCGATGCTTTTTTATAAGCGGTTATAAATGATATGACTATAAAATGGTTATCAATGATATGACTATAAAATGTTTGCAGTATTATAGACAAATTAGAACAGTTTATCTAGATTTTATTTTATATTTATGGTGTAAAAAAGACATGTTATTAAAGTATCTTGATTTATATTATTCCATTGTTGACCCATTCTCTGACACGGAAGACACTTATGCCGTTATCACTGTGCAAGAACTACATCGAGCAGTTTAAGTAACGGAATAATTATATTCTAAATTTTACACTACATTCGGTGGTCAAGTGTCCTGAACTCCTTTACCACCCCTCGACTCACATGGTACCATGTATGATCCCACCCTCATTGGGCAACGAATGATATCGCAAAAGTTGAAGCAGCGCCGTTCTAAGTCAATTGAGTATACTGAAGTTGATGATTACTTTAATACACACTTTGAATTTGGTGACAGCAGTATCACTGATTTCGACATCCTCGATTGGTAGAGGAGGCACAGGAAGACGTATATGATACTTTCTCGAATAACTCGCCAGGTTTTGGATGCTCCCACATTAACAGTAATTGTTGAAAAGGCATTCAGCATAGTGGGCTTTATCTTATCTTAGCAACAATCAAGACTATCACCTGTCAATGTTAAGGTACTGGCTTCCGTGGAGGATTAGTCTAAGGTAAGGAGTCACACACAAGAGTTGTACAGGACGTCCAGTGAAAAAGATGAATACTTCAACGACTTTGTCTCATCGGGTGGAAGCTCCGTTGGTTTAAATCCTGATATCGGGTAAGCCTAACAATTTTATAAGGGTAGTAGTATTACTTTATTTAGTTTTTGCACTAGGTTAGACATATTCTATAAGGGAAGCAGTACTTCTTTATTTATTTATATTATTTACTTATAAAATCTTATTATCGTATATAAAAGGTAAGGTCAAATGTATTCTTATTTTTTGTAATAATTTTATTCAATAAATAAAATTTGGGGCTAGCATTCTCTCCTCCCCCGTGTACGGGGTATTGCCATCAATTATTTTCGAAACATTGTATATTATCCTAAGAAATGGTAAATTAAATTTCAACATTTATAAATTTAAGGAAAAAAAAACCCAACCAACTCAAAAAATACACACAAATAAGTACTAAATAATCTTAAGGAATATAATAAATATTAATAAAAAACGGGGATGAAAAATAAAAAATAATCTCAAAAAAAAAACCCTCATAAGGTCGATTCAAGGCTCAAACTGACCTATAAATAGCTGAATCAAGGGAACTCGCTTGACCCTCCCCCTCCCCACCCCCCCTCAAGCCGGTTTCAGTTCCTCCTCCAACTGACCCTTAACCTAGTAGTTTTGAACTGATCTCATGTCTATCCCTAGTGATTATTTTAATAATGACTTATACTTAAGATGTCCACGTAGCCTTATAGTTACCAAAAACAACAATTTGCAAACTATGCCCAATGTATTTTTTTATTTAATTAAATTAAATTTCAAACATTAAATTGTTACTTAATGTTTTAGCTTTTTTTTCCCATTTTAGTCATCTTCCTTGTTTATCTTCTCGTTAAGCACCAACAACCTAGCAATCACTACTAACGCCTTTAGCCATAGGACCATCATAGTAAAAAAAAAGAACAAATACATTAATTTTGGGATTACCGCTCACATCCCTACAAAATATCAGGGAAAGAGATGTAGCATGCTTGTATAATGGCTAATAGGTCATGTTCTACAAAAACATTAAAACAATTTCCTGAGCTATTACATGGAAGTCCAACTTGCTAGAAAAAGAAATCCTTTGTCTCAACCCATGAAGAACTTAGAAAATCAAACTATGGAAATCCAACTTGTTAGAGAAAGGAAACTCTCTATTATTACTCGTAAAGATTTTAAAAAGTAAAATTCATGTAAGTCTCAAATTTTGAAATCCTAATCTTTCCACAAGCGACTCATTTGGCACTACTCACAAAACCTTAATTTCCCAAATTGAAACCCTAACCCTTATCCTTCTACAAGGGATTCAATCAACACTACCTAGAATTTAAATATATATACATTTTAATAAACATGAACTTAAGTGTTATATTATAAAAAATAAAAATTTAAGTTATAAGTAAAATATTATTATATGTATATTTTTTAAACAGTTTTATTCGGTTTATAAATTTTCGATTTTGTTTAGATTAAAAAAATTTCAAACCAAATTATAGAAAATATTAATTTTTTAGTTTGATTTAGTTTGATATGATTGGTTTTTTCGTCCACTTTTAATAAGTTTGCACTTATGATATATAAACTCCCTTGCACCGACTTTGGATAGTGAAACTGAGGGAATTTCAAAATTTTCCTAAATTTGATCATATATTGTAGGCAACATATGAATATATCCAATTTCAATCCTATGTGAAATGTCATGCATCAGATAGAATCGTGTAAAGGACTATTGTATATACAAACAGTAACTCACCCATGTATGGATGCCTATAGAAGATGTAACACTTATATAATAGAAGGTTAAAATAATTTCCAAATTTTAAACTATAAAATTGTGTAAAAACTTTCAGAACTCATGATAATTTATGTAACCTATAACCAAGTTATTTAATTTTAGGAGAATAGGATTGATTTGACAACTTTATGTGATATCTAATGTTCTTTTATAACATTAATTGGCCTGCCTTTCTAGGACTAAATGATAGAACGTGCCTTCGTGGCAACTCTATTGATAAAAAAGACTATATATCGATTCTTCTTTTTCCAGATCTATTCTCTATTATATTTGAATTCGAAAAATTTACAAGAATAAGTATTGTATGGCAAGTCGTATTCATGTCTAATAATGTGTTGAATTCATGTCCATCGCTAAAAGTTCACAATTGAATAGAGATAATAAAAAATAAATTTATATTATAATCATATTTATTTATGTGATAATCATATATATATATATTATGTTGATTTGTATTATCTCTATAATTGTATTATACTTCGTTGCTATCTATCTAATTTGTTAAAGTATTCATATGTAATTAGTGGATGGCAATACTCGCATTGTTGGAACCAAAATTCAAGTGCAATTAATTACTTAGTTAATTATATTTAAAATTTTTATTAATATTTATATACTATATATATATATATATATATATATATATATATATATATATAAGAGTGACATATATCAATCATTAAATTTTTTTTCGCTTAAGTTTTCAACTTTATTTTAAGAGGGGATAATTTTGAGTCCTAATCACATTGCCAAAATGAAAGATGACCAAATAACCCTATGAGTAAACAAATATTCATAGATCACGAAAATAATCAAAACAATGCATGGCACTTCATAATGCGTACGTTCCTTTTGGATAGGTATTTTGATCTCGAACTTGCGTTTCCATTACCAAAATAATATTCAATTTCAAAGATAACTAATGGCAACTAATCCCAGATATGAAAAAACAATTTCGACCATTCTTGGAGGAGTAAACTCCATTCGCAATTACAGTTTCTTATGTAAATTCCTTTGGAAAATTCTGGCATTTCATTCAAAAATTTCAAATCATGTCTTAGTTATTTTCTTCCTTTCAAATAAAAAAAAAAATCCCTTCTCTTTTCAACATCCAAATCAAATGGTGTAGGTAGATCACACGACCTCTAGAGGACATTAGTGATAGACAAAAAAACTGACCAAACCATTAACTGAATTATAAATTAGATTCGAACCATTTTTTTAAGTTCGAAAAAATTATAAATCACATTGAATTATTATATATATATATATATATATATATATATATATATATATATATATATATAATAATAGTTAAAAATTACAAACAGAGCTGAATTGTTTCAAACCAAACCCAATCATGAGAAGTCAAGAAAAAGAAAATGACCATGAAAATATAGAGAATGTATGAATAAAAAAGAGGATTTTATATTATTTATTCAATTCATACATTTATTTGATTTTCATCGAATAATTTACTATTTTTATTATTTTTTTTACTTATTAACTGATTTAAAAAACCATAATTATCTTAAAAAAGATAATAATATCTTTTTTAAAATATTAAATAGTAATTGAATGTAGTAAATGGTATCGAAAAAATGATAATAAATCAAAATTTTCTTTTGCTAAATATAATTTTTCATAACATAAGAGAGAATAAGAATCGGCAAACTCAGTATGATTGCTATAAAGTCCTTGGAAGTATATATCGTTTAATCAATAGAAGGTTTTGATTAGTGGACAATAGATGGAATATTAGGAATAATTTATTATTATTATTTTGTTACATTAAACACCAAATACGGTTATAAAAGGCTCATTGGCTTTGATTATTGGAGATAGATATAAATAGATAATGTTTCAATTTTCTCATTTTAGATGGCATGCATTGTAAGTGTGAGCTCCTTTAATATATTAAAGCTAATATATCTTATACAATTTTATACCATATAATTGGGGGAATAAATTATTAAAAATTAAATAGTTTTTTTCTTCTTCTTTTTTTCTTTCATACTTTGTCATGAAACAATTAAAATAAATAGTTTTTCATACTTTACTTGCATTTGCATGAAATTTACATCTTTTTTAGTTATATCAAAGGTAACATGTTACATACTTATTTTACATTTAAATGAATAATATCATTTTATTTTGTGTGAAACCATATTATATCATAATAATATTAAAAGAAAAAAAAATACATACTCTCTGGGCTTGTAAATTAACATTGTCAATCCATATAACTAGAACTATTATTTAACAAAAGCTTGGGTTGGCTAGCCTAAATAGATGAGCCTACTTTTGAATTATTTTTTTTTTCTTTTTATCATATATGGTGCATAAAAATAACCTAAAATGAAATGGAATGGAATTAGTAATAAAATATCAATCCTATTCAATTGTCTACAAAATGGAATAGAATAAAATGATAAATAGTGGTGTTTATGAAAAATATCTTTTAATTCATGGATGTAATAAATATATGTTAATGAAGTTAAAATGGTTATTTAAGTAATTATTGTAGAAGCAAAGTTTTGTACGATGTTGTCATGTGAATTGCCGTATGAGTATTGCATTGTTCGTGACCTCAAAGAAGAAGAGATTTAGAGAAAGAATAGGCAGTCTCAAATTGTCTTAAACATACTTGTAATAGGTCAGAGGGCTATTGAGCATCAACTTTACTATAACCTAATTGAGTATTGACTTGTTATTGGTTTGAGCTTTACTTAATCTTTAAGGGCAAAGAAAAACTAAGTCTCCCCTTTGTTCAATTGCAACATATGCAAACTGGTCAAACATGTTGTTAGACTCTTAAATTATTTTCCTAATCTCTACCATTTCAAATTTCACGAGCACTTCCTTCCATAAATTAAACATATTAATAAAATGAACTTTGTTTAAATTAAAGAAAAAAAAAAGTTTTTTGTGAACATTGTTCACATCTAAGTTAATTACCATAATAAAGCCTTGATTAAGTTAGCTTTTACAAAAAGTTTTACAAGTTTCATTTAAGCAATTAGTATCAAAGAAATAATTAGAATAAGTCGTTGTTTGGTGACTTAAAAAAAATTAGTGTTGGAGATTTTAAAAAGGAAAATCTAAAAAAGAAGATCTAATGGTCAATGGCTTTTGTGGTTGAATGGTATGAATACCGATCTCCTAATATGATTGACCAAGTTCAATTCTCTCCTAGTTGTAATTGTAATTAGTCTAAAAAAAAAAAGAAGATTTGATGTAGGAGGTTAGTTTAAGAATTATTTAACAATTTAGATTAAAGACTTCTTTTTAAGCCAACAAGTGGCCTATCCCAATACCATCCCATGTACTAAAAAACTTTAGCTTTTTACAAAGATAATGGTCAAATTCTTTTTTTTTTTTTTTGAAAAAATCAACAATACATTCACCTTAAAAGGTTTCTAAAGATTGCCCTAAGACTTGCTTTACAAATTTTAATATTTTTTATTGTTTATGAGACATTTGGTTTTCTTCTTTGATTTAATGTAACACTTATTATTTATTCGCTTCACTAGATATATGATGAATGAAATTACTGTTGCCTTTTGTTTCATAAAATATGCTTATATAATGTTTACTTCATATAACTAACTATTTAGAGGTGTGAGAAATCCCACCAATGATTAATAACCTTTTTTTTTCCAATGATGAATAACTATTCATCAAATGCATCTTTGAATGACCATTACAACTCTATTTATTGTTCATACCCTCTAATAACTACACTTTATGCTCTAGACCACATCAATGCACTAGGCCTACCCCAACCAATGCACTGGGTGCACACACTAGATGCATGGACCATAGACCTATGCTTTATGCATTGGCCTGTGCTCGTTTGGATAGTGTTAAGAGTTTAGTTCCACATTTGTCCCAAACGGGAATGATTTAGGTATATGTTTGGTTTTTTTGTTCTTTTTCTCACGTTACTTGTAATCTATATGACCTTATAATTGTTGTTGATTCTATTAGAGTCCTAACAAGATTTCCATCATTATTTGATTTTGTTGCAAAATTATCATTGAAGGCAAAGGTACTAAATTGAATGAAGCTAAGAAAGTTGGGGTAGAAAAAGGAATAGTATTGTATCTTCCTTTAAGATATATGAATTAGAGTTACGTCTAATGTTGTGTTCACTATGCTTATGGTTGTGCTAGATGGTAGTCAATGTTGGGCTTGATAGTGGCATTAAGGGCATAGGGGTAAAAAAAAAAAACAAGTGGTTAGGATTGATATATATATATATATATAATGTAGTCATTTTTTATTGTTGTAGAGGGCTAAATTCAATTTTGGACTCTAAGTTTAGTATTTAAATCAATTTGATTATTTGAGTTTAAATAACATGGTCTAATGAGTTAAGCCCATGGAAATTGGGATGATTGTTGGGGATTTAGAATGATAAGTTTAGAGTTTAGCCCGTTAGATTGACCTATTTGATACCAATCTTTTCTAACAAGTTTATGCACCATAAGAAGCTTTGATGGGGTTAAGTTCATGAAGAGTTTGTAAAAGGGCCCTTATGTAAGAAGGATCCATCTTGACCACCAACTATTCCTTACAATCTAATGGATGATATTTACAACTTAAATTCTATAGATCCTTAAGTTTCTCCTCATTTTGTACATCAATTATTTGCTATAAATAGTCATGTTGCCAGATACATTCATAAAAAGATCGAACCAATAAATAGTGAAGAACATAATTGAAAAGATCAAACCAATAAAAAATGAAGAACATAATGTCTTTTTGTCACACATTAGTAAAGTTTGATGTTATTAAACTCTCTTATCTATCATTTATGTGTTTGAACTTTTTAGTATTACTAATGTCTCCTCCTTACCTTATTGTCACTTGATCATGCCTTGTGTACCATCTTACATCTCTTTGGTTGTGTGAAGTGCAAAGGCAAGCAACAAGCATGTGATCTTTACACTTGATCCATACACTTACACTTGTATCACTAGTCTTCAAAAGAATATAATAAGTTATTAGAACTTTGCATCAAGTGAAATATACCTATAATCATCATCAAAGCCCTTATAGACAATGATATAAATATTGATCTCCTTACGGATTGTTCCAAATTCAATTCTCTTTGCATAGTATTTACAAATTAACATTGTGTTTGGTAATTTGAAGTAGAGTAGAAATTGATAGAAATTAAGGGAAAGGAAAGGAAAATTTGGTTTTATTTATTATTTGGATTGGTAAGATGGAAATAGAAAGAAATAAAAAGAAATATTTCCTTTGGGTGTTGTTTGATTGAGATAAAAAAGAAATGAAGAGAATTAAAATTATTTGATTTACTAAAATATTTCTCTTTTTACCTTTTTAACTTACTTTTAATAGATTTGTGCAAATGGGTTATGGCTTGCAGGCTAGCTTGTTTAACTTGCTTAAAAATGAGTTAGAGTTAAAAATTTCAACTTGTTTAAAAAGTTAAAAAAATGAGCCTAACTTGTTTAACTTGCGGGTTAAATTGGGTTAACCTAATAACCTAAGGGGAAAAGAATTTATATAATTTACCCTAATCGCATATTATGTCCATAGCTTAACATTAAGTCATTAATTTATTTTGTTTTTAAATTTAATATAATAAACCATAAAACTCAAGTTGCATATCATTATTTATTATCATCTTCCCTACTCTTCTTTCTCATTATTTTTTTTTAGTCTTTTCATTTTCTCCTTTGGTTCTATCCCTTAATTTTTCTATCACTTTATAATATTTGGTATAGTTGTAATATCCATATTATGATATAAAGTATAAAGTCAATTCAATTCATCATATTATTATATAAATGATACAAGATCGTTATGGACTTTATATTATATATAATTTTAAATGAAAAAAATATTATTAATAAGTTATGGGTTATCTTATATAAGTCACTACTAAAATACATAAATGGGTTGTATTGACCCATTTTAACTCACCAAGCACATATATATAAGTTAAATGGATTAATTTAGTAGGTTAGCTTGTTTAACCAACTAACCCCTATAAGCTAAGTTAGAGCTAACAAGTTTTGACTCGTTTGTTGAATAAGTCATCATAAGTTGGCCGATTTAATTCGTAGGTTAAAGTGAGTTGAACTGAGTTTTTTCTATTAATTCACTTGCATACCTCTAACTTTTAAGGATATTTATATAAATTATTATCATTCTCACTTATTTTCATTGTTTTTTCTACAAATTTGAAGAGAAAACAAAATGACTAAAAAGTAGAAATATTTCTACTCTTTTCTTTCTATTTCATCCTATTTTCACTCTTTATTAAATTTTTTAAGCAAATAATTTTATCTCATTTACAGTGGTTTCCTTTGATTTCTCTTCATTTCCACCGACCCGTACTCTCTAGCACGGCCTCAATAATAGTAGAAAACGCGGAGTTTATCTCAACCTATAAGAAGAGAGCATAAAGGGGCGGGTTTTGAAGATAAAGTTGCAATGAAAAATAAGTAAGCTACATAATCCCGGTATTCACGTCAACATTGACCGGCGTCTTCTCCGTGTTATGAACACCTACACTCCTTCCGAAGTAACCCGTCACTTTCCCTCTTCCTAAAAACGATGCTGCTTTTCCGCTCTTTTATCTCTCTCTAATCGTAATCGAGTTGAAACATAAACCTTTCAAAACCACGATATCGACATCTTCATCGCCGGTCTCCTCTACTTTGATTCCATTCTCTCTTTCTCTCCTTTTCTTTTCAACCAATTTCACTTTACTTTTCCTGTTCTTCTCTTCTCTCCTTGTCTGTCGACTCACTTGTCCAGATCGTTGAAAGAAAACAAACTGAGCTTCTGTTGATGATTGCATTTCGGTTTTGAGTTTTGTAGAGGAGTTTCATGGCGGACGCTAGACGGTACAGTGTTGGTGGCCATTTAAGTAAGTTTTGTTTGGATTTTGTTGGAAGTTGAATTTAAGTGTTTAATGCAGTAGTTGAAGTTGTTTGCTTTGTTGTGTTATAATGAAGTGAAGTGGTTGATTTTTTTGGTCTTCTTGTGATTGATTTATGTGTGTGTCTCCTCTGTGTTTAGTTTTATCGGTTGGAGAAGTATCTATGATTGGAATGAAGTAATAGTTATAACTTGGACCTAGGGGTTGTTTTCCTGGGTTAATTATTTACACGAAGGCAGTCCAAATACGATATGAAAGTGATAGACGTTGGCGCGTGATTGCATACGGTAGATTACATGAAGGATACACAAATTCGCCATGAAATGCCGCCCCTCTCATTAAAAAAGGGTTGTCTCATGAACAAAACCAATTCTAATAGCTATGTCCTCTTTGGTTACTTTAAATGAAGTAGGGTCGGCAATTTATGTTATCCCCGACAGAAATTATTTTTACACCAAATTCAGACTAACCGATTGCGTGTCGGAATTATATGATCGCTGCAATTTGTATCATATTTGGATTACACTTGTCATGTTGCCTCAGGTTTGTCTATGTAATTGTTTTTTATGTTGGGTCGGATTCTTGTCATGTGGCCACGTAATGTCAGCAATTGTCACCACTAAAATGGAATAGGTGAAAAATAAAGAAAAGAATAGGTGAAATGCATCCATGGAAATGAGATTGGATGATGGTGGAGAAATTAAGTGCAAAATTTGAACATGAGGACTAGAAGTTTTCTCCTGCTACTTTGATGTGATGATGGATTCTTATGGCCCTTGGTTGTGAACGAATAAATTATAACTATGGATTGAGTGCATTGTCATAAAATGATTCATTTCGCTGGCCCTGCATTAGTAAAGGTCTGGAGGTTGGTTGGCTTGAATGAATAGATTAGATTCAAGTACTTGAGGACTCAAATGATGCATTTTCTTTCAATGTGCAACCATCACATGTGGAGTTTCTAGAGTAGATATGATCATGAAAATTGACTTTACTCTCACAAGCGCAAATTGTATGGAAGCATTTCACAATTCTTTTTGGGTAAGAAGTACTATACAATTCTTTTCAGTGAATAAACGTAACAACTCTCAGTTTTTAATGCTAGATATCCTCATTGAAGAGTTGCTTCTCAGGAGGCTTCTGTAGGTATTACTGGCATTTGTCCCCATAAAACAATCTTTTTAGGATGTAATCCCAAAAGACAATGTTGGTTCTGTTCTGCTAGTAAACTCTGT
Organism: Laguncularia racemosa; assembly: GCA_037954665.1. Classification (NCBI taxonomy): domain Eukaryota; kingdom Viridiplantae; phylum Streptophyta; class Magnoliopsida; order Myrtales; family Combretaceae; genus Laguncularia; species Laguncularia racemosa. Next base: position 1,364,082 of record JBBMOL010000097.1, on the reverse strand, counting down.
ATGGTTTCTGTCAAAACTAAAAAGATCAATGAATGAATCTCTGGAGACCAAGCTTAGTACTCACATTTCTGGTTACTTTGAGAAGCCATAGATATAAGGTTACCAACATGTGGTTGGAATTTTCTCTTATAATCTCTTAAAAGAGTTAACTATTATGAGTTATCAATCTGATCAATGTATAAGTTAACTTTTCTGCTGTGGGAAGTTGGAATTCCTTAGTCTATTGAGCATCATGGTCATGCAGGCCACAAAAAAAAAGAACAAAATGTTTCATGATGTTTATATCTTTGATGTAAATGTTTTAAGAAAGTCTTATCAAGTTCATAGGAAGTTTGATCATGGAACGATCGAATTTTTTTTCTCCATTTGTAAAAGGGGCCTGTGGCTTCCTTTTTGTACCTAGAAATAGAACATTGATTATTCTAATTGAAGAAGAGTACAAGGACAGATGGATATAACTAAAAGTGCTTGTATGGCTTATCCTCGTTTTCTTTTATTTTATCTGTATTTGTTTGAAACTTTGTATTGGAAAACTATTGGAGCCATATCTTATCGGTTTTGGTTTCAAACCTGTTTTTGGATAAATTGTCTCCTTAGTGTCTTGTTATAATTCTGGTGAAAATAGTGAGTGGTGAATGAAATTGGGAAATGATTATTCACCTATTTCCAAGGCACAAAGTCTAGGTAAAAGTTGATTTATTGGAAAAAGAAAATCTTGGTTTTTGTGAAAAAACCAAAAAAAAAAAAAAAAGAAGGGTAGAAAAGCCTATTTTTATAGGGATGGATTTGTTAAGTACTTCATCTTGTGGTAGGGATATGTAATCTTACTTTCATTTTTTTGGTATCTTGTTTTACCAAATACCCGGTTTGGTGTGGAAATGAAACCAAAAGGTAAATAGTAAACACAACAAACATGCACTACATTGTAACAGCCTGAAAGGTTGGCTGTTGGTGAAGCTAAGTGTGTGTTGTCCGTGGATTATAGCAGACCTCCTGCACAAATAAACTGGTGACTGGTGAGAGAGTCTCTTTGTCAATTGTTGGATGTCAATCAGGGGTTTAAAAATGTCATTCATAAGAATTGGATCTGGTGATCTGGTCATGAAGCATCACCAGGATAATCCTCTGGGATAATCTACAAAAATACAAAGATACTTTAGGAAGCATGTATTATCAATTGATGCACATTACATGAACAAATAGGCATAAGAGGTCTTTTAAAAGCTAGATGTTTTGCATGAAATACAATAAAAAGTGTTGTCATATTGATATTTTATTCATGGTTTTTATTATTTGGTTTCGATTGAACTGATTCTGGTATATGTTGTTTGCTGGATTACAGATCTTGAACAAATACTTCTGGAAGCACAGCATCGATGGCTGCGCCCTGCTGAAATTTGTGAAATTCTTCAAAATTATCAACAATTTCAAATTGCACCAGAGCCTGCAAATATGCCACCTAGTAAGCCTCTTGTCTCACTTTAACTAATTTTTTTTGGGCTGAGCCTTTTGTTTTAAGTTTGAATTGGATATTTGATGGGCAACTTCATCAATCAGTTCCACAAATATATTTAAATAAAACAGACATGGGTATGTAGTGTTCTGCCGTCATCAACTCTTGAAGTCATTGTGTTCTATAAAACCTTATGAGGCTTTCTATTTTGTGTAGGATGCATATGGAGCCACTTTCTTTTTCAATTAGCTATATAGAAAGAGTGTGAATGCTACCTGTGGCTTGCAAGATAAATATGTCCATTTCTTGACTATAAATTGTTCTATGAACACTCAATCCTAGCATTACACTACTTCGGATTATGTATCCTCAGCTTGAATCCTCATTTTCTTCTATACCCATTTCACATCTCAAAGCTAGATCAGAGCAGGTTTTTGCCATTTCATTGTTTATGCTTCCATAAACTGAGAAAATAATCTGATTGCAAGGGTGAGCCGCTATGTCAAAATAATGATAAATTTAAAATTGTACAATCTTTTTTGGGGTAATGTCAAATTTAAATTGTGAAAATTTGAGGATGTCAAAAGAATCATAAATTAGAGGATGTAGTTGGTCAGTCAATATGTCAGAACAACCATAAATGTGATCAATATGTCTAGAGATTAACAAATAAAAACTCAGAAAACAGTAATTTGGCTAATAGATACAACATAGATATTAATAAACATAGATAGTATAGTTGTGCAGGCTTTTTTCTGGATGAGGATAATCATGCGATCTTTTTTAGCATAAATGCAACGGAAGGCATATTGCTATATCTAGAGTTTCTCATAGAATTCTATGCTTGCCTTTTGAAATATAAATGTTGACCATTAACATTCTGCATCCAGGTGGTTCCTTGTTCCTTTTTGATAGAAAGGTTCTCAGATACTTCAGAAAAGATGGTCATAACTGGAGGAAGAAAAAAGATGGAAAAACTGTAAAGGAAGCTCATGAGAGGCTTAAGGTAATAGGAATTTGAAAATTGGTTCTCTATTGTCAGTTCCTTTTTTTCCCATCTTCAAGATTAGATAAACAATCTATGTCTAGCACATTTAAGAAGGAAAATGCATATCTCCAGGCTGGAAGTGTTGATGTCTTGCATTGCTATTATGCCCATGGAGAAGAAAATGAAAATTTTCAGAGACGCAGTTACTGGTTGCTTGAAGAGTGAGTTATCTTTTATGGTTAGAAAGCTATTTCTAGGAGGCTCTATATATTCATCTGCCTGTGCTCTTAATTGTGAAAGTAATTTTTCTCATTCCAAATATTCCAGAAGATGAAGTGCAGCTATATGCTTTGATTTGCTTCCTTTTACTGTCTTCCATAGTCATTTTTATGCTATATCTGAATCATTGATTGTCCGTTCTATACCTACATGCTGGAGCTGACAGGTTGAAGCATGTGGTCAAATTGAGTGATCCACAGTCTCGTTGTATGTAGGAATATAATGGATCATGTGACTCCTATGAGATTGTCAATTCTGAAGTTAATCTTGCTGGGAAAATTACACAAGACAGGACATACGTTTGGGTCCAAGTTCGACTAGAGGGCGAATGATTTACTAGTGTAAAGAGGAAATGAATATAATTAAAAGTAGAGCAAATAGAGGATGTCCTTTATATGTTACTGATGTGACATGTTAAGTGTCAAAGTGGTTGCTAATGTGGCATGTGTCATGTCAGCAGTATTTAATAGAGTTATAATAGTGGCGTAACGATGTCCTCTCTTTATACTACTTTTAGTAACATTTATCTCTTTATACCATTAAAATTTTTATGCTATATTTAAATTTGAACTCAAACTTTCAGCAATGCATTGAAGAACAAATTCATGGTGAAACACCCACTCTTGTTGTGGGTTCACAATATGGTTTTGTGGTACCTGCTAAGTCTTATTCATCCAAAATTTCTGGGAAACTGTCCTTCCAGCATCTGACTTGCTAAAGTAATTTTCTGACTCTCACTACCTTCATGGAAGGTATTTGGGCACTGTTATCCATTCCTTTGCTGTGCAATGTGGATTGGCTGGCTAAACAAGTCAGGAATTCATCCATTGTTGTAATTTCCATGTTCCTCATGCCACCAAGAACATGATATGATTTTTGTTGAGCTAGAATTATATGCCTGATTCATTTGTTTTGACATTTGCATTTCCTTAAATATGGCTGGCTGAGCAGGTGTTGATCCTTCCTGTAGTGTCCTACAACGAGAAGCTTGATTGTTTTCCATGTAATAATTTTCATTATGTTTGCTAAAGGAATTCATTAATGTGTAGTCCCTACCCACCCACACACTTATTTTTAGCAGTTCCTTGCATCATGAGATGGCCATTGGATACCTCCCCAACTCTATCTTGTAAGGAGTGACTTCTGATGTCATCATCCTCTAAGCAAATGAAATTGCAATTGAAAGAGAGGCATAAAACAAATCATTAGGTTGAATGGCTTGGTCTGAATCCTAGTCTTCTCAAGTTTATGTACACACCTCTTTGCAAAAAGACTTTAGATGCTTGGTTAATCATTGATAATAAGTTTAAGATTGAATTACCTGAAATCAATCTCGTAATGGAGTGAGAACATATTGCTTTACTAAATAGAAGTTGACATACCTGGTGTTCCATATGAATTTTGGATTTTTTAAACAACACAACTTTTATTGTGAGCACTTGTTTATCATATATTAGCTTTCTTCTGAAATCAGCGCTTTTTATTTTATTAGAGTGATTTTTGTCTCTTGGATAGAGTAACATGCTTCCTCAGCTTTTTCAAGAGTTTTCTGGAATCATCCTCCTCCTTATATTTCTGATTCATGTTGCAGGGAGCGCTCTAATATTGTTCTAGTCCATTACCTGGAAGTAAAGGTAACATTTTACCTCATTACTTTAATTCACTCTTCTTTTACTAGTTTTGGGTTTTTTATCTTTCCATGATTTGTGAGATGAATGATAAAAAATTTTCAACTGCTTATTAATCACATGAATATGCTACAAGTCCATGAAGGCATGTAAGTTGTTTTCCTGAGATAGATGCAGGAAGAATTGTCTGTAAATGAAGGAAACTATACAGTATTGTTGAAGAAATTCAGATATGGTTTAGTGTAAACATAAAAAAATTGTACTTACATTAGAAAGGTGAGAAATGTTGGACCATGTTAATTTAAAAAAATTACAAAAAGATAACCTGTATTTTGGTACTTCTGCAATCAATTGACCTATGTTTTTCCTTTTAATAAATGCACGATATTTGTTCCTCTTCATTGTGCAATTGTCAAGTACTATGTTAAAATGCCACATGACATGAACGAGAAGTAAAAAACACCAAATCTTGTGTAGAAATCAGAAAACCTAATAATGAACCCCCAAATCCCTCTCTTTTCTTGAGAGTGTGCGTAATTTGGGGTTGCCATGTAGAATTTTAACAGAGCATTTAAAAATTGCACAATGGGGAACCTTCTATCTTTATTTTTGTGTTTTTCTCATGTGGCAAATTTAGCTTATGTGATGATAAGGTCCCTATGATAATTGCGTTAAGACTATTTTTTCTATTAAATAAGGTAACCAGGGTAAATGAGTGATTAAGTTTCAGTTTCACCAAGACCCTATCTAAACTGGCTTTATGTGGATCAACTCCACCCAGTTTTGACTTCATGTGTGTTAATTACTGTTAAGTGCATGGGTTATGAATCCAGTCACTAGCTAATTTACCATGAAATCAATGTTAGGAACGTATTTTGGTCTGTTAACATCTCTTCCTTTATGGGTGGAATCCATGGTGAATGGGCTGTGAATGCTTATTAAGGGGAACACTTTGATCTCTTGAAAGCCCCGTTAAGAGAGAACATTTCAATCTCTTATTTGGAACTGCACTTGTTCATTACGTTATGTGAACACTTATTTATTTAATATTATTATTCCTTTCCCCACATAAATATATAAATATGTCTAACAATATTATCTAAGGATACATAAATATAGAAACAACAAAATAAAGATATTCTCAATATTACTCCCTCTTTGGATGGTGAGCTTACTGCCAAGCTTACACTAGACAAAAGCTTGACCCTTACCTGTCTCATCTATGTCCCTAAACTCCCCACCATCAACCAACTCCAACTACAAGAGCTTCTTGCAGCAGTGCCCTCGAGCGAAGGGCTTGTTGCAATTGAAACACAATCATGGAGCTCAAAATTCCATTATCTTTTCTTGGGTTAAAAGATGCACCACATTTCCCTCAGCAGAAGGATGTGCAGGAAACTGGAAAGCTTGTGCTGCTACTTTATACTACATTTGGCAAGAAAGGAATGCAAGGTGCCTTGGTCTTTAAAAACTCTTAGCTGAAGGAGCTAGGAGAGTCCTTAATTCTGCTAGAAAAAATACATTTGAATATTTTATAATTCCTGGCTATGAGTGTTTCTTCTTGCGGATGTAGTCTAGGTATTTGCACTCTCCTTGTGGTGCACCTACTCTTCCATAGTTTACTATACATTTTTGTAATTATTTACTATCAATGAATTTCTTATCTTATCCCCCATCCCCCACACCACCCCCCAACCCCCCAAAAGAAAAAAAAAAAAGTGCAATTTGTTCACCATTCACCTCCACAGTACTTCCTTCTACCAATAATGCAATATTCTGGCTTCTAGGTGGTGGTTGCCGATTGAGCTGTAACTTTCTCTCATAAATCCAAGACACGTCAATAGCGATAATCAAGTTAAAGGGATTTTGGAGCTTCACATCCTGTATATCCTCAGGTAACCCTAAAGCAATAAGGGTTACCTAAGGCATCATGGTCATGCCTGGTGCATGTGCTGACCAGTTATTCTTCTTGGGTTACTTCATTGTTAGCACTGGGATTGCCCAGTGTATCCCTCCTCAATGCCAGTCTCACTCAACTTTGTCAACCCCTGAAAGGATAGCAAATGATCAGTGAATCAAACCGCATGTGGCAATATTCCTTAAATTTGTCCCCCTATAATGCTAGTTCCTCTTGTTCCACATGGTAGTATTAGATTTGGCCTCTTTCCAGTAAAAAATAAAGACGCTAATCCCAACACTCAGTCCTTTTTTTTCTTCTGGTAATTAAAAGCTGAATAAATTATCTCACAGAAGACTCATCAAAACAACCGAGTTTAATTATTTGTGGTATGATGCTCATTTCTTGCTTCTATGTTTTCAGAACCGAACAAATGTCCATAGAATTAGAGAAGCTGAAGAAGTGATTCCCCGGTCGTATGTCGTAGATGCTGTAGCCAGTGGTGATATAGAAAGTTTCTCATCTAATTTTCAACAAAATGGCTACCAAGTTCACTCACAAACTACAGACACAGCAAGTTCCAACTGTGCTCAGGCCTCAGAATATGAGGATGCTGAATCAGGTACATCTTGATAGAAGTATCCTTTCTTTTTCTCGTTTAAATGCTATTATGTACTGGTTCTTTCTGCAGTTGATTTTCAGTCATGTTTATCTATCAATTTTCGAAATTTCTTTTCTTTTCCTTTTCTCTTAATGTGACTCGATATTTTCTGCAGCTTATAATAATCAACCTATCTCAACAACTCATCCTTTTACTGGGTTGCAACTGACAGGAATTGAGAATGTCAACTCTGGACCTACTGACCCATATTATCCAGTTTCTTATTCAAGTATAGAATTCTCCTAAATTCCTTTCTTCTTGTTTTGAATTCTATCTAATTTTAATTTTAATTCTTACCTCATGTTAAATAATTATCCTTAATTCCTAAATGGATGACATCTCTTATATTTTCTGTGCTTGTAGAAGGTTATCAAGGAGAGTTGTCTGTGAGCCAAGGAATGGATGTTCTCTCTGCAGTCAATATCAGTAAAGATCGTAATGTGGTTGGGTCAACATTTGAAAATCAAAGGCATCTTGATATCCCATATTGGGAGGAACTCTTTAAAAGCTGTACTTCTGGTGGCCAGTCCACACATCTTCAGCCATCTTCCATGACAGAACCTAATGAAGTACTGACTCAGCTTCTTACTACTAATGTTGTTAAGAAGCCAGAGCCTGGAAGTGGACCACAGGTTCAAGATGAATGGCAGGTATGTTGAACTAGCACATGAATAAGTTCTTGAACGGGTGACACTCTTAATTTAAGCACAATCGTTGATTCTGTGATGAGATGGCAAGGGTGGAGATATAGTGTCTACCCTAGTTATTAACAACAAACAGGCACCATACAGAGTGGGAACATTATTTTACAGAACTGAACAAATTTTCATAGAATATTCCTGAAAATTCTCAGAGGATTTTTAATTGGTACTTCTAAGTTAGTGGATGAAGGGATTTTAATACCATGGCTATTGTATATATATGTTTTCTGTGAGAGAAAGTAGACTGATAGCTAGTTGTGGATACAAGTCTAATTATTGGGTTGTTAGTAAATTTGTACTGGACTTAAACATTAATTTACTTCTACCTTTCACATATTAATAAATCGCTGAATCACCTAGAAATTGAAGATCATTGAATTTAAAAAAAAAAAGAAATCTATTTTCCATGATATGTACCTGATAGGTAAAAGCTATAGTATTGAGTCTGCAAAAAGGTATTTCTACAGCTTCTTCTAGATTGAAGAAAGCTTAGAAAGTCTTTCTAAACTATTTGCTGATTTATACTGCAGCAGCATATTAGGCAGATGTCTTTTCCTTTTACATTTATAGGTATAGTTGCACAGTTTTTGGTAAGGGCCTAAGCTGGGATTAGTAAGTTGTTTTTGGCAGCCTTTTCAGTTAGGATGCTACCCCACAGTATACTTGTATAAATGCCAACTTGTAACTGTAAATTATTGGGTGATATATTTTAGCTGCCTTTTTAGTTAGGAAGCTAGTCCACAGCATACTTGTATAAATGCCAACTTGTAACTGTAAATTTGGTGATATACTTTTGCAATAGACAAGTCGTTTATGCTATCAAATTCTGATATGGCTCCTAGATTGACTCATTATTATATGCGTTTACAAAGGAAGGCCACAGATAGATGGTGTTTCTAGAAGTCTCTAAACTAGTCTAGAATATTCTTGAGTTTGTCAGTTTGTAATAGTTAGTTGGTTGTAAGTAGAGTTAGTCAGTTACTAGCCTATAAATAGTGTGATTTTGTAATAATTAGAACTAGATCAGATATTTTCTATCTAAGAGTAGTTGGTTGAGGAGCTCTAAGCTCCTGAGAGACTTCATAGCACAAGGCCATGTACTATTTCCTATTTAAATAAATAAAAGAACCCGAGTTCCCCCCAACAAACAATTTAACTTCCTTGTCCCTTTGTTCAGTAGTAAGGGTTTGTAAATCAGATAAACCTTAGAATTTGCTTTCATGGTGTCAAAGCTGGGAGTCATGAGTTTGAATCCGTTTGCCATCACATTGCCCTATTTAATTGTTCTACCTGATGAGCTATAACCAAAGCCTTGGTCAACAAATAAGGGTGAGTGTTAAAGTAAATACATTAAAGCCACATACATCGACAAACTTAAACTTTTAGATTAAATGGATGTAAATCTAAATTTGATCAAATGTTTTGCTGAAATTGACAACTTATTAAACTTAAATTAAATCCACTACTATCTAATCTAATACTTTAAGCTTGTCGATGGATGCAGGCTTTATATATTTACTTTAATAGGATCTTCCAATTAATATTAACAGTCAAGGTTAAAATAATTGAAAGGATTTGTAAGTAAATATTAGGAATTATCATATCTTGTCAAATGGCTGTTATATTTAATCTTTAAACAAATAATTGTACGGAAAAAAGACTTTTACATGTTAATTGTCTCTCTATATAATATAAATGTTAAAATGGTAATCATCTTCTGTCAAAAGTTTCCTGAAGAGAAGATAACTGATTTGATTTTACTAATGCTGTGTGGACCTTGCCAGGCACATGTAAGCAAGCAAACCATGCAAAATTCTGTCATGGAAAATGGACAATATCTGAAATCAGATCTTGATGATGATGTCGAAGGAAAAGCCAATTACTCTTCTTTAAAGCCCTTCAATAATGCTCTTGTAGCAGATGGTTTGAAAAAGATTGATAGTTTCAATAGGTGGATGAGTAAAGAACTAGAAGATGTAAATGATCTATGTACAAAATCAGCCTCCAGGTCATACTGGGACCCTGTTGATGGTGAAAATGGGGTTGTTGATTCAAGCATCTCTTCCCATGAGCATGAGAGTACGTTTATGCTAAGTCCCTCCCTTGCTCAGGACCAACTCTTCAGCATTGTGGATTTCTCACCAAACTGGGCATATTCAGGTTCTGAAATCAAGGTACTCATTTCATTTCCAAATTTGTTCTTCTTGTCATTATTGGTAATGATCATGATGGGTTTAAACACAGTTTTTGCCTTGGAAATTCTTAGTTGCAAACTCAAGGTCTCAAGCAGGATGTTTTTCTGCGTTATGTAGGTCTTGATAATGGGAAGATTCCTGAAAAGTAGAGAGGAAGCTGAATGCTGCAAATGGTCATGTATGTTTGGAGAAGTAGAAGTTCCTGCAGAAATCGTGGCAGATGGTGTTCTCTGTTGCCATGCACCAGTGCACAAGGCTGGCAGGGTTCCATTCTATGTCACATGCTCTAATAGGTTTGCATGCAGTGAAGTACGGGAATTTGAATTCCGTGTTAACAATTCTCAAGATGTGAATTCTACAGGTGGAAATAAAGTCAATACAATTGAAATTCTTAACACACGGTTTGCAAATTTACTATCTACAAGTTCTTCCTGGTCTGCTAATTCTGAGCTCAGCAACCAGCTTGAGGAGTCCCAGTTAAGCATTAAAATATCATCTTTGCTTAAGAACAATGATGAATGGGATGATATGTTCAGCCTTGTGTCTGGGGAGGAATTTTCTGCTGAGATAATGAAAGAGCAGCTGTTACAAAAGCTATTAAAGGAGAAGCTGCGTGTATGGCTCATAATAAAGGCTGTCGAAGGTGGAAAAGGTGCTAGTGTGTTAGATGAGGGTGGTCTGGGCGTGCTGCACTTTGCAGCAGCTCTTGGGTATGATTGGGCACTGCAGCCAACAATTATTGCTGGTGTGAGTGTTAACTTTCGGGATATTCATGGTTGGACTGCACTCCACTGGGCAGCTTTTTATGGCAGGTAAGCATATTCAAATTTGGTTTTGCATTAATGGAAGTAATTCTTTCGTTTCCTTAATAGCATGTGGTGTGTGGTGCTAGCTATGCTGGCCTTTCATTTATATGACAATTTGATATTGGTTTTCCTCATCCTATTTTATGCAAAATACCTGATAGTAGATTGAGACATTGCTTTTTGATGATTATCAAAACAAGTGAACATCATGGACCGCTCTATTATTATTTGATTGCTTTCTTCATCAAATCAAATAATTATTTCTAAGTGCCCTGTCTCATTTAGGGCAGAGAGTACCTCGAATGAGATTCCTGTAGAATTGTCACATAGTAACATAAATGACATGTTCTCACTTATTCCAGCAAACTAATTGGTTGACCTTTATTATTTATCAGGGAACGGACTGTGGCTACCTTGATAGCTCTTGATGCTGCACCTGGTTTATTAACTGATCCAACTCCAAAATACCCATCTGGCAGAACTCCGGCAGACCTAGCTTCTGCAAATCAACACAAAGGAATCGCAGGTTATCTTGCAGAGTGTGCTTTAAGTTCCCACCTGGAATCAATTGATCTTAATGGCAGGAATGGTGATGGTGGGTCCAATGTGGATAAAGTAGTACAAAATATTTCAGAAAGGCATCCAGTTTCTGCAGGGGATGGAGACTTGCCAAGTGGTCTCTCACTGAAAGACTCGCTGGCTGCTGTTTGTAATGCTACCCAGGCTGCTGCTCGCATCCATCAAATCTTTAGGATTCAGTCCTTTCAAAGAAAGCAGTTAAAAAACTTGGGCGATGATGAACTTGATAATTCTGATGAACGTGCTCTTTCACTTCTTGCGGTTAAGACACATAAGCCAGCACAAATGGATGAGCCTGCGCATGCTGCTGCTGTTAGAATACAAAATAAATTCCGTGGATGGAAGTGCAGAAAAGAATTTTTGACTACTAGGCAGCATATTGTCAGAATTCAGGTACATGGTTTGCTAATTTTCTTTGTGAATTCTTCTTCTTGTATTGCATCTATATGATATATAAGCTTTGTTATATTTGTCTTTTAGAGCTCTGACTCAACATTCAAAAGAAATCCTCAGAAGGTTCTGAATCTTTGATAATAATGACAGGCCCATTTTAGAGGACACCAGGTGAGGAAAAACCACCCGAAGATAGTGTGGTCTGTAGGAATTGTGGAAAAGATTATTTTGCGATGGAGGCGGAAAGGAAGTGGTCTTCGTGGATTCAAACGAGAACCTCTTAATGAGTCCTCAAGCATGGAGGGTACCTCCTCAAAGGATGACGATGACGATTTCCTTAAAGAAGGTCGAAAGCAGACAGAGGTGAGATTCAAAAAGGCTCTTGATAGGGTGAAATCCATGGTCCAATATCCAGAGGCAAGAGATCAATACCGTAGACTGTTGAATGTCGTAAATGAGATCCAAGAAACCCAGGTAATTGACCTGTTTTACTATAAGATACACTTTTAATCTGCTTAGGATCCACATTTATTGTTATATGATGGAACAAAAGTTGCATGGTTTGGATGATTCATCTATATGGTGATTTTTTTATTCATTTTTTGACAAACACAATAATAGGACGTTCATACTGGAAAGTAGAGTGGCACGATTATCCTATTGTCAAAAAACGGTAGACAGACCACACACAAGGATTACCTATCTTTTTTTATGCTCTTTATTCTTGTGTACTAAAGATATCACGGTTCAATGATCAAACCAACAGTTGCTTCTCATGTTGGAGTAAATTTTGTTGTTACACCGAAATTCGGTAGCCTTTTTCTCTATATATATATGTACATTTTTGTTTTTGGCTTATATACTGCTCTACGTTTAATCAGAAAATTTGTTTGAAAATATGTAGACTAGTTCAATTGGATTACAACCAAATTTTTCAGCCATTGAAGCTGAGAATTTTACGTCGTCATTATGGCGTTGAGCTTTAGTGTTTAAGATCTATCCTGACTCGGTCGTTGCCTTTGGGTTGCAGGCAAAGCGCGAGAATGCTCTTGATTGTTCTGAAGGCGCACAGGTTTTCACTGATGATCTTATTGACATCGAAGATCTGTTTGATGAGGAAATGTTAATGTCTGTGACATAGTGAACAATTGTAGTATCGTTTGATGAGGAAATGTTAATGTCTATGACATAGTGAACAATTGTAGTATCTTAGTCACCTTAATCTGTAGCTTAGCTGTAAGTTAACTGGAAAAAAAATTAAAAATAAAGAATTATTAGGTTTTGTATCGACTATCGTACACTTCTGTAATCTAATGATATGACCTGGTTTGAACCACCTTCTTCTTATTGTAATCATCGAGGAGAATAAAGTATAATTGCTTTTTTTTTTTTTTTTTTTTTTTCATGTTGTTTGTTTTCCATCCTTAATGATTGGTGGATAATAAGGAATATTTCATAGTTTTAATGAGGGCATTCAATTTAAGGGCAATTGCACTTTGATCCCCAAACGTAGAAGCCTTAAGAAGTAATTCTCTTTTCCAAAAAGAAGTGCATAAACTAGTAAGCTATTTGTGGTATGCTCATTGCTTAGCTTGAGTTTGAATTAAAAACAATTGAGTGGAATTTGTATTCAATAGCTTGTTTAATTAAGTTTGAGCTCCAAACTATTTAGTTTGGCAAGTGCAAATTCAATTGTGAATCAAATTCAAATTAAATTCGAGCTTCCATATGATTTTTATTAAAGAAATATGATTTTTTCGGGATAAATTATACTAGGTGAGCTGAATCAAACCAACCCTCATCCTTCATGTGCCACTTAATACGAAGTTTGACCGTAGAGAGTTAAACTCCATAAAATTTGAAAGTTTTTTAAATTGAACTTAAGTTTGATCTCAATGTTGCATCTCAATTCAATTAATATAGAGAGAAAAACAGGTGTTAATATTACATTTGTTTGTACAAGATAACTATCTTATTATGATATTGGTAGCTATTTCATCATTAGAATGTACTTAAGACAAGATATTTGAGAAGAAGTAGTTTTAATTCTTGTAATCTGCTTAAGGAAGTTCTTAATCTCTGTTTGATAAGATATTATTGTAAGTATTATTCAATGATGAAGATTGAGAAAATAAACGAAGGCAAGAACTTCTAAATTCTAATAAGATTAATGCTATATTCTACTGGCCAATGGTGTCCGAGATAATATTTTGGGTCCATTGCTATGCATTTGGTTATTTTTGTTTAACGTGTATTTACCTTTTCTATTTTAAAATCAAGTGCTCTAAACCCTAATTTAAAAAAAAAATTAATCTTAGTTTATTATTTTACTCTTACATAAAATTAAAAAAAAAAACCTCTTAAAACCAATATATATCAATCAACAATAAAATAATCATATAAATTCTCAAAGCATTTTTTTTCCAAAGATTTTAGATCCATACACACAAATTAAAAGATAATATATTAAATATTAAACAAATATAAAATGTATTTACAATTTATCCAAATATTTTATCATCTGCATTAAAAATTTTCTATTTTTCATTAAATTTTATTAATAACTACTACCTAGCATGTATTAATTGATTTAACGGAAAGATTTAAATAAATTGCAGATTGAATTTTAAGTATTCTGAAAATTGGAGGAGTGAATAGAAAATTGAATTTAATCACAAAACTTCTTCCTCTGTCATTTGTCTTGTTTTTTTATTGCATCAAAAGAACCCAAAAGAACTTCTTTATCTGCTTGAAGTCTTGAGCTGCTTCTCTCCCTTTCTCACTGTCTCCCTTATCTTCATGCTCTTCTCTTCCGCGGCTCTGCTCGAACCAACACAAACTCAAAATGCTGTCTTTCTCCATATCTTCTCCAGCAGCCACTCTCTCTCTCCCTCCAAAACTTACTCTGTCTAGCTCCTCCTTTTCAGGCACCAAACTTCGCCACCCTCAACTTAAACTTCCCATTACGTCGTCGTCTGGAAAAGGAGCTTCTTCTGCTATCATGATGGCCAAAAGAGAAGAGGAAATGAAAGAAATTAGGGCTTTAACTACTGAGCAAATCAATGAGGAAGTCATTGATTTGAAAGGCGAACTGTTTATGCTGAGGTTGCAGAAATCTGCCAGGAATGAGTTCAAATCCAGTGAGTTTCGCCGAATGCGCACAAGGGTATTCTCGCTTTCTTCGAGTTCGTTTCCTTTTTGTTGTTTCTGAAAATGGGTTCTCATAATATCGTGGCTTTAATGTAAATTTATTGGCTGAATCGTTCTAAACTTATGTTCTTGTGAGAGGGAAAAAAAAAAAGTCTGTGTTTAGTGCAGTGTCTTTTCCCATAATTTTAGTAAGAAAGATGATAATTCAAGTGTTTCAATTGGAGTTGTATTTATTGCCATAGAAATCCGATTTGCCACACGCAATCTACCAATAAGGAAAAAACGAAAATGATGTAATTTAAATGCTTGATATCGAAACATATAAGAGATGGCCTTTGTTGGGATATTTATGATATGGAAGTCCTGAATTGCGAGGGAACGATGGAATCTAATGGCCATGTTCTTCTGAGGCCACTGCTGTCCGTTTGGTATAGAGATGGAAGGACATGGGAACTTTGTGTCTTTTATTCTGAATAAAGTGACTTGAAGTCCTGTTTCTGTCTGTAGGTTTGTCATTTCTTAGGGGGTTGATAATGTTGACCTGCTGTAAATCTAGTTCAATACTTATATCATTATGCTCTTTTGTTAGGCTACCTTTTTATGTTTTTATTTATGCATATAAAGCAAGAGTGGTTTGTGTATAGATTTCTCAGTTACTCATGGAAAATCTCAATTCTCATACTTCTGTCCTGTGGGATTGACAAATCAATTAATGAAAGGGAAAAATTGATATTGCAGTGGTGTATACTTTTCCCATATTTCCATATGATTTGAGAACCCCTAGTTTACGTGTTACCTATGCAGCTTTGAGGCAATTTTGGTGGGTTTGATAAATGCCTTTTTATCTGTCGCAATATGTTAGACCTTTGACATTTAAACAAGAGGACCAAAAAAAAAAAAAAAAGAAAAAAAACTAAATTAGAACAGTTTTAGTAGCTCATAGCTGGAAGGGATATGTGGCTGCAATGCTTTTTGGAGTTTTAGAGGTGCGAGAAGACTTAGATTTTTTCATTGTGGGTAATCTTTATTAATCAATCTTATCCACAATGCCAATTATTTGACAAGTTCTGCAGGAAGTAGTCTTGGTCCTTAGATTGCTTGTGTCCCATGTAAGTTTTAAATGGACAGCCAAGGATAAAGAGAGTAATTTGATGCAAGTTAATATGTTATTGATCTTCTTGGCAAGGTTCAATGTCAGATTGAAGGTTTAGAACTTCAACAAAGAGTTGTTACAACTGCTGCAGTGTATATAATAGTTTTCTTTTTTTGGCTAAAGTGCAGTGAATATAAAAGTTGATGTGTCTTTTCCTTTATTCTTTCACAAATTTTGTTGTTGATATATGATCTTGAATTTTTTATGTAGCAATGAGTTTCATGGTGTAGCCTTACTTTGCTTGTTTGGCATTAAAATTTATGAGTTGTATCAGGAAATTCCCTTTCTCCTGCAGAAATATATTGCATGTGTCTTTGCAAGTAATTTTGATATGGGTTAGCACATCGTCAAAATGATACTGTCACACTTTTTAAGGATATAAGGTAGAACAATACACTGGTGTACTACTTATATTTGTCTATGCAAAATAATCATTAATAGAAAAAAGTTGTTAGGAACAGCTTTGATCTCATCTGTTAGGATGATTCTAAGCGTTTACAATACTATGTGTTGCTTGCACTCATCAATACCCAAGATAGTTTGTTGCTGCGCTATGTTGTTCTTACTTTTTGGATGGACTTCGGTTTTCCTTCAAGACATTCACTATAAAACTATCTAAAATAAATATCTTTGAAATGGTTTTTGCTGTATATTAATTTAATCTAAACAAAATTGAATATAAACCTTGTGGGATAGTTGGTGTGACTATAGGCTTCATTTATATCTCTACCATCTACATTCTTCTTATTAGCTTTCACCAAAACTAAACTCTCTGGAGTGAAGTTCCCCTATCTTATGGATGTATCAGATCTACATTTGTACCACTAAGAAGCATTTTTAACACTCTTTTAGCAATGTGTAACATACATGCCTGTTTTGAATCATTACTAGGTTGCTCGTATGCTAACTATCAAACGTGAAAGAGAGATTGAGGAAGGAATCGGCAAGAGATTATCAAGAAAGCTTGACCGACGGTGGAAGAAGAGCATTGTTGTAAGGCCACCACCGTCCTTGAAGAAGCTGCGAGAGGAAGAGGCAGCAGCAGAGGCTGAAAAGTCTGCATGAGCTGTTCTAGATGTAACCTGAATTTATATGTTGTTTTCTTAGTAGGGCTTAAAGGATTTTCGGATGATTTCTGTTTATATTTTTTATATTGCAAGACATTTCACTTCTTTACACAATTCTTTTCTATGATTAAACAGTGGGATTTCAAGTAATCTGCAAACTTAATGTAATAGCCCATGGTTCGTTCTTGTAATTTTAGCACTGAACAAAATCTCTCAAATGAAGGTCATACTGAGCTGTGAAGCCTGCAGTTATTGTGCTGCTGTCTGATGAACCTTGTATCTACGTAATACTTTCAAAAATGTGGGAATAGTACAATAATCATTTCAGGCTCTCATCCAGTTTGGACACCAGTTCGAAATCCTACCAATACCAAAGTGATAAAATAAAACGCATGCATGTAAATATCAGATATAAAAGATGCTTGTTTTCTTCTTTCTTCAATTACCTTATATGGTTAATACTATATCTTCGGAGTAATGCATATGAAAATATTGTTTGGTTTCTCTTCTTTTGAACCATGAGTGACTTCAGCCTTTAGTCTTCTGAGAATTGCATGTGCAGAAGAAGTTGCATTATTTAGCCCATGAGCAACCCCCAGCCGGGGACAACATGGGCAAACCTAGAGTTCTGTATAGACATACCGTATGTTCCCAAAAAAAAAAAGAAAATCTTAAAAAGCTTTCTTCAAAAAAAAAAACAATTTGGCTAAATAGGGTAGTCAAAAGGAAATTCAATCTCATCATGAAATCTTCAGCAGGATTATACTGCGAAAAATGTTTGTTCAAGATAAAATAGTAAAATTAAAAGAAAATTATATCATTGCTCGTTTTAATTTCTTAAAATCTAATTATCCAGAAAGAGAAGTCAAATTACAAAAACTGGGTGCTCCTCTCTTGTTTTCACAAGTTTATAATGCTGAAAAAACTACGAGTTGAACTCCATAGCTCACAGTATCCAAAATCATGGAGCCAAGCTAAAGAAAGATAACACTTTAAGATGACAAAAAGTATAATGATTTTTGTCCACTTTATTTATCTAAATTATTAAATTAGGCTTGCTTTCGTTAGAAGAAAACAAGTTAACTACAGGGCAGTTGTGCATAGTTATAATTTAAAGTTTATAAGCTTTTATGTAATTTCATAATTTAGAATTTTAAGAGAAAAAACATTTTTCCTGTAAAGAAATTAAATACTTTGGTCCATATGTTTTAATAAAAAATACTTGTTAGTGCAAAATGATTTTACTACATTAGAAATAATAAAGGATACTGATAATTACCATATCATGTTATTAACAGTTTAATGGTGCAATAAAAGCCAGATAAAAAATATAACTAAATAAATGAATAAAATTGGCCAAAATAAAAAAGAAAAGGAAAAAGAAAGGGGAAAATAGGAAGAGCCCCAAAATTCACCAACATAAGCATACACAAAAAAGAAGAAGTGGGGAGCAGGTACATGCTCATTGACCATGGAAGAAGAAGAAGCTCTTTCAACTTCTCCCCAAAACCCTAAGACTAACCCTAATTTTCCCAACAACAAGAAGCATTTAGCAATGCTCCAACGTCTTTCCAATCGCCAAACCCAGATCAACAAATCCTCTGACCAATCATCCTCGGAATCCTCTGCCTCTTTTCTTTCCCTCTTCTCCCAATCGAAAACGTCCATTGAAAACCAACTCCAAGCCTCTCGAAGCCTCACCAATGATCCATCTAAATTAAAACCCCATTTCGATTCAATCTCTCTCTCCATTTCCGACCTCGAAAAGCTCCTCGCCGAAAACTCCTACTTTTTACCCTCTTACGAACTCCGATCCTCTCTAAAAACCATCTCCGATTTGAAGCAAACATTGGAAAATCTCAATGCCGAACTAATCCCAAGGAAGAAATTCTCCTTTAAAACCAAACCTCTAAAGAAAGAACCAGCTAACGTAGTTCAAAATAAGCCCGAAGATGAATCGTCTCGAAACCCCACTGTCATGTCAAATTATACATTGCCCGATTTGGAAGGGTTCAGGAATTGTGTTGGGGAGATGTTGGTTAGGGATTTTAGGGGATTGGAGATTGGAGAATTTACATTATCGGGTCTCGAGTCATGTGAGATTAGATTAATTGGTTCTGTGAGGACTATTTTTATTCATAAGCTGAGGAAATGTAGGATTCATTCGGGGCCGGTATTGGGTTCAATTTTGATCGAGGGGGCGGAGGATTGTGTTTTTGTATTGGCGTCGCATCAGATCAGGATTCATAATGTGGAAAGGAGTGATTTTTATTTGAGAGTACGCAGTCGGCCAATTATTGAAGATTGTTCTAGCGTGAGATTTGCACCATATTGTTTGAGGTATGATGGGATAGAGGATGATCTTCGGAATGCCAGTTTGGATGAGGAAAGTGGGAATTGGGCCAATGTGGATGATTTTAAGTGGCTTAGGGCTGTTCAGTCCCCAAATTGGTCGGTTTTGCCTGATAGTGAGCGCGTTGAGGTTGTTGACATTTCAAATTCGTGTAGTTGAGGTCTATGTGGTAATGAGGATTTTTAGTAGATGACTGGGATCAATGCACTTTGAAGTTGAAGGTGTGCTTGTTTTGAACTTGGGTACGATTATATGGATGTCTTTTCTACAAAGATTAATCTGTATGTGTAATTTCTATAATTGCTGGAACTGGATGTGCTTGTTTGAATTATTCCTGGATTCTGACAAGCAAGCGTTTTGAAGGAGAGGAGATTGCGGCAACCTTGTTCAATTGAATTTTGGTAGCATGTTGAGTTTTCTAGGGATGATTAGCTCTTGAGTGGTCCATCGGAATTTGTTTTCATTGTGGACAAAATTGCTTCTGATTCATCCAGTATATTATTGTCATTTGAAAGGAGATTTAGTATGTAACTTGTCTGCTTTTAGTTGGATGGAGAAGGCTGGGATTACTCAATTCAAGTCCAGTGAGTTTCGCTGAATGTGCAAAAGGGTATTCTCGCTTTCTTTGAATTCGTTTCTTTTTTGGTGTTTCTGAAAATGGGTTTTCATTACATCCTGGGTTAAATGTAAATTTGTTGGTTGAATTGTTCGAAACTTAAGTTCTTTTGAGTGAAAAAACTGTTAATTTGAAGTATTCTGTGTTTAGTTCAGTGTCTTTCCATAGTTTTAGTAAGAAAAGTGTTCTAGTGTTTCAATTGGATTTGTATCCATAGTCATAGAAATCTGACTTACAACACGATTTATTGACAAGAAAAAATGTATATGATGTAATTTAAATGCTTGGTATGGAAACATATGAAAATGTCTTTGTTGGGAATAGTTATGATCTAGAAGACCTGAACTATTGTGAGGGAACAATGAAATATAATGTTTGTTCTTTGAGGCTACTACTGTCTATTCGGTATAGAGAGGGGAACTTTGTGTTTTGTGTTCCGATTAAAGTGACTTGAAATCCTGGATGTCTGTCGGTTTTACATTTCTTAAGGGCTCGATAGTGGTGACCTGCTCTATTTTTAGTTTAATACTTAATATCATTTTGCTTCTTTTTTCAGGCTACCTTTTATATATATATATATATATATATATAGCGGGAGTGGTGCTTGTGTATAGATTTCTTATTTACGCATGGAAGATCTTGATTCTCGTACTTTTTATCCTGTGGGATTGACTGTGGGATTGACAAATCAATAGGGTGAAATTGATCTTGCATTTTTTCCATAATTTCATTTGATTTGCAAAGCCCCTTAGTTTACGTGATCCTGATGCAGCTTTGAGGCAATGTTGGCGGGTTGATATATTTTTTTGGATAAATAATTAATTTTATTTCTTCAAAATGTTATACAACTATAAAGATACGAGAAAGTTTACAATATGATATCATAAGGAAAAACAAAGACATGGCAAATAACTTTGAAGGTTATATTATGATTGTGTATGCTCTAATTTGATTCGCTATGGGATATGGGTTCGAGAGGATATCCCTTAAATGCATTGTGTTACGTGTTCATCTAAACTGCTGCTGCTAATCCTGCCCTCCAAGCTAGTCACATAGGAGATGATGAGCTGGCTGTAGTAATTAGTGAAGTAGTTACACCCAGCTAGTTTCTGAAGGAAGACGGGCATTGTAGGTGGTCACAAACGAAATTTCAAATCAGGGATGAGTAGCTGAACTTGAAAAATAGGTTAGTATGATCTTCTAGTGCTTGATGGCATTGATGGCAAAGGAGGCAAGTGCCTTTTCGTTTCTCGCAACATGATAGATCTTTTGACAACTTAAGAAGAGGGCCTTAGAGGAAGAACTCTTCTAATACTAGGGATTCCGCAATGCCAAACGTGAAAGAGAGATAGAGGACGGAATCGGCAAGGGATTATCAAGAAAGCTTGGCCGACAGTGGAAGAGGATTTATTAAAATGTACTCAATTGACCAATAAGTGTTTTCCATCTTATCTTATGGAGATAGTAAATTTAATATGTAAAAGTTAAATAAGATATGACACTTAGCAAATCTAAATCTAAACTTTAGATGTAAAATTTGACAATTAAAGATTTAATTAATATAGTATTTACCGATTTTAGACTTTAGATATGTAAAAGTTAATTAAGGTATGATACTTAGCAAATCTAAATTTTAGATATAAAATTTGATAACTAAATATTTAATTAGTATGGTATTTACCAATTTCAGACTTTAGATGTAAAATTAAAAATACACTAAATTTATGTAGTGATTTTAAGACAATCCCATTTCAATAGCAAAAATTAATCTCGTAAAATTTTGAACTATTCAGTCACAAAATCATTCCCTAAATTCATGATTGCACTCTTGGAACTACCGTGGACGCATGATCCGACAATTCACATTGATTGGACATGTCCAAGTCCAACTGCCATTCCTATGTTAAGAACTCCTAGGCCATCCTATGACACACAGCATAAACAATTTTTCCCTTTCAATCACCTTTTCACCTTGTGATTCTTTGCTCACAGAAATCTAATCCACAGCATTTGGGTCGATGCTTACAATAATCATTGACCACTATGGACAACCTGAAATTTCTAGAAGTGATATATCATAACATAGACTCCTTATCTTGTACAATATGGTCCTAGTGCCTATCCAAATCATATCCTTAAATATACAGTCTAACTCACCTGTTAATGAAAGAATACGAGGATAAAAAAAAGGAGTTTAAAATTCATCTGGGCACTTAGGTTAACTTATATTATGTGATATAGATTATGGCTAAAATATGAATCAAATGGAAAATATAGAAGCAGGATGAAGCTATGCCTAACACGTTTAATTGATTAGGAATGTATCAAACTAAAGATCGATAGATGAACAAACATCAATCGAATGAAATCTAATGATATATATTTTTAATAAATTTTTCTTTGTATAATTTAGTCAAATTTTGTTTTGACTTGTTCCCTACTCATATTGGGATGTGTACATAGCAACAATAGGGTTTCGCGATATAACATATTTGTATTTCACTTCATTTGATATTGTGTATCTTATTGCTCTGCTCACTATGGTTATTTACCTTACCCTCATTTGAAAATTCCCACGTAACTCTTTTCTCTTTTCCTCTTCTCTTTACTATTTTTGTTGCTACTTCTCCTAGCGTCTACACAACATAGCGAGTATTTAGTCGAAAGGCAATGGTTGCAATGTTTACATAAACTCCTGACACGATTCTATACCATGTTATAACTTTGATACCTATCCTACCTCAATAATCTAAGATTGATTATTTTTTATAAGGTATCCTTGCAAGATGATCATGACAAACACATGCACTCTCATATCATGAGAAAGTTGGTTTCTTATTAGAAAATCGAATTTCACAAAAATACTTGCTTTCCCTGGACATTATTTACCGACAATAATCACTATACGCATAGGGGAAAAATTCAACAAAACAATGATGGCCTTGAAGTGAAATTTTGCTATGTTTTAGAGCTGATACTATGGAAGCATTGCTGAGAATTGAAACTCGTGCTCAACCTCGTACGTTCTCTACATGGATTCCATATCCTTGTCCTTCGTGTATGAGTCAGTATCCAGGCCACGCACCGGGGACATTTTTTCACGAAACTCCTCTTCGACATGACCAGCTGCTAGAGCTCCACCTAGATCACTCACGTTGCCATAAATAAGTACCACGATGCCAGCTACCGCACTGCAAAACGCCACTCCAAAGGACTTGTTTATGCTGGTAGGTACAGCCACTGCTATGGTGAAACCGACAGACATTCCTAGACTGCTCACCCATGAGTACCAAACAGAGAATGCACCTTCCTTTCCTGGTGGTGAACAATCCAACACTAGTACCCTCCCAAAAGCATGGAGAATTCCTGTCGCTGCACTTTGGACAGCAGCGAAAAATAATATGTGATGTTTTTGCCAAGTTTCTCCTCGGAAGTAGAATCCTGATCCTGCTGTAACCAATGAGAGGAGGAAACCCAAGAGCTTCATTTTCACTGAATTTGTTTTCAGGACATGTTGAAGGGGATGTACAAGTGGCAGAACAACTAATGGGAAAATAAAGTAAATCAGCCAGAAAAATAGCAAGACATTTGTTTTTATGCACAGTTGGCCTACTAAAAAGATCACTCCCCCTGTGAAAATGCACATCGTGGTGAACGATGAGAGGAAAACTCCTACAAGGCTTCCAATAGCATGAGGACAGTTGAAAATTGACAGGGCATGCACGTGGGAAGCTGGAGGTGAGGATGCACCGAATCGGGGTGCAATGACAACATGGAGAATTCCTGCAAGCCAGATGATGCCACTGAAGATTGAAACGACCCATAGATTAACTATATTTGCCTTTCCCTGAAGCATATGGTAAGTGAAAGTAGAAATTAAGGCTGAACCTATTCCTCCAGCAGCAGTGCCATAAAGGGATAGCCAAGCAGATATTCCTCTCCTATTATGGAATTGATTCTTTTGGATCTTTGTTCCACTGAAGCCACGGATCATGAGGCCCAGATGACGGGTGTGTGAAGCAACTGCTATCGTGTGTGCAACTATGATTGCTGTAACATAGGGAGGGAAAATCCATTGAGTGTGGAAAAAACCTGCCGGAAAGCAGGAGATTGCACCAATAAGTGTGGCAACTCCTGCAATCAGTTGCTGGTTTCGACCGTGGTCTAAATGAGCCGAAAGGAAGCTGAGGACTGGAGCAGATATTACTACGCCTATGACCCAGGAAGCTGAAACTAACTCTAGAGGAGATAGCTTCACTTGGCCAACAACAACTGATTTTTGTGTCAATTCTTCATACCTGCCACAAAGTTAGAAGAAATGAGTTCTCTCTTTTTTGCTTTCCCTTAACCTGATGTCTGCTTATTTTATATTGACAAGAGAATAAGCAAAAAAGCATCTTAATGAAAACAAAAAATCTGGTTGAAAAGAGAAGGTGTTTATTTCACGAAGATTGTTTGCAGATGTATGAAATACTCTCAAAAAGCTGCAATTACTAGTGGTTTTCAGCGGTGACAGTTGGAGGTAAAGATAATAGTAGATGGTGATTCACCGTCACGGAAAATGCTAGTGGACATTCATAAAAAATGACTTCGATTTTTTGAAAGATAGAATCATTTTCCTTCCTTTCCGCTCATGATTTCCGTCGTTAATAAGCATCACCATTAAAGACCGGTTCTATCATTGTCTAGCCTCTTTACTTTATGCTAAAAACCACTAGTACCTATAACATCCAAAGATTACTACAAAAATATTTGATAATTGTGAAGTTTTGAGTATGATAAATATCGGAGAATGTCTGGAAGAGTATTTGAGCACTTCTTTAAAGAGAAGTTCCTAGTTGCGAGGGATATGCCCAACCATGTTGACATTTGGTGTTTCAGTTCATGTGCATTCAACATCTATTGCATTTTATATAATCTATTGTCTTTCAGAAGATCTGAAATCAAATACTTAAGAGTTTAGACATAGCGGAAAGCCAAAAATACTTAACAGTCTCATTTCCTTCTCCCAGCAAGGCAATCCTTTGTAGCTCCTATGCCATCCCAGACGAGGCTCAACTGGCTGTTTCGAAGAATCAATTTGGCTTATGATAAGGAGAAAACGATGGGAATCAATGCAGTTTGAATGAAGTATGAGCAAAGTCCATAAAAGTACCATGCCAACACTTCCATTTTAGAAGGTTTCTCTTCATACCCTGTATGCTCCCTGTACACCTCTCTTGCTCTCTCAATCTTTGTTCCAGTGCAGTGTATGTCAGGTGTTTCTGAAGCCATTTCCTTGCCTTTCTGTGTCTCCTTGTTTCTGGTTTCAACATCAGTACTAGATATTTCTGCCATATTCGCTTACTAGGACAAGGCACAGAATGTGCTTAATATTTCCTTTAAAAGAATTTATAGAAGTTACGTCAAGATTAGGATTGTTATGTTTGGGATGTGGTCTCTCGAGTGTGAAAATAGCCAGCTGGAGTGAAATCATCGAGAGCTAGACCAACCTTGGTTTCTTCGTCTATGAGATTAATGGGTATGTTAAGGATTATTCTTATCGAAGCTGGTATAAAGTGGAAAGATGCCGTACATTACCTATGTGCACTTCAAGACATTTATTTTCGGTACAACAATATTCATGATCTCTTCCGAAAGTTGTATTTGTCCTTCCATGTACTAAATTGATGTTGACCATCGTTAAAAAAGTAAATCATTGGACTACTACTTCTTGTAATTGTCAAGGCAGAACACTGCGCATTTGTCATCTTGTGATTGTCTTTATTTTTCCATAAGTCTACATAGAAAAAGAAAAAGGAAAAAAAGTAACCTTAGCGTGGACCTACTATAGAGAATTTTAATTTAGTAAATTTAGAGAATTAATCACACTTTGGGGTTGACAAATCAATTAACAATAGGATGAAATTGCTATCGCAGTGGTGTACATTTTTTTCCATAATTTCATATGATGCGCATTATCGATGCAGCTTCGAGGCAATGTTGATGGGTTGACAAATAAAATAAGGACCTATGGAGAGCTCTATTATGCTTAATTAGCAATCATCTATGAGAAGATCCAAGAGAGAAATGCAACAACAAATAGTAAATAGGCTTATACTGATTCTCACAATGTCTCCATTTTGATTTATATATACATAAACATCATTCAGAAACATTGGTTTGAAGAGAATTGGGGTCTCCAATAGTGGAATCAGGTGAAAAATTAAATTTCAAAATTTTTGTAAGCGAGGCAATTGGCTTAACTTCCTTTTTTGGAGCTAGATGCGGATCGACAATACACCTGCCAGTGAAGAGGTTTTCTTCGGATGGTCCTGTCTCCTCATAGACTAGCGGAGAGGTATCTGCACAAAACAAAGACATTATGAAACAATCTGTAAAACCAGCAATGCAGTATCATAGCGACAAATCTATTACTCTGCAAGTGAATGCATGGCATGGTAAGTGTCTCCGAAGCATCTACCTTTCTCCACATAGCAAAACATGCAAGAGTTGGAAGTATAGCATAAAAAAAGAAAGATTTATAGTTATCCCAAAAAAAAAAAAGAAAAGAAAAAGAAAAAGAAAGATCTACATCTATGAAGCAACTATGATATTAGTAGGGGAATCCTCTGAGAAAGGGTGACAATACCATTTGAAAATCTAAATAAATAAATAAATTAGTCTGGCCAAAAGTAACTTGGCAAATGTCATAGCAAATATACCTTCAAACTTGTGTCCAAACCAGTGTTTTCATGGCTGCATTTTACTTGAAGAACGCATTTCAAACTTGCATTTTGATTAAAATGGATCTTCCCATTGCCATACTTCCACATATGTTGGAAGACAGAAGTTCCCTTTTACCAATTCATCACAACAAGAAGAAAAAAGAAGTGCAGAGTTGCATAACTTGGGAGGAAGAGCAATGAAGATGATTTGATAACAGGATTATCCATGGACTCGTAATATTCCCATACACAAAGAAAGACAAGAAGATAATCTAAATGAATAAAAAAAAAAGAATATTTCCTTGCTGTACTACTCCAAGTCAGGGGAAGAAATGAGTGCTTACCACTCTCTTTAAAGATAATGCATGTGCCAATGGTTTCTTCATAATGCCCTATCTGCCAGAAAACAGAGTAGGAAGACTTAATTAAGTAAAAGGAGCTTTATAAAAAGTGAACTAGTGAGGGGCAAAAACCAACAGCTAATAACCTTTCAACAGTTAACAGCCTTTCAGGTTTTGTGCATTGATAATTCCATTTAAAAGCAAAAAGTGTGCTACAAGCAAATTCAGATTAATGCACAAAACTCTTGGCTAATATAGTTAGAAGGACCTACATCTGCTGTGGAGAAATGGGAAATCCTCATATTACAGTTAAAAGGAACTTGCACCATATTTCATCAATTTGCAAAGCAGAACATCAAGATATTGCTATTTCTGAAGTTAAACATGATATTCCCAGGTCATATAAAGTGCAACTCCTCTTCAACAACCAATAAAATGCCACCTTTGAGGGCATCCTAGCACTGTAGATACTAAATTAGTTTCCTTGGCAGATATTATGCATACTCTATCAAGCAAAGTACTGTGAACTTGGTATTAAATGACTAGACTTTCTCTTGGGATAACCACACCCTAGTTAAGGGCTGTTGCCTATATTATGAGATTGTCATGAAAACAATTTTAACATGTCAATCGCAAACACAAATCTAGTAAGTTAGGTAGAGAGAGAAATGCAATATAGGAACATAATTTACTTGCCCAAAAAAACTGACTTAAAAAAACTAACATAACTAAATACTCTTCTGCTATAATTGACTAGCTTCACTCTGCTCCGTTTGGTTCCCAAAAAAAGGACTTAAAAAGAAACCAGAGATAAGCCTGTGGGACTTGCATCTCTTTGTAATGTGGCCCCTAAAGTATAAATTTGTGCAATTAAGCTCCTGGACTTCCAAATTTATGTAATAGAGCCATTAAACTCTTCCAATGCGCCAAGTGGCACTAAAATTGAAACAGCATCAAGTGACTTCATCAAATGGCCATTATCTCTAATCTGACACTGAATCTTATTTAAACATGATTTTCAACATAGAAAAATTAAAAAACAACACATAAGATTCCAAACTTCCAGCCACAAAGGCAGTGCAAAGAGCCAAAGAAAAGCAGGGTGACAGTGTTTATTTTTCTTAATAGGTGCATAACATCATTAATCGCTTACAGCAGAGATTGCAATAGAAATTTTGGTGCAGCATGTTGCATGCCTCAAAGGTGATAACTTACCAACTTCCATTTGTTATCAATGACCAAGAGTGGGTTTAGAGTATCCATACCCTGCAATATCAGTCGAAATTTTGTAAGATGTAACTAGTATTCTGAATAAGCACCAGCTTAAGTATGGACATATACATATTGCAGCAAAGAGTAAACTGCACAAGGACAAGATACACAGAGAAAAGACAAGAGACACGAGTCAATTATGTAAGTTCCTCAGCATATATTTTAAGAGTAAAATGCATGAAACCTATATAATATAAAGAGTTAGAATACTTAAATGTTTACTCTCTCTCTCTCTCTCTCTCTCTCTCTCTCACTCTTACGTGTGGGTGTTCTTACAGATGGCAGGTGGAAAGAGGAAAATCAAACCCTTCTCACCTCCCTAGTATCATGATGCTAGTACCAAAGGACCAAAGCCATTGGTGGAACACTTTCATGAAAAGTTCTACTTGACAGAGCTGAATGGAAGATATGTGTAGCTTTGAGAGCATATTCCATGCTAAGAAGCTGAATGAAGTGGATGAAGACCAAGTGGAAAGGTAATGGAAAACAGTAGAAGAATGGCATTGCATGATTAGTTCAGCCAAGTATTTTTGAATACTTGTTTGGATAAGGGACAACGTGGAACTTCGCATGGTAAATACCCATCTGCTTTTGGTAATCCATATCAGAAGGAATGCTTAAAACTCAATGCAGCTTACCGCGATGATTGCAGTCCAGCCCTTAGTGCAGTAAACATGATAATAAGACAAGCATTTGAGTATGAAGAATTTCTTTTTAGTTGAAAATCCAATTTCAACCCTATGTTACACTTCTGTGCATCACAGTAAAAAATGTTATGCTCCAACTGCAAATGAAACTTTCTGACCACTTGGAGGCCATACTGATTGCATTGAGGAAAAAATCACAAAAAGCCCTCATTGTTTCTCAACTATAAAAATTGAACAGTCCTTAACAAAACTCCAAGTTTACTTCTTTTTTTCAATCTCAACTCCACTATGATCTTCCTGATAGTTTATATAGAACCTAGAGCCATTTTGCATTAAGTGGGTCATGTTGGTTGCTTGTGCTATGATAGACTCTAGACTACCAAAGAGAAAGTGAAATAGAGATTGCTGGTCACATTGCCTTGTGATAAGAAGCCATGAAAAGGTAAATACAAACAAATTCATGCACCTTGACTGTAGTTGGTATTGGGAGGACTGTATGCCTTCAGAAGTATAATCTTGGTTTGGTTACCCATAAAATCACTCAGAATTTACTAGAAGAGGAATGGAGGCAGATTGTTATGCTAGACTCTTGAATGCTTTGTTGGGAGGAATCCATCAATATGAATATATATGCCTAAGATTGAAATTTACCTATCCTTCTAATAAATAATCCAAACGCTTAACAAGTTTCAGAGCAATGATAATGCTGAAGTTGGGATTTCCAGAAACATACAGATAAAACATATGGTGCATTTGGTGGGATATCAATTATCCTGGAAACAGCATCCAGGTCAAGAAAAACATATTCTTCTTCAATCTCATGATCATCGGGCATCCTACCTGCTGCTATAAGAGTACTCCCTGCATAAAGAAAGTCCTTATACAATTAGTAACTGATATGGGGGATATAATCATACAAAAAATATAACGCACTCCAACACCATGCATTCTAGCATGCCAGAGCACATGGTGTCACGCTATCATTGTAACACTAAATTGGTAAAATAGGGGAAATAATGTCAATTTGCTCAGGTATACGATTTAAGATTGTGCTTGAGAATAACGAGGTCTAAGTTGTCACCAAATGATGAAAGTCAAAACAACTACAAGAAGATCCTTTTTCTTTTCGATTCAAAGTTTTACTAAAAATTGGAAGCCAGTCCAGGAAATAAAGGCTGACTTTTACTTCTCTTGGATTTGGACAACCCTACATAATTTAGGTGAGTTAAATTTGCACCATAATCTGATCCAATGTCAAAATAGAAGCTATCAAGTTTAAATACTTTGATGAGAGTGGTGTTAGCTAGTGGCAACAAGTGATTTGAGAAGGTAGGAGATATTGGCTGGTAGCCAGTGATAATAGTTGATTTCCATGTACAAGGATTTAAATTTACAGGAAAACAAATTTATATTTAACAGAAAGAATATCACTTTTCTCAATTCGACCGCGACACTTTCATTTAAAATGAAATTCTTGGCAATCAATGATTAAACCAGTTTCCTTTCCTCATCTCTCCTTTTGTCTATTAATGTTTATTGTTTCAACCTATCTACATTATCCTCAAACTACACCCCTCTTTCCCGATCCCCCAGAGAGCCTCTGGCCCAAAAATACCCGCCCTCGAGATTTTTACCCGGGTTTGTCCTATCCTATTTCCAATTCCACAACATTTTAATCAAAGTTACAAAACGCCACATACACTAATGGAGGAATTGTCGAAAAGCTTTTTCCCTTCATCAGTCATCGTAAGACAGAGTTTTCCTATACCGATATTCTTTTCTATACCGCGTCAATCACATGCAATCATGTGTATGTATATATATATATATATATAAATGCAAGAAGTGGGAACTATGTTAAATAATCATCATAGACAGCAAAGCGTGGTAATAGAGTTGCCAAGAGTCCACACTAGTTACTAGTAATCTACCCATAAGGCCATAAGGAACAACATAGTAAACGTAAACTCGTTTCAGGTTACTACCAAAGTTGAAGACAGATGAGATTTCTGCTGCCGGTTGATTATTTGAGTGAGAGAGAGAGAGAGCAGTTCTCCGTACCGGTCGTCCAACGTTCGAGGTCAGTCGAGTTTACTAGGCCGGGGAACAGCAAAATATCAGGTAGCGGTCAGGAAAGAGAGTGGAGGCCTAGGACTAGGACCAAACGCGTGACATCCCGACTAAGCCATCAAATAATCACAATTATATGACCAAACGAGATAAAAGATACTAGCGGATTACTGCTGCCTCCGCTGGGTTAGAGTATAGAGAAATATGTTAGTTTGCCGTGGGTAAGTTTTTTTTTTTTTAAATATGGTTCTTGGAAAAATATTATGTAAAATATGGTTTTTAAATTGTAGCAGCGATTTTATTAAAAAGTAAAATACAAATAAAATCGATTTAGTAATGACATATATAACTTATAATTTTTAAATCGCACATTCAACTGCTATTTTTTTTTTTTTTGGGGTTCCTTCTCCAACCAACGATTTGATCCTTGCACACAACCCACAATACAAAGTATTGCATGGTCATATGCTGAGGCTATTATAAAAGCTTTTTTATCAAATTCAATTTCTACTTAGTGTAAAAATGACAATAAAAGAGGTATAAAAAAATACAACACAAAAAGTATAACATGGTAAACTAAACTCCAACACCAACTTTCAAAACCAAACTTGAAAACTCTCCCACAAAACCAAATGCCCACATGAACATATGAAACGAAATTCCGACACATAAGTATTAACTTATAACTTTGTTCCAATAATCATGTACCATAAGTATAAATGTTAAGTAAAACTTTTGATTACAAAAGTGCTAATTATAATGTAATTACATATACATATATATATGATAACAAATGATATATTTAATTCTTCCTTCTATAATGCCTTTGATACTGACATGAGATAAGCTACCTCGTATAGGAAATACTGGTATCCACTACATCTTCGTGGCTAGATTACGTATAAAATGTGTGAATCCACTTAAATAATATGTCGAGAATCTACTTGCATAATGGTCTCTCCCATGGTCATGCAAGTGGGCCTCAAAACCTTTGTGGACCAGGTGGAGTGAGCATAATGGTAGGAGGTAGATTGAAATCTAGCGTTAAATATAGTGTAGAAGTTATGTGGAGCTAATGATCAATAGTGGGCTCTGTAGCGAAATGTAAGGAGAACAACTAGGCAACTAGGGAGTACTTAGTTAGTGGTGCATCCAAAAGAGAAGAAGGTGATTGATCAAGTGGTAGATTTTGATGACAACCCTACTACGACCCCACCCTCTCCTCTTGTGTCCTCTATGAGGTACAAAACCTTGAAGCTAGGGAAACAATATCACACCTCCATGGCCATGAAGAATATATTGCCCAACGGCTACAATGGCTCGTGCATCTTATGAAGTATCGGCTAACTCAATACGGTTAAATGCATTGGCCTACAATGAAGATAAAATAAGCATTTTTAACACGTTAGTTATCGTAGAAAGAGAACTAGGCATTGATGTGAGGCAAGTGTATCTATCAAAATTTGTAATATAGTGTATTAAATATGAATATCGTCCCATAGGGATTATAAGTACTAATACTAACCTACAATCTATTATTTAACCGATAAATAGTAGAGATTGATTAATCCAAAACTTCTAATTGAATATTAATTAAAAAACTAAGATTTTATTGAAATATAGAAAGTTAAAGCAAATTAGAATTAACTTCAAGATGGTAAAACTAATATTTAGACTTTATTCCCCCTATGAATTATTATGTGACATTAACAAAAATTGTTCAAATCATTCTTAAATTTCATTAATTAGGGGAATTTCTAGTTTAAGCTTACAACTTTCTCAAGTTTATTAACCCTAATTTTAAAATTACCTATTTGAATCACTTTATAATAGCATGATTTAAATACTGCATTAAAAACAATAAATTTCCTTAACTTAAATCTGGAAGGATTATGTAACTTATTTTTAAGATTATATCAACTCTCTTCAAATATGCTAAATTTAATTACACATTAGATTTCTCAATTCTAATATATAATATCAAATAGATAGAATAATACTCTAGAAATATTAATCTAATCAAAATCAATAATATATACATGAATCAAGAAATATAAGAATTCATTTAATAATAGAAATCCTAGTCACATAATAAACTTAAGTTCCACAAGTCTAGATATTAAAGAAAATTAAGCACTAATTATATTGAAAATCGAATTCGTCCATGATTTATAAATATTCATAATCAAGGAAATCAATTAAAGCTAAGAAAAACCTTAATTTCTTGAAGTGTAGAAAAGTAGTCATCTTGTCTCTCTCTAAAAACCTTAAAACAACTTAAACATAATGTTCCCTCCTTTGATGTCGAGTCCTCTTCTTTTTATATAATAAGTGTCAAAAACTCTATGTTTTAGGCCAACACGTTGTCTAATATGGTCACGCTTGAGGTCATGTCCAATTAGTCAATTAGAATCATGTAAAACATGACGTTTTAGTGGACATGGCCGTGTTTGTAGGTCGTGTCTAAATCAATTAACTCAAAGAGATACATCACCAATGAACATGGTAGTATCTAGCACTATGTAACTTTCTATGAACCTTCAACTTCAACATGTTTTGAACATGGTTATGTCTAGTTCATGTCTAGCTTCAAAACTTCATAAATTCTTTGATTTAGTTTTGAATTGAGTAAAATTGGATTCGGTTTTTTCCTCTTTAATTCCACTATCCATCAAAGCCTTAAAATCAAATTGTTACTCAATTAAAATTTAAATTCTTCAAAAACATGCCAAAATTAAGGAAAAAACATATTAAATCTCACTATATATTGAGCACTTATTAGTCGTATAAATGATAAATCTTACCAATGCCCATAGCATCACTCTAATGCGTCTAATGTAATTCCTAATGACGTTGTGGTACCATGCGTAATACATAAGGTTGATCAAATTCACTAGAGTATCACCATACTCTAGCTAGATGATTGTAGATCATCTTTCTTGCCACTAGCGTATCCAAGTGTGATGTCGCTTAGGCCAATCCTCATTAATCTTACCTCTAAGATCAATCTTGTGCAATGATGATAATGTATCACACGGATTTGGGATCCTTGGAATACCATCGAACTAACGGGCAACTCAATCTAGAAAGTGCCACTCGATAATGTGAAAACAAATAAGTGGCACACAAGCAAGCCAAACATCTCTACCCAGTCTACAGTACTAGGCAATGCATCAAAGATGTTAACATTGTAAGGCATCCACTTGATATTAAAGGTTCAATCGATACTAATCACTAGCTTACAATATTTAAATGCATGTACACAAGGATCAAATATCCAAAACACTCTTCAAAAGATCACTTCATCTTCTTTAGCGGTTAGCTAATCTTGCTAAAACACTTGCGAACCTGGGTTACTATTTTCGATAACATTCAACAACTTTGGAAGCTTCATGTATGACTTATCTTAATTACCATAGATGGCTTCAATCACTCTTCTTTTACCATCCCATACTCGTTTATTTGTTATTGAATATCTGAATGTTTGAAGAATTAGAGGAACAAAATCTTCACATTGAGATTTAACTAACATAACTAAGGAAACAACATGCCATGAAGCTTGAATCTAACTATGAATGGTCTTAACTCAACACAGGATTAATACTAGTGTGCAGGCCTTCCACAATAGTGCTTACAAAATCTATGTGCATGCAGTTTTGGCATACACGAAGTTGCCATCGACAATTAGAGTCCCTTTCTATACACTAAATAGACCACACTCTCCTATCAGACTCATCAACACGATAGTTGTGGTGATGTTTGATGTGGAATGGCTTAACTACATATATTAAATTGGATTTTCTAGCAAACCACGTACCCTTCTTCAACTCATCACCAAAGTTGAGATCATCATAGGATAAAACATTCTCCTCAAATATTATGTAATTGTCACCACCATCCCTTTTATTAAAGAATGTGATTAAATGCTTAAGTAATAGTATCGTAGGGTCAACCGTAGTGGATATAGGTAAATTGGTGCCTTTTAAAGTGGTTTCGACTATCACTAGAGACAAAGGATCGTCAAACGTATCCATCTAAAAGTTGATGCAATACCCACCAGTTGCATCCTCTTCGTTTATTACCTCTTCTTCTATATCAGATTTCATAATTTGGTGCACCTCCTCGACCTCTCTCTCAAGATTTTCTCCTATCGGTAAATCCATCTCCTCATAATAAGTTTCAAAAATTTCTTTTGTTTGTTCCAAAATAGTTGACACATTGATAGTTAGTTAGACTTGAGATGGCGGGAGCATGATAGGTTCAAGCAGTATATTCTCCTGTTGAGTTATTATGAAGCTGTCTTAT
Source organism: Laguncularia racemosa (assembly GCA_037954665.1). NCBI lineage: Eukaryota > Viridiplantae > Streptophyta > Magnoliopsida > Myrtales > Combretaceae > Laguncularia > Laguncularia racemosa. The sequence continues at coordinate 1,328,821 of JBBMOL010000097.1, read as the reverse complement.
AACCAAATAAACATCTCCTGTGTAAACAACCGGCCAATTGCTTTAGCAAATTCAAGGCATTAACGAGTATTGTGGTTTAATAGAACCTAAGTTGAAAATTGTGGGTTGCTTATGAAAAGCTTTTACCTTTTGTGAGCTAGGATCAACTCTAATAACTACACATATCTTGTTCAACAATTCCATGTAGTCCGTATCTGTCCTCACTTTAATTTTCTTAAGTGACCCTTTATCATAGAATAACTCGTCTTCACCTTGCAAGATATTCCCATGGAAAAAAATAGCAATCTTACAAAAGTCAACATTTCCACTACCTGCTAACATTAGCATAAAGAGTATTATATATATATACATACACAAACATGCATGATAATTATGCAAACAACGACGGATCAGGTACAAATCAAACAATTACGCAAACATGCAATCAAATACAAATAAAAAACACAATCTAAATGGATCCTTATATTTGTGTTTTTAATATTAATAGTAGTAAAAAATGAAACCATTTCTATTAGCCACTAGGTAGTTTGGGTTGGCTTAAATGACCTTGGTTTGATATCTAAATATCCCCCTTTTTATATATAAATAGTTAAGAACCTGTGTAATACACAAAACTTCAATTATAAAAGAAAATAATAAGAATACAAAAATCAATTTTTAAACATTACCATAGTAAACACAAATATCCCATAGGGAAAAAAAAGGCTAATAATTTCGTAAAGGCTATCTCATTGGTGTATACAACAATAATACATTATACATATTCTATAGTTATCACAAATCTATAAATTTTAATTCAAGCACACGTTTAAAATTTTGACACAACGCTTTACTTTAACAATAGGAAATGTCATCACAATCACCAAATATTTTGGAATAAAACTCAATGCATTCAATAAGAAGCACAAAACAAATAATGTCATAATGAGTCTATAGCATTTACTTTCATTCTTATTAAATTTGACAAATTTTGCAGATTTTAGATGGGGGAGTTTGTAAAGTAAATAATGACATAACTAGTAAGAATAGAATATTGAGATAGGAAACCGTTTGCAATTTTGAAAGGTAATGTTGTAAAGTATTCTAGCATCCTCATCTCGCTTCATATCGCAAGGTATATTAGAGTGAATAATTCTGCCAAAAACTAAAACCAACAAAAAAGAAATAAGATACAATAAAGCAAGTTTGCACCATTGTATGCTATCATGAATAAAATAATCTTACGATGGCATATTGCAACATCTACAAATAGCCCAATTCTTCTAAGATATAATAAGCAATAATTTGCCATAGACTCATCATACAAAGTGAAGTATAAGAGGAAACAATTGACATTTTAGCTTGACTTAAATAATAATAAAGAGAAAATGTCATCAATATTAAAGATACAACACTTAGACATTGCCTAAAAATGGTGATATGTATTGTGCTAACGGAGTGATTCTTCTCGTAAGCAAACTAAACTAAACTTGAATTAGTGCGAAAATGGAAAAAATTACCATCCAAAACAATCACACCTACATGTTTTACTTACAGTAGCTCTATTACATGATTAAGTAAGGAAATTGACAGATTTTACCAAAAAAAAAAAAATAGTTGAAAAATGGACTACTCACATAATAATACTCTACATTACATTAAAAAAAAACCACAAAGTAATACACTATTTGCCTCAATTAGGTGATTATTCTCCGAAATACACCATATGAATAGTGAACTACGATCTTACTTGCAAAATGATATATAAATCATTTCAGTTTTAAAGAGAGAAGCAAAATACGACAACTACAATTTTCAACAAAACAAGTTGAAAAGCTATCAAAATAGTGGGTTTTCTTACTTTAAGCAGCACTACATTGTCCACAATGACAAAAAATATAGGATTTTGACAAAAAATATAAGTTTTGGCAAAAATTCTACAAGAAATCGATAGGCTTTAGAGAGAGAGGGAAAGGGATATTGCAACCTATTTTTTAGAGAGAGAGAGAAGAGCATGCAGAATAAGGGAGGAAGAAGACAAAAGAGGATGTATATCATAACTAAATAGCTTTTCTTATATGTGATTTACAGGTCTCAAAACACACTGTTTGATTTAAGTGTAAATCATAGATAGAAGGTATGATTTATAAATCGCATTTCTCATATACCATTTTTATATCACAATTTCTATTTGCGATTTATATAGAAAATTCTATTGCACTAAATAGCATCTCTATCCTACAATTTAGCTATGGTATCTACCAAATTATTTTTCCCATGTACCATATTTAAAAAAAAAGTTTTCCTACAAATAGAAAACTAACTTAGTTCTCCTAGAGTATACCCACACATAAAAAAAAATAAAAATAAAATAAAAAATAAAGATTTGAAATCTCATAAAAACATTAAGAAAACAATAAATATACATAATTATTGTTTTAAAACCAATAATGCTTTAAATACCTCAATTGAATTATAACGATGTAAATTAATAATAAATAAATAAATGACTTTGCATGATCATATAGGTAGTGAGAAAAAATTGTAGAAGCAATTGGTTAAATAAATTATTAAACCTATACCAAATGAGTCCTCAAGTAGGTTTGAAAAGAGATTTCAAGAATACAATTCTGTTTTTACTCCTCGAATATAAGTATATTATTTTTTTTAGTGCTAATATTTTCCTTTTATAATGAATATCAAACAACATGATAGAATTCTCATTCCCATCACATGGGATTTTAAAAGGTATGGACATAATTAGAGGGTAGAGGAAGATAGAAATATAAGCGCAATTCTTGAAAAATTGAATAGAAAAGTAACAATAATTAATTTGATTGATTTAAACTTAAAAATGATATTATTTAAATATTAAAAGACTTAAAAATATGAATACACTACAAAAAAAAAGTCTTTTTTTTTTAAAATATTACAAGAATAAGGTCGAGAGAAAAAATTTGTACTAAAAACGCATGATGTGCATGCGTTTTTTGCTGTACAAAACAACCCCTGCATGAATAGAAACTCATTTTTCCAACACAAAACACACAAACTTCCACTAAACTCTTTCTTCCTTTTCATGCGATGAACAAGGAAATTTGGGGTTTTTTTTTTCACAAATCAAGCATAGATCAACATCAAATTGAACAAATTCAACAAGATATGTAATCTATTTGTGTTGCATTACATTTTATGTGCCATTTTAGGGTATTTTATTTGTAAACCTAATTTTGAAACTTATGTATGATATATTTATTTTATGCATAGAAATGATGATTTTAGTTACAAAAAAGGTGTAGTATTTCATTATGTGGGTGTTGTAGTTTTGAAATATGTGAAATGTGAGAGCTATAAAAGTGTAGAAGTTATTAGGCACGATAGTTATTTCGAACACACGAAAAGTGTTCGCCAAAATTATTCAAATAGTGTTTTGTTTAATATGAAATTAATTTTGAAACTCAAATTTGATATAACTATGTTTTGTGTGCAACTGAAGATTGTAGTTAAAAAAAAAACCCTCAATTTTTTGCTTCTTCTTCGCTAAAAATGCCCACTTTCTCAACTTGTTCTAAAAAAAATAAGGTTTCACGTAATAAGGTTTTAATATTAAAAAATCGTTGTTAAAACAAAGTTAATTTAGCTAATTTTCTTATACTCTGAATAAAAGATATTGTATAAAATGTGTCTATATAACCACGATTATATGATCAATCATATATTATATATATTATTTTGTCCCATAGAATTATATTAAGACCTCTTTTAAAAAATAAATTTAATAAATTCTAATGTTTTAAAGATGAATAAAAAAGCTTATATAAAACATATGCTATAAAAACCCCTAAAAAAGTTATACTCATAGAAAAACTTGCATTTTTCACAAATTCATGTCAATTAAATGAATCAAGATAAGGAGGATAGGTCATAAAAAAATCTTTGATTTTGTATTACTGAAATCAGAAAAAAAATATATAGTTAAAAAAGAACGAATTGTATTTTTATTTATTTTATCAATTGTTTCTTTGTTTGTTTTATTATTAGAAATATATTTATCAATGAGTTTTCTTGATAATTCAAAAACAATTTGTGTATGATCATCTTGGGAATATTGATGATACTTAGAATAATATCCTTTCAATTAAAAAAAATTAGAATATAATATGATTTATGGATTATATTTTGTCTTTTTAATTTTTGCTAATTATTGTGTATTATTTCATAATGTGTACTGTAGTAGCAAAATATATGAAATGTGAGAGTCGTAGAGGTTTAAAAATTGTTGTAAATGATGTTTGTTTGGAATACATGGATATAAATAGTCAAAATTACGTAATAGGGAATTAATGTGATTTTTCATGAGACTAAATACGCACACATCATGTAATTAGGTTAGAAATAGCTTGGGCGATGAAATTTATTGTGTATGTGAGAGGAAACATTGTGTATGGCAATAAAGGGCATAATTATGAGAATGGGTTGATGAAGAAGTTGAAGACAAGAAGGAATTCAAACTATATAGAATTTTTGCATAGGAACTGTAGAAGTATTGGAGTTGATCCAATAATGATTCAAGTTAAAATACTGCATAGGCATCCAGATTACTTCCATATAGGAACTGTAGAAGTACTGGAGTTGATCCAATAATGATTCAAGTTAAAATACTGCATAGGCATCCAGATTACTGCCATATAGGGGGTGGGGTGAGATACAAGTTGATGCTAGTTACGAACAATGATGATATTGAGAATGCAATTGAAATGGTCGCAACTTTCAAGGAGGAGCACATATAAGACTTGTATGTTGAAATCCATAAAGAATTATAATATCCAAATGAAGAAGAGCTCTTGGTAGCCAATACCTTATCACCTTGATAGGAGGAAAGGCTAAGCATGATGGCTAATTCATTAATGTATGATGAAATGGCTCCAGTGCTAGCTTCTAAACCTTTGTGTAATGAAGAAAACTTTAATGATCCATAATTAAATAAGGCTCTCCACTCTCCAACGGAAATTGATACTATTGCGGAGAACTTTGCAATATACAAAGAGTATTTTGATAAAGATAAGGGTCTTAATAAGGCCATCATGACTTTGCAAGACATGAAGGTTCAATTTAGGTTACTAGTTAATGAGTAAGCTATTATAGGGAGCATCAAGCTTGATTGGGCATCCGAGTGTCAGCAGTAACTTAATAAGAGGTCAAAGGCAAATCACATAAGGGGCAGACAAATTAACTTATCTTGGTTGTGGCATAGATTTCAACTTTTGCATGCTCGTGCATTTGACAAAATGGTTAGATGTCACTCTCACACCTACATGTTGCAATTGCTGGGAAGCTTTGCATTTATAGAAAAATTGAGCAACATAATCCATTATATGTTCCTTCAGCTCTTGAAGAACTTTGCCCTTGCAAGGCAATATAGCTGGGGCTCTACCTATTTGGCCTAATTATATCGCCGGTTGTACCTTACATCCGTCTTTATTGCACAAGAGATGGGGGGAGTAGTAATTCTTTTGTAGGTGTGGACATAGGATAGGTTTCTACACATAGCTCTCTTGAACTGTTATGGGGTTGCATTAGAGGATAGGATGCCCTTGGTGTCTCGATAGAGGATAGCTTGAAACACCATGTAACACCCCATGCATGTTGTTCAGGCATATAGGGACACATTTAATCGCCAAAACCCATAATAGGTATGTTTTCCTTTTATATTTTTATATTCGCTAGACATTATACATCTTTATTAACCTCTAAGCATTTAATGTTAGGTTATTTGGCAGCATTATGCTGATAGTATGCATCCAGAATACGTCCGGTGGTACAAACGTGTCAACTGCTACTATATGAGGCGTACTAGAACAATAATTGGACATTTGGTAAGAAATACACTTATAATATTACATTGACTAAACTATATGACTAAGTTGCACTAATAAGTTTTCTTCCACTTCTTCTAGGCTAATACCATCTACCATAAACGCATAGCATCTAATCTGCTTACAACAGTTTCCCTAGCTAATGCTAGTGTACAACTAGTTAAGGATCATGGTAGAGTAGTACTTTTTCTTGCCACTCAGCATGAGAAACCATTAGAGGGGGAGGATGCTGTAGACTTGGAGTATGCACCTCTAGTAGTAGATCCTATACCTACACCACCACCGCACCATAAGGTTAATAGAGCAAGAGTTAGAGGAGAATGATAAAGGGATGAGTAGAGCTATCACAAGCACACTCTTCTAGACATCATGGTCGATGACACCATAGGTAGTTCAACTCTCAGTATCAACTCATTTATCAACCTCCATAAACACTATTAGCTGCTCTATCCCTACCCCACCCACTCTACGAATGTTACACCACTATTAACCAGATATTGGCAACAACTCATAGCCTTTGGTACAATGGACTCTAGTTTCTCCAAGTGACTTTGACAAGCCCCTACGATTGCTTGCAACATAAGAGTCATAGACTCCTCCCACCTTCGATGTGAGTTGAATTGAGTATAGATCTATCATATCTCGAATCACTAGACTGTTTAGGATAGAATTGTTTATCATATATCTTAGACATTTCCATGAACATTAAAAAAATTTTACATTTTAAAGTTTGTTTTATTTTTCCTTTTATTATTGACTTGTGGCTGATATAATCGGTTATATATATATTTTTTCTTGTTATTGCCATTATATGTGTTTGTTTGTTGGAGTTAGTGTTTCGAATGTGCTATTGCATTTGAGATTAGAGTAAAGATATGTGACTTTAGTATCCTATGTAATATTTTTTTCTCCGACCTTATTTACGTAATATTTTTGAAAAAAAAGTTTTTTTTTTTTGTATTTTAGCCCTTAATTATTGGGTTTAAATTTTATAGATAAATATAAAAATTTAGATTAGGTAGTGTAAGGTGGATAGGGTATAAGACTCTACTCTTACCCCGACCCATAAGATATATGTTCTTAAATTTTAAACTATAACTTATCCTATAATACCTTAAAACCACTATATACCTTATACCCTATAAAACCTATAGGCTATAAAGTATTTTATGAAATTTGTAAATTTTACCTTTTTTTTTTTATAGATTTCAATTTTACGTGATATTGAAAAAATAACTTATATGCGATATTATAAGTTCTTCATATATAAAACCTATAGAACCTACAACACAACTTGTAAAATTAAAAAAAAAAAATTTGTCTCTGCTTCATTATTTCTACTTTATGTGATTTTACTATTTGGAAAATAAAAAAGAAAATGGAGAAATGATGGAAAACAAGCAGTTTTTTTTTTTAAAAAAGGCATAATATTTTCCTTCGACCTAATTCACGTAATATTTTTGAAAAAAGGCTTTTTTTTTTTGTATTTTGGCCTTTAATTATTAGGTTTGAATTTCATGGATAAATATAAAAATTTAGAGTGGGCAAAATAAGATGGGTAAGATATAGGGTGTTGAAGGAAAGTGAGAGATGTAGCATTTATTTAGCTATTTAGGTTATTAATTTATGGGCCTACATTTTTTATTTTTGTTTTTACCAAAATATTTATTAGTTGAGAAATATAATAATATTATTTATTTATTAATATTATTTAGTCATTTTTTATATGGTGAGTATAGGGTACTTTTTATATTGTACTTGATATATTTCAGAATAGATATAGGATAGGAAGACATTATATTTGTACCATTCCTTGCGAGAGTAAATTCTGAAAAATCTATACTCAGAACCTATCTTATGACTGTCAATACTTATTCGAAATATATGCGGTGGAGCATGGTACAATTAGAAAACAAGGTTATTCACTTATCCTTAATAAAATTATGCTAAAAAATATCCAAAAAAAAAAATAGTTAAATGCAATTCTTTACTTTGCAACAATAGAATTAAGTTGAACAACCATTTAGCAAACCAAACACAATGTAACTTTATAAGGGAAAGAACTATTTCATTGCATCCCATTTAAGTCAATTGCATCCCATTTAAGTCATATGCTATTAGTATTAACTTATTTGAAGTGCAATCGTAGTAGTAAATAAATGAATACTTTGTAGTTTTTAGCAAAGTAACGACTTAATGGAAATAATACAAATGAGATTTATCTTCTTTATGCAAAAATTGGGTTGGCAATTTAACACTAATATGTCAATTTAGATACAATGCGATATGATTATAAATGAATTTGTATAAAGAAAATTTGATACAATTAATAAATGAGTCAAACTCGTGTCGACCCTTTTATAAATGTATCCAAGTTCAAATTTAGCATCTAAATTCATTTACAAATCGGTTTAATAAATCTATTTCATACACATATCTAGGTTTAGTCCGTGCCTCTATTTAAAATTAATTATTTCTAACATTTATAGTTTAATTTTATATTTTAATATCTTTTTATTTTAATCTTTTATCTAGCATCAACTTATCTCTCTCTCTCTCTGTTTCATATTGTCGTTAGTTTCACTAGTTATTGTTGTTTTCTCTCTGATTATCATTTTCATTCATTTTAACCTTGATTTTGTAGGAGTATATATATATATATATATTAATTTCCAATGTTGCAAAAAGAAAAGAAAAGCATATTATAATTCATTTCAAGCTTGTACATACATCCATTTGAACATATTTTATTTAGTCCTAACCTCATTAGTGGGACCACTTGATATTTTTAACAAAACCTAATTAAATGTTTTAATCAATTTTTGTTGAAATTAGCCATATAATGCTGCAGATTAACCCTCAAAACAATTACATAAGAAATTATTGTTTAAGTTAAGGATTGGCGCAGTTTGATTCAATATGGTTCACCTCTTTGAATTGAATTGAACTTAATATTACGATTTGATTCTTTTTTTTTTTTTTTAATTCAAACATAACCTTGTGGTTTAATTTGTAATTTTTTTTAACTTAAAAAAAAGGCTTGATCTAATTTGATATGGCTTATGATTCAAACAAAAAAATTCAAAATGTTTAAAAGAAATAGCGAAATACTAAAGGAGGCAACATATTTCACATCTTACATAATTCATCATAGCACTACACCTTAAAAACAACCATTAAGTCTATTATGATTTAGTTGGTATTTTAGAAATTAAATACATTGTAAATCAATACGAGAAATATACAAAAGAATCATTCATCACTTTTTTCTAAAATCGACAAAATGCAAATGAAATATTTAGAATAATCGGCATATTCTTATTTAGAAGTAAAAACACAAATATATTAATAAAATAAATTCATATTATTTGAAGGACATTATAATAAAAATTTCAAAATTACCATAATAAAATGATTATCGTAACTTTTTTTTTTTAACTTATTAAGGTTCGGTTTGCAATTTTTTTTAACCTAAAAAAAAAACAGTTCAGTTCGATTAATAATTTTTTTAATATGAAAAAAGAAAAAAAGTTCAAACCTAATTTACATTTTGATTTTATTCGATCTAATTTGTTTCACGATCAATTTTTTAGCTTAACACTAGTTTAAGCTAGTCATATAGTATTTAAAGTTTAAATTAATGATTATATTCTTAAGTTGAGATATTTAGATTAGGAATATAAAGCTATATGTGCAAGCACTAGCAAAGTTTTTAATGCAACTTTCATTGTAATCATTAAGCAACTAAAGATAATATTAACATTTGAAACATATTTTTTAAAAAGAGAATTGATAACTATAATATATTTATTTAAAAAATTTCTTTATCAATAGATAGGTTTAATTTGGACACAACATATTTATTAAATGAGCTAACATAAGAATTTAGATTTTTAAATGTGACAATCATATTAAGGGTCTAATTTTGAAGATTAAAACGACCCATGGATGAAACATGACTAGTTAATATGAATTCGGAGTTGTTATATATGGGGTCAATTTCACCCATGGATGTATAAATTTTTGGCGCTCGTTTTGACCGCTATCTAGCTTATCTTGATATAGTCAACAAAGACAGCATTAGCAAGTAAAAACCATGACGACTTCCTAGCTTTTCTCAATCCTAACACCCCTTTTTCTCTCTCTTCTCCTCTCAAATGGCGAGCCCCAGTGGCGATCCGTCTATTCCGGCCCTGGTTCCGTCAGACCAACACACTTCCTTGGGCACATTCGGCACGTCTTATACGGTCGGAAACGGCGATCCAAGAGTGCCGTTATTGAACCTGTCGACGGTGCGGCTGAGAATGGATACTGTGCAGCAGTTCCTATCTGATTCCATCAACCATAACAACATCGTGAAGAAAGATCAGATGGATCTGATCTCCAAAGAGATCGAGTCCGCTCTTCACCAGATCATCATCAATGGTGCGACGCTTCTTGCGTGCGCACAAGATGATGCTCCTTTTGTTCAATCTCATGATGGGAATGAGAGGTAGGGCTCTCGACTCGAGAGTGAGAGTTGGAAGTCGATAGTGACATGTCTTGTTTTTCCAGTCCTACGTTAATTAGAATGGTTTCATAGGTTTTGTCTCAGGCTTGTGTTGCGTGATATTTCATGAAATATGTATGTACATATATTACACCACTTGTAGATTTATCACTCATTTGCTACGCAGGATTACTGTTAACAGTGTCATCGCCATCTCATGTTGGCTTGATCCAAATTATAAAAGTGAAGTGTTCCTTTATCCGAAGATTAATTGTGAAAGCAAAATTTCAAATGAATTATATTTTTCGACCTTACCTTAAAAAAAAAAAATCTTAAAAATATTTCTTATAATTTCGTGTTAAATATTTAGTATTTCTATAATTACTCAATGTGAAATGTTCTCTCCCTTTGATGAGCTAGACACATAAGATGGAAAATTGCTGTTTGAAAGAATTACAAGGATTTACAGCACATTTGAAAAAAATTTATCAAAAAAAATTGCCTATGCATAAATGAAACGTGTACACTCTTGTGATTTCACTCTCTTCTATTAAAAAAAAAAAAATCACACATTATTTGTTGCCATAGGAGCTGCATTTATATCAAAGATGCATGGAAAGGGTGCATTCTTATAAGATCAATTTCATTCAATAGGGGATATTGAAGTGTTTAAACAAATTTATAATCTATATACATGGGAATATTGAGTATGGTGATGAGGGGCCATAACATGTTTGATAATAAAGTTGAAATTGAAAAGTGATGTAACATATGGGAAATCTTACATAAGATATATAGTGGCGTCGGAATCGATCACAATCCAGACTGAAAAGTGATTTAACATATGGAAATGGCTATAACATTTGATGAGGAGCATATACAATAGTTTTTTGTCAAGATTTTCAAAGGATCAAGTGCTTCATCTCAACATCGCATATGCCAAGTTAATAATACATTGGTTTGCCACTGCCCTCGCATATGATCCAATGCCTGTGTATAATCCTTTGTGATATCTACTTATATGCTAATAAAAATTTCATTGGTCAAGACATAGGTCAGATTCTATAGGATCCTCCCATTGATTCTAATGAGAAACATACTGGTGAAACGTGTAATGAAGATATTTCTCAAAATACTGTGTTTGACATGGCGTGTCATCCTTCACTATATCTTGTATCATATGCTCCTAACTACACACTGCAAGACATTGAAGGTTAACCTAATCCCTCCAAGAGACCATCTTATTTTCTATTGATACATCAGGATTAATTTTACAATCGATATGGCTCATATAGAATAATTGTCCCCATTCGTAGTTTGGAGGTTTCATTTGTATCATAATGCAAGTAACCTCCAAAAAGGCCCATAAAAACATACTATGTAGGAGAATGGTAATGGCCGCTGGACTATACGCTTAGCCTTGTGAATTTGAGAAGTACATGGTTGACTGTTGAGAAGAGAAAATGCGAAGGAAGATGCACTAGACTAGTTTTAATAATATAAATCTCAATCAATGGATTTTGCCCATGATGGATTCTATCAGTTTAGTTATATAAGACTACAAACATCTCGAGAGCTATGATGTCATTCTGAAAGATGCCTATGGTTACCAATCATAGCTTTTGATGAGAAGCTTTTCTATAACTACGTTAAATGCTTTGAGAAAAGGCATGCGGAAATGGTCTTCACACTGAACAGTGGGGAGATTTTCACAAAATATGCTTTGGTGATGACATAAAAATGGAGACAAAGGTCTAAGATCCATAAGGTGAGAGGATATAGTAGAATCAATGGAATGTTTGAGTCATAATTGGCTAAGGAAATACTAATCACGGGTTTAAAGGAGGAAGGGCTCACACCATTGATTGGAAAAATTATACATGCACCTTCAACAAATGGTAGACGTTCAAGATCCTCACATGTATGTGGAGCAACACCCTAGATTTGGCGATTCTTTTTCTATGGGTTTGCGGTATAGATAAACACTTCCATGATAAAGTAGTGTGTCATTTTAGTAGTTGGTAGTATGTACGACCTAATGTTGATATAGAGACTCAACTCTACCATATTGACATATGAGGGAGGATTAACAAAAATTAGATGGCATAACACTTAACATATATAGTGTTAGGGATGCATTTGTGGGAAAAACTTATACACGGAGGAGCAACAAAACTGCAACCACCGCGTAAGGAGGATCTCCACGAGGCAGCATGCCACTGCTGTGCAAGGTTGAGACAAAAGAGGAAATAATCTAGGCAGATTTCGCATAGGATCAATTCAATCTTAGGCAATTAAGTACTTATTATGTATTAGGATTGAAAGGATCATTTCCATTATTGTATCTCTAGATTAGGAAAAATCCTTGGCAATTAGAATAAGAATCTAGGAGAATAAAGCTAGGGAAGGAAAGGAGAACAGTATGTATTACGGTTTGAAGAGAAAATAAAGCAAGAACATTTTATCTAATTTCTTGAGGTCGGATTCTCTCTCTCTCGCTAAGGAGGTCCCAGGTTTTAGATCCCTGTGAAGATCTGAATTGTAGCTTTCAAGCCACCATAGGGAGGTCACGGAACAGTAACAAGGGAAGGTTTTCCTGCCTAGACCTAGACTTTTCGGTGAACCGTCCGGTGACAAGATCTTGGGCAAGGGATCCTAACAAATTGGGATCAGAGCAGGACACCATGAGCGATTCACCACATGATACTGACCCACTCCGTGACATGATCATGGAGTCTGAGCGGCGCACAAATTCCCAAATACAAGAGCGATCCCAAAGTTTGAGCAGAAATTGGAAATGCTCGTCCAACACCTCCAGACGAGTGCAACGGCAAAGGAGGCGTCTGGCAGCAGCAATCCGACACCTAGGTTACCTAACCCAAGTCAAGACGGAGGAAACGGCTAACAACCTCAAACCGTCGGAACCATGGTGCCCAGGTATACAAAATTAGATTTTCCAACCTATGATGGCTCGGAAGATCCCCTGATATGGCTCCACCGTTGCAAGAAATTTTTTGCAAATCAACGAACGATAGAGGGGGATAAGGTGGGCCTGGCTTCTTTCCACTTTGTGGGCGAGGCGCAACTGTGGTTCCATTAGTTGGAAGGAGAACGTCCTCAGATGGACTGGGGGGAGTTAAAATATTTCTGCAAGCTTCGCTTCGGACCTCCTGCGTGCACAAATCCGCTAGGAGAATTGGTGAACCTGCGACAAACAGGAACCGTAGACGAATATAATAAGCGGTTCCAGGAGAAGTTGGCACGAGCAAACCATGTAGTCCGAGTTGATCAGAATGTGGGGCTGTATACGGCCGGATTGGCAGATTGGATACGCTTGGAAGTGGAGCTCTAAGAGCCGCCCGATCTGATGCATGCAATGAGTTGGGCACGCGCATATGAAAGCCGCCAGAAACTGATGCGCGAAAGGGGGTGGCCAATTCCAGTCGACATTGGGGCGGCAGCCAAGTGACCACAAGAAGCCCCACAACGTCCACAACGGATAATCCACCAAAGCCTCAAACTTCCACCTTTATCTGCCGCTTGAATCGAGTAGAGATGGCCGAGACACGAGCCAAGGGTCTTTGCTACAATTGCGACGAAGCATATACTGCTGGACACCGGTGTCAAAAGTTATTCTGGTTGGAAGTGGACAACGATGAAACCGAGGGTGTCTCCGGGGGGGCTGAGGAGGAGCCTGCAATATTGCTTCACGCCATGACCAGCCAACGGGGAACAAGTACGATGCAGATTTTAGTAGTGGTAGAAGGGGTACCCCTGCGCGGCTTGGTAGACTCGGGCAGCACCCACAATTTTATTAGCTGGATGACAATAGAGCACCTACGCCTTGACTACATCGGCGAGATAAGGGCCACCGTCGCCGTGGCTAATGGAGACAGCATCAAATGTGTGGGTATTTGCCGAGGCGTCCGTTTCACCATTGAAGGACACGACTTCCACGCAGACTTCATGATCATTCCCTTATCCGGTTTCGACTTGGTATTAGGGACACGCTGGTTGCAGACCTTGGGCCCTATTCTCTGGGACTTCTCAACACTCACAATGGCATTCCAAAATAATCACAAGGAGGTGCGGCTCCAAGGAAGAGTCATGACGGTACAGCCTCATCTCCATCTGGTTGAGAACCCCTCCGTGGACGATACTGCATTGGAGAAACTCTTAATTGAGTTCGATAGTGTCTTCCAGGAACCAACGGGCTTTCCGCCACTCCGCAACTGCGACCACCGCATTTGTTTAGAACCCAACACAGGTCCGGTGGTCGTCCGACCGTATAGGTATCCTCACTTACAGAAGGATGAGATAGAAAAAAAATGTGGGCAGATGCTGCAGCAAGGGATCATCCGATCGAGTCATTCGCCATTTTCCTCCCCCGTCCTGTTGGTTAGAAAACAAGACGGCTCTTGGCGATTTTGTGTCAATTATCGCGAGTTGAATAGCAAGACCATTAAGGACAAGTTTCCAATTCCGGTGGTAGAAGAGTTGCTAGATGAGCTATACGGAGCACAATTTTTTACTAAATTGGATCTTCGATCAAGGTATCACCAAGTCCGCATGTTTGAGAATGATGTGGAGAAGATTGCTTTTCGCACACATCATGGGCATTTCGAATTTCTCGTTATGCCGTTCGACCTATCAAACGCACCTTCAACGTTCCAGTCCTTGATGAATGAAGTCTTCCGGGATCACCTCAGCAAATTCGTCCTTGTCTTCTTCGATGACATTTTAATATATAGCAAGGATTGGGAATTGCATCTTCGCCACCTCCGCACAGCGCTTCACTTGCTGTAAACACACCAGCTATTCATTAAGAGATCCAAGTGCGCGTTTGGAACAACGACAGTGGCATATTTGGGACATCGCATTTCCAAAGATGGGGTCACATTAGATCCTACCAAGGTCCAAGCAATTGTCGATTGGCCAAAGCCGCAGAATGTCACAGCCCTTCGCGGTTTCCTCGTGCTAGTAGGCTACTACAGGAGGTTTATACAAGATTACGGCCAAATTACAAGTCCCCACACGGCAATGTTGAAACGCAATGCCTTCACTTAGACGGCAGCAACAGAGGCAGCATACGCATGACTGCAGGAGGCGCTAGCTACTAGCCCCGTCTTACAGCTTCCCAATTTTACACAAGCATTTGTCGTAGAATGTGATGCTTCCGGCAGCGGTATTGGGGCTGTCTTGCAACAAAATCAACACCCCATTGCATACTTCAATAGACAACTGGCCGTGAGACACCATAAATTGGCAGCATATGAAAGGGAGTTGATCGGGTTGGCCAAGGCTGTGCAACACTGGCGTCCTTATTTATGGGGCAGCAAGTTCGTCATCAAAACGGACCATTATAGTCTTAAATTTTTGTTGGATCAACGCATCACGACTTCCCCACAGCAGCATTGGCTTAGTAAACTGATGGGCTTCGATTTCGATGTCGAGTATCGGTCAGGACACTCCAATAAGGCCGCAGATGCCTTATCTCGCTGTCACCAAGACACGTTTGAGCTGCATGCCATTAGTCAGCCTCGTCTGGATCTTTGGGAGGAGATAAAGGAAGAGACAGCACGCGACACCAACATCCAACAGCTTCGACACAAACTACAGCAAGGGGAACTGGCAGGACCGTAGGCAGAGCAGGAAGGCGTCTTCTGGTACAAGGGGCGAATCCACTTGTCCAACACCTCATCGCTCATTCCTGCCATCCTGTCCGGTATTCATGACAGCACACACGAGGGTACCTCGAAGACGTTACACCGGCTACGCCAGGATTTCCATTGGCAAGGCATGAAGCGTACGGTCCAAGAGTACGTGCATCACTGCCCAGTATGTCAACAACACAAGGTGGCCTGCCTGCGACCTGTGGGATTGCTGCAACCATTAGAGCTACTTACTCAAATCTGGGCCGACATATCCATGGACTTCATCGTGGGGTTGCCCAAGTCGTGGGGAAAATCTGTCCTACTAGTGGTTGTCGACCATTTTTCTAAATACGGCCATTTCATCGCAATGGCACATCCTTATACCGCCAAGCGAGTGGCCCAACTATTCATGGACCACATTGTTCGCCTCCATGGTTTTCCCGAATCCATCGTTTCAGACAGAGATGTCACCTTCACTAGCAATTTTTGGAAGGAGTTATTCCGCCTTAGCGGAACTAAATTGGCTTTTTCATCCGCAATCCGATGGCCAAACGGAAGTGGTCAACCGGACAATCGAGATGTACCTCCGTTGCTTGGCAGGAAGCAGTCCCAAGGCTTGGGTAGATTGGCTTCCGTAGGCGGAATATTGCTACAACACCTCTTATCACACCGCTCTCCAAGATACACCTTTCAAAGTTGTTTATGGCCGGGAGCCCCCACACCTCACTGCTTACATTCCAGGAACCACCAAGGTGGACGCTGTAGATGACGCCCTCGCCGTCCGTGACCAAATACTTGGGGAAATTCGCGCATAGCTACAAGCTGCCCAACACCGCATGAAGACTCACTATGACAAACATCATCGCGAAGTCACCTTTGACATAGGTTCCTGGGTTTGGCTCCGCCTACATCCATACCAACAGCTATCCTTAGCAGGCCGCTAAATCCACAAGCTCCAGCCCAAGTTTTATGGTCCCTTCCAGATCGTACAGCGGATTGGGTCGGTGGCTTACCGGTTGCAATTGCCCGACAGTGCCAAGCTACATGATGTCTTTCATGTCTCCTTGCTCAAACCATACCGCGGTGATCCCCCACTTCAACCATCGCAGCTACCCTTGGTTTCGGATGGCCGCATTCTACCAATTCCAACGGCCATTGTGCGCTCCCGCTTAAATAGAGGTCAGTGGCAACTACTGGTGCAATGGGCTGGCACAGACACCACAGATGCCGCTTGGGAACCGTTAGAGGAATTCCAGAAGACCTATCCTACATTTGAGCTTGAGGACAAGCTCGATGTCCAGGGGGGGAGTGATGTTAGGGACGCATTTGTGGGAAAAACTTATACACGGAGGAGCAACAAAACTGCAACCACCGCGCAAGGAGGATCTCCACGAGGCAGCACGCTACTGCTGTGCAAGGTTGAGACAAAAGAGGAAATAATCTAGGCAGATTCCGCATAGGATCAATTCAATCTTAGGCAATTAAGTACTTATTATATATTAGGATTGAAAGGATCATTTCCATTATTGTATCTCTAGATTAGGAAAAATCCTTGGCAATTAGAATAAGAATCTAGGAGAATAAAGCTAGGGAAGGAAAGGAGAACAGTATGTATTGCGGTTTGAAGAGAAAATAAAGCAAGCACATTTTATCTAATTTCTTGAGGTCAGATTCTCTCTCTCTCGTTAAGGAGGTCCCAGGTTTTAGATCCCTGTGAAGATCTGAATTGTAGCTTTCAAGCCACCATAGGGAGGTCACGGAACAGTAACAAGGGAAGGTTTTCCCGCCTAGATCTAGACTTTCCGGTGAACCGTCCGGTGACAAGATTTTGGGCAAGGGATCCTAACATATAGCCTCATGGAGCGAGCGTCATGCTCATTTGACACAACTTGAGCTAGCTATGAAGCTGATCTACAGTATCTTCCGTGGTACCCATACAATAGTTAGCGATATGTGGAACACACAAGCACTATGCTTCTTGGTAATTAGAGCATCTATACAAGTACATAGTGAGTGAATCATGAAGCTTCTAATAACTCACTTGCATTGTTTTTTCGTGTAAACAGATAGCCTCTATCGTACTTACATAACGCTTGACGTGCAGGTGGTAAGATCAAGTACATTGAAGATCATAGTGGAGTGACATTGTATCCTATATCTCATCAAAGGCTAGCATAGTCCGAGCTAATAACGTTACCTCTCACTAAAGGCAAAAGTAGAGACAGGGACAAAGACATGGTCCGGGTTGTCATCAGGAGGTTATGCCTAATATATCCCCACCTTCATCAGCTTCTCTAGACCATTATCCGTATTTGAACACATCATCAGCACATGCCCCTTATTAGCAATCCAATTCCCCAATAATGAGCACACATTAGCCATTAGGCCATATGATAGGTAGCTCAAGAGTGACGTAGCTCATTTATGACTCATGTGCTTTATCCTCACGCTACCCCTCTTTTGACTCCACACCTACTCCCCACGAGGGACTGTCAGACTTACCAACCAAGGAAATGATAGAAGGCGCTACACAACTTGATTCCTCTTAGGAGTCCGATGCCCCCTTGGGACCTAATTAAGCCACTTATGCACCATGATTCACAGCATGCTTTACAAGCTAAACAGCATGCTGCAGAATATCCTCATGATGATGGCTACGATGGAGCCGTCAAAGAGCGGGCTTCTTTCATCTCTCCTATGCTGTTTCACTTTCAAAGGAGGATAAGTAAGAGGAGATGGGGTTTTAGTTAGCCATATGTATATTTTCAAATTTTTTTAAGTAAATAAACTTTTTTGTGTTAATAGGTATTTCTATTTTATGTAATCTGTTTGAATTGTACTATGGTTTTTGGATATTTTGTGATTATGTGATGTATATACTATTAATTTGAGTTTGTATTTAAGTATGAGGTTTGAGCTTGAGTATGGAGTTTGGTATTTGAATTTGCATTTGAAGTTGATGATTATTAGTATAGATGAGAGATGGATTGAGACCAAAATTTTTTGTGTGTTTTTATATTGAGTATTGACATCCTATCTATAAAATAGGGGTAAATATTAAAAACACATCTCTTATATAGGCCTTTACTAAAATTTATGTAGTTTAGTTTTATTATCACTTATGGTTTTGTATCAATACTCGTCATAGCTTCCTAATTATTGGATAAAATGTACGAGGAAGAAGCGATGTCTTGTAACTTAAAAGACTAAGTTGTAAACACCTTTATATTTACTCAGTATACACTTATCGCTCTTATAGTTAAAATTGAATGTTTAAATTGTGAATAGACTCCTATATAAATATTTTTCCTATGAAATATAACAAAAAATTTAAAAAGACAAGAAAATATTTTGTATAACAAAATGTTCAAAAACTTAAAAAAAAAATTAAAAATTTAGTAATCAATGTTTAGCTGCTTTCTTATTTAACAATTTTTTTTCCCATTTGTCCCAAGATTTCCAAAGTTTCTTCATAAGAGAACCTTAAGGATTATGTAATTTTCTTAATGTAGACGTATATATTCGAGTAAATACGCCAAATGTAAGCATTACATCAAATAGTATATACTAACAATCATACCTATTCTGTCTCAAATAGTATATACTACTAGGTTGCTCAATTATTTCGTTAAAATGTCAAATGAAGTACTTTTTCTTAAATTTGCTTATTCATAAGTGCTTATCAATATTGAAAAACATGAAGAATTTCTCTTTTTAAATTCTTAGCAAATGTCTTGATGGCACGATACCATTAACAGGATCCTCTTAAGATTTTAATTATCCTATATGACATCCACCATGGCTGCATGTGTTATTTTATTTTTAATTTTTAAAAATTTGATCTGAATATATTTAATTGATAAAAATAATTTAATTATGATATATTAGTTGAGATACATAGCTAGATATCAATAATTTAATTAGGATAGAATAATTTTAGGAATATTTTGGAGAATTAAGAGCTGACAAACTGACAAAGTACTGCAAGTATAATTTACACATTGAGCTGAATGATTCATTTTAGTCAAACACATGGTTATTCGATCGCCTCCTCCCGACCAAAGAGTACTAGATTTCATTCATTAAAGCATATTGAAATACAAATATATATAATATCGACAAAAAAAATAAAAAAAAAATGGAAATCCAAAGATCCAGTCAAAAAATGAATATATTTTCCAGATAAAAAGGGGTAGCATCGACTCAAAAGAGATTCCTACTCAATGCGGATGAAAATTAAGACTAGCTGGAAATTTCAATGGTTTGAAATGAACTGATCTCATGTTCTTTTGTGAAGTCCTAGGAATAAAAACATTAGAAGTCCAAAGTTGATCAAATGTCACCGAAGATAAATGAAGGATATTTTGATCAAAATGTCGACCTTTCATTTTTCCTTCTTGAACTTGTTCCATCCAATGATCATATCATATAGGTTATGTAAGTCTTAAGCAAAAAAGTTACCTTGTATTCAAAATCTAAGTCACTCAAAATGTTGACAATCTATGATAGCAGGTTGATGAAATTTTAACAGATCTGCAAATAAGTAATATTTTTAATAATTTAATTTGATTTTGAAATAACTTAGTTGAATTGCTCTAGAATGCTTTTCCAAACATGAATAATCATAGAATAACCGTATCTAAACATAAGTGGACACAAATTTCTAACTAAAGCCCCGAGTTTGATTATATTTTTATTAAGTGATAAATGTAATAACTTATATTTTATTTATATGTTTAAACTTTTAAAATAGTTGATTGTGATACTACTTTCAACACAATATCAAAGTAGGACAACTTGGATTTAAACCAAAATCCTTAATTAATCTATAAGCATCAATTTGATTGTGATGCTAACCTTAATTGTTTTTTTTTTTTTCCTTTTTTTGGGGTTGAAATGTAAAAGGGTAAGAAATTTCTACCTTCTGCACTGAACAAAAGCTTCTCAACATGAAGTACTTAAACACTAGATTGAGACTCCCAAACGCCTTCATAAAGTAAGTACTCTTTGCATGTAATTACTAGCAAAACCACGTCTGATGGAACAGGAAATTCACATAGTTCTTTCTGTGCACAAACAAAAATAACAGACCTCCGAAAATTTGCATAGCATGCATTCAAATAGGTGAATACGTTAATGTTTGTCCAGCTAAAGTGTCGTTTCGTGCCTTCAAATGCACCACTGGGAACTGTTTTCATTCTTATGTTTCAGATCCTATAGCATGGCTCATGCACAAATAATCAAATTGCTATACTATGAATTGGATGAGATCCCAACACTCTACACTTCTAGACACACTTTGACAGAACAACTACCCAAAGCCAACACAAAAAAGAAATGAGAAACTACTGCTACAGACAAGCCATCGCCTATAATATGGAACACCAGACTTAGCATGGATCATTCCCCTCTAAAAATAAAGGAGATAAGATTCCATCTCAATAACTAAAAACCAGCTGAAGAATAAAAAGAATTCACCTTCCGCCAGACAATTCAATAGCGTCTTGGTTATGCATTGAATCTTCTCCCCAATCGAGTCTTCTCTGCAGTCTCTCATATTCTTGCCTTCGAGTAACTTCCACGTGCTGCCATTCTTCCCACCTTTCAGCAAGACCTTCCCCTTCCAGCATCCGCACAACCTCAGACATTGCTGGACGTTCTTCTGGTGATGGCTGTGTACATAGAAGAGCTACTTTTATCATCATCTCGACCTCTTGCATGTTGTAGTTTCTGCTCAGGTTGTGGTCAACGATTGCATCAAGCCTTTTATCTCGTTCCAACTTTTTGACCTTCACATGCAAAAGGCCAAGCTTCATCAATCAATGTAATAAAAGAATTTACGTCAGACACTTGCACACACTCCGACATTCATTCACTGAACACAGCGATCATTGTCTCAGGTGGAAGGTTTCCACCCCCCCCACCCCCCCGGAGCCATGAGTCTATTGGCTGTTCATTAAAACAAATTTTAGCATCAAAATGCATGCCATGCTTTCAATTTTGGATGCTTAGGGACCTAAGATGAATTTCATCATCAATAATAGCCTTGCCATTGCAAAGAATAGTCCATGTAAATGAAGAGAAATATTTACAACCTGTTATTAGATTTAGAAATTTACTCGGCCCTCCATAAATGATAGAAAAAACCTGTCTGGCCTGCTGATCCTAATTTTTCAGATTTCCATTGTGAAAGAATATATCATATCAGCACCACTCTAATATCCAGGCAATAAAATATGTAGAATGCAAAGTGGAGGAAATAGATATAGGCACAAAAGAAGAGCTCCTCAAGATAGCCTTACATGGTCAAGCAGCAAGACATCATCTTCTTCTTCCAAGCGTGAAAAGTCAATTGCACGTTGACCTGTTACAAGTTCTAAAAGCATAATCCCATAACCAAAAACATCCGTTCGTTGGGAGGATTTTCCAGTTGACAAATATTCAGGAGCAATATGACCCATGGTCCCACGAACTTGAGTTGTAACATTAGTTTTCCTCACATCGACCTGTTTTGCAAGCCCAAAATCACCAACAACGGCTTCAAAATCTTCATCAAGTAAGACATTAGCAGCCTTCACATCTCGATGGATAATCTTAGGATTGCAGTGTTCATGAAGATACTCCAGACCACGAGCTGCACCTAAAGCCACCCTTTTCCTGGTTGGCCAATCTAAAGCAGGCTCCCCAGGCTTCAGTTCTGCAGCAATCAACTTAGATGAGCATATTTTTAGCAATAAATTGTGCATATGATTCTATTTTGGAATCTACTAAAATTTAGATCAACAAATGATAAATGAATGGAAGATGTTTAAGGAGTTGGAAGCCATCAGTCTGCAGATGATTTTGGCAAATAGAATCCAGTAAGAGGTATTTGTGGCAATAATAACATGGATGTGATACCAAGGGTATACATAAATATATTCATAGTAAATGGATATATTATACTCATATTTGTGTATAGGGCTGGCCATTCATATCAATCCATCGTATCTTGTGTCCATATCTACACGAGTTCATACCTTGAAAACCTCAACCCATAACCTAATCCGTTTATTAATCGTGTATGAAAACCTAAACCTGTAACTCAACCCATTTAATAATCATGTTTCTTGTCCAATTTGACCCGTTTGTTAATTAAAAAGTTATAAATAAATTTATGAAATAATTATAAATACATAATAAAAAGAGCAGTTACAAAATTAATATTCACAAATAAAATTGAAATAATCTTAATTCTTAAATATAAAATCACAACATAACAATAGTTTAATAAAATAAAATTATATAATCTATAAATAATATATATATTATAAGAATAGTAATGCCAATGCTACCTAAACTTTGGATGAAAATTCAATTTACTACTTAAAGTTTGAATTTACTAAATTTAGTACCTAATTTGAAGTTTTTATATCATCGATACTACCAACATTAAATCTTATGATGATTCATTTTTCCAATCATATTTTTCAACCATTATTAACAGAACACGTCTTACTAGTTTAAAGGATATCATATTGACATGGTTAGCTCCAACTGTTGAACACGATGAAAGGGCATTATTTTTTGTTTTATATAATTCGACATGCTTTTATATCTTTTTTTTTTTTTTTTTCAATTATTGAGTTCAAGATGTGCAAAAACAATACCAATATGACATTCCTTAAACTAGTAGGGCACACGTTGCGTTAATGATAGCCGAAAGATATGACTGAATAAGTAGTTGTATCACAAGATTTAATATAAGTAACAACAATGACGTAATAACTTCTAATTACATACTAAAGTTAGCAAATTAAACTTCCCAAAAGTTCAAGTAGCAATCGTGACATTGCCCCATATGTACAATGTCATATACACACGTATACATATATATGACTTATAGTTATATAACCTATATATATATATATATATATAGGTTATATATTTATTATATATGTTCTCTTTATATACATGTTATATTATTTTATTATCTATATTTAAGTAAAGCATATATGTTATTATAATGTATAGGCTAATACATATAATATATGTATTTGAATTATGTATTATATATATATATATATATGTTATTAGTTATTTTATTGTTAAACTAGTTCGTAAGTTCAACTCAAACCCATTTATGAGATCTATTTAATAAACGAGTTTATAGGTCAAACCCAAACCCGGATACAAATTTTACCATGTTTAAACAGGTCTGACCCGTTTGTATTTCATGTCGATTTTTTCCGTACATAAACCCATTTGTATCGTGTCGTATCCAAGTTCACGGATTGTGTCCCAAATTGCCAACCCTATAATTGTGTATATCTGAATATATGATATTCTGGAAAAACAAACAAGAATCAAACTCTTATAGGTTTAAGCCTTTTCAGAGTAGGCTGCAGATCTAAAATATACAAGGTATCAAAAGAGGAGGTCCTTAGTCCCCACACCAACTAGTTCTACGTAAATGGGTCTCAATCAATGTAATAGCACACGTGAAGGGGAAGGGGAAAAGCAACAAACGAGTTGAACATAAATATAAAATTACACCTTAATATACACGTTTTAAGCTTCTAATAAAGCGATTATATATCTGGTTTCTAATGTAAATGTCTGAATATTTAAAGACAATTAAAAGTTACAATCAATTCTGATCCTTCATCTTGGGCTTAGCCCATCTTGCATCATGATTTCAAAAATGTATAACAATCAATTTTTTTCTTACCTACACACAAGAAAAACAAGGCTGTATAAGACCTCATTTCTGATACGATGACTTCTGTGACAAAAACATCCTTCGCCAAATTAGGTTGTTTTATTTTAAAATATTCTCTGAATAAGCGTGGGGGAGACGAAGAAAGATCCTTCATACGCTTAGTCATAAGATATGGGATATGAGAAGAATGTTTTATCACGATGGCATGAACCTGAACATGCCCTTTAACCACACTAATGTGCAAGCAAATATAGGACACCTCAAATCAGGTAGAGACTTTTGCTTTGATCCTAATTTTGAAGCTGCTAAAACTTCATCCATAATAAATAACCAAAAAGTTACTTAACGAAAGGGGGTTCTATTATGTTTGAAGCAGACCATACGCAAACAAAAAGACAAATTCATTTTGAAACAATGATGCGAACCAAGCCATCAATATGGAAAGTCAAAAGAGAGGAGCATTCTACTAAAACCTAAATCTATCAAATATGAAAAAAGTAAATGATGAGGTGGAAATAATAGCAAACAAATACATGGCTAAATTTGGCAAAAATGGGCTAATCGCGACTTTTTAATTTTTGAACCTTATTTCGAAGAAAACGAGCTAACTCGAATAAGTTAGTACCTTCAATGCTGAGCTATGCGGTTTTTTGGGAAAATTTTGTCATTTAGTCTTTCGAATAGACAATTTTACTAATTTTGGTAATTTTTAGATTTTTTATAAATTTTTATAAACATTTTTGTTTTAGATGCTATTTATAGCGTTGTCTTTATTGTCTAAGGTATATAGTGTCCTTAAGTTTTAGAGAATTCTATTTTCAGCTATTTTTATATGTTTCTTTTTTTGGTAAATTTTTATATCTATTTTTGACAGTTTGCACTTACTATTATTTGTATGCCCTAGGGTAAAGAGACAAACTATTATTGAATGTGAAAAATTGTTGTGAGTGGTTTTGCTCTGTTTCTTTCCTAAATTTGCGAATTTCATACAATTCTTAAATTTAGATGCCAAATCCCTACGAATTCTTAAAATCAATAGGTATTTGAATATTAAACTCCGATTATTCACAGAATAAATGGTTTATGATAATCTCAACACAATTCACACGTGTTACGCTGCGTCAGTTGGTATCAGAGCTGAGTTTGTTCTTAGTAACAATGGCACCTCGTAGACAAACTAACCAACTGCAATGGATGAACCTATGATCGTGATGATTTAGAGTAAATAATTGGGCAAATGATTGATGAAAGGCTAAATGTGATGCTAGAATGTCATTTGGATGTGGTTTTAGATCAATTAGCAAAGAGAATGGGTGCATTGATGGGTAATCAAAATCAAAATATCAACTTTAGGCATGTGAGAAACCTTAACCCAATGCCAGTTGCAAAAGAGGCAAAAGATGACTCCTCTTCTCTTGAGGAAGATGAGCAGTATGATGCAGTATTGTGTAGGCGTGTTAGGCCTCGTGCAAAGGAAGACTAGAGGCGTTGGGAACTAGTCATGAGAATAGAGATACCGGAGTTTCATGGAAGCCTCCAACCGGAAGAATTCTTGGATTGGTTGACCACGGTTGAAGAGATTTTGGATTTCAAGGGAGTCCCTAAGGATAAACGGGTGTAATTGGTAGCAACCAGATTGCAAGGTAGGGCCACAGTGTGGTGGCAGCAATTAAAATTGACTCAAAATAGGTTGGGAAAATAAAAAATCGCATCATGGGAAAAGATGAAGAAGCATCTACGAACAACGTTTTTACCTTATAATTTCTAGCGCATTATGTACCAGAGACTACAAAATCTTAAACCAGGTAGCAGGTCAGTAGATGATTACACTTCTGAATTTTACCAATTGACAGTTAAGAATGAACTTCAAGAAACAGATGATCAGTTAGTTGTAGATACATTAGGATGCAAATTCAAGATACAATCAATTTATTTGACCCTGATAGTGTATCAGCAGCACACCGAAGAGTGTTGATTGTTGCATTAGCAGTAGTGGTATGAATCGTACTGGAGGTAAAACCTCAAGTAATAACACTACTAGGCATTTTAGTAGGCCTAACATGAGTGGCCCAAGCACTAGTGGGGTGAAGTGCTTTAAATGTGGTGAGGCTGGTCACTGATAGTCTAAATGTAAGAGAATGGAAAAGAAGGCACTTTTTGTCGAAAATGGAGGAGGAAGAAGATGAATTTGTGTTTGAAGTGGTGGGTGACGATGAACCTGTCTTTGATACTGAATATATTGAGGAGCTTGTGATAGGCGATGGTAAGGAAAATTTAATGGTTAGGAGATCCTGTATGACCCCTAGAGCAGTAGAGGAAGAGTGGCTCAGAAACAATATTTTCCAATCCACTTGTACTATTCTAGGCAAAGTTTGTTGGTTTATGATCGACTCAAAGAGCTGTGAGAACATTGTGTCCATAGAAGTTGTGCAAAAGCTGGGAATTAAGCCAAAACAGCATCCTAAACCTTACAAGTTAGCTTGGCTAAAGAAGGGTGGCGAGGTAAGTGCCTCTAAACGAACACTAGTTACATTCTCTATTTGTTTTAAATATAGAGACTTTGTCTGATGTGATGTTGTGACAATGGATGCTTGTCATTTGTTGTTGGGGAGGCCTTGGCAATTTAATAGGAGTGACTCCTGATGGTAGAGCTAACACTTACAGTTTTGTATGTAAGGGTATGAAGATTGTTGGTTCCTAATAGAAGCACTACTAAGTCTAAAATTGTTAAACAGGATAATAGTTCCAACATGTTGTCTTTAGCTAGGTTTGAGGAAGAATTACAGGACTCTGAAGTTGTCTTTGCTCTAGTAGGTAAAGAGGTTGAAAGGGAAGTTGAAGTACCTGAGGTGGCAGTTTCGATGGTGGTTGAGTTCCAAGATGCATTTCCTAATGAGTTGCCGGATGGGTTACCACCACTATGTGATATCTAGCACCAGACTGATCTTGAGCCCGATACAACCCTTCATAACAGACCACATTATTGAATGAGCCCTACATAACATGAGGAGTTGAGGAGGCAGGTTGAAAAATTGCTTGCGAAGGGTTTTATTCGAGAGAGTTTGAGTCCATGCGCAATTCCCGCTCTTTTGACTCTCAAGAAGGATGGCACCTGGCATATGTGTGTGGATAGCCAAGCCATTAATAAGATTACTGTCAGGTATCATTTTCCTACTCCCCGCTTAGATGATTTACTTGACTAGTTGAGTGGAGCTAAGGTATTTTCAAAGTTAGACTTGAAGAGTGGATATCACCAGATTCGCATTTGAGTGGGTGATGAGTGGAAGACAGCCTTTAAGACAAGAGAGGGGTTGTATGAGTGGTTTATTATGTCGTTTAGATTGTCTAATGCACCTAGCACTTTTATGAGAGTAATGAATCAGGTTTTGAGGCCATTCATTGGCAAGTGTGTTGTCGTATATTTTGACGATATACTAATTTACAGTATTGATTCAGAGCAGTATCTCCAGCACTTGTGAGATGTTCTTAATGTGTTGCGTAGGGAAAATTTCTATGCTGCCTTGAAAAAGTGTATATTCGTGACCACTGAGGTACTTTTTCTTGGTTATATAATTTCTGCTGATGATTTGCAAGTTGATAAGTCTAAAGCGAAAGCCATTAGACAGTGGCCTAAACCTACTATACTGACTGAAATTCTAAACTTCCATGGCTTGGCATCATTTTATAGATGATTCATACCCCAATTCAGCAGTATTATGGCTCCTATCACTAATTGTATGAAGGGTCGTAAGTTTCTGCGAATTGATAAAGCAAAGATGGCTTTTGAGCAGATTAAATGCGTCTTACAACAGCACCGATTCCAGTGTTACTAGATTTTCATCAACCTTTTGAGCTATATGCAGATACCTCTAAAGTGGGGATTGGAGTTGTTTTGAGTCAGAATAGTAGACCGATAGGTTATTTTAGTGAGAAGCTAACAAGGGCAAAGCTGCAATATAGTACCTATGATGTGGAATTCTATGTTGTGGTGCAAGCTATGAAACATTAGCGTCGTTATATGTTTCATAGAGAATTCATATTATATACTGACCATGAAGCTTTGAAGAATTTACATAGTCAAGATAAAGTGACATCTCGACATGCTTCATGGGTAGCTTATTTGGAGCGTTTTACTTTTGTTGTGAAACACAAGAGTAGTGTCACAAACCGGGTTGTTGATGCACTAAGTAGGTGTAGGAGTCTTCTAAGCCTAATGCAAGTAAAGGTACCTAGTTTTAATTCATTTGCTAAGTTACTTGAATGTGATCCCTATTTTTCTGTTATTCTAGCAAAAGTTAGAGCTAGTGACAGAATAGAATACTTGTTGCAATATGGGTTTTTGTTCAGGGGTAATCAGTTGTGCATTTCAGATTATAGTTTAAAGGATCAGATTATTCAAGAGCTACATGGTGAAGGTCATGTGGGACGAGACAGGACTTTGCAACTGGTGCATGCATCCTATTTTTGGCTAACTATTTGTAAGGACATGAAGAAATATGTACAGAGATGTAGAGTCTGCCAAGTATCTAAAGGGACAACTATGAATGCAGGATTGTATACGCCGCTTCCAATTCCTTCTCAACCTTAGATTGATGTGAGCATGGATTTCATTCTAGGGTTGCCACGAACTTAGCAAGGTAATGACTCCATCTTTGTGGTAGTTGATAGATTTTCTAAAATGGTGCCTTTTATTCCTTGTAAGAAGACCACAGACGTTGTTCGTGTTGCACAGTTGTACTTTAGGGAAGTATATAGGTTGCATAGGTTAACTGGAACCATTGTGTTTGACAAAGATACAAGGTTTCCTAGCCATTTTTGGCGAAGTTTGTGAAAGATGGTCAATACTCAGCTGAATTTTAGTAGTACTTATCACCTACAAACAGATGGGCAAATTGAGGTAATCACTAGATCCCTAGGAAATCTACTAAGCTTAGTGGAGGAACATGTGAAGAGTTGGGATCAAAAGCTAAGTTAAGCAGAGTTTGCACATAATCATGCAGTTAATCGCAGTATAGGGTTTAGTCCATTCCAAGTTGTTTACTCTAGTGTTCCTAGGAGTCCACTTGATTTGCTACCACTACCTGATAAGATTAGGATTCATGGAAAAGCAGAAGACTTTGCCCATAACCTGCAGGAAATCCACAAAAGACTGTTCAAAATAATTTATCAAAAGCTACAAGTAAATATAAGGAAATTGCTGATCTAAAAAGATAGCATGTGGAGTTTGGTGTAGGAGATTATGTTTGGGCTGACCTTACTAAGGATAGATTTTCTGCTGGGGAGTACAGCAAATTATCAACCGAGAAAATTGGGCCAATTGAGATCATAGATAAAATCAACCCAAATGCATATAAGTTGAAGTTGCCTAGCCACATTTGAATCGCCAATATATTTAACATGAAGCATCTTATTCCCTAGACTGACAATAGTTGAAATGATGATAATTCGAGGGTGAATTTTGTCCACCCTAGAGAGGATGATGAGGTGGAAATAATAGCAAACAAATACATGGCTAAATTTGACAAAAACGGGTTAGTTGCAATTTTTTAATTTCTGAACCTTATTTCGAAGGAAATGAGCTAACTTGAAGAAGTCAATACCTTCAGTGCTGAGCTACGCCGTTTTTTGGGCAAATTCCATCTTTTAAAGTCTTTCAAATAAACAATTTTACTAATTTTGGTAATTTTTAGATTTTTTATAACTTTTTATAGACACTTTTGTTTTAGATGCCGTTTGTAGCGTTGTCTTTGTCGTCTAAGGTATGTCGTGTCCTTAGGTTTTAGATATTTCTATTTTCGGATATTTTTGGATGTTTCTTTTTTTGGTAAATTTTTATATCTATTTTTAGCAGTTCGCACTTACTATTATTTATATGCCCTAGAACAAAAGGAAATTATTATTGAATGTGAACAATTGCTGTGAGCAGTTTTGCTCTGTTTCTTTATTAAATTTGCGAATTTTATACAATTCTTGAATTTGGATACCAAATCCCTAAGAATTCTTAGAATCAATAGGCATTTGAAAATTATACTCTGGGTAATCTCAACACAATTCACACGCGTTACATTGCGTTAGTAAACAATCCTATAGCTCAATTCACTATCACAAGAAGAAAACCATTACATCAAGAGCTCAAAAAATCCACATGATAAAGATGAAACAAGGTCCTTTGCATTCTATAAATCTCAAATTTAAATTTAACTCAAGTAGCTATATGTCATAGTCAAAAGGGACCATTAATGTCGCAAAGCACAACATTCTACATCTAGAATACATAAGTATTGCCAACACTAGGTAGATATTGAAATGAATGTATTATGTTTCCACAAGAGTAAGAAAAAAAAGAACAGTGAGAATAAAGAGCTAAGAAACTAGAATGAGTGATTTCTTTATCAGAAAATTCACCAATGATTTCAAAGAAATAATTGGAGGTCTAATTAATGAAAAGTATTCACTATAATGTTTTACTATATATATACTTTCCAATTACCATCACTCAACCTAGTACAAGTCTTACATCACATAGTCCTCTTCTCTCACTAACATCCCTCTCTTGCAAAGTACCAATGTGTCATGAACCAGGCTGAAAGATGAACCTCACAAGCCAACTTTTTGCAACAAGAACCAATGATCTTTACAAATAAGAATGGATGTAATGTAGTACCATGATCAATAAGACAACAAGGAACATAGACCCTATTCATAGGAAATAAATTGAATTAATGTATCAGGAAAAGTTAACGACACATTAGCTACAAACATTTATGATTTTAAATTTCCTTACCTCGTAAGCGAGATGCAACACTTAAGTTTTGCATATAGGGATACACTAACAGCCGCTCAGTGGGAGTTGTGCAAAATCCAATAAGCTTTAAAAGGTTCCTGTGAACTGCAACGCTTATCATCTCAACTTCACGTGTAAAGGCTGTATCTCCCCCTTGACTCTCAAAATCTGTTAACCTTTTCACAGCTATCTTTGTGTTATCTGTAAGCACTCCTCTGTAAACCTTTCCAAAACCTCCCTGTCCAAGAACATTTTTGTCACTGAAGTTGTCTGTTGCTAGCTGCAATTCTCTCCATGCAAATCTTTTCAGTTGACCAAAGGCAATTCTCCTGTCCACTTCACCTGATCATGCAAATAGCAAAATGTAGAATATCATGAGTAAGATGGAAACATAGGCAATAAACAAGAAATATGTACTAACCAAAATTTTAAAAGCCAATATTATTTAAAAAAAAAAAGTGCTTGGTCATGAAGAAAGAAATATACACCCATATACACCATTGTGTATCCTTTTAAATGGTTCATTACTTTAATATGATATATTAAAGAGATTTCAATTTTGATAACTAATTTGATTTTTAATCCTTAGGCCATAGTGAGTACCCAACCACTTCCAATTAAACTAAAGAACTTAAAATTCAGTTTGACAGTCTCATTACATGTATCAATAAAGCATAGCCAGACTTGAGCTTTGTTAAAAGGAGGAAAAATAGAGAGAAGAAAAACCTTAATTTTATTATTATATTACAAATATTGCACTATACAAGTATTTACATAGGTAGACAAGCTTGGTACTCTATTAACAAATAGATGTGGAACTAATGTATATATATCATTTAACACTCTCCCTCAAGCTAAAACATATAAATCATATGCACTAAGCTTGTTACAAATATATCCAATATAAGAACCCTTAAGAGATTTAATCAAAATATCAGTCAATTGATCATTTGATTTGACATGACTAGTGATAATACAGCTAAAGATGATCTTCTCTCGAATGAAGTGATAGTCAATCTCTATATGTTTAGTTCTCTCATGAAAAACTGGATTAGATGATATATATAATACAGCTTGATTATCACAAATTAGTTACATTT
Organism: Laguncularia racemosa; assembly: GCA_037954665.1. NCBI lineage: Eukaryota > Viridiplantae > Streptophyta > Magnoliopsida > Myrtales > Combretaceae > Laguncularia > Laguncularia racemosa. The sequence goes on along the minus strand of JBBMOL010000097.1, from coordinate 1,296,238 downwards.
GTGATATTTCACAAAATTTTAACTCTTAAAGTAACTGTTTCAACCAAATCAACTCACAAGTTGCTAAGGCCATGGCACAGTATTTTGCTTCTGCATTGGATCTAACCACAACATCTTGTTTCTTACCTTTCCATGATATTAGGTTATCTCCAATCAGCACACAGTAACGTGAGATAGATCATCTATCAAATGGAGAACTTATCCAATTAGCATCACAATATCCAATTACTTGGGAATGAACTTGATCTTCATATAGTTAGCCTTTACCTGGAGCATTCTTAAAATATTTAAGAATCCTAACAACTGCATTCCAATGACTGTTACAGGGTGATTGGAGAAACTGGCTAATAACACTAACAAAAAATGATATATTAGGTCGAGTGATAGTAAGATAACAAACTCTACCAACCAACTGACGGTATCTACTAGAATCTGCAAATAACTCACCCTGTCTTGGTAACAATTTCGCATTAGGATCCATTAGAGAATCTACAATCTTACAATTAAGCATCTTAGTTTCTTCAAGAAAATCTAAAGCATATTTTCTTTGGGAAAGAACTATACCGAAACTAGATTGAGCTACTTCAATACCAAGTAAGTACCTTAACAAACCAAGATCTTTGGTTTGAAAATACTTGAAAAGATGTGCTTTCAAGTCAATAATACCATCTTAATCGTCACCAGTTATGACAATATCATCTATATAGACAATTAAGTAAATACATCTCCCCTTAGATGTTTGCTTATAAAACACTAAATGATCAGATGAACTATGAGTCATACTAAACTCTATAACCACCGTACTGAACCGGCCAAACCAAGTACAGGGAGACTGTTTCAACCCATAAAATGAGCGACAAAGTTTACATACCAAATCAACAAAGCCAGGCAATTGCTCCATATAAATTTCCTCCTGGAGTTCACCGTGAAGAAAAGCATTTTTTATGTCCAACTAGTATAAAGGCCAGTGTTTCATAGTTGCAATGGATAGAAATAAGCAAACAAATGACATCTTAGCAACAGGGAAAAAAGTATCAACATAGTCTAAACCATACACCTGAGTATAACCCTTGGTAACCAATCAAGCCTTAAGCCGATCAACATGACCATCAGGACCGACTTTTACAGCATAAACCCATCATCACTCAACTAGAGACTTTCCAAGAGGTAAAGGGACCAAGTCCCAAGTATCATTAGCATGTAAGGTAGTCATCTCTTCTACCATTGCCTGTATCCATCTTGAATCTGAAAGTACCTTACTCACATTTTTAGGAATAGAAACAGAAGATAAGGATGAAATAACATTGCAATAGGATGGGGACAACCGATGATAGCTAAGAAAACTATATATAGGGTAGAGATTACAAGTAAAACAAATACCTTTTCGAAGAGCAATTGGAAGGTCTGCTTCAAGGAGGTCCTCAGTCGGTGGAGGCATTGGATCGGAATGTGAGTCAGTAGGAGCATCTAAAGGAGAAAAAGATTCAAAGGAGGGTAAGTTTCGAGAGTGTTGATGGTATACCTGCAACAGTGAAGGGGAAGAACCAGATTCAAAGACGAGGAACAAACTAAGGAATGACAAGGATAGACTCAGGAAGAGCTAATTGAGATGGAATAAGTAGAACCTCAAACATAGGACTATCAGATGAAGATGAGGAATAGAAGGGAGAAGATTTAAAGAAAGTGACATCAGGAGATAGATAGTAACGACGAGTAATGGGAGAATAGCATTTGTAACTTTTTTAAAGTTTGGAGTAATCAAGAAAAACACACTTAATAGATCGAGTTGAGAGTTTATCCCGAGCAGGAGACATATCGTGAACGAAGCATGTGCAACCAAAGACACAAAGGGGAAGAGTGTACAATGATTGATCAAGGAATAAGATAGTACGAGGAATTTTGTGCTGAAGGATAGAGGAAGGCATTCTATTAATGAGATAACATGTAGTAAGGACAACATCAGCACAAAAAGACTCAAAAATAGAAAATAGTTCAGAATGACTTTTCATCAAATATAACCAAGTACATCGAAAATAGTCATCAATATAAGTTACAAAATATTGAAAATCTAAAACAGAGATGACACGACTAGAGCTCCAAATATCTTAATGAATTATAGAAAAAGGAGATATAGCCCGATTATTAACTCTCTTGAGAAACGAAGTCTTAGATTGTTTTCCAAGTTGACATGACTCACTCTAAAGTAGATAAATGCAATAAGTAAGGAACCATCTTCTGAAGTTTAGCAAAACTAGGATGGCCCAAACAATTGTGGAAAAGAGTTGGAGAGACTATAATAGAACATTTAATAAAAGAAGCTGGTGACTTATAGATATAGTAAAGCCCTTGTGATTCACATCCTGTGCCAATCGTCTGTCCTATATTGAGGTCCTGGAAAATAACAAAATCAGGGTCAAATTTAATAGAATAGTTTAGTGCATGAGTGATTTTACTAACAGAGACAAGATTAAAAGGACAATGAGGGATATAAAGAACATGTTCCAATGGCAAAGATGATAAAGGTTGAGCACTACCCTTCGCTTTAGCAATTGTATGTGAACCATTTGCTACAGTTACTGATGGTAATAAGGTAGCTTCAACAAAATGAGAAAACAATTGAGGATTACCAGAAATATGTTCAAAAGCACTAGGATCAACCACCCATGGGCCTAAAGAAGAAGACTGAGTGAGACACGCAACGGATTTACCAATATGAGCAAAGGAAGCAGTAGAAGATGATGACTATTTTGAAGCTTGATACTGAAGATAATTTTCTAGATTAGCTCCTATGAGTAGAAAAGAGTCCTAATGTTGTTCTTCAAATGATGCAGAATTAGTATTCTAAATGCTATTAGCACGTGGAGGACGTCCATGTAACTTGTGGCATTTATCTTTAATATGTCCCCACCAATGACAATAAGCACATCTAGGAAGATCTCCCCTATTGCCTCCACAATCTCCACCTTGTGCTTCTCTTGAATTTATTTAAGCTCTAGGGAGCCACAAGAAAAGCAAAAGTTGAATTGTCCACAAGAGGAAAACTAGGTAAAGGTGCATTAGGGATGGATGAGACATGAAGATGGAGGGAGAAAACTTCATCCATAGATGGTACAATAGGACTAGCCAGTATTTGATCACAAATTGGAGCAAGATCAGGACCGAGTGTAGTAAGAATGCAAACCATAAAGAATTTGTCCCTATGAGCTAAATCATTGTTGAGAGACTGATCGAGAGAAAGGAGAGAGTTATACTCAGCCTTAATAAATGCCCATCTCTCAAGAAAATCAGTAATAGATATATCTGACTATCTCAAATTAAGCAGGTTAAAAATTACCGAATACAAACGTATATCATTAGTATAAAGAGTCTTTGCTTGAATCCATACATCATAGCATATGTGATAATGATTGTAAATTGGATGAAGGGAAGAATCAATGGATTGCCATAAAAGACTCAATAGTAAAGCATCAACTTGTATCCAATTATTTCTATTTTCTTTCTCTACATCTTATACTCCAGTGGTCAAGTGGTCCTGTAAACCTTGACCCATACACCATTAACTCAATTGCTATAGACCAAGATAAATAATTTGAGCTGCCCATCAGTTGCAAGGGCAAGAGATGGAGATAATAAGCTCGAAAAAGGACTAGTTTTTGATGAGGAACTATCATAAGCCATATTAGATTAAGAAAACACCTCAAAAAGAATGAAAAAAAGGTGAAAAGAACAAACACACAGTGGCGATCGGTGGTGATCAACAGTGAACAATGGTGATTGACGATGGACGAAGGCGAACAAAGGCGGAAGAGGATGGTGGTGTTGTTCTACGCCTTAATAAAGCAAAACAATAACTATAAACCGTCGAATAATTAGATATAGTAGATAGCGGCAGCATATGGTGGCATGTGGCAATGCGTGGAGGATCTTCCAACAACAAGACTTCCAGGATATGACACCGAAGAAGTGAGGAACATTGTGATATGATCGGATTTCAAATCCAACATCGGAAAGTATGGTGAAAACTGAAATTAAGGTTTGTGTTTGGACAATTTAGATGATCTAGGGTTTCTCATTCTTTAACTCTGATACCATGATAAAAGGAGGAAAAACAGAGAGAAGAGAAACCTTAATTTTACTATTATATTACAAATATCGTACTGTACAAGTATTTATATATGTATACAAGCTTGGTACTTTATTAACTAAGAGATGTGGGACTAATGTATATATATCATTTAACAACCTTCAATTATGTCTTCTAAGCTAGCAATGCCATGAATCATCAATAGTTACTGAACTTTCAAGTATATGTGCAGACATGACGATTGGAAGAACCTTTGAAATCTGGTAGTTTTATTTTGAAATTCCAAAAATTTTGAAGAATCCATATTGATATACTGATCCTATCACACATGAACTAAATGGTTCACAAAAGGGCAACTATGCCTCATGTAATAGGACAATAAACTTTTTCTAGTTAATTAGATTACTTGTTTGAAAAAAAAATGTGGGGAATATCTTATGTGTGATAATACTTTGAATAAAATAGCACACATAAGTAACTTCATATTAAGACAAAAGTTTAACAAATGAGACAAAAGCTAAGTGACGATGACTAGATTTTTGTAGGAGAATACACTACCCTAATGCATGAGAACACAAAAAACTGATGCTTTTCAAGTGAATGTAATTTCTTATATAGTATATGATATCCAAAAACCTAATAGGTTTCCTTTCTGTTAATAGACTATACAATTATGAACAAAAAAACATTTACTTTTGTACTTATTAAGTACTTTCATTACTTTAAATAAGATTATACCCCTCTTTACAGAAGTCCGAGTAGCATCAAGGCATCCTAGTTTCGAAGATGGTAGCATAAGGTGCATAGTTCTTTTTTTTTTCCCCTCTCCACCCCCCCCCCCACCAAATATTTCAGCCAGACGGTACATATTCAAAACCTCGTATATATATATATATATATATATAAATCTAAAACATCAAGAGCCTAGGTGAGGCCTATATGGTCTAATACATCTTCCTAACTGTGGATTTCACTGGCAGATCTTGTCTTCCACTTTCCTACCATTCCTCTGTCTGGAAATACTATAAATCCATTCTCCACTAAAGACTCTGATGGTGTTTGTTGGAAGCTATCATATTGAGTCCATATATGAAGTTACATATGCTAGTAAAATATGTTGGCTGCTTGAATTTGAAAGCGATAGAATTGGTGAAAAATGGTCCTTGGAGGGAGCAGGAGGGCATTATTTGGTGCTTCCAAAGTCCAAGACGCCAGGGTTACATTCATGAATTTTGTGTTTGATTAATAAGAAAGGGTAGTGGGCATGGAGAAAAGGAACTGCATTAATGTTTTAACCCCAGGAAAAGAGGTACTTAGGATGGATTCTAAAGAGAAGTCAGGGCCTTTTCTCTCTCCCAAAAAAAAAAAAAATCTGGGTAGACATGTAACATGACTTTCTTTCTTTGGATAAATTGAGTAGTTATTCATCAAAAAATTGCATGCACAAAGCATAGTCCACTGTACAAAAACAAAAAGAAGAGACTATGATCAACAAAGCTCAAATGAGGGAGGTTGCACTAAATGTCAGAGCAACAAATATAACTTACATCACAATGTAGTGTAGCTTTTGTCAACTTCATAGCACAATATTAGATGTTATTTTCTACATGCTATAGTTTCTATCTTATAAGCTTTCTGCTATAATAATGTTGTCAGTCAGCAATATAGTTTACCATAATCATGCTTATATCAGAAGCAACTACCTGAACAGCCATTTCCCAAAAATCTAATACAAACCTGCAACATCTACAAATACTTCACGCTTGTACCCCTTGTGCCTACCCTTATATAAGAAAAACAGTGAGACAAGAAGCAGTAGCACGGCGAGCCCCCCAATAATACCTACTATAATTCTAATCTTGGGCTTATTAGAACCACCTGTCAAGAGGAGGAAAAGCACAGCAGCAAAGACAACCAGTTAATTCTGCATCAGGAAACACAACTTAACTATCGTTCAATCCTAAGTATTCCTAAATCAGATAATGCACAACTTACCTGATTCACTACTTTCAGATGCACAATGCTGGGGTAAACTTATCCCACAATTCAAGTTATTTCCAGAAAAACTGCAATAACACCCATAGTAATGAATTGCCATGAAGATGATTTAGTCAGAATTCAAATATTCAATATGGCTAGAAGACAAGAATAGAATTGACTTTTATAATTAGATAGAACTAAATTCAACTCATCAAACTGAAAAGTCACTTTACAAGGGTCACCATTTTCATACTTGTATTGGGGTAGTTGGAACAGTTGTTGAGGAATCTGACCACTGAAATTATTATCGGCAAGCTGGCTGCACAAAGATTGCTAGTTTCATTATGGAATATCCATAAGTGACATAATGATAGATATATATGCATATAACCATTACAGAACCAGATGGTGGGTGAATTATTTAAATAACCCTCTTGGAGCATATTACACCAAGAAAAATAAATGTAAAAAACATGTCCTGTATCCTGTTGTGTACAAGGAATTATTGCTTACAGATTGATCAAGCTACGAAGAGAAGCAAGTGATTCAGGAATTGTTCCATCAAGGTTATTTTGACTCAGCGACCTGCTTGAACAATTGTCAAATTTAGTGCCATTCTTCAAGGGACTTGACAAAAAAAAAAAATTATAATTGTAAGACTTACAAGAACTGAAGCTTTTGAAGGTTTCCAAGGGAAGCTGGTATTTTCCCAGTTAAGTGATTGTTTTCCAGATCCAAATTGGTCAAATTAGTCAAATTTCCAATCTCTTCAGGTATGTCACCAATTATTCCATTTCCTTGCAATGTACTGCCAAATTGCAACAGAAATGCTTTTAGATTACACAAAAGTATTCCCCAATTGAACACATCCATTGAGTTTAGCAACACAAACATCTAATCTAAAAATTTAAACTTGTACATTTTATGTGATCTTTCATATTTATAATTTCATACTTCCCCCCACTTCTAGGTGAAGACTTTAACGAAACCCATCAAGTGGCCACTTAGCTAGATAGGGGTTAAATAATGAGCAGGGGTTGTAACCAAGTATCTCCTCCTCTTATACCATATTTAACTAAGTCGTCCACTTCATAGGTTTCAGTGAAAGTTTTAGTCCACGAGGGAGAGAGTAATAATAAATATGATAACTCATATATATCTGGAAGCTTTGAACTTTTAGATAAAATAATTTTGAAGCTAATCTTTTTACCCAATAAATAATTTGTAATTTTCATTAATTTGAGGAAGATATATACACAAAACCGTTCAAAGACGAAGTGGGTAGCTAGGCTACACTCAATAAATGAAAATACAAAAAAATTAGAGGGAAACTAGGGTAAACCGTCTCGAGATTAGAAGAACCAAGCTTGGTGTAAGCAAGAATTTGGCTAGCTAGCAAGGAAGGTTGAGAAAAAGGCTTTGATGCTAGTCTTAACAATATTCAACACATAAAATTTGCATGTTCATTCAACTTAGTGAAATAGACAACAAATTAACTGCACCAAACAGCAATTTAGTATGATTTTTATATGGAGAAATTGAAAAAGTAACATCAAGTAGAATGGCTATGTTTCTAACCAATGATAGTCTAAACATATATGTTGAAAATGCAAAAGTTAGAATAGCATACGAACACAATGCCCATTTAATAAATTTGAAGCAAACAAAGGTAAATGGTTCTCTCTCTTTTCTACTTAAGAAACAAAAATGAATTATTGCTATGGTCTGTATCGATCACCCATTTTCCCTGTATATAAACTCTAATCACATTACAAAGTACAATGTAATGATTCAAATCCTAGATAGTGTCTTTATTTGTCAGAATTATTCCAATCCTTGATACTATTGATCAAAATTGAGTGCATTTAAGTCACAAAAATATCTTAAAACATAGAAAGTTTAGTGCAATGAAAAATATGAAGCTATTGATTCACCAAAGGAAAAGAAAATGTGAAGCCAGTCATTAACAAAAAAAAGAAACAGAGAACTGAAAAGAAAGCCTGAAAAAAGGAAATAGCATCTTTCCAATATCACCATACTTACAGTGTATTAAGTGTAACCAAAACTCCAATTTCAGGTGACAACCTACCAGAGAAATTCATTGATGACAGTGATCTGCAATCCAGAATCATTAGATCAGAAATTAACATCCTAAGAAGGCTTCTAGCATTTTTGAGTCAACTAAAATACTTTGGAGTGCCCAAGAGGAAAAACTTACACAGATGTTACTTTACTGCCATCACAGATGACATTTGTCCAGGTACATGGGTTCACTTGATTTGGATTCCAGTCTGTCAGCTGACTACTTGATGCATTCAATGAAGTTCTCAATGCATAGAGAGCTGCCCCTGAAAGAAGATTCCAGGGTTAGGAATTCAGTTTTATCCATCATCTTAGCAAGCCATAATCCTCAGTGAATATCCCAATCTACACATGCAAGGAAATACTGCAGTATGAATACAAAATCAGACAACTTTCTACAAACTTACAAGAGTAGAAGTGAGTGGAAATGGGGAAAGGAAAGGGAAGGGAAGTATTATCCTCTTCTTGTGTTTGGATTCATAAAATAGAAATAGAAGGAAATGGTATGAAATGTTTCCTTCTTATGTTGTTTAATTGACATAAAAAGAAGGAAATGGAAAAAATTAAAATATTTGATAGGCTGAAGTATCCCTTACTTTATCTTTTCAGTTTTCATTTCAGAGATGTTTTACCATTTTACATCAACTTCACTCATTTCCACCATTTCCCCCCTAAAAGTGGAGAGAAACTAATTGGATTTAAAAATAGGGATGCAACTAGGACAGGTTTAGAACAAGTTTTATAAAACCCTAACACACCCCTATAACGCTTAGCATTTTTCAGAACCCTATAAAAACTGTAGGATTTTTACTTGTATTACAAAAACTCAATCTTATAGGGTCATGAACCCTATAGAGATAGGTTGGTTTTTATATAATTCAGACGAGATAAGGAAAAAATAGAACAGAAAATAGTTAGGAATGATTAAGATTATACTTACTAACTTATATATAAATGAAATTTAAAAATTAAATGCGCTATACAATGTAAACCTAATATAGAGCATGCATTTTACGTAGGTTAAAAACAAATATTATAATTAATATATGAAGAGATTTAAAATTCTTTATTTTCTCTTATTCTGAAAGTGATACAAGTATTGTATATATATATACTAGTGTACAGCCTATCTTTCCTTAATCTAAGAGGACTAAATAAAGAATAAAAATATATCACATTACATCCCATAAGATTTGATTCTTCTGCTATAAATATCAAGATTATATGGCTGTCAATTAGCCATATGCTTTCCTTATTTATCTACATACTAACTTTGGAAGATTTTCAACACTCCCCCTCAAGCTGAGTTGTAAATGTTGTACAAACACAGCTTGTGACTCAATTCTTCAAAGTTAGTCTTTGGAAGAGCTTTGGTGAGAATATCGGCTGCTTGCGACTTTGTAGGAGTATACATTAGTTGTATAATTCCTTTCTCAATCTTTTCTGAGATGAAGTGCCGATCAATTTCGATGTGCTTTATCTTGTCATGATGCACTGGATTCTTTGCAATACTAATGGTAGCTTGGTTATCACAAAACAGCTTCATAGACCCTTCACTTTGTACTTTGAGTTCACTAAGAAGTCTCTGTATCCATATGCCCTCACAGATACCAAGAGCAAGTGCTCTAAATTCAGCTTCTGCATTGCTTCTTGAGACTACAGATTGCTTCTTACTTCTCCAAGTCACAAGGTTTCCCCAAACATAGGAGCAGTATCTTGATGTAGATCTTCTGTCTGAAATATCTCCCGCCCAGTCTGCATCTGAGAAGATTTCAACTTCACGGCTTTTATCCTTCTTGTATAACAAGCCTCTTCCTGGTGTCATCTTGAGATATCTCAAAATCCTGTTTACTGCTCCCATATGTTCTTCTGTTGGGTTGTGCATGAACTGACTCACAACACTAACAGAAAAACCAATGTCTGGTCGTGTATGTGAGAGGTAGATTAGACGTCCCACAAGTCTCTGATATCTCCCCCTGTCGACTGGTGTACTGTCTTTCTCAGCTCCTAGCTTCCCGGTTAGATCCATTGGAGTGTTAGCAGGTTTACATCCAAGCATGCCTGTCTCCTTTAGTAAGTCTAGGACATACTTACGTTGAGAGACAAATATTCCTTTCTTGGACCGTGCTATTTCCATTCCCAGAAAGTATTTAAGATCACCAAGTTCTTTGATTTCAAATTCCTTGGCTAGGAGTCCCTTCAATCTTGGTAGTTCTTCTTCATAGTCACCTGTCAGAACGATATCATCCACATACACAATTAGTATGGCTATCTTCTTTTCTGGAGAGAATTTTACAAATAGAGTGATCGGCTTGACATTGGGTGTATCCATGCTTTGTAATTGTTTTTGCAAATCTGTCAAACCAAGCACGAGGAGATTGCTTGAGCCCATATAGAGATTTTCTAAGTTTGCACACTTGGTTGCTGTTGGATGAAGTTTCCAACCCCGAGGGTATTTCCATGTAAACTTCTTCTTCCAGATCACCATTTAGAAAAGCATTCTTTACGTCCAGTTGGTGTAATGGCCAGTCTAGGTTTGCTGCAAGAGAGAGAAGAATTCTGATAGTATTGAATTTGGCCACCGGAGCGAATGTTTCTTGGTAATCAATTCCATAGGACTGAGTAAAACCCTTAGCAACAAGACGTGCCTTTAATTTCTCAATACTACCATCAGCTTGATGTTTAACTGTAAAGATCCACTTACAACCCACAGCCCTTTTTCTCGGAGGAAGTTTTGTGATCACCCATGTGCCATTCTTCTCCAAAGCCCTGATCTCTTCATAGACTGCCTTTTTCCATTCTAAATTTGTTAAGTCTTCCTGAATGGAGTTAGGTACCTGCACTTTGTCAAGAGTCGAAACAAATGCCTGATAGGAAGTAGATAATTTACCATATGAGACAATTTTTTGAATAGGATGTTGTGTACAAGTCCTTATACCCTTTCTTAGAGCAATTGGCATATCACAGTTGTCAGTGATACTTTCAATCCCAGAAGTGGACTTTCCCTTATCTGAGTAAGTTTGAGTCGGCTTTGGACTTGGTTCAGGCTCTTGGACAAGTGTGAGAGGTGTTGAGAGTTCCATCCCTATAATAGGCCTCTTCCTCTTAACATAGACACGAAGTTCTTTATCCACGGTTTGTGGTGATTTAGGTTGGTTGGGAATAGATGACACTGGAGTTTGTGGTGGTGGACTTTCTGATGGTGTATCAAGTGTGAGAGGATGAGTGATTGGATCAGGTTGAAACGACTCGATAGAGGGCTGCAGTGATGGAGGATCAAGAGATTGGATTGGATGACTGGGATCAGGCTCCCAAAGCTGATATTCCCTCAAGTCCTCCCCCTGAATTTCAGTTTTGGGGTAATATGATTGATGTTCAAAGAATGTCACATCCATTGAGTTGTAGAATTTGCGAGTGCTGGGAGAATAACATTTGTAGCCTTTTTGTTTTGAGGAATACCCAAGAAAAATACACTTGATGGATTTTGGGTCTAACTTGCTGCGGTTTTGTGGCTGTATATGAACAAATGCTGAGCACCCAAATACTTTTGGTTCTAGTGATGTGATGATTTTGGTCTGTGGGAAGTGTTGAAGGAGGACTTGATGGGGAGTTTGAAATTTCAGAACTCTGGATGGCATTCTATTGATGAGATATGCGGATGTAAGGACAGCTTCTCCCCAGAAGAATTTTGGAACATGTGTGGAAAACATGAGAGATCGGGCCACCTTAAGTAAATGTCTGTTTTTTCTTTCTGCTACCTCATTTTGTTGGGGAGTATCAACACAAGAACTTATGTGAACTATGCCTTATTCTAGGAGATAAGAACCTAGAACAGATTTGAAGTATTCTTTGGCATTATCTGTTTTAAAAACTTGAATCTTGGTCTGGAATTATGTTTGTATCATAGAGTTGAAATTTTTGAAAAGTTGACATATTTCTGATTTTTCTTTCATGAGGAATATCCAAGTCAACCTAGTGTGATCATCAACAAATGATACAAACCAACGAGTTCCTGTTATATTTTTCACCCTTGAGGGCCCCATACATCGCTATGAATCATGGCAAATGGACGAGATGGTTTGTACAAGCAACTAGGATAAGTATTACGAGTGTCTTTGGAATACTGGCAAATTTCACATTGAAAATGTTTTGGATTTTTATTGATAAACATTGAAGGGAAAAGCTTCTCTAAATACACAAAATTAGGATGCCCAAGACGATAGTGACACAGCATAATTTCACTATCTTTATTGACATAGGAATTGAAAACAGACTGACTTGTAACAGGAGTGCCACTTGTGGGTTGAGTTTGTGTATTTTGAGGAGAATGGTCTTTGAGGAGATAAAGTCCCGAACACATCTCAGCACTGCGAATCGTCTTCCCCGAATCCAATTCCTAAAACTCACATAAGTTTGGGAAAAACTTAGTTATGCAATTTAGATCACGAGTCAATTTACTAATGGAAAGTAAATTACAATCCAAACTAAGAACATGGAGAATAGAATTTAAAGTCAGATTCTTATTAATCTTGACTGAACCAATTCCCTCAACTTTTGATAGTGAACCATCAGCTATTCGGACTGTGGAGTTGCTATTGGATGGACTGTACTTGTAAAATGTTGTTGCATCTCCTGTCATGTGATCTGAAGCTCCAGAATCAACAATCCACGGTTTTGTGTGCCATTTGTCAACCATAAGAGCCAACGAGGAATTACCTTGCTGTGCTAAGAAGCTGGTTCCAGATCCAAAAGTGTTGGATTGAGGCTGCGAGACCGTGTTTTGATTGAATAGTTTCTGCATAACTTCCAATTGCTCTTTGGTGAAGGGACTTAACCCGTTTGAGGTTGAAGTTGTGTTGTCATCTGAGGATGCTGCAATGTTAGCATTGGTTGCTCGTGATGCCTTCCAATCAGCCGGTTTCCCATGGATTTTCCAGCAGGTTTCCCTAAGATGGCCAGGTTTACGACAGTGATCACACCAAGGTCTCCCTTTCCTTTGCCGGTTGTCATTGTTGTTCGGTGGTGGTCCTCGTGTTGCAAGGGCAGAACCTTCAAAGGTTGGAGTGGAATTTTGTGATCCCATCATAACCTTCCTTCTGCTTTCTTCACGTCTAACTTCAAAAAAGGCTAGGAAAAGGCTTGCTTCCCATAATTCTGCCTCTGACTTCATCCAGAGTTTTGTTGAGACCAAGAAGGAATTTGAAAGTTCGTTTTTGTTCTACTATCTTTTTGTATAAAGCTATGTCTTCGGGGCACTTCCACGTGTGAACTTCAAACAAGTCAAGATGTTGCCAATAGCGAGTAAGGGTATTGAAATATTGAGTAACCGTAAGCTCCCCTTGTCGAAGATCATGCAGCTTGGCTTCAACCTCAAAAAGTTTTGAGGTGTTTTCAGAACTGGAATACGTCTCCCTAACTGCATCCCACATTTCCTTTGCTGTCTTATATAGGAGAGAATTCTCACCTATCTCATTATTCATGGAGTTTATCAACCAAGACATCACTAAGTGATTCTCAGTGTTCCATGTCTTGAATTGTGGATCATTTTTCTCTGGAATGACACCTTCTCCAGTGAGATATTCATCTTTTCCTCTTCCACAGATGAACATCATCACAGATTGGGACCATTGGAGAAAGTTGTGACCATTGAGTTTGTGTCCAGTGATAAGAAGAGATGCATTTTCAGTCCTTCCATGGCTGGTTTTAATAGGGGCTGGGAGTGACGTGACTTCGGATGAGGAAGAGTCTCTCTCGTTCATCATTTCCTGGTGAAGACAGATTCAATAATTCTAGGAGATGGAGGATTGACCAGTTGGTTGAAGGAGAATGTCGTGATACTAGAGTGTGTATGCTGTCGGATTCCTAGCTATGGTTGAGAAGGGAATGATAGAATCACGTCAGACACGTGAAAGGCTCCAACAGAAGCACGATCAGAATGGATCACGGCAGGAAAAAAACTGATCGGAATGAGAGATACGTCAGGTAGAAAGTGGGTCACGGCAGAGAAAAAAATAAGAGGAGGAAGGCTCTGATACCATGAAGAGATTTGAAATTCTTTATTTTCTCTTATTCTGAAAGTGATACAAGTATTGTATATATATACTAGTGTACAGCCTATCTTTCCTTAATCTAAGAGGACTAAATAAAGAATAAAAAATATCACATTACATCCCATAAGATTTGATTCTTCTGCTATAAATATCAAGATTATATGGCTGTCAATTAGCCATATGCTTTCCTTATTTATATACATACTAACTTTGGAAGATTTTCAACAATATATTATTCTTTTATTGGGTTAGGATTCTCATTGATTTCCTTCTGTTTCCATAGTTTTGCACTAATTTCAGGGTTGCCAAACACAATGTCAAGCTTTTGATAAGTTAGATGTACTTTCATTCAAATTTCAGAGTCCAATAGACTACAGAGGCTACCACAATGTTACCTTCTGAACAGATGACTCCCACTGTCATAATTCAATGTAATCATGTTTTCACGTATAGAACAAACATCAATTTTCTATAGGTAATATCAGCATAGATTATTCATTCCACTACGCATCATATGGTTTGGTCCACACCCATCGAATAGAGCAAATTTCCTATTGTGCATTACAAACTAATTATGATAAGCACAGCACCACTGTATTGTTGAACTCAATTTTGTCGATAAAACATGCATCATACTGTAGACTCCTTGGGCAGAAGAAATAATTTATCTCCTATCAAGTTCTTTTATTTCTATATTCCCTCCAAAGAGAAGAAAATAAAATAAATGAAATTCTTCGAGTCAAGATGAATCAAAAAGATATTCTTTTCTCTATTGGGTAGTTTTCACAGTGCTCCCTAAACTTTTCCTTTTGGGACTGAATAATTGTATACTAGTATGGAAAAGGAGTGGAAACGTACAGGTAGTTACCATCACAAAATCCTCCAATAGGATAAGTGTCGCAGCACATGATAGAAACCAAAAGAAATTAGAACTGATTTTGTTGAAGAACAGTTGATTAAAAACCCTAATTTGGTGGAATTAGGACCAATGAAAGAGCAATATGCTCCTATACACACAGCTTAGAGCTCTACCAAACTGACCTGATAGAAAAATTATGCTAGAATGATCTCTATCTATACCCCTAATATCACTGACTAACTTGCCGCATGGCAATAATCCATTTGCTCATTACTAAAACACTCAAAGACCCTACCAGTAAACCTTGACTATCTAGGAATGCCAATCCCCAAAAGTTTTGCCTTGATGTTTAGGCAGACATCTGGAAATAACTTGTCGCATGGCAATAATCCATTTGCTCATTACTAAAACACTCAAAGACCCTACCAGTAAACCTTGACTATCTAGGATGCCAGCTTCCAAAAGTTTTGCCTTCATGTTGAGGCAGACATCTGGAACTACCTAGATAGTCTTGCTTCACCCCTTCTTCCACTTTTTCAACATCTCCCTCTTCCAAAATAGTGAATTGTATTGATTATTTGGACATTGATGAGTGGGTTGAAAGGTTGATCCCAACAAACGCATAGCCCTTTGTCCTTCTTTGCTTGGATTTCATCACATGTTAAGTGGCGACTTTCATGTATTGTTGAATGCCAAAGTACTCTTCGAAGTATCCCAAAATTGCACGGAATTTGTTGATACTCCATTATTGACTGTCAGAATGAGAAATCTTACTCCCTGGATCTTCACAAATTGTATTTTGAGCGAATTGGCTGCCACTTTTATATCTTAGAAAAACCAGTGTCTTTCAAACAGCTGATGGGAACTATCACCACACAACTCTTCTTCCACATCAAACGTCAAATCAGTCGCTTGCAACAAAAGCTCTTGGAGCCTGTGTTTGTATTCTTCCTCCAGTACCTTAATTTATGAAAAAAATACTCTAATAAAAGTTCTTCAGGCAGATTTGGGACATAAGCAGCTAGCGCTCCAAATTCTTTGACAAACTTTCCCCTCATGTGCGTATTGCCAACATCATCTCATAAGGATCGAGGGTTCCAGCCATTGTAATGTTGAACAGGTTTTTATTAATCTCCTCTATATGATGTGAGAAACTCTTTGATTTAAAACCCAAAACCAACTCACAGCTCTACCTACCATGCAATAAATGCCAGCAGCCTCTTCCATCTCTGGCAAAGTGTGATTCCCTTGAAAGTACTGTTCAGCACATGCAGTCCAACAACTAAAATTCATACCATCAAATGACAGCAACTCTAGCCTCTTTGCTCTTGTACGCATTTCTTCCAAAGGATCAGTACAGTTCACATCCATTGATTTGCATCATGCACAATAATCTTTGGCTGTTGAACTCTTTCTAGATTGGTCTTACCAGTGCACATAAAGGAATCCATATGGTTCAATTCAAATTTAGGGTTTCGTTCTGTAAAATTCACGTGGATTCGGCCACCTTTTGCTACAAACTCCTCCCATAAAATGCTTCACTCCAATGAAATCAATCTTTCATTAGAGTTCCCTAGTGCTAAGGACTTTGTCTCAACTTCAGCTACAACCTCTGAACTCTTGTCCATTCTTGTTAGCAGAAACCTATCAATTCTGTGCTTAAATCATCAACTGAAGTCAGCTTCTCATCAACCGAGGCTAGCTTCCCATCGATTGAGGCTAGCTTCCCATGAACTTCAGCAATCTGCTTGTGGTTGGACTTGTTTTCTTTGTTAAATCAATTTCGTGTCCTCTGCCAGTCACATCACTGTCTTGTCTTCTTTAGATTCTCTACTCAAGTTTCCATCTTCACCATTTTGCTGTCATCTTCTCAGGAATCCAGTAAATCGAACCAATTGATAGAAACTAGAAGACATTAGAACTGATTTTGTATAAGAAAAAGTAACCAAAAACCCTAATTTTATGGAATTAGGGCAACATCAGAGCAAGAAGCTCCCACGCACTGAGCTTCTCCAATGTCCTAACAATCTGACTTTCAGAAAACAATTATGCTAGAGTGGTCTTTCCACCTAATTAACCCCTTACTTACACCTAATACCACTAACTAAATTGCCATTATAGGAGTAATCCATTTTTCTTTTAATGAAATGTCAGATTGTAGTTTTCATTGATAAAAGAAGAGTACAAGAGAAAATGGGCATGAAGCCAACTATAAAAAAAGGGGATAGCACTCACAAAGACCTAGGATCTCGAGCTAAGCACCAACTAAAATGAAAAGGGTGCTAAAATCAAGATCTTGGCAATAACAATTAAAGAAAGCTACAATCTGACATTTCATTAAAAGGTGATAATGTAATTCCTCTTCCCTATTGCATAGGAAACAGCTGTTATGAGATGTTACTCCCCAAAGCACCATCTTGTCAAGGGTAGTAAGCTTCTGTTGAGCAACCAGCCATAAGAAAAAAGAGAATCTCAGTGCTAGCCTCTTGTGCAAAACAAAATAATGCTAGGGAACAGGCTTTCCTCATTGTCAAAGAGATACATAAGCTTCTCTAATTGAAAACTGCTTTGAGGGCTTCTCTCTCCATACAAGTTTGTTTTCACAATCTGCTTTAGGGGTTATAGAACCCCTTAACTCCTCTCTTAGCAAGTCCCACAAGGCTCTAGTTGGCCACTCCCATCCTCCTTCATTAATGATGCAACAAAGCCTTGCTTCCTTAGGGAAGCCCGATGAATAAATGGCCCTTTCACTCAACCAAGAGGCCAAAGATCCCTTAGGGTGCCACTCACTATACCAAAGAGATGTGGTGTTACCATCATCCACTTCCCATTTGAACATACTTTGTGCCAATGGTCGGTCTTATAGAATTTTACACCACAAACAAGAAGCACTTGCAAGGATTTTCATGGACCAGAAGTTTTTATCCTTAGTAAGTTCATAATGAACCCAACTTGGCTAAAGAGTAACATTTCCTCCCACTTTATCCTTCGACCCTACAACAATCATCTAAAATCATCCATAGCTCTGAAATAGAGCTCTTGAACCCCAATAAATCACTCCAAAGAGATTTTGTAGAGCCTTCACTATTTGCTCCATAGACAAAAGAAGTGAAACACAAGAAGCTCTTCCCAATCAGTTTGCAATGACAATGGATAACCAGGTTTGAAGAAACCAGAACTTCACTATCCCATGCACTAGGGTTCCGCCCAACCCAAATATGACCACTAAGTTGGGCTTTCAACCTCCAATCCAACCAAAACCACCCCTAAACTTTCTGATTATTAGTATGTTTAACCTTCGTCTCCATAATACTCAAAAGAGAAATTTTGTATTCTCTACAAAGTCTAACTACCTTTTCATACTTACATAGGTCATCCAACCCCCTTAAACTCCAAGAAGCAATCATAATATATACAAAACAACAAAAGAAAGGTCACATACTCAAGAAGAGGGGGAATTTGAAGACCCCCGCAAAACACCCCACCCTTGGGGGCACCCCCACCGCACGGCTTTTCTCTCCTTTTTTTTTTCTCTAGCTCTTTTTTTACTTGATTTCATTTTCTTTTTTTCCAAACTACCAGACCCCTAGTCCTTTTGCTTCTCATCTACACTAAATGGGTGTTCTAAATCATCATCTTTGGGTAATGGAGAAGGAGTTTCACAAAAGGAGCTTCTACTGCACAGGATGAGAACCCGAAGTTAGGCACAACATTAGCATTATGGGATCCGTCCACCATAATGCCCAATTCCTCATAATCACCTTGAGATGTGACACTCAGCAGGGAAAACCAAGGGGCCTTTGTCTTTCCTCAAAAGGGAAGGACAATCAAAACTAATAGATTTTTTTTTTTTTTTGGGTAATTCATTATTTATTGATTAGAGATAAAAATACATCCGTCAAAGACAGTTACATCACAATACAACACTAGTAACTATTCTATTACAACTTTAATATCATACCTATAGTAGCAGGTACAAACTAGCCCTATCAAATTATTCTATGTAGATATAAGATTTGATTTGATTAGCTAAAGAAGAGATGCCCGGGATAGGGAATCCAAGTCTTGCTTTGTTGCGCACTCTCCAAATGCAGTATACCGTTGCTGCGAGGCTCGCTCTCCAAGTCTGGTGTTGTTTAGCATTGGACTGGTTTGTTGCCAGTAGCACTCGTATGGCTCCCTGCCAATCCTTGCAGGAAGGGGCACATTTGGCCATATCACTCACTGTCAGCCATACTCGGGAGGAGTATTGGCAACCGAAGAATAGGTGGGAGTGGTCCTTATCTTCTTGTTGGCATAGGTAGCATGTGGAGGATGTGGCTAGTCCCCATGTGGTCAGCTTATCGAGTGTAGATAATTTTCCCAACCTGGCTAGCCATAATATGAAGGAGTGCCTTGGTATGGTAGTTTTGTTCCATACAACTCGATACCATGGGACTGTTGATCCAACTGGATTGAGGAAGAAGTAGCCACTTTTGATGGAGTATTCCCCTGCAGGCGTGTGAATCAATTGGAGTTGGTCAGGAGTGTGATGATTGGGCTTGATGTGCGTGGGAATAATGATATCAGACCATGGTGGATGGTTTGGTAGCCGCCATGTGTTGTTTTCCTCCAAAGAGCATAATTTTGCCGTTATTGGAATCCCAAAGTTCCTGATTTCTCTTAGAGAGTATAGGGTATCCAGAGGACCCATGGGTAACCAAAAGTCAGTCCAAATAGAGATGGTTAGGCCATCTCCCACTTTCCATTGGAAGCTATTTCGCACTAAAGGTCTAAGCTTTAGGAATTTCTTCCAAGACCAAGAACATACAGCTAAGGCTCGCGTTGTCCAGAAACTTCTGCCTTTTAACAATGTCGAGTGTGCCCATTCAGGCCATAGACTACGCTGACCGCTCCTACATAAGTGCCAGATGTGCTTGATTTGCAGGGCCTTGTTCCATTGATGAAGGTTAGGAATCCCCAAACCCCCACATCTGATTGGCTTACAAACCTCTTCCCATCTGACTTTGGCTTTGGTTCCTGTATGAGGATTTCCACTCCAGAAGAAGTTCCTGATTAGCTGCTCTACCTTTGTGATTATCTTCTTGGGGAGAAGGAATACTGAGGACCAGAAGACCTGCATAGAAAATAAAACTGATCGAACTAGCTGGAGTCTTCCAGCATATGATAAGAATTTCGCTGTCCACGAGGCAATGCGAGCTGTGATTCGGTCAACTAAGATGTCACAGTCCTGCGTTTTAAGTTTAGTGGAGAGGAGTGGGACACCAAGATATCTTATTGGAAGAGAACCTTCCTGGAACTGCATGATTTGTAGGATGCTTTGTTTATCCTTGAAGGGGACGTTGGAGAAGAATATGGAACTCTTGGAACTGTTGGCTGTCAAACCTGAGAGTGCTTGAAATTGTTGGAGAGTGTCTCTGATCAGGGTTATAGATTGTACATTTCCTCTAGCAAATATGAGTAGGTCATCCGCGAAGCAAAGGTGATTGAGGCGTTCCGGTTTGCATCTCCAGTGAGGGGAGAATGTTGGGTTGGATATGAGCTGCCGGAGAGAGGTGGAGAGGATTTCCATACCTATAACAAATAAGTACGAGGAAATAGGATCCCCCTGTCTGAGTCCTCGCATGCTTGAGAAGTAGCCTGCCAGCTCCCCGTTAATATTGACTAAGCACTGCTTTATGAGTCTGCAAAAGTGCGAAGGGAATTGCAAGGTTCTCAATACTTCAAGTATAAAGTCCCAACGTATGGTATCATAAGCTTTCTGGAGGTTAACCTTTAGAGTGCAACGGGGCGCTCCTTTTTGTGTCTAATAGCTTGCCATTAATTCCTGGGCAATTAGGATGTTGTCTGTGATCTTCCGTCCAGGGATGAATGCTGCTTGCTCTCTCCCGACTAGCACATGAAGGACCTTCTTGAGGCGGGCAGCTAAGATTTTTGACACTGCCTTATAGAGCACGTTGCAACATGCTATAGGTCTAAAATCCCCCATGCTGGTTGGGTTGGGGGTTTTGGGAACCAATGTGAGAATGGTAGAATTTATTTCTTTGAGGAGATGTCCCAATAGGAGGAATTCCCTGATTGCAGCGATAAGATCCTTGCCTATTATTCCCCATGTTTCCTTGAAGAAGAGAGCTGTATATCCATCTGGGCCTGGGGCTTTCTCATTTGCTTGGGAGAAGAATCCCCATCTGATTTCCTCATCCGTATAAGGTGCTAGCAGTTCTTCGCATTATTGCGCATTGAGCTTCCATGTCACACGGCTGGCTATTTCCTCCGTATTGAGTTGTGGACATGCTTTGTTGTACATTTGTTGAAAGTATTCAACCGCTTGATGCTTGACCTGTTCGCTGCCAATTGCTTCACTTCCATCCTCACGGGTGATCTGGAAGATGTGGCTTCTGTTATGATGGTTTTGCATCGATTTATGGAAAAAGGATGTGTTCTTGTATCTGAGTTTCAACCATTTTACTCTTGATTTCTGCTTGTAGAAGTTCTCTTCAGCTTTCCTCAGTAGGTAGAAGTCCTTGAAGGCTGATCTTTCGGCCTCCATCAAAGATACATTGCGGCTACAGTGAATGTTGGACTGCAGCTGAATGAGTGTTTGCTTGGCCTCTTTGACTCAGTTAGACAGGTCTGAGTAATTAGTGTGGTTGAGCTGTCGCAGCTTCCCCTTGATTAGCTTAAGCTTACTTACTACTTGGTACATTTTGGAACCTGCTATCTCGGTGCTCCACACGCTTGAGATTATATCATTGAATTCTGAATGATGAGTCCAATAATTGAAGAATTTGAAGGGTGTATTCCTTACCTGCTGTATGGGCTGTATGTCTGTGACGGATAGGGAATGATCTGATAAGATGGGAGGTAGGAACTTGGCTTGGGAGCTAGGGAAAGTTTGCATCCAGCTTTGGTTGACCAGGACGCGATCAAGCTTCCTCAGGATAGGGTTGTTGGCTTGTCGATTGGTCCATGTAAAGAAATCGCCTCCATATCTTAAATCCTCCAATTCGGTCTTGGACATGCAATCCTAGAATTCCATCATAGCGGTAGTCATTCGCCCCTAACCACCCTGCTTTTCAGAAGGGGATTTGGTTATGTTAAAGTCCCCAAGGACTAGCCATGGAGTGGTGGAGTGTGTGAGGGAAAGTTTTTCCAATTGTGTCCAAAGATCCCTTCTATCGATGTTGGTGTTTGCTCCATAAATGAAGGTGATACTAAAGCTAACATTGAGGCTACGATGAGTTGCAATGCAATGTAATAGTTGGGCTCTTTCCATAACTATATGGATATTCCACACTCTTGGTTGCCAAGCTACCCAAATTCGCTTGGGTGCTTCTCGGTTGATAGCTACTTGCCAATTGTGTCCCATTCGCTGCTTTACTATTGTTTCATTGTTGGAGTTCACTCTAGTTTCCAATATCCCCATTAGGGATATCCTATTATTGCCACACTCTTTTATTAATTCTGTCACTTTGAGAGGGTCGTTTAACCCTCGTATATTCCAAGCCGCTATGTTCATTGATAAGATAAGAGTGTGACGATGGAATCCTAACAGTGCTAGGTGAAGGAGCGGCACCTCTTCCTCTGTTTCTTCTTGTGTTTTCCAGAGGAATTGGAGCTTTTGTTTCCCTTGAGGGAACTCGCCGTTGGCTTGGAGGCTACATGCAGCAGTTTGGACAAGGGAGTGTTTTCATAATTACTGTCCTCACTATCTTCTTGTGAAGTTGTGGAGCTTGCTTCATTGTTTAGAGTAGTGTTGCGAGGCGAGCATTTTGGTATGGGAAGTTCCGTGTTGATGGATGGGCAGGTTTTGGATTCCTGCTTGTGGGCTTCTACTGTCTCCGTGTGCTTAAGGTCTGGGTTAGAAGCCTGGTGGTGATTGTGGTTGATATCGTGTTTGGTATGAGCTAGGTTGGAAGTCTTGCTATCCTGGGTTATGTCTGGATTAGGACAGTTACTGCTAGGAGGAGGGTGGTTTCCGCCAGACGAGTGCGTTTGGGTGGTGGGATTAGTTGGTTTGTTCTGTGTGGCTATATCGATATTAGGAGGAGGAGTTGCAGTTGCAGTTGGGTCGGACGAGGTAGTCTTTGGGGGGACGATGGTGGCTGGGCATCTGTGTCCAAAAACTTGGCATTTTTTGCAATGGGGAGAGATCCATTGATAGTCAACTTCAATGAAGGCCACTGATCCATCAGCTTTCTCTACCTCGATCTGCTTCACTAGGTCCTTCTTTCCGTCCAGTTCGACCAAGACGCAAGCTTAATTGGGGTGCTGTCAAGAGGCGGTGAGTGTATCAGCTTTTAGAAGGAGGCCTACTACGCTCGCAATGTGGCTTATACCTTCCGCAAATAGGAGCTCGCATGGAATACGATTTAGTGTGATCCAAACCGGAACGTGTGTTGGTTGAGGTTTGTCCAACCTCATTCCTTTCCTCCACCTTTGGATGATGAGAAAACGCTTGGAGAAGAACCAGACCTTCTTTAGGATGGGCGTTAGGTCCTTGTTTCTTTCAAACTGGAAATAGTAAAATCCTTCGGGGTTGGCCAGTATGCCTTGGAGTCCGAAGTCCTTCCAAAGTTTGGTAGCGATCGCATGAACAAGGGTGTAAGGCATCTTCTAGCCGATGAAATATCCCACTAGTGTGGACTCCCAGTAAGTGGCTCCCTCATCCTCTACAGATTGAGGTATTCTAACCTTGGGAATGTTAGACGAGGTGTTTGGTGGGATAAAACATAGTTGGAACTCTGGAGGGGGAGGGGTTGTTCCTTGGCGGCAAGCAGAGGCATAGGAGAGCGGTTGTTTCTAAGGAACGGGGTGGTTGTTTTCCGGTCGTATTTGGTCGGAAAAAGAGCTTTTTTGGTTGTGTACGGGTTCCAAAGTGTTTTTGTCGTTAAGGGAAAAGCTTTGGGAGTGAAGTGGGGCAGAGGTTGGCAGAGGGACGTTGTGAGGGGCTTTTTGGGCGGACAATGTTGCAGGTGCAAAGGCTGCAGCAGGGGTGTGGGTCTCCATGCATGCCATTTTGGGAAGGCTAGCTGTGACTTTTTCAAAAGCTTGAAAAGTTGCTGTATCCTTTTCCTTATTGGGACTCCTTGGGTTTGAGGTCACTGTTTTGTTGTCCGGTGGACAATGAGGGAGATGGTTGACATCCTGGGTGCTCCGGTGGTTGGACGGACTTCCTAACTGTCCGTGGGGGGGAACTTCCGGCTGCATTTGGTCGGTGATGGGCGTGGAAAGAGGGTGTTTGGATATTTCCTAGTTCTAATGGTGTGTGTGGTGTAACCTAAAGGAAGTGGTCCTCTAGGGGGGCATGGGGGGGCAGGGGGTAGAGAGAGGAGAGAGCATTTTCTCACTCTTCTGAACTGATGTCCTAATAGATTTGACACAAGCTTCAACAACCTTTGCTTTTCATCCCTGACATAACAAGTGTCGAGACTGCTTGCTTTCAAAACAACCATCCTTTATCACTCTATCACCACCTAACTTCGAAGGATCGCAAGCTATGATAGCTTTTGTGTTCTCTAGTTTGACTTCACAAGAAGCTGGTGGGAAGGGTGAGCCTTCCTTTGCACAGGCACTGTTTTCAACTTCTCCTTGAGTGGGGCATTTCAAATCACTGTGGCCAAACACAACATTTTGAACATCTAGGCAAGAGGATATGATACCCCACATCCACTCTATGAACCGACCCATCCACACATTTCATGTCAAACTTCATAAGGAAAACCCCATCCACCTCCAAGTCTACTGAAGCACAAACATATTTGACCTACGTGCTTGTGGCCATAACTATATCTACTTGTAGTGGCTTACTAAGCACATTGATGGCACATCCAACTGTCTCATTATGAACTCCATAGGCACACCCCAAAGTCTAACCCATAGGGGTATCTCCCTTAGGCAAAACTCATGATAACACCATCATTAAAAGGTTAAAGACTCACATTTTGAGCACCTTTCAGCACTCCTGGATGCACTCAAACAAAACGTAACAAACAATGATGGACGACTATCTAAGGCTTTACTGTGAGCTGTTTCTATAAAATAATTTACAGGAGGACAAATTTGCAGCTAATATTAAAAAAACAAAATTATCAAACAGATTTACATTGCCATCCAATGTACAGATCTGTCCCTAGAATGGTGATTAGACCATCAGAAATAATTTTCAAACTAAGCTAAAAGCATAATACCTTGAAAATCACAATGCACGAGGGATTGCAAGCAAGCCAAAGCCAATAATACCAAAAGTGCTTTCATCATCATTGGCAACATCATCTTTGATGGTCACAGCAATAGGATGTGCATGTGCAACCAAACCACATGAGAGCCATCTCTGTTGATGAAGGAGGAGAACAAATATTAAACACTTGTTTTGCAATAGGAAAATGTCAAATCATTACCTAAACTTTGGGTGTTTTATCAATTTCCCACCTAAAGTATGAAATTGCTATTTTATACTTAATCAAACTTTTACTTGTCAAATTTACAACCCCATTTCTAATTGTTTACACATACATTTGTATCCAATAAGTATTTGCCACATATCTTTCTCAAGATGACAGTTACTAAAACTGACAAGTAAAAATGCAATTGGTATGAAATTTAGCAACTTCAAACTTTAAGTGAAAAATTAGACAAGTAAAAGTTTGATTTAGTATAACATGTAACAACTTCAAAATTCAAGTTTAAATATTTAAAAACCATCCAAAGCTCATGTACTATCTTTCATTACCCTTCCAGCAACAGGTTTAGCTTTGGTTAGATTCTAGCTTTCAACCTAGATTATGATTCAAAATTTCTTTCTTTATTCTGTCATGCTGGTTTATGCTTCCTATTCACTTAGAACTCCACATTTTTATTTCCACTATACTAGGAGATCTATCCCTAGAATATTTCAGCAGTTGGCTTTGTTAAATTTTATTTCCAAAACAAACCTATCTATAAGTTTAAGCATAAAAATTCAATGAAATTTCGTATTTATTCTTCACAACAGTAATGCAAGAATTTCAACTCTTATATAATGTTAAATTTTAGATACACAATTAGATAATCTAAGATTTAAGTAATTATCTAAAAAAAATCTAAGATTTAAGTTCATAGTTCAGATATGGTTACATGTTACTCTTTGGTTAGCCTTGTTTGCCTTTAGGATTGCTAATTTAGAACCTCTATAACTTCATAAGCGAGCAATATAAAACTTCACATTTGAAGCTTTATGCATTTGGGACTTTCATAACTTTTTATATAACCGACCTTGAGTATTTCTTGAGAAACACTCGGCATAATACCTAGAGGGTTTTTTAAGCTTACAGAATTTCTACACCCTTGTGCCACATTAGTTTTAGAATTGAAGGATCTAATCATTATGCTAGTTTTCATCAACAATGGTAACAAATACTCTAAATTTTTAAATCCAAATCATTGAACAAAAGAGATGATAGATGGCTTAAATCATACAATTGATGCTATAATCTAAGACTAATGAGGTGTGTGAAGTGAGGTGGGGTGTAAATTTTTTTCAGTAAGTAATTATATTAAAATAAAAGAAGAGAATGCACAATCGCTAAATACAGGAAAGGGCTTCAGCAAAATTTAATCCTAAAACTAAAATTTTACAAAAAACTGCATGGAAACTTGTGTAAACAAAATCATGGTACAAGAAGCTTAGAGTAAGCTAAAATCTGTCTAGCTAGAGGCATAGGAGATCCAAGACGGATTGAGTTCCATGTTCTACAAATGCAATATATTGCGACTACAAAGGCAACTCTTTATGTAGAGACCATAGGGTTGCTTGAAGGTGCTAAATTCATGAAGGCAGAAGATACAATTTGCCAAGATAAGAAGGATGATGGCATTTGAGTTCCACTAAAACTTTTGCCTATATGTGTAGAGAAAGGACAATCAAAGAATAAATAGTCATGATTTTCTTACCCAACTAAACAAAGATAGCATGTAATTGAGGTGGTTACTCCCCATTTACTAAATTTATCTAGCATGTGCAATTTCCTTTTCCAAACTAACCATAAGATAAATGGGTGGTGTGGCATGGAGTACTTGCATCAAATTAGTTTGGACTAAGGGAGAAGGTCATTGTGCGGTGTCAAGGCTTTGTAGGTACTTTTGATAGAAAAGATTCCAAAAAAGTCTTTACTCCAAGTGAATCTATCGACTTTATATCGAGTAGGGATTATACCAAGGGAAATTGTAAATCCATTTCAAAAGTTGTTCCGTGACAATTCCCAACCATTGCCTTAGATAATGGAACATAGTCTAGTAATAATAGGAAGGCTTGAATTAGCAATCACTCTAGGTAGGGGGGTGGGGGGCGGTGGTTTGTAAATTAATAAGTCATCCATTATTAGGGCAAGCAAACTAGGAAAAATGCCACAAACCATTATGTCCCAATTGTCACTAATGCTACCTAAGTGCTCCAACCAACAAAAAGTTCAATTTTCACCTGGAATTTTAGGCACATGCTATGGTCAACAATACTAACTATAAAGTAAACCATTGAACAAAAATATCTTTTCTTGATTTTGAAAAAGAGTTGAATCTAGGCAATTGCAATTACAAATGGAACTAAATTGAAAAGTATTTTGATTCATCTAAGTTGATGATGCTTTAGATTTTAACGAAGAATAATATAAGTGCTTTAGGAAAAACGCAAATGCGTACATGGCATGAGATGGAGGCTGAATTTGAACCAAAGTACATACAATTCAATTATACGCGATTTGTGAGGAGTGTATACCCCTTAAAGAAGAGAAATGAGCTTGTGGCAAAGGAACACGCATTGGTCTAATAAGCTGAAAATTTGAAGTGTACTCATCAAAGATGTTTCCAAGCTTGCCGATACAAAGAGATGAATGCTTAGACAAGCTATTAAGCCTTGGTTGAAGAAGTATTAAACTATCTATTAAAAGGGTTGATTTGCAAGCAAGGAAATAGCAATTAAAAAAACTACTAATCTGCACTATGGATCAGGGCCACAGAGGATGTTACAGTTAAAGGTACAAGAAGTACCAGTGGTACCCCTTTTCTTTAGATGCTGACATATGGTCATGGGTACCATTGTCCAACAAAAACTAACTTAGCAGAGTGAGAAGAAAAAGATTTGCAAAGAAAAGGTTGTGAAAATAAACAGACTGATTATGGTCATAATGTAGCCAATGAACTCAATTATGACAAGCTGGACACCCACATTAAAGCAAGAATAAGATAGAGACACAGTTCCACTTTTCAAACTTAGCATCAACTTGACCACCAAACTAAGAAAGTCACATTATAGATGGAGGTCTACGATATTAGACTAGCATCCACATTGAAGTGCCTAATTTTTCCAACAAATCATACTAAGTGGGATAAGCTATTACTATAACCAGCCAATGTTTTCCTTCATTCCATTGTTTGCTTAAGATGGCCCTATACCATGTGGTATCATCCCAAAGCAAAGAACACCCACTCTTCTTGGGTATTGTTACCTTTATGATTGAGATGTGAAACATGAAGGAAAAGAATTAGGGATGCTTTTCACTATAGAAGCCAAATCATTGTTTTGAACCCAATGAGATTGCTTGACATATATCTATAAGAATAACCATCAAAACTGGCTGCAATTTGGTCTAAATAAATCCCACATAGTAATAAACAATTTCCATTAGAAGACTGTCTTCTCCATGCTGATTTGAAAACAAATTCTTATGCCAAGAATCTGAAAAGAAATTTTGCAAAATCAAGAAAGATGACATTTCCAAGAAGAAGAATATATCCAGAAAAATGGATATTCCATATCTAGATTAAAAATTGAATTTCTTACTTCTCATTTAGAGAGAGGAAGTCCTCTCCCCTCTCTCTAGGGTTTTTTTGTTTTTGCTTTTCCCACCTAGGGTTTTGTCCTCCTCCCCCTTACCATTCCAGCCTCTATCCGCCAGCCGCCTTTGGCCACTAGTTGCCTGCCACTCATTGGCACCATCTGGTCGCTGGCCAACTTCCCACCACTGGCTAGCCGCTTTCACCAAATCATCTTTCTAGTGCTTTTTTTCCAACATCATCATCCCTACTGATGTCATTCTTCCACCGCTTGAGGTTGTTGCTGACCACCAATCTCTGGTTCGTTGTAATTTCCTTCCAAAAAGCTAGGGTTTCTTCTTGTGTGGGTTTCTTCTTTTGGCCATGCCTATCAATCAAGTTTACACTTGCTGCCAGGTCTCCACTTCCAAGAAGAAGCAGCCTCTAGAAACACACTCCACTAGGGATGTAGTTCCTTCTATCGCAAGCGAAGTGGGTGTGCTTCAGCCAGTGCTTGGAGCTGCTTCTTCAAGCGTGCCTCCTTTGGTGGGTGTGCCTCCCTTTAGTGGGTTGTCCTACAAAACAGTTCAAAAGGTTCTCCTCTTCCTCCCACCCTATCCTCCTCCTCTCTTGTCTCTTCACCATCTCTTCTTGTCCCTCCTCCCCTTCTTGACCCCCTGCCCTTCCTGCCAAAAATTCTTCTAAATCTCCCCCTCTCCTCTCCTTCCCCTTCTCAACCCCCTTCTATAGAGGCTGCCCCTCCTTGGAAACCACCCCTAACCCTTGTGCTACTTTTAGGTTGACTGCTCCCTTCTTTTTTACCCTCCCATTGTGGTTGGTGATGATTTGGTGGTGACCCCACCACCTGAGGTGGCTAAGTTTGGTGCTCGACTATGGGAAAATACTTTGGCAGGCCATTTTCTTGGCAAGAGCATCCCCTTTCCCATCATTGAAAAGATTGCTCATGCTTTATCGGATAGTCATGGTTTAACTAAAGAACAAAGGCATGTTTCTTTTCAATTTTAGAAACAAGAAGCAAATTATGAGAGTTCTTGAAACTCCTTGGTATTTTGCTATTGTTTTCTTAGTCTTCAACAATGGTAAACGAGGATGTCATTCCCAAGCAGAGAGTTACCTTCTCTACCTATTTGGGTTAAGCTTTAGAATGTGTCTATAGAGTTTTTCCATAGACAAGACATCAATTATGTCGCTAGTCAACTTGGAAAACCTTTATGGTAAACTTCTTTACAACTTGACAAAAAGAGTAGGCTTTGCTCGTATTTGTGTTGAAATGAGTGCTAGCAATAATTTTATAAACACAATTTGAGTTAAACGTAATGATGGCGAAAAGTTCCTATAGAGGTTGAATATTAGTGGAAGCCCCCTGGTTGTTTTGAGTGCAACATCTTTGGGCATACTTTGATTTACTTGTTCATTGAAGGTAGGCCTTTGCTTGTTCCCAATGAAGCACATTTAGCTCCCTCCTCTGAGATTGTCACAAAAGCTTTGGGTGAAGTGGTTACCAAGATTCCCGCATCTCAAATTCATGCTACCCCATTCACTACTCTTGAAGTTGCAATTGAAGCAAGTGCTATTGAGCTTGTTTCTAAAGACTAGGGAGAAGAAATTGCCTCTATGGCTACCTCTGATGGTTTACAGAGCTTGGGTAAGGCATCTAGTGTCAAAGAGCCTTTAGAGTCGAACCCTTCTTTTGACTTGACACTAGCTAACTTTCTTAATGGTTGCAAGTTTTCTAGTCAAGACTCTCAAAAGCTTAAGTCCAGAATCTCACATGCCAAAAGGAAGAAAAAAAGTAGATATCAATCTAGGACCTAGCATGTAGAATGGTTTTTCTAGTTTTTTGTTTGTATGTTTTGGCCAAAGAATCCTCCTTTGGTGGCATCTTCGTGATGTTCTTTTCCTGTTTTTTCTTTTTTTCTTTTTTTCTGGTGGTGGGTATCTTTTTGTAACTTTTCTTTCATCTAATGAAAAAAAAAAAACTGATCTTTTCAACCCAAACAAAAGGTTTATATTTTCAATCAAGTTAAAACTTCTTATATTTGGATTTTAGATGCTAAAGAGAGTCTTCTTGAAATTAATTTTCCTTCTACATATAAGAGTGAAATGAATATCATTAGCATCATTATACCTCTCATTAATGTGTGTTTTATCTTTTCCCAATTTTAACCAATGGATTTTTGTATATTATTCATGGTTGTGATACCATCAATCTTAGAGTGATTCCTTTTTTTAAGGTAAAGATCTTAGAGTGCTTCCTAAAAGACCCTACATCTGATACCTAGAGGCTTTTAGTGTGAAGCCTAAATAATGCAAGTACTTCATATTGTGCCGCCATTATGATGTCACCTGGATACACGATGTCAAATTTATTAGTAAGTGCAAAAGGCACCAAAAATGGAATCCATGAAACACAACAACTACATATATAATATATATATATATTATATAAATACTTGATTTCATTGATAATAAAAGAATATGTACAAAATAAGTATATCCTATTTACATAAATTGTAGAACAATACAATATTGACATACAATTGAAAGCAATCATATAAGAAAAATCTTGAAAATCCAGCATATGGTGGCTTGTCTGTGGATCCCAAGCATACATAACTGCCTATCATTTCATATAACAGCCATGAATATATCCACACATGATACCACATCTAAAAGGACAATGGGTTTTAGCCCCCTAAGCTAAACAGCTAATAATGACAATTTACCATCCATAGGACTACTGAGCTAACCAAGGAATGCCCACCTAAGAGTAGTTTTAGGTAGTCAGCATTGAGACCAACTATTGCAACTTTTCACTCATTATTAAATCTCTTAAATGATTTTCTTTTTTAGGTAATGGAGGGGGACAGCCATATTGTAACCAGCTACTAATGGGCACATGAACTGCCCCACTGGGTGAGTATAACATTGCGCTATGTAGGTAGCCCCAAGAAGTGTGCTTAGTAGGATTTGAACCCAAGACCTCATGAGAGTGTCTTGAGCCTTAACCACTAGACCAACCCCTTGAGGGTTCTCTTAAATGATTTTTTATTTTTGCCAAAAACAAGCATGTTAAGAAAAGGCCAATCTGGTCTCCATTAGTGTTGTTTTCCTTAACAGAAAATGTGCAATCCAAGAGAATTCATTGAAAAAAAAAATTAAAATAAAAGAAAAAGAAAAAAATCAGAAAAGTATTCTCCAAATTAGTAGCTAAGATATGTTTAGCTGTACAATGCATTAAATTTGGGTCTGACAGCAAGAGAAAAGAATGACTAAAAACAAGCTACAAAGCATTCTAACAATATGTCTCAAATGCCATTAGTTCAGAAGGCAATACAAAAGAGTAACTTCTTTCCAGACAATGTGGAAAGAAAACTGAGAAAGAGATCTTAATTGAGCTTCTCAACATAAAATTAAGATAATCCATTTATTTGGTAGGATACCAAGAATACTGGAAATTTATTTTTCAATATAAATTCGATACTAGGCCATTTCTATTGCACTCCTTTCGACTTTCCAGAAGCATAGCATCCCATGATGCCTGGAATTACACCATCGTATCCCCTTTCAGATAAAAGCACTTTTTTGGGCAAGAAATGGAACAGACCAAAAGAAAACAGCCAGGAAATTAAACTATAGCTAAAGAAATATATAAAGAGAAACTAAGTTTCTGAATACTATTCATGAACCACCACTTCACTGTATACAGAAAGTGGGGAAAGGTTGCATGTAGAAACTCCTTTAGTTTTCAAAAATAAACGAAGATGCACAAATTATATAAAAATAATGATGATGATCTAAACAAACAATCACATCAAAAAATTGCATGTTATATGAAAAGATCATAGTGTATTGTTTCAAAATCTATTGTGCCTTCTAACTTTATATAGAAGAATGAAAACAAAATTAATGAACCTTAAGTGTAGGAACACCATCTCTAATGATAGTAGAGAGTCTAACATTCTTGCAATAAGATACACACGCAAAACAAGGCCTTTAGGACCCATCCCACCCTCGCCAAACATGTAATGAAGTGACTATGTCCAGCCACCCAGCAAAGGTTAATCAGGAACGTGCTCTAGATATTCATGTTAGAATAACCATGCTAGATTTTCCAAGAAAATTTTATAGTAAAATCACATGAATACATGAGTAAAGAAAAAAATTGCCCAAACTAAAAGAAAAGGACAGTGGAAGCAATATAATATCTTCATGCAAATTATGGACACCCAACAACAGAGCACAAGTCTGCAAAAGCGGATGTAGACCTTTAAAAGTTCAACTTCAAGGGCATGTACATTTACCCAGAAGGAAGTTGCACCTCAAGGTCATTTAGCTGACACCTTTTCTTTCTTGTAAGTTTAGTTCAGATGCTTAATTTCTTTTATAAGTTAGTTGGGACTAGCATTGGAACTCAGCTTGTCATTAAGAGCATAGGAACTCTACCACTAAAACACATGGTTTATGGCAACTGAAGACCTAATTGATAACTAGTGCAGTTTGCAGCATCCTGTTATCAATGGCAGAAATTATGGACATTAATTACAGAGATTATAGCAGATTTTATTATAGATTATCAATAGTTAATTGAGTATATTTTCCTTCCAAAAATAGGATATACGAAATTCCCTATTTAATAGAAATAACCCTCAAAGAAGGGGCATTCAGCCATTTACTCAAATTTTGTTACCTGTGAGAGTTTTTCTTTGCAAGTAAAACTAATGCTGAGATGAATGCAACCAAAGACAGATGATGCCTAGGGTCCTATGAACCGCCTTAGCCACAGTTTGCAGTGTACAAACTTCAAACTAACAGCTTTAGCGGCACATCACTTAAAACAGTTCCACAGCAGGCAGGATTTCCACCTGGGTTTCTCATCAGTCAAGTATTAACTGCATATTAGATTTTTTCTAGATTGTCCAGATCTGCTGGTGTCCTGAATAGTATTATATTAGAAATATAATATCTTTAGTTTTTTTTTTTTTTTGGATAATTGATTTTTTGTTGATCCAAAATCATATAAAACCATCAACATGACGGATAAGATTACATCACAAGTACATTGAGTAAAGTACAAAATAGTTGAAAGATAACTTTTCTATGTTACAATAAAGTAGCATAAGCTCTAATTTGGTTTCCTATAAAACTCAAGTTAGGGAGATTACCCCCTAGACACACTTTGCTATGCACTCTCCATATGCAGTAAACCACGGCAACTAGCCCTACCCTCCATGTTTGGAAGATAGGAGAAGAGGAATCAAAGAGGGATCGGCTATTGCCATAAATGAATTTGTAACACCCTACCAGTCTCTAAACGAAATCAGATAATGTAGTCGATCACAAACCAAGCCTCAGATCTGGGAAGTGTAGCTACAACTAAAGAATAGGTGGGAGTGATCTTCCAAACTTTGTCAATAAAGGAAATAGGTTGCAGAAGTTG
Organism: Laguncularia racemosa; assembly: GCA_037954665.1. Lineage (NCBI taxonomy): Eukaryota > Viridiplantae > Streptophyta > Magnoliopsida > Myrtales > Combretaceae > Laguncularia > Laguncularia racemosa. Next base: position 1,261,934 of record JBBMOL010000097.1, on the reverse strand, counting down.
TAATTCCCTAGGATATCAGTTTGTTAAGGGTGGATAGTTTGCCTAACCAAACTAGCCATAATATGAAAGAGTGCCTTAGTAAGGAAGATTTGTTCCAAATAACTTTGTATCAAGGCATTATGATACTCAATGGGTTTAAAAAGGCATATCCACTCTTGATTGTATAATCTCCCAAGCTAGAATTGATCCATCAAAGTCAATCTAGGATTGAGGCGTTTAGTTGGAGGGAAGGAATATTGAGGTTTGTCCAAAATGGACTATTCAATAAACACCATTTATTGTCTTCCATCAAGGAACATAGCTTTGTTGTAGGGGGAAGATCTATGCTTTCCATCTCACGAGCACTGAATATGGTGTCCAATAGCCTATTGGAAGCCAATAGTCTATCTAGAGTGATATGACTAAACCATTATTGGGTTCTCATTGGGAGCTAGTGTAAATTGTACTCCTTAGCTTTAATAACTTCTTCCAAGACCAGGAACATATGGTTGGTGCTCTCATTGACTATAAGCTTTTTCCTTTCGATAGAGTAGAGTGCACCCATTATGGCCATAAACTCATGAGGCCTTCCTTACACAAGTGCCATATATGATTCAGCTAAATGGCCTTGTTCCATTGGTAGTTTAGAATCCCCAGATTGCCACATTTTAGAGGTTTACGAACACTAACCCACCAAACCTTAGCCTTGGAAAAAATGTTCGATCTTCCACTCTACAAAATTCTTGAGTAGTTGATCAAATCTTGTTATAATAGATTTTGCAGTAGAAAGACCGAGCTCCAGTAGACCTACATTTAATAAGACGGATTTGACTAATTGCAATCTACCTATGCATAGGAAAGTTATTTAGAAGTCCAAGAGTTGATGCATGCCAAAATTCTTTCCAGAAGGGCATCGCAGTCCTTCTTCTTAAGCTTCATAGAGAGAAGAGGCACACCCAAGTAGCACAATAGCAGCTTACTTTCCTAAAATTAGGTGGACCGGAAGATGCCATCTTTGACTCTAGCAGGGACTTGGGGGAAAAATATATTGCTCCTGCTATTGTTAACAACCAAACTCGAGAGTGAGTGAAGTGTTGTATGGTATTTTTGATCAATGAAACCGATTCAACATTTCCTCTAGCGAAGATAAGGATATCATCTACAAAATAAAAGTGAGTTAGCCTTTTAGCCTTACATCTCTAATGAAGAGAAAATTGAGGATTCATGGTTAACCTCCTCAATAACATGGAGAAAACTTCCATACCCATCACAAATAAGTAAGAGGATATAGGTTCTCCTTGTCTCAAGCCTCTTTTAATTGCAAAGTAACCTGTCAATTCTCCATTAATATTAATGGAGAATTTCAGAGTGGAAATACATTGAGCGATGAGAGTACAAATGTGTGGAGGGAATTGCATGGCTTTGTGAACCTCTAAAATGAAGTCCCATCGTATTATATCATATAGTCTTCTACAAATCCACCTTTAGAATACAATGTGGTGCAACCATTTGCATATGATATCCAGCCATCAATTCTTGAGCAATAAAGACGTTATTTGTGATTCTTTGCCTAAGAAAAAAAGTTGCCTATTCTCTTCCAATCAAAGATGGTAAGACCCTCTTTAGGTGTGCTGCAAGGACTTTAGGGATAGCCATATCAAGGACATTACAGAACGCAACCAAGCAAAATTCTCCTATCTTCGGGGGGTTGGCCACTTTCAGAACTAAGGAGATAATGGTGGCATTTATCTCCTTGAGTAAATGGCCTATTGACAAGAACTCTTTGACTGCTGTGATCAAATCATCACCTATAATCTCCCAAGCCTCCTCAAAGAATCTAGCTATAAAACCATCAGGCCTCAAGGCATTCTCATTAGCTTGCGAAAAAACCCCCATCTAATCTCTTCAGTGGTAAAAGGTGCATTCAATTCAACCTTCTGTTGCTCACTTAACCTCCAAGTCACTAAGTTACAAACTTCCTCTAAACTAAGAGGGGAATTTGGACTGTCATAGAGCTATTGAAAGTGAGATACTACTAAATCTTTGACCTCTTAGCTCCAGTTGCCTCACTTCCATCCTCCTTAGTCAATCGATACAAAGAACTTTTGTTGTATAAGTTCTTCATGGCTGTATGAAAGTAAGAGGTATTTTTAGCCAATCTACCTTCGATTTCTACTTGTAGAAACTTTCTTCTGTCCCTCTTAGTACTCCTTAAAACCAACCTTCTCCTCTTCCATACGCGAGGTATCTCGAATGCTTTGTATGGAGGTTTGTAGTGGTACAAGGTTGTTTTTAGCCACTTGCACTCAACTGGTTAGCTGGGAGTACTCTACCCGGTTCAAGTTTCCTAAAATCCTCTTTAAGTAGTTTGAGTTTCCTAAGAACTTGGAACATTTTTTATCCCTTTACTTCACTGCTCTAAGTGTTAGCAACTATTTCCTTAAAGTTCTTTTGTTCAGCCCGAAAATTGAAAAACTTAAATAGCATCTTCCTATCTCCAAGACTATAATCCATGCAAGTGATAGCTAAGGAGTAATCCGAGAGCATAAGGGGCACAAATTTTGCTAAAGTTCTAGGGAGAACGCTCAACCACTAATGGTTAACCATGATCCTATCTAATTTCATCAAAATAAGGTTTTGTTCCTGCCTATTTGTCCAAGTAAAGAAATCCCCTATATATCTTAAATCTCCCACCTACTTTTTTCAATGGAGACTTTGTAGTGTTGAAATCTCCAAGTACCATCCATAGGCGTTTAACTAATGGTGGAGCCAGAGTCTCTAAATTAGTCCACAAGGATCTTTTTTCTCTATCATTGTTGGAGTCGTAGACAAAAGTTAAAAAAAGGGAAAATTTTGTTCTCAAATTGGTACCTGCACAATGCATAAATTGCACGAGCTCTATCTCAACACGAACATCCCATTCCCTTGGAGTCTAGGCTAGCCACATGTGCTTCCTTGCAACTGTGTTAATCCTCACTTGCCACCATGGCCCCAAAAAATTTTGAATTACATCTTTGTTTGAAAGATTAACCTTCGTTTCAAGAAGACCTATGAAGTTTACCTTTTGAGTTTCACAAACTCTTCTAACATCCCCTCTTATGTTCCAAGCTGCAATGTTCATAGTACAACGATGAAAGTGGACCTCCTAGCACCTAAGTGAAGGTTCTCCTTCTCTTGCGCTATTTCTTCTTCCTACAACCTAAGGAGCTGCAACCTTTGTTGCTTTTTAGGTTGCTCCCTATTTGATTCATCTAAATTAGTAATTTGTTTAGTGGAGTATTTTCATACTCCTCTGTCGCTCCTAGGTTGTTCAAGATAGACAACCCGAGGAGCTTGAACATGGGATTCCTCTTCCTAGGCCGAGGATTCTGAAACAAAGGTGGGAGTCAGAGAACCTTAACTTGTCCCTTAGAACCGATTGACATACAGGTTGGTGGCGTCATTCGCAATCTTAACCTCAACTTCCATCTCTTCAGTGGGGTCCTCATTCTCTACCTAAACCTCAACCTCATGCTCAGCCACACCTTCCACCTTAACCTCCACCTCACTCTTACTAACCTCCACGTTGTCCTGATGAAGAGGAGTACTTAGTGTAGTACTTGTACCAATTCCCTCTTCATGCATTTTCTTTTTACCCCTCCCACCTCAATTGACAAGCACCTACTCATCCCCCTTGGCCTTTGGCTACCTGGGGCTTCTCCTTCGAAACTAGGTTGCAAGTATGGCCAAACTCTTTACACACACCACACCACACCTAAGAGGGAGCCACTAGTATTCAAAGTGGATAATTGCTAAGGAGCCATCCAACCTCTCCACTTCAACTTGGGTGATCAACTCCTCTCTAAAGTCGATCTCAACCAGCACTCGAGCTTGGTTAACCCTTTGTCTAAAGGTCATCAAAGCATCAAACTTTATAGGGGTGCCCACGCCACTCACTACATAGCTAACACCATCCGCGTTTAGGAATTTGCAAGGGATCCAACAAAATGTTGCCCACATCAAGACATGGGTTGGTTGGGGTTTGTCAAGAGACATACCCTTCCTCTATTTTTGTAGGATCAAAAAACGTTGTGCGAAGTACTAGGTCTTCTCTAGGATGGGGGCCAAGTCCTTCCCACTTGCAAACCTAAAGTAGAAGGAGCCTTCTTTGCTACCCAACACATCGAGGATTCCATGCTCCTTCCAGAAGTCGAATGGCCGTTGATTGGACCAACAAGAATGGCATTTTTCGGCCTAAGAAATAGACAACCAACATGGAACTCCAGTGCTCAACTTCTTGTCTTCTACGACCTTTGGTATTTTCACACTAGGTATGGCTCCCTTTTTAACCGGGGGATAAACCTAAGGTTAAATTCTGGTTCGCATATAGGGTTCTTGGGAGCACAAGCATGGGCATATGACTTTGCTCTGGATGTGTTGCCGATGGTTGCTTCATTTAGAAGGGGTGGTTTCGTCCTTCAATTTTTACCAACAAGTCAATGACTTCCTCTAAGGTGGTTTTGCCAAAAGAGGAAGCACTTCAGGCAGGGGACAGGGGTCCTATGATGTTTGGATAAAAGTGCTCTAAATTGACCTTTCCTTCTTGGATATTACCAGGAGTAGTCTTGTCCTTAGGCGCACAAGGCTCCAAATTCCCACTTTTAGCTAAGTTCTATTGGTCACTTTCTAGGTGGACAACAGTAACTTTTGCTTTTTCACCTATTTGGACATCTTGGAAAACCACCTTTGGGAATGTGTCATAGGTACTACAATTGGGTTTTGCTAAAGAATTCCAAGGGAAAATGATCCCCTAAGGTAGATCGACGGCCATTGGGTGCCTTCTTAGCCACATCTATACACTTGGTTAATCCTCCCCACATCAAAACAAAGGTTGACAAGGATTGGAAGGTGGTTACAGAAAGGTAGGGAAGGAATTGGAACGAGTTATTTAGGGTGAAGTGTTTGTTTTACCTAAAAGAAGTAGTCGTCTCTTAAGGGAGCTGGAGGGCAGAGTTAGTGAGAAGGGAGAGCATTTTCTCTCACTAGCTTTTACTAAATTTTCATGCATATAATATCTTTAGTTGATATTTATATATTTACCCATTCTTAGGAAATATTGCTAGATTCGTCCATATAGTAATCAAAGGAAAGTTAGGGATGATAACCTTGTATATAAGTGTTTATATAACAGTTATAAAGAAGGAGAGTGAAATAAAGATTAGAAGAAGGGGAGTGTATATAACAGTTATAAAGAAGCAAAGTTATTATCCTAAATTCAGCTCTAAAGAGATCAAAAGGTTCTAAGAAGCCTTTCATAGAGATCGGAGTGCTCTCCATAATGAGCACTCAAAGCCAATCACCCAAGGTTCCATCTATAGAGCAAGGAACTTCAACAAATCAAAGCACATTCCAGACACTGATATTTTGCTAATCACCCATTGACTAGATCCATAACCCATGCATGTAACAAATTAGTATTGGAGCCAGCTATCACAAGAGAATCTATGATTTTTTAAGACAAAGTGTTGAATTTCATGGAACAATACTTGATCAAGTGAAGGAAGCTAAAGAATAAAAAACCCTAATGGAGGAGAAAAGGATGCAGAAGAGTCAAAGGCCTCCAAAAGGAGGAAATAATGCCGCTAGTAATGGAAACACTGGCCAACTCATGCATGGCAATGCCTACAACATTCCTACACTTGTGACACACAATGCACAACTTCCCTAAGCCATGATGGAGGCAAAGGAGGCAAAGAACTCAATCCCTCAACCTTCCCTAATTGCAATGGAGCTAGGGTCACCAATATTAACCTCTTTGACCATGATTTCATGCCCTGTCTTCCAACCAGCTTAGCCTCAAGTGTGCCAACAATGACCCACCTAGCATAGTGCAAGACTAGGGCTTTGAGGAGGGTACTCATCACAAGTTTCCAAGCATCTACCACCAAATGAAAGGATCATCTTTTACGCCTTGTTACTCCAAGCAAGATTTTCCAGAATATGGTAGCACCTAAGACCCACTTTCATGGTTTAACAAATATGAACACTTTTCTTAGCATTAGAGCACATGGACAACTGAGTGGATAGGTTTGACATCCTTCCACCTAACTCGGAAGGCAAAAATCTGATACTATCACATGGAACAAGAGGAACCAAGATTGTCGTGGCACAGTTCTAAGGAGTACTATCACATATGATTTGGTCCTCCAATCAATAGTAATCCTTTAGGTGAGTTAGCAAAGTTTAGTTACACAAATACTATGGAGGAACTCGCTCAGCAATTCCAAATGCTGCTAATGCATGACACCAACGCCCTAGGTAGCGCTATTTGCTAGATTTAAGGCTGTTTAATTTGACGTGGGGATCCACAATCCCCAAAACTTAATTATTTTGTGTGTCTGGCTTGAGCCTATGAAAGGAAGCTGAGCTGAATCAGCAACCACCACCTGGGAGCCCTGATGTTACAGCATTAATAGAAGAAGGGAGTATGGTGTAGGCAAATGGAATACCAGTTGTAAATCCTTTTGTTGATGGTAAATGAAGCACATCATCTAGATCCTTTAGTTGATGGTAAATCCTTTTGTTTAACTGTGAGGACCCTTTCACTTGAGGGCACCATTTCAAGAAGTTTTTTTGGTTGGAGTTAGTTGATTATGAGAAGTTGGAAGATGAAGATTCGAAGTGGAAGCTTTTATCCAGTGTGAGCTTGGGGACAAGCTCAACATCCAGGGAGGGAGTAATGCTAGGAATAGAGTCAAATTAGGAAATAAAATATCTTTACTTTGATATATTTATGTTTATGCATTCTTAGAAAATATTGTTAAATCTACACATATCCTAAGGGGCTAATACTCTTGTATTTGTAAGTGTTTAAACGATAGTAATGAAGAAGTAGGGTTATTATCCTAAATGCAACTTAGAAGAGAATGAAAGGTTCCCTCTTAACAAGCTCCTTCAAGAGATCAGAGTGCTCTCTTTAAGGAGCTCTCGAACACCAGTCACCATAGCTGCCAACCGTGTAAAGTAAGGAACATAAGTAAACCAAACACACTGCAGACACCAATTTCGTGGTAAACCTCCCATTGACTAAATCTAAAACCCAAGCATATAACAGCCGACTCCTAGAAAGTAATAAAACCATACATGAAAACTCTTCATTCCAAGTCCATGATAAAGTTGAATAGTCGTCTCCGTCACTGAACTTTTTAACAAGGACGCCAAGTTCTCTGCTGCTTGCTGAAGTTATTGATCATAATATGCAAGCAGTCTGCTCCTTAAAAGTTGAGCTAGACGTCATTGTGTACCAACGGGCAGAAGGTGATATGGGTGAACCAACAATTCATGTCCTCCTTTAACAGACCGGTGATTTTAGATATAGTCAAACGTCTCCTAAGATTCCAATCACGACAGCTTACTAACTTGTGTATAGATGCACCCCATTTAATATCTTCCCGGTAACAAAGCTAATATGAAAACCCCCATACGTTTCCCAAGTGTACATGTAGTTAAGCAATCTTCATTCTTATATTGAAAGGGAGAAAACAAAAGGTGTTCTTGCTAAATCAACAGAACACATAGCTTAGCAGTGTTTCAGAAACATAAATTAAATATATCGATAGGTTATGAAACCAACTTCAGGGCAACTTCTGAGTACTGCGATCTACCAAAATACCATGTAGATTCCAAAACATAAGTAAGCAAAAGAAAATATTACAACACTTGTGAAGAGGTAGGAAATCGATCCAGACGGATAAATAGCAAAGAACTTAAAAGATGATAGAAAATAAAGACATGAAGTCCAAGTTTTTCAACAAACCCAGAATTAAATAGCTGCTAAAACGTTAGAATCGTCATATCATTCCATAACCCACTAACTAAAATGACCTGAATCGACCCAAACAAAACATAATATCTTATATGAATTAAGGATACAATTACAAATATATGAATAGGTACTAAGAAAGACATGTACCTTTATAAAGATTCAAACTTGGAGGAGGAAAACAAAAAGGAAGGACAAGAATGAAACCGAGAGGTAAAAGGAGGAGGAGGAGTTTAAAAGTTAAAAGCGTGTTATAAGTACTGGAGCGTCTTTTTGGTATGACTCATGAGCTGGAAGTGGAAAGGCTGCACCATTGAACTATGGAATAAGCTGCGTGCGAGTGTGTGTGAGAGAGATAGATAGATAGAGAGAAAGTGAGTGATAGAGAGAGAGAGTGCTGTTAAAAAACAAACATTAAAAAAGGAGACCACATGGATCTGTACAAGTAAATGCTTCGAAGGAGCAGAAGTTTCCGTTGTGTTTTTCGGGATAAATCAGGTTAGAACGGATTGCAATAACGTTTCATTTTCTGATTTGGGCAAAAAAAAAAAAAAAAATCCGATTTGTCCGAGAATTCAATATGCTTCCACCGGGGAAAACCACAAAACTATCGCTTGTTTTATTACGAAATTATCTTTAGCATCATTTGTCTTTGTCCTTTTTTTATCTTTTTTAGTATATTCTGGTATATGATTGAATCGAATATTTATTAAGATAAAATACTAAAAAAAATTATATATATATATAAAATTAAGTATTTAATAAATTCTTATAAATTTGAATTTATTTACTTTTTATTTTATTAATTTTTATAAAAATATTAATTAATTTTTTATTTTCTAATGCATAATTTTTTTACTTTTTCTTTTAAAAATACATAAATTTTTACTTTTCAATTCTTATTTCCTAATCAACATCTCCATCATAATTATGAAAAAAAAAAGAGATAATTTTCCAACTACTAAATTTCAAACAAATATAAATCAAATAGAGAACATGCATAAATAAGATACAAAAAAAAAAAAGCAACACAAATTGGTCCTTAATAGACTACATTTATAAAGTGATGTGCCTAAAACCAAGATTAAGCACATGTAGAGCTAATTTGAAAGATAATTAGACAATGTCAATCAAACTAGTTCAACAATTGCATAATTCCTCAATATTTATAAACCAATTCCCACAACAAGGACATGATCAAGAATGAATCCAAGTATGATGATGCTCTGATACCAAAAGATGATGTATTTAAAACCAAGATTAAATACATGCAAAACCAATTTGAAAAACAATTAAACAATGTAAATCAAACTAGTCTCAATCACATAAACAATGGTGTCAAATCTCAATATTTATAACCAATTCTTCCAACGAAGATGTGATCAATCTTAAGTATCCAAATTAGATTGCTTTGATACCAAAAGATGATGTGCCTAAAAGGGAATTAAGAACAAACAAAAAAATAACCCAAATAGTAATCTCAAAAGACAAGATCAAATTTGGTTCACAAAAGAGACAATTGGCGTGAACCCTAATTGATGGATGATGAATCAAATGATAAAATTAAGGAGATGAAATCCATAAAGATGATAGTCCTCAATTAAATCAATTAACCAACTTAAATTCCAAGAGAATCCCAATCAACAATGTATAAATTCAAACCGTGATCCTCCTCACAACAAAGAAATTCCACGCCACAAGTATAATGACAAATTGATGGTATTAACAAGTACTAAAAACCAATCAATTATACAATGATAATTTGATTACAAATGCAATCAAAACCTGTCCAAGAAGACTTCAATCCAACCCTAGATATGACTCACTAGAGATAAAAAGAAACACAACAATAAGAAATTGATATGACTCACAATTTCCCCTTGTTGCACTCGCCACAATTCCAATTCTTGGGATTAAAATTGATAAAAGAAATTAAACTAGGAAAAATCCTAATTCCCTCACGTAAAGTGTATGTTCAAATCTGAAAAATGGCCTCCTCAAACCCTACTTTAAGCAAGTATTTATACTTGCTCCCTTTAGGGTTAGAAAATACACAAAATTACAACTATGCCACTTTTAGGGTGGCCGGTCCTAAAACTCAATTACAACCAAATAAAAGTATCCCAAAATGATTACAACATAAATAGTTCAAGTAAATAACAAATATATAAAAATTAGTCTTTAAGATGCTAGCTCTTCCATAGGATTCGTCAGCCCAACTCATCACCGGTTTAAGTCGGTCCATGGATAACCCACAAGCTGAGTTTTAGTGAGTTTGTTCATCGCCCTATAAAGCTTGATAAGTGTGCCTGTTGGAAAACACAATACAAAAATAATATAAAAGAAGTTAATTTATAAATAATTCCAGGGTTGATTTGCTCAAAATGAGCCCTCATCGCCAAGATTTGAAATCCTTTGGCTCTTGCCCTAATGCTAGGTCTTGATGGATTTTGATTCCTATCATAAAGGAAAAAAAACACAAAAATACATTAAATATTTTCTTTTTTTATGTACATGTACTTAATTACATATTAAAGTTCAAGAGTTAATCCATATGAATTAGAGTTTACTCATGTCATTTAAACAAAGATTTATAAGCTTTAAATCAAATACAACATCAACTAATTAAAGAAAAATCATTGATATCTTAACCACTTAGCTAAGATATATACACTCTCCTCTTTAATCTTATCGAGTACTATAATTTAAAGTAAATGTATTCATAATTACTTAATTCTTAATCATCCCCTTAGTATTAGTTTTTTTTTTTAATTTTTTTTTTTAGTAGTTTCATCAGTCAGTACATCCCAAGCCAAATGACTTTAGGCTACTAAGTTTTAAAATATCCCTCCAAACCACTCACTACTTTAATCTTATTGTGTTTAGCTTTCTCGAACTTTTCTCTTGACTCTTTTAACGAGCTTTAGACTGATGATCTCAAGTTTATTACTCAAGTCAACAGATGTTATCCCTCTTAAAAAAGGCATCCCGCAAGCTTATAAGGAATGAGTATATATCTAAGTAAAATTTTAAAATATAGATGATAAATTCCTAATTATTGATATTATTCTAATTCTAAGTTTAAAATCAAGGTAACTCTACTTTATATAGATTTTTATTTTCAACTCTAATAAAGTATAATAAGTACAATATTGATGAAAACATTTTTTTTAAATAGTTATTATTCTAGATTACAAGTTAATCTAAATACTACTCCCCCATACTTAAAGTTGTACATTATCCCTAATGTACAAATTACATCTCATGCAAGATAAAGGACAATAAAACAACAAAAGAAACGAAAAAAGGAAAAAAATTATAAGAAAAAGAGAAAATCGCACTCTATTGAAATTGTCTTCAAGCTTCATTACATGAGAATCCTTTGTAGAATATTCGGAATTGTACACTACAACTGTTGTGAGCATAAGAGAAACTACATAAGTGGAGAATAGAAAGAATATATATATATATATATGAAAGATAATCTAGAATCATAAAATTAAAAAAAAAAAAAAAACAGGCCATCAAAGTTTCATTAAAAGTACATAGAAAAAACTATCCTAACTATCATCATGTCAATCATCATCATCATCCACCTCTTCTTCATCTTCCTCATCATCATCAACATCCATATTTTCATCAGCTGCATTTGCTTTCTCGACATCTTCATTAGCTGGAGTCCTATGTCGTGAGGGAAAAGGAATGTTATATTTAGACGAAACGTTTTCAACAAATTGTTCCAATCTATGAACTCTCCTATATACTCTTTTCCAGTCACGTTCACATCCTTCTTTGAGAGCTAATAGTCAATCTAATTTTTCTTCAATCCTATCCAACTAAGTACTATCCCTCGGTGTCTGAGGTTGCTCATCGGGTTGTTCTCTAAAGGTGTCATGAAACAATTCATCTGTTTAAAGGTCTCAAGTCTAAAAGGTTTTATGTCCTAAACTTGGAGCATCTGAAGGAGCTCTTGAAACAAACCCATGCCCTGAACTAAAAGTGTAATATAGGGCCTACAGCTAATAGTACCTACTCGTATATCATAAGCTTGGTGTTAGAAGAAAAAAGTTAATAGCACACTTAGATTAATGGGAAAACTTTCAATCATACTGTAGAGACAAAGGATGTCACTAGTGGAGACAACCCCTGTACTTTTCCCATGCCCACTGATGGTGTGTGAAAGCAACCAATGTATTACCTGATACACGGGATTTTAAAGTTTTGATGCTTTTGACTATTTTAAGTCATATCTCATGTCCCAGCTAATAGATTTCCAAACTGTAGCAGGAGTGACTCCATGAGGAAAGTTAACAGGAAGCTGCATGAAGTCATCAGTCTCAACAAACCACTTATCATAGAATCCCACATAACGGGCTAGTTGGGCTATGGTGATCTCATAAAACTTTCCACCAACCCGAAAAAGCATACTATTTTGCGTACCCCAAGATATATGATCATTCTCCACTCTAAATGTAGAAAGAAACTCTAAAGTAAGTTCCCTATAGATAGGAGCATAGAGAGAGAAGAACCTTTCCCAGCCACCAACACTAATTAAGCTTCCAACCTTTCTAACATGCACCACTCTAAATATAAGCTTCGGCTAAAATCGTTATCTTTCAATCGACTAAACTTATCCCAATGTGCTTATTGGGCAAAAGTTAGCATACCTTGTGTTTGGGATTGAGTAAGTGGTAGAAGTGTGAGTGGTTGCACATCACAAGGTGGGCGAGAGGACGATGCAAAAGTTTGTCTACTCGTCTTTCTAGTAATAGGTTGCTTTTGATGAGCTTGTTTTGGTGGCATGATGTCCTGAGATGAGGATGATCAATTTATAGACACATGTAATGTGGAGAATCATGAAGTGTGTACATGCAAAACATGAATGGGGATATCTATGGAAAGAGAAGAAATAAGGAATGTGTAAGACCCAACATAATTGTGTAGAAATGGTTGAGCATGGCCCCAACATGACCATGTAGAAAGTGCAGCATTTTGAAATGTTTTTTTTTTTCTTCAAAATACACGACCATGTTTTTATTGTGTTCATCACATTGTAGCCTAATTTCTAATAATCATGTAAGGATGATAGCCCAATTGCAAAAAGGAAATGAAAATTGAGAAACGCTAGTTCATGTTTCTTATGCTAGATGTGGAAAAATATCTAAAATAAAACAACTTATGGAGGAGAGGAAGTATCACATAACTAAGATTAGGAAAAAAATTACCCCAACAATCAACATCAAAGTGTGTGTAGGTGGGAGTAATGTGTAAAGTAATTATCGTGGGAGGGAGGGAGAAAGGGAAGAGACTAAGGAGACAAAGGAATGATTGTGCAACTATTTATATAATTGTGAACACGGCCATGATACATGGCTGTGTTGATGCCGTGTTGGAGTAGATGCAAATGTTTTAATCGAACACGACCTTGTTATACGGTCATGCAACTCTTAGTGGAACAAGTGAGGTCAATACGATCTGAACACGACCATGTTAAATGGTTGTGTAACTTTCGATGCAAGGCACAAATGCAACACGGCCTGAACACGACTGTGTTAAATGGTTGTGTAACTCCCGGTGTAAGGTATAGATGCAACACGGCCTAAATATGATCATGTTGAATGGTCATGTAACTCTCGATCCAAGGTATAGATGCAACACAACCTAAACACGACCATGTTCAGGTATGATTTATAGGATCAACACGACCGTGTTAAACGATCGTGTATTTCTCAATGCTCCATATAGATGCAACATAACCTGAACATGACTGTGTGAAATGATCGTGTAACTCTTGGTAGGATTGTTTCGAAACAACACGAGCATAACATAACTGTGCCGAATGGCCCTTTTTTTTTTTTTTCAAAATCAAATCCTAAAGGAATTAATGGTTAAGTTGCCTCCCAAAAAGTGCTATGGTTAACATCAATAGCTCGACCAGGTGAGGGGGAAGAATGATTTAAGGTGCGTCGGAGTGGAGGCAAAACTCCTCCTTGGTCAATTAATCGACTTTGCCTCCAAGGTATAACTTCACTTGCTGTCCATTGACTTTAAATGTGCCTTTCTCTAGATATGTTACTTTAATGGTCCTATGGGAAGACTTCTTTGACCAAGAACAAACTAGACTAACAAGATTTTAACTTGTCCGGGAATAATCTTAGGCGAGAATTATATAGTAAAACATGGTCTCCTTTCTAAAATGGCCTCCTTTGACGAATTCTCTGATCATGAAGGCGTTTGATCCATTCTTTATATAGTCATGAATTTTTATATGCGACTGCTCTCCATTCATCAAGTTCATCTAATTGAAACTTTCGTTTAGTTCCTATAGACTCGAGGTTAAAGTTAACACGTTTAATCGCATATAAGCGTTCCTCGGGAAATAGCATGCTTTCCCATATACAAGTCTATAAGGGGTAGTGCCTAATGGTGTCTTGTATGTTGTCCTATAAGCCCATAAGGCATCATCGAGCTTATCTGTCCAATCCTTCGTATAATACTCTATTGTTTTTTTTTTCCAAAATTCTATTTAAATCCCTATTGGCAACTTCTACTTGACCATTGGTTTAGGGTGATAGGGGGTGGCTATCCTGTGATCCACACCATACCATTTAAGTATTTTCTCAAATTGCGTATTGCAAAAATGTGTGCCCCTATCACTGATGATTGCCCTAGGAGCATCGAATTGAGAAAATAGTTTTTTGAGGAATTTGGTAACTACCATGGTGTCATTCGTGGGCAAGGCTTGAGCCTCTACCCATTTTAACACATAGTCTATGGCCACTAAAATATATCTATTTCCTATTGAGTTTGGGAAGGACCCATAAAATCAATATCCTAAACATCAAATACTTCACAAATAAGAATGAAATTTTGGGGCATTATATCACATTGGGAAATATTACCTATTCATTGATATTTATCACATGAGTTTACATACCAATGAGTGTCCTTGAACAGAGTAGGCTAGAAGAATCTAGCTTCTAAGACTTTGTGAGTGGTTCTGTTGGGACAATGATGACCTCCCGTTGGTCCGGTGTGACAATGGCTGAGTATTTGCCAACCTTCATCATGAGACACATATCTCCTTATAATCTAATATGCACAAATTCTAAAAAGGTAAGGGTCCTCTTAAAAATAATATTTTAACTCAACAAACAATTTCTTCCAACCAAATGATTTGTTATATCAGCAAACCATGGAGAGTTAGGTTCACTTACCTAAGTGGCGGCATATAAGCGTTCCTCGGGAAATGTATCATTAATCTCTTTTTCATCCAGTTTCTCTAAGGTTGGATTGTCGAGTCTGGATTGGTGATTCACTGCAAGATTCTTAGCACCTTTTTTATCTCTAATCTCGATATCAAATTCTTGGAGTAATAGGATCCATCGGATGAGTCATAGTTTAACATCCGATTTACTCAATAAGTATCATAAAGTATAATGATCAGTGTAAACAATAACTTTAGATAGAATCAAATAGGAACGAAATTTATCAAATGCAAAGACGACAGCTTTGTATAATTTATCAACTCTTTTTCAATAATTGTATAATTTTCTTATGCATCCGTGAGGGTTTTGCTAGCATATGAAATGGGTTGGAAATGTTTATCTTTTCTTTGGCCAAGCACAGCTCTAACTGCAAAGTCACTAGCATCGCACATTAACTTAAAGGGGAGATTCCAATTAGGGGAGACCATAATAGGAGTATTAGTTAATTTATACTTAAGAGCGTTAAATGCATCAAAGCACTCTTGTGAGAACATAAATAGGACATCATTTTCCAATAATCTCGTTAAAGGCCTAGCTAAGAGAAATCTTTAATGAATCTCCTATAAAACCCTACATGCCCTAAGAAGCTTCAAACAGCCTTTACTGAGGTCGGGGGTGGCAGGTTAGCAATTATTTCTATCTTAGCAGTGTCCACTTCAATCCCCTTAGTAGAAACTTTGTGCCCCAAAATGATTCCCTCTTGTACCATAAAGTGGCACTTCTCCCAATTAAGGGCTAAATTGGTCTCTCCACATCTTGTTAGGACCCTATCCAAGTTATGAAGGCATTGCTTAAACAAGTCTAAAATTGAGAAGTCATCCATGAAGACCTCCATTATTTCTTCGATCAAGTCTTCAAAAATGGCTACCATACACCACCTAAAGGTTACTGGCACGTTACAGAGGCCAAAGGCATCCATCGGTACACAAAGGTACCATAAGGGCAGTAAAGGTGGTATTCTCCTAATCTTTTACAGCAATTGGAATTTGGAAATATCCAGATAAACCATCCAGAAAGCAGTAGTGCATATGCCCAGTTAATCTTTCAAGCATTTGGTTAATAAATGGTAAAGGAAAATGATCTTTCTGTGTAGCATCGTTTAGCCTTTGATAATTGATGCACATTCTCCATCCGGTAACTGTCCTTGTTGAGATGAGCTCGTTCTTCTCATTTGGGACCACTGTTAGATTGCCTTTCTTAGGAACAACCTGCACAGGACTTACGTAAGAGCTATCAGAAATAGGATATATCCAACCTGCAACCATAAGTTTAATTACCTTAGCCTTGACAACTTCCTTCATATTCGAGTTTAACCTTCTCTAGGGTTGAACGAACAATTTGAAGTTGTCTTCTAATAAGATCTTATGAGTGCAAAAAGAAGGATTGATTCCTTTAATATCCAATATCTTCCACGCGATAGATCTCTTATGTGCCCTAAAAACATGCAAGAACTTTTCTTTTTAACTATTCTCCAAATTAGAAGAAATAATCACCGGTAATTTAAAGTCCTTTTCTAGAAAAGCATATTCTAGATAATCAGGTAATTGCTTAAGCTTTAGCATGGGTGGTTCTTCAATGGAGGCTTTTAATCTTACTCGCTTTCCCCTATCGATTTCCTCAAAGTCCTTTTGTGTCTGCATGAACTCATTAGCTTCCAATTGAATTAAGGTTTCTGTGTGTATACGGTTTTCATTTAGACTCACCTCACCTTGTGCTATACATAACTTCAAGGGATCTTTGTAAAGTAATTCTTGCATATAACTAACAATAGAGAGATCATTATTATCGAGAAAATAGCATGTATCATCTTGATTAAACGATTTCCTTAACACAGCTGGAACCTTGAATATCGGCTCTTCATCACCAACTCTTAGAATGAGTTTGTTGTCACTGACATTGATGATGGCTCTAACAGTGGCCAAAAAGGGTTGACCTAAGATCAAAGGGACCTCTATATCCTTGTCCATATCTAGAATGACGAAATCAATAGGAAAAATAAAGGTCTCGACCTTAACCAACATATCCTCAATAACACCACTAAGGTATTTTACTGACCTATTAGCTAATTATAAGCCCATACGTATTGGTTTAGGCTCTCTTAATCCTAATCTTTTAAAGAGTTTATATGGCATCAAGTTTATGCTCGCTCCCAAGTCTGCTAAGGCTTTCTCTACAGACAAAGTACCGATCAAGCAGGGAATAGTAAAGCTCCCTAGATCTTTAAGCTTTTTAGGCAATTAATTTTGCAAGATCGCTAAGCATTCTTCACTGAGTGTCACTGTAGATAACTCCTCTAACTTCCGTTTGTTGGACAACAGATCTTTTAGAAATTTAGCATATTTAGGCATCTGCAATAAAGCCTCAACAAAGGGTAAGTTAATATGTAGTTGTTTAAAGAGTTCTAAGAACTTACCAAAATGCTCATTTGCGCAATCCTTCTTTAGGTGAGCAGGATAAGGTGTAGGTGGTTTAAACTCCTTAACTTCCTCAGGTGGTTCACTTTGCTTCTCAATGGTTGTGGTCCCTATCCTCACCTGATCTTTTTTTATGCAATTGTCAACCTACAACTCCTTTCCATTCCTAAGGGTTACTGCCTGAACATGTTCTCTAAGGTTTGTTTCAGTATGCCCAAGCAATGTTCCTGATTACCTTTCTGACATTAGTTTTGTAAGCTGACCCACTTAGTTTTTGAGTTTGTGGATAAAAGCTTCTTGATTTCTAAGAGACATCTCTATGCTCTAGAATCGAGCATCTGATGCCTGAATGAATATGGTTAGAACCTCTTCTAGACTTGGTTTTTTATCTTGAAGTGGGAGTTGTTGGAATCAAGGTGGGGGTAGGTTAAGTGTGGTTTGTTATTTATTTTGGCCTTGATTACTTCACGAGAAGTTTGGATGGTTTCTCTACCCAAGGTTATAGGTATTACTATAAGGATTATTCTGGGGCCTAGAGGGGTTTGCCATGTAACTAACTTGTTCTAATTGGTCTTGATCCATAAACCCTTTAGCAACAACATCACCTTGTGTCATTTGAGATTGTTATGGTGAAATTAAAAGCTCGTCTATTTTTCGGGTCAATGGGTCAACTTTAGCTGATAATGTTGTCATTGCATCATCATATATCCCTACAACTTTATGCCTTACCTTAATATTCTCCCATTGGTAACTATTCATGGCCATTTCCTCAATTAAGGTTTGAGCTTGCTTAGGTGTTTTAGTATTCAATGTGCCGCCAGCTACAGCATCAATCATTTACCTTGTTGATAAATTGAGACCGTTATAGAATGTTTAGATTTAAATCCAAAGCAGGAGACCATGATGTGGACATCATCGCAATAGATCTTTAAAACGCTCCCGTGTATCATATAATGTCTAAGATTTAATCTGAACATAAGTAGAGATATCATTCCAAAGCTTTGCAATTTTGGTAGGTAGAAAATACTTTTCTAAAAATTTCTCAGCCATTTCATCCCATGTAGTGATTGATCCTCGTGGGAGGGAATTTAACCACTGTTTCACCTTGCCACTTAAGGATAAGGGAAACAATCTCAAGCGTATGACATCATCGCTAACCCCGTTAATTTTAAAAGTGTCACATATTTCCAGAAAACTGGAAATATGAGCATTATGGTCCTCATCCTATAGGCCATCAAATTGGATTAATTGTTGCACCATCTAAATAATGTTTAGTATGATCTCAAAATTATTCACAACAACTACCAGGGTAGCAATACTCAAATCAATCCCAGTAAGTTTAGGTCTTACGTAGTCGGACATAGTCCTAACCTTATTATGGTTCCCATTATTTGCCATTTCGACCAATTTGTATTCTTCTTCTGCCTTGACTTTCAAGGGGGATCCTAAATTTAGCTCGTCTAATGTTTGTTTTACACTCTTCCTCAAGCCCTTGACGGTTCTCTCTATTTCAGGGTCTATTTCCAAAAGGTCTATTGAATTACTTCTGATTATACATTGCAAAAGAATACTTTTTTAAATCAGTCTCCAAGAACCGTAGTAACTAAGATGAAAGAAAAAAAGAAAAGAAAACGATTAGATTAATAAAGTATTAAGCATTCTTAATATTGTAGTCTCTGGCAATGATGCCAAAAACTTGATATCTTAGGCAAGTGCACCTATCAATTAATGTAATATAATGAATTAATCACGAATATCGTCCCACAGAGACTACAATTACTAATATTAACTAAAACTTTATTATCTAATCGTCAAACTAAAAGGAGTTAATTAAGCAAGAAATTTTATGATTATTAAAATGATGAAAAGAAAGTAGGTATACTAAAGAGTTTGAATTAATGTTATAAGGATAAGTATCTAGATTTAGTTTCCCCCTAGAATCATATATAATTTATTAAAGTTAATTCCAAATTCATTCTTTATTTTCTTAACCATAGAAATTCCTTAATTAAATTAATATCCTTCTTAAAATTATTAACTTCTAATTTTAGATTGATTAATTGGGATCTCTCTCTAATTAAAACCCCTAAAATTGCATTATATTCGCTCTATGAATTCCATTATTAGGTTTGATCCTAATTCAAAAGATTTATGTCATCCTATCTCTAAGGTTGTATGTAACTCTTTTCAATTATACTAGATCTAATTATATAAATGATTTCTCAATATATTTATATAATATCAACAATCAAGAATTAATACTCTTAAAATATTAAATTCTTGCAATGAAGAACTTACATAATTAAATTAAGATAATAAAGATTTTATTGAATAATTACTGAACTAAAATTACATAATAATTTTAGGGTTCCACAAATCTAGATACCAGGAAAATTTAAACTATCATTATGATATAAAATCTGACAATAAAATTGAAATAAATCATAATGGAAAAAAAAAAAACCCTTATAGAAATATGTCTTGTACTTTCAAATTGTACAATTTGATCCTCGATACTCCTTCTTCTTCAAGGAATTCTTCTCTTTGTTTACTTTAAAAACTCTCTATTTCTCTTTAGAACTCCTTCTTTTCTTCCTTTTTCTTTTCTTAAGGTTTAGATCTGGTATTTATATTACTCTGCCCTCAAACTCAACACGACCCTTCAACACAGTCATGTTAAGGTCATGTTCAACTTAAATCTTTCAACTGCATCCAGATCTAGGGAGATATGGCCAACACAACCTCCAACACAGTCGTGTTACCTGATCGTGTTGAGCTTTAATCAACATGGTCATGTTATATGGTTATGTTTGGTTTCTATTGCTTTGAAAGTTACACGACTGCTAACATGGTCATGTTATTTATTCATGTATCCTTCTAGTCTTCCTTCAAGTTCAACATAACCATGTTACCTGATTGTGTTGATTCTTCAAATGCATCAAATTTCTTCATTTTAACTTTGAATCACATGAAACTTAACTCATTTTCTTCCTTTGTTGATTAAAGAATATATTAAACCTAAAATTAAAATATTATTTAATTAGGTAGCATATTTCTTTAAAATTCTTATAATTTCATCGAATTCATCTAGAATCTTGCTTACAAATATTTTCTATTAATCATTTATCACTTGCAATATGTTTAAACTAAACATTGTGAAACATAAACTTAACTCAATAAAATATTCAAATACATCAAACCAAAGCTCAAATCCACTATTATTAAATCAACTACGAATCAATATAAAGCCAATTGTATAGCTTATGATTAAATTTGATCCATTTATACCCTTACCTTCAAGTTATCATTTTAAATTGCAAATAAACCATAACATGGAGTCACATTTTTTAGCTACAATAATGAAATCATTACTTGAAGTCATAATTTTGATCTGCAATGTTTTCTAATAGCAATATACTCTTTAGCTTCAAAAACTACATCACTTATTCAAACAATTTGCAAGAGAAAATAACACTTTATAATTCATATTAATGCCCTTTCCACCATGCATTCATCTATATTTTTTACCTCCCAATATATCCATCTAAGCGTCACTATTCAAGTAATATAAACACATAAACTCCATAGATTTCACTAAAATTAATGAGCAAACATAAATATATCTAAGAAGAATAACAACAATTTAAGAAGTTCTACCCATTCCTCATTAAATTTATCTTAATAAAAGTGATGTACAATTTACATGTAATGTGTTAAAAAGATAGAAATAAAGATAAGTATATCGATATCTCCTTATCCAACTAAATGTCATAATCGGCTAAGCTTTTAATTGGTGTTCTAATTGAGACTATACTAATCAATCTAGATCTAGCTATATGATCTATTTGTTGACTTTAGCTGTAAGAAGACAAACCCTCCCCTTTGCTCCAACAACCACCCCCACTAACCCCTACCTCTCTTACCCTTAAATGCCACCATCATCTCCTCTCAACAACCTCATTTACAAAGATAAAGCAATCTCGATGGGTAAGTGGGTATCTTTAATAAGAGCATCTCAAATGATCATCATAGCTATATAAGTGGACTTAGCTTGTTCAAAGGCTAATGTGTTAGGGGAGACGGAGCTATTGGTCGTGATTAGTCATTTTGAGATGGTAAACTATCTCTAATATGCAACTGCCCTCTCGACCCTACCCTTAGTCTCTGCATTATCCCTCATGTAATGGCTTGAGAGATAGCAAATGCTCTTAATTAACATCGATAAGTTCACCTCTAATTGCATCATGTCCATAGTGATGCCTCTAAATCAACTAACAAGTCACACTCCCTTAGGTAAATGTATGCAAATAATTTATGCATATATCTAGCCCAGCATGGCACTATTTAGTAGATCATGCCGCAATATCAAGGTGCATAGTTCAAGTCTAATTCACTGTTAAGCTAATGAGTGGCTCTAGCTTAATAATGCGATAGTAATGCTCTCTTCACTATGTTAATTTTGCAACATAAGTGTGCAACCAATTCAACTTAGTTTAGCACCTCCAGTTCACCTCGTGTAGCCACCTCTTTATGTTAGTATAAGGAGGTACATGATGTTGGCCCCTAAGTTGCTAAGCAACTTGTCTTAGAAAAAGAAAAGCAGTATATTATGGCAGCAAAATCAAGAAACTTATTAAAAACATATATCTTAACCAACATGACAATATGGTGAGAGGGCAACTATAACATCTAGAGTGTAAGAGTGCTAAACATGTTAAGTTATTGAAAGTTAGAATTTGAACCTTTGAAAACTAATGTGTGTGTAAGTAGGGCATGCACACATACATAGGGATGCAAACAGGCAAGCTATCATAGGGTTCTTAATCTGTTCGAACATACCATTTACTTGATAATATAATACACTATAGAGTTTAGGATGGGTTTTAGGATTTTTTTTTAAATCCTATAGGGTTTAGGTTAGGTTATAGGACACAGTTAATATTCAGTGAAAAATCTAAACCTGCTAAGATTATTATTTATTATTTTATTCTACCCTTACAAATATAAGTTTAAGTTTTTAGTTACTTATACTCTTATAAATGTTATATAGTACATTATTAAATATTTTTTCTTTTAGTTTTTATTTTCAAATTTAATGAATGTTGTCATATTTTCTTATGAATATAGTTTACTTTATCATAAACTTGAATAGAAGTACGTAATTGATAGCATTTAACTTTGCTGAACAATGTTTTAGTAATTAAGATTCTCTTTTACTTAATTTAGATTCACTAAAATATGAATTCTAAAGTATTTAAGCAAAATGTTGCTAATCTTGCAAGCAAGTCATTGGTACCTAATTAATCTAGTAGGCGAGATTTGGACAATGGGTAAAAAGCCTTATAAGGTTTATGATAGGTTTTGAGACAATTAGTAAGATACAGAGATGGGTTCCGAATAACTTATCAAGAGAGGAGTGAATTGATAACTTAGATAAAATTCAAAAAATTTTATTTTTAATACAAACCCTTCATGACACTTATTTAAGGCTAATTAGCAATTTAAATGTTAAACAATCGAGCAAAAATAGAATAAAAATGCACATATTTAAAGAGAGAAGGGTTTAAGGAATCAGACGTAAGAATTATGGTGGTTTGACTTGTGCCTACTCTACTCTTCTAACTCCACTAATGACTCATTTTTCTACACCGATGCTATTCCACTATATTTAAAACAAATTGAGAGAAGCTATAAATAAATTAGCCAACACTTGACATCACACTCTCTTTACTCTACTTATCTAACTTATCTATAGATCTATAGAGATAAACAATAACACCTCTCTCTAACATCATTTTTTAGCTCTCAAAAATAATTTAAATAATATGAGGAATAATACAATAAAAATTATTAACAAAAATAAGCTAAAAAATGTAACAATAATTAACACAAAATTTTAATGTAGGATAAGTTCTCAGAAAGTCTCTTAATGCTCCTGTTGTTATTGATCTCACAAATGCATATGATCTTTTTCTCTATTTTATTTGAATTGTTCTTTTTTTGTTTTTATATTTCTTCTAATAATTAATAGCTAGATGTTTCCTTAATTAATTCGTATGACTTCATGTTGATATTTTAAAATAGCCATTACAAATATCTTCCTCGATTCTTGGAAAATATCTCTCTTGGAATTTGAATTTGAAATTGATCTTTATCTTAAGACTTCTTGATGTTATCTTAACGTTATTTTTCTATAACTTCAATGAGAATTTTTCCACTATAGTCTAAATCTACTCAATGAAAGCTTGACATACCTAGATGAATTTGAAAAAGATTCGATATCCCAACTAATTTTGAAGAGATTTTCAATTAAACCCTTCCCTGATATAAATTTATCCTTTCCTTAAAATTGCATTCGTTCTTATTTAATCTCCTATAATTATCATTCACAAGCTCTACCAAAATTCCAAGTCTTCAATATTTTTGTCAATCTACACATCTACCGATAAAATTTGCAAACATGAAATTTAAACCTCCTTAATTAAAATCGATCCCTATAAATATAATTAACCAATTTTAGTGAAACAAAATTGAATATATTTTCCTAATATATTTAATAAGTGGAGCTAGGTCTTCATATTTGATCATTTATCCAACCTACGTTCTTCTAGTATTTTAATTTGTCTTACGTTGAGCTTAATCTGAGACTATCAAATTCATTTCATTTTTGTCTTCAACTAATAAACCTCTAAGCTAACTTCTAAGCAATTGAACCCACCCCCCCGCCCAAAAAAAAAAAATAATCTAAGCATCGTTATCTTTCTCCATAAAGCAATTCATAACATTTTGACATAACCACCAAGTCAATCTTTTTCTTAAATTATTCTATTTATTTTAACTTATACATTTCATAAACTTATTGGCCAACACTTTGTCTTTTGTTATCATCAAAACCTTATTAAGAGAAAACTTAACACTAATGAGACGTTATGTTTTGATCATTTATGTTAGTCACTATCAACAACTTGTGCTTGTAGTTCTAATCTAAAACTATACCACTAATGCTTATAACGACTTAAAAAAAGAGAGCAAAAAGTCAGATTGTTGATACATACTAAAAAAGAAGTAACAAGTTCACTCAAGCAAGAAAAAGGTTGCTATGATACTTGTAATGCATAAAACCATCCGTTTATGGTCTAAAAGCCTAAAAGGCTCTGTCAAATATGGCACGACCATCATGCTCAATGAATAGACAATTCCACTCAACCTTGGTATCCAATTCAACTTGTTATATAATATCATGTAAATGTGAGAAAACTTGTTATATAATATCATGTAAATGTGAGAACATCGTACATGATTTGTCCTACTTGTCTTATTCTTGTTTAATAACCTTTTTCTCCATCTCCTAGACCTTTTTCCATTATAATGGTATAACCAAACTACTTGTAAATGGGAGTTTAAGATTTAATATCTTAGCATTCCATGAATTCCATACTTTTGCAATAACATAGCATGACATAGTGGTAAAGTCCAACTGAAGATTATACTAATTGATAGTGGCCTTTACATGTGTATGTGAACCCTTAAATTTGGTGATCTAAAAACATCTAACCAAGCTTTTGCAAATAGTCACAAAGCCTCCAATTACACTCTTTATCCCTATTAGCACACTTATACACTTACACTCTATATCCCTATTAGCACACTATATAGACCAAAAGTTCCTATTTAACTCATGGATAATATAACTATGATAATATAAGATATGATGCATCTTGATAGTCAACATCAAGTGTTCCTTCTTTTCAAATTTTATGCCCAACTTAAATTTACCAATAAAGCTCTAATTGCCATCACAAAGGATTTAGCCTTTCATAAATGATACATATTTACTTTTAACACTTACTATGAGGGACATGAGTTCTTTACTCCCAACAATATCTCTATAAGTTGGATATCGATAACATTAATCATCCATCCGTTGCGAACCATGTGGCTCTTTGAGTGTTTAAAACTAATCTTGATTGTCATCACTATTATTATTATTATTATTATCTTTCTCCTAACCAAAATCTTTAAAAAGTTTTTAAAGAGTTTATTTAACCTAATGTACTATGTCCAATCAATTTTAACTAAGTTGCTTACATTTGTTTTGAAAAAATAATGACTACTACTTATTTTATGAGTCTTAGGCATAACTTAACATCTATATACTTGATCTATATACAAATTAAGATAATTAATTTCAAATCCAAAATTATGCTCAAGTGTAGACAACTTCATTTTATGCTTCTCGACAAGTACCTATACTGCATCACATACACCGTTATATTGTACAAACAACAATAACTACTCAACATCATCATCGCCATTAATGATTACAGCAAGATAATAAATCCCGACCAACCTCTTCAACTACATGATTGATAAACTAACTCAACTTAGTTGGTTTCAGTGTCAACTCAAAGACTCTTGCAGCCTCCTAGCAATCATCCAATAAAGATTACTCAAATGCATTAAAAAAAAAAACTATCAAAGTCGTATTGTATTCGCTCCAAAAATTTTGAAGAATATTAACACAACAAATTTATGAAGTTGCTTCATCAATGTGTACAAATATTATTAGACCACATAAAAAGAAAATTGAAAAAGAAAAAAACCTTTTCTCTTATGGATTTATTGTATAATTAGAGAGATTGCACTTTAGGTTTATACAAGCAATATAATGACAAAACCAAGTGTTCTTGGATGAAGATAAGTACCTATTGAGTATGCGCTTGATTTTTAAAATAATTTCCCATATTAAAGTAGATTGAAGAGAGGGAGATCGGGTCTTTAAATTTTAAAGTGACTAAGGTAGCGTTTGGTTGCTACAAAAATGCGGTACTAGACAGGACAAATTTTTTTATCATGTGTTTGATTGCCATCCATGAAAAAAGTACTAGACAAAAAAGTAATATGGTACTGGATAAAAAGGCAAAATTTTGTATCACATATAATTTGATACAAAAAATATGATATTGAACAAAAATTTATTTTTTTCAAAATCCCCAAACTGCCCTTCGTTTATTTCCCTTATAGACAAACGCTACCTCCATCCCCAAACCCTTTCAAAAGTAGTAGGAAAACCCATCTGCGCCGCTCCAACAAAGGGCTTCATCATGCAATTGATCGTTGTTCGAACATTGTCGTCGTCATGCCACAAGTCGTTGTCAGGTTCGTGTCCTTCCGTTCTTTCTCTCTTGCTTGCTTTTCTATCTTCCTCGCATCCTCTCCGTCTGGTTGTCGCCTTCGGGTTCGTGCGTGTGTTTGCTAGAATGGTGAAGATAAGTACCTATTGAGTATGCGTTTGATTTTTAAAATAATTTCCCATATTAAAGTAGATTGAAGAGAGGGAGATCAGGTCTTCAAATTTTAAAGTGACTAATAGAGAGGAAATGGAATAAAAGAAGGTTGTCAATGTATATTAGTTGGATAAACTGGTGTCTTCATGACACAATTTCCTTGTAATTTAAAATCGTGTTTTGAGGTCATAATTTTATCTAAAGAATTTCTTTTCTTATTTTTTTAAATGTAGATGCACATTTTATGGATTTTTAAGGCAATTTTTTCATCATATTTCCCTTAGGTTTAATTTTGGGAATATAAGGAAATGGACATTCACCTTTAGCTATTAATCTATTTAAAACCTTCAGTTATGTCTAGTTTCCATAAATTACTAAAAATTCAAGGTTATTAATCTATTAAATTCAAACTCTTGATTTATTCAATTCTCTACTTTTGCTTAGATAGGTATTTGTCAATGGAGATAGAAGGAAATATTGTGTCATGCTTCATATTTGAAGGGTATGCCAATTTGTTGTGTACCTACATAAGACATGTAGGACTTGATCCTATGCTCTCCCTTTCTTGGTGTCCTTTTTTGAAATTAAATGGAAAACAAAAATTCCCAAGTGAGCTAAGTTAAAATCCCAACAAACAAGTCTCTCCTATATAAACACATCCATGCACATGCTAAACCACATACAACTTAAAATAACTGTATACATCAATCAAAATTTAACAATAAATACATGTGCATGCTCATTTAATATACTTAATTGTGGCTTGACTATGGAAGACCATGTGGTGATTACATGGAGTCAAGGCCCCTCGAGTCAATTTTGGAAAGTGAAGACCTATCACACTTCCTAAAGTCAAGTGTGGATCAATAATGCTCCATGGAGTCAATTTTAAAAGTGTAGATGCTCAGATACCTAAAATCAAGTTTTGAAAGTGTGAAGTGAGTCCTTAGAGCTCATGAGCTATTTTGAAAGTGTAGAGTGAATCCCAAGTTCATAACCCATTTTAAAAGTGAGTAGGTCTTTAGAGTTGATTTTTGAAAGTGTAAGCCTATTTGGTCCCATATTATCACATATTAGTCAATTAAAGCCCCATATATTCATTTATAAAAAAAGATTCATTAATTGATATATGTCATGTGTTGTGTAGTGGTGTATAAATACCAATAAGATTTTGAAATGCATAACAGTAAAATGAATAGTTTCCAAAACAATTATTATCCTAATTTTGCACTATTATATATATTAAAGTCTTATTTGTATTTATACTCATTTATACAATTTAAAGTAAGTTTCCAACTAGATTGAGTAATTCTCATACACATGTATACATAACACATGCATATAAAATATATATAAAAACTACCCCAACACATGTGATCAACAAGTAAACATAATAGCCACTATAGATAAGGGGTCCCAATAGGAGTGGTCACGTGCGTATCAATCGAGTACCATACTACACGTGAATTCAGAGATGGCATGTGATGAGATGACTAGGGAAAGAGTAGCAGTAAGGAAGAACAAGCAATCTCAAGTATCTCGAATGCACAAGTGACAAATAAGGGAGCCTCAAGCTTTAACCTTGCTATTCTCAAGCAAAAGATATTGTTCTTTGCATGATCTCTTGTTTGACCTTTGAGAGTAGAGAACTCTTAATGGAACATTGTTTCTCTGATCCCTAAAATTTGGAAAAAAAGGGTCTCTTAATGAGGAGGAATGACTAAGTATTTATAGACTCTTGGGCCTGATGACATTCGTTAGATCACTTTAGTAATTAATGGGCAAGATAGAGTTTACTCAATTTAAGGTTATCCTAATGAGCTTGCCATAAGCCCTAAACTAGTAGCCTTCCTCATAAGTACATGATCCCGCCTGAGAAAAGTTGGATGCGGATGGACCGATCGAACAATCCCTATTCTGAGCCCACCAAGTCAATTCTCCATGAGTCATCCCAATAATTGGACCAAACCCATTAAGTCATGTCACCTAGCTTAATAAGTCAACCCAAATAATCAATAGGCTTAACCTAATATATTTACATAATATTTTTAGCCCTCTACATTTTTCCCCCTAACCAAAATTCTTCGAGTGAAATCGAAGGGATTTAGGCATTAGATAAGTCTTTCTAATAGCTATGAAATTGCTTGGTGCATGCGCATTTGTGGAATAGCTGCACTGCTGCCGCATATATGTCTTACGTGATTCATATTACAAGAGCTTGGAGCCAACGCTACATATAATTTAGTTTTTTTTTCTTTAGTACGTAAACTTGCAGCACTACTTAATTATGTATATCTCCCTTAAGCTCATCAAAGTGACCTTGCCTTAAGACAAATATGCATAAATTTTCTTTAATAGACAATTCTTATATATATATTTATCATCTTTGTGGAGTATCTAGCTCACTAAGTGATAAGTGTTAAAAGAACCTTATTTATAATATTTATTAAATATGATTTTTTATGAATTTTGTGTGAATTTATTAAGAAAAAATACTTAAGTGCTTAAAATTTGATTTCAGGATTTAAAGAGTGCAAATTAAAGATTTAAATAAGATTCGAGCGAAAATGAGGTAAAATATAGCAAAATATGAGAAAATGTGATTTTTACGTGTGCACAACCTTCGGCATGGTTATGCTGATGCTAGTGCTGAAGAGCAAAAAGTGATCAGAATACATCATAAAATTATGCCCTAGCCGCTGCACAAGTGGTGCAAAAAGTCATCCTGAAGTAAGAAGTCTGCCCAGATAAGAAAATGCAGGAATTTTGAAGTATACAACCCTGAGCACGGCCATGGAGGAGGTTGTACAGAACCCAAAACGTCAAAATTTTACGTTTTTCCATAATACATAGCCTCGAGCACAGGTGTGCACTAAGCTGTACATGCTACAATATTTTATAGACTATAAATACTGGCTTTATTACAAAAATTAGGGATCGGATTTTATTTTTTCTCATATCCAGTCTAAAAAACCTAAGAAAGTAAAATCACTAGAGCACCATCGGAAATCGCAAAACGCTTACGGGAGTTTATTTTTTTCATCATAAATCATTATTACTTCTTTAGATTTCTTGTGATTACTGTAGATTCTATAGAATAGTAGATTTATATGCCTTGCATCTTGTGAAACTTTAAATTATGTGATTGAATTACTTATTGATTAATTAAAAGTTTATATCTTTGTGTCTATTTATGTGTTTTACTGCTGTGTACTTAATTTATACGCGTAAATTGATTACATGTATGATTCTTGTTAGATAAAGAGATGTCTCATCTAATATGATAAATCTTCATGAATAAAAAGATTACATGTTTTACCTAGAGATAGGAAGACTTCAATTTTCTGTATAAAGATTTAATCTTTAATTGAGAATTATGAGCTTAATGAAATCTTATAAGGGGATAGTGAGGGAGAGGTCTCCATTATTCCATATAAGATTATTAATTAATTAACTCGATTGAGTAATTAGTTTAATTGAGAATTTTTGCAGTGCAAAATATAAACAATTAATTAGTCAATACCTTATTATAGGAAAGTTAGGGTTTAAAGTGAATCAAGATGAAGGGCATGTCTTTGTAATCGAATTTATTTATTATAGTGATTATAATTAATCTTAAGGTTATTAGATTAATTAATTAGTAATTTAATTTATTAATCTCACATTAAAATTTAGACTAGATAGTAGAAAAACGGTAATACTACTACTTATTTCTAAGATCCTTGAAACGACACCCGTTGTCTTCTATAGTTCAGCATGATTATGCTTTTGTTTTCATTCTAAAACATGTTATTGAAATTAACAAAGTTATTTGTGACTTATTCGCATGTACTTGCTATGAGTGATGCTAGTCACAATCACATTATTTAGTTAAGTTATTATATCACACATCAAAGCAAAGCTTTCACTTGCTAGCAATAATACGTTAAATGGTTGAAACGATCAATTGCGCTTAAGCAACGATAGTGGTGTTTATTGCGTAATTCAACATACTAGCATTAATGGTTAAGATGGTATTACCTAATACATAACCATTTATTCTTTATTTCGAAATTTTTATATATGTTTTTACGGGCTAAGTATTTCATTGAGCACTTGGGAGCTTACTCTGACCATGTAATAGCAATATAAGAGGTGATAGTTAATCATGTTTATGCATTAAGGAGATGACTCTCTAACTTTGAAGTAACAAGATAAGTAAGTATTAAAAAGAAAAGCATTGAAAAGGCTCTAATAGTGTGAGCAATGCATATGATTCATGATAATTTGCAAATACATCATTCTTTCACATATGAAAATTTTTAATGTATTGAAAATTGATAGGTGCGGTCATTTTATCAGTTGTTGGGTTTAGAAGCTTATAGTAACCATTATCATAGACCTCATGAATAATGAAGGGGCCTTCCCACTTTAGTGTAAACTTTGGTACTAGAATACTTCGCTGCACATGCTTTGTTGCACAAAGTACAATGTCACCTTGCCGAAAGGACCATTTCTTGACCAAATGATCATAAGCCACACTTAACCGTTGTCGATAGTTGGCAAGGTGACGCTCAGCGGTATCTTGTCTCTCTTCTAGAGCTTCGAGAAGCATTGATAGCTAATCTTGCAAATGGGACCAAAACTTCTATGGGCATCATCGCTTCGCATCCATGTACTAAAGAAAAGAGGGGTGGTTTGAGTGGGGCTTCGTTTAGATGTCTTGTATGGCCATAGTGCCAATGGTAGCTTATCATGCCATTCTTTGTGATTTTCATGCACCATACGACTAAGTACTTTAAGAAGAGTCTTATTATTCATTTCTTCTACTTGGTTATTTACTTTTGGGTAGTAAGGTGTGAACTTCATGTGATCGATACCGCAAGAGGCTAATAGTTGTCATACGTACGAGTTGATAAAGGGTGTACCATTGTCTAAAAGAATGCACTTTGGGATTCCAAAGCGGTAGATGACATATTCTTTCATGAAGTTTGCCATTGCTTATCCTGTAGCTTTCTTTACTGGGATTGCCTCCTCTAACTTGGTGAAGCATTCGGTACCTACCAAGATCTAGATGCATCCCCTAGATGATGGATGTATTGGGTCGATTAAGTTGAATGCCTACATCTGGAAAAGCCACTAAGTAATCAAGCTATGCAATGCAACAATGGGAGCATGGATGGCATTTTCATGTTGCTAGCATGCGACATACCTCCTGGCAAAGTTGAATGCAACATTTTCCATTGTGGGCTAATAATACCCCAAGCTCAATAGGTGGTAGTACAACTTCCTTCCCCCTTGATGTTCTCCACCATCTCTGGAGTGGGCTTCAGCTAGTACAGTTTCCATCTTTGGTAATGCGATACACCTAAGGGGTTGTCCCATGAATGATACCATGTATAGCTGGTCTTCATACATAATATGCTTCCTTGCCTTATGTTTTACTATGTGGGCATTAGTGTTATTCATAAGTAAGGTGCCGTTCTTCAAATAGTCTATATAAGGGCGTCTCCATTCGCCAGCACTTTCCACGAAGTTACATTCTCCTTGATCATGAATCTCATAGCATTTTAAACAACTCATTTACATTTGAGAAGCATCTATTACCATAGTTAGCCAATAATACCTTGCACGTTGTATGCAGTGATATAAGGATGGCGTTCCTCTCTACACCAGATTTTGTGGTATTTGTCCAACATTAGGCATGCTTGCTTTGCACAAATACATCGCAATAAGATACCTTATAGACCCTTGAAGTACAAGATGCCATTAATGAGGATAAAAGTTTTTAAGGTTACCATAGAAGCTGCATTAGGATACGTTAGTTGGCCCTTAACAGGAGAGCGCCAATCATCTAGTGTTTCCTTTTCCTCATCTAACAACTGCAGAGCTGTGCATAAAATAGATTTTCTAATAACCTGAATATTTAAACCATCTTCTTTGGCATGAATAGGAACTTTGGATGCCAAAGTTGCAAATGCGTCCACATAACAGTTGGCCGATCATTTAGTATGTTCATATCTCACTAAATCGAATTTGCTAACCAAAGATTGCACTACAACACTATAAGGTGCTAGTGTTGGTTCTTTGAGAGCAAATTCACCATTGGATTGTTTGATAATGAGGTTTAAATCACCACGAATGCATAAGTGAGATGCCCTAACATTTTGTGACAAAATGAGCTAGAGTAGGAGAGCCCTATACTTAGCTTCATTATTGGTACAATGGAAGTCTAGCTTAAATGCTAGAGGTATCTCTTGGCCTTTAGGGGTTATCAATACTACCCTAACTCCTTTCCCGGTACTAATAGACGAGCCATCAAACTGTACTTGCCATTCTTTGCCTAATTCTATCCTCATGTAATCCTCATGAAACTTTGTCGAGATCGTATTTGTGGTATGGGTCTCATATGCCATAGGAAAATGAGCTAGGAGGTCTACTAGAGCTTGAGACTTAATAACCATAGGTGGCATAATCGTAATATCGAACTCAAATAGGAGGATTAACCATTTAGCGATCCATTCAAATAAGGCTATCCATGATAGCAAGTACTTTATCGGGTCGGAGTGAGTGACAAGATTGACTTTATGCACCAAGAAGTAATGACGCAATTTCTATGTAGTAAATATCAGTGCCAAACAATGCTTCTCACAAGTTGAATAATTGATTTCACTCCTTTGGAGGGATCAACTTAGGTAATATATAGGTCACTCCCTTCCCTTGAGTTCTTATGCGAATAAAGCTCTAATGGACTTATCAATGGATGTCAAGTAAAGAATTATTGGTAAACCCTTAACAGGCATTGTCATTGTCTATGGAGAAGTGAGTATATTCTTTACCTTTTGAATGGCCTCCTCTTGTAATTGCCCCCACTCGAACAATGCTCCTTTCTTCATGAGCTACTATAGGAGATAAGAGATCTTGGCTAGTGCTAGGACGAATCACCAAATATAAGAGACCTTCCCCATGAATGTTTTTAATTCCTTTGGGTTAGTGGGTGAAGGCATAGATCGTATAGCCTACACCTTCGTTGGATTGATATCAATCCCTTTTCTATGATCTACAAATCTAAGGAATTTGCTAGACGTTATACTAAAGATGCACTTTAGCGAGTTCATGAGCAATTTATACAACCAGTGCCACTCAAAAACCTTCTGTAGATGTATCAAGTAATCCAGTGCCCACCTTGACTTAATAACAATGTGTCGAGTCTAATTTTTGAATTCCCATTCCTAATCCGATCTAAACTAGACCCTATGCTCATCTAATCTAGATCCTCGACTTGAGTTAGGAATTTCGTTTAATTTTTGGAGTCGCCACCCAACTGTTTGTTGGGAAAATTGAATTAAGACTAAAGGAGCGGATTAGTCTTAATTTGGGCCACTAGTCGTCGTTCTTTCCTCTTCTCGTTTTTGTGAAAAGATGAAAAAGGAAAACCAGAGCTTCTAAGTCCGGAGGCTAACCTATTAAAACCTTTACGGTTACCACCTAATCTCCCAAAATTGTTTATCTTTAGAAATGTGTTTCATTTGTGTTTCTGTTACTTTTTATTATGTTTGAGAATTATTTTGAGAAAATGATTTTTCTTTATTTTAGGGGTTGACCCGAATGGGTGCCTACGTACCTGCTATTCAGGATCAAACAAGCCGTAGTTCGCTTTTCTGAAAAATTTAGATTTGTTGGTGAATTTTAATTTTGCAAACTCTTTTGATTTATGTTCTTAACATTTTTTTGGATTTTTCTAAAACTTCTGAGCCTAAACTTTGAATTTGATTTTTTTTGAAAATGATTTTGAGGGAAAACATCAATTTTGAGTTTATTTGAAGAAAATGGTTTTTTCTAAGTGTTAAAACTTAATTTTTCTTCTATTTTCATAATTTTTATTTTTTTTAATTTTTATGATTTTTGTGATTTTTTATAAGTTTTTGTGATTTTTATAAATTTTTGTAATTTTTATGCTAGAACATTTTATCCTAAGTTATTATCTATCCTATTTTGAAATATAAAGTTTTATTATTATTTTTCCTAATCTTTTTATTATTTTATTCTATTTTTTACTTTTTTATTCTTTTATTATTATTTTTTTTTTACATTTTATTTATTTTATTATTTTTTTACATTTTTCTTAATTCTAGAAAAATCTAATTTCTACATTTTTCCTATTTATTGAAAATATAAACAAATAAATAAATAAATGGCTAACAAAATAATAATAATAAATAAATAAATTCAGAATAATCAAATAAACAAAATAAATAATAATAAAAAATCTGGAAAATCCGACTTACCTGGATCCGGGTCGCTACGCAGGTCGAGTCGGGTCGGATCGGATCGGGTCGGAGACGGCGGCGGGGTTGGCTCGTTCACGGCGTTCCGGCGGTCGTTTGCGGCGGGTGAAGTGTCGAATCCTAGCTTCTTGAGGGTGCTGAATCCGATGGTGGTGGCGGTTTACTCCCAGATCGCCTCCTAGCGGTTGCTCCAACTCCGATCGATAGTCTCGGCTTCAAGTTCCTCCGGCGTACTCCGATTCACTCCTTTCTCTCTCTTTCTCTCACTTTTTCTTCGTGTTTCTTCGTACTCTGGCTTCCTCCTGTTCTCCTCTATTTATAGGCACCTCGAACTCCTCTTGGATAAGCTCGAATCGGCCGATTTAGATAAACCCATATTTTTCCGTTTCTTAGATTCGATTTTATCCCGGCGATTTGATGTTAATCTCTTGTATTCCTTTGGTTTATCTGATGGATTCGGCCTTATCTCGACTTTAATCTAGAAGATTAAAAAGAAAACGGCCGATTTCGCCTTCGTCGGACTTCTGTCGGATTTTTTTTCTCCGGCTGGGCTCGCGAAGAAGATGATCACGCGCGACGCGCGTGACTTCCCTCAGCCAATCACATGCTGCCACGTGGCAGCTCCAGGGAAAAGAACGAAAAATTTTTGCCGAGCGCCTGCGGGGGGATTCGAACTCGCGACCTTCAGCCTTCACACGGTTCCCATGCGCACACACGAGCCAGCTGAGCTGGCCCAATTTCCCGATTTTATTTACATCGCAAATTGTACATATGCGATGCAATTTTTTTATTTTTTTGTATTTTTTGAAATTTCAAAAATTTGTAAAAATTATTTATTATTCATTATTGCTATTTCTAAAATCATTTTTCAAAATTGAAGTGTTTTCCTATTTATTTTCATTTTTTGAATATTTTTATTATTTATCCTAAATTAAGGAAAAATTGGGAAAAATTAGGAAAAATTGAAAATTGATTATTATTGAAAATTATTGATTCCTAGGGCAAAAATGGGGTGTTTACACAATGTCATCCATAGTCTTCCATGAAGTCGTGCATCATATCATGGAAAATGATAATCATTGCTCTTTAGTAAGTAGCTCCTGCATTCTTAAGCCCAAAGGGCATGGCTGTATAGTAAAAATTCCCTACTAGCGTCTTGAAAGCAGTACACTCGGCGTCTCTGATGTCTATTTTGATTTGATTGTAGCCACTAATACCATCCATAAACAAAAACAACTCATGTCCAGTTATAGCATCCATTGACATATCAATATTTGGCAACAGGAAGTCATCTTATGGGCAAGCCTTGTTGAGATCACGAAAATCTATACAGACTCGTATTTAGCCATTTTTCTTCCTTATTAGCACAATATTGGCTAACCATAATGGGTGCTCAATTGGCTTTGATGAAGCCAGCTTGAAGCAACTTATGAATCTCTTCTTTAATTTGGACCTCAATTTTTGGGCAAAAAATTCGTTGTCCTTGTTTTGCTAGTATAGCCATGGTTGCAATGTTCAATCTATATACCACTAGGTTGGGGTCTAATCCTGGCATTTCATCATAAGTCTATGTAAAAACATCTCTATACTTCCTTAACAATTCCACTAGGTGGACCGTAAGCTCTTGCAAGAGATTCTTATCAATGAAGATAGGTCCCAGAGACTCCCCTAGTTTCACTAGATCTAACTCTTCAATTTCATCAACTTGTAGCTTGAGTTGATCTACATATCTAGGTAGGGAGTTTAGGCTTCTTGTATTGGTATGGGATCTGAAGAAAATGAACAATCTTCTTCAAGTCCATCTCCTTCAAATCCTGTGGACTGTCATAAATAGTACGCCCTCCACCTATCTTCTCTTATGAAACTTTCTATTACTTCATTCCTCCTTTGCTTCTTTTGGCCCCCACAAAAGCCTCACATTCTCTTCTTTCTCATAGGCTTCTCTTGAGTCTCCTCCTAAGTAGGTAGTGGTATGCCAGAAGGTGTTGCGATAACAGTCTCTCCCTCTTCGGCATATTCATCAAAAAATGCAGCTTTGGTAAAGTATGCCTCATTATGCTCAAATGGATTGTTCATAGTAGGAATGAATATGTCTTTTCCTTTCCAATAGCTCTTAATGCACTGATGCCATGTTGAGGGTATGAGATTATGATCATGCAACCACTTTCTTTCAACCAGTAGATGGTAAGGTACGAGCACATCGATCGGGTGGAACCGTGTGGAAATCTATATAGGGCCCACTTTAAAGCTCACATTAACATGTCCTACTATGTTTGTAGATGTGACAGTGAAACTATTGATGGCAATGGGTTATCTTACTAGGCGTCGGTTGTTTATCTCTATAGCCTTTAGTGTAGAAAATGGCATTATGTTTATAAAACAGCCATTGTTTATAAATGTCCTCTTAATAGGATGCCCATTTAGTATGCTTTCCACATAAAGAGGATGGTTATGATTAGGGTTCTTAGCGCACATGTCCACATTAGTAAAGAGAATTGCATTCTCATGCACCTTTGCTATTCTTCGTATAGGCTGTTCTAGAATGTACTCCTTATATTGTCTCTTTGCGATTTAGGTAAGGGCAGTTGCTACTACAAGACGTGTATCCTCATTAAAGCCTAATAAGTTAAAAAAATTCTGAAGTTAGTCGTCTTCATTAAGGTAGCTACTTTTAGCGTACATGCGTCTTCATTATTCCCAATTATAACCTCTTGTACATTATGTAGCTCGGCATGTAACATATCTCCTTCTTCAATACTAAGGTTGTGGCTAATGCCATTTACAATACCTCACTAATTGTTGTGTAGGAAGTGGATTATTACAGACATTGTTGTTTTCTATGATAAGTTCCCCATTACGGACCCTATCATTGAAAATCTTCTTCAAAGTCTAACACTCTTTCATAGGGTAACCTATGAATCCGTGATACCTGCAAAACTTAGGATTATTCTTCTCATTTTGTGTTGGTAAACAATTCACTCTTTGGAGCTTGATATTCCCATCTTGTAACCATTGGTCAAATAAAGCATGTACCTTTCCCATTAGGCATGAGAAAAGGGGAATTGATGTAGATCCTCGGGATGTATCGTGCCTTGGCTTCTTATTATCTCCAAAGATCTCAACTTGGGCCGAGCTAGCAAATGTTGCTCATTTCCTAAACCTTCCATTTTTTGCTCTTTATTTTACAATAGAGTTGTTAGTTCTCCTTGTAGTCTCAACTAATGCAGAAAAGGAACTTAGATTGAGATTTTTTAAGTAGACTACATACTCAGTAAACATCCTTTGGATGAAAATCTTCACTAACTCCCTCTCATCACATATGTCTTGGATGTCTAGTATGCGCTCCCTGAAGCGTTTCATATAATCCATCAAGTCTTCCTTGGGGTACTATCGTGTTCTTCCCATGTCCGTGATTGTGACCCGTTCCTGGGTGGGGAAGAACTTTCCTAAAAATAACTTACACATAGACCCTCATGAATCAACTGACCTCGTGGGGAGATTAACATACCAGGTATATGCCTTTTCGATCAGTGATTTGGAAAATTCTTTGAGTTTTTTGCCATCATCTAGCCTATATATTTCTAGGGTCTTGATAAACTTAAGTAAATGTTCTTAGGCACTCCCTTTTTGCCATTGAACAAGATGAACTTAAGACTAACATAGTCCTTAAGATACGGTTTTTCAACAATGTGCCGATGGTAAGGGAATCTTAACTCTATTACTCTCATAGTAGACTTTGCTTGTATTTCTTTTAGGTATATGTCTAAGTCTTCATTCATTACAAAGGAACTTTTTGGGGTAGATACCATGGAAGCAGGTATGGGAGTAGGCTGATGGCTAAATCTACTAAGAGCATTAGAAGGTCGAACATCTGGTTAAGTAGTTTGCTCCTAAGGAATGTTCTTCTCATCAATGGGAGGGTTAATAGGAGGAACTGCATGCGATGGAGTTGCGTGGGTGTCGAGTCTAATTTTTGAACTTCCCATTCCTAATCCGATCTATACTAGACCCTATACTCATCTAATGTAGATCTTCGACTTGAATTAGGAATTTCGTTTAGTTTTTGAGTCGCCACCCAACTATTGTTGGGAAAGATTGAATTAAGACTAATGGAGCGGATTAGTCCTAATTTGGACCACTAGTCGTCGTGGTTTCCTCTTCTCGTTTTTGTGAAAAGAGGAAAAGGGAAAACCAGAGTTCTAAGTTCGGAGGCTAACCTATTAAAACCCTAAGGTTACCACCTAATCTCCTAAAATTTACTCCATCTAGAAATGTCTTTTATTTTATTTTTATTGTTTTTTTTATTGTGTTTTTGAGTGGATTATTCTAAGAAAATGAATTTTTTATTCTTTTTAAGAGTTGCCCCAAATGGGTGCCTACGTACCTGCCATTCAGGATCAAACAAGCCATAGTTCGCTTTTCCTGAAAAATTTTAATGTGTTTGTGAATTTTAATTATGAAATTTCTTTTGATTTATGTTTTTATCATTTTAGGATTTTTATTAAAAAAATCTAAGCCTAAGCTTAATAATTTGATTTTGTGAAAATAATAATTTTAAGGAAAAACACCAATTTTTGGATTTATTTAAGAAAATGATTTTTCTAAGTGATAATTTTTCATTTTTTTCTATTGTTCAACTCACTTCTACTATTATAAAATTTTATTAATTTTTATGAATTTTAATAATTTTTTATTAATTTTTTATTTTTTATTAATTTTTCATAATTTTTATAATTTGTATAATTTTTATTTCTATTGAAAAATTTTCTCCTAGATTTTTATCTATCCTATTTTAAAATCTAAATTTTTATTATTTTTTTAATACTTTTATTATTTTCTTTATAAATTTTCTACATTTTTATTATTTATTATTATAATTATTATTTTTATTTTTTTATCATTAAATCCTAAAAAATCTAATTTCTAACATTTTTCTACTTATTGAATTATAAATAACAAACAAATAAATAAAAAATAAGTAAATAAATTAATTCGGAATAAATAAAATAACTAAATAGATAAAATAAAATATATTTAAAAAATCAAAAAATCCGACTTACCTGGATCCAGGTCGGTGCGCGGGTCGGGTCGAGTCAATCAGATGCAGCGGCTGGGAGTGCTCGTTGACGGCGTTCCGGCGGCCTTTTGCAGCGGTTGAAGTGTCGATTCCTAGGTTCTTAGGGGTGAGGAATTCAACTGTGGCGGTGGTTTGCTTTAGAAACGCCTCCTGGTGGCTATCTAACACTTGATCGGTGGTTGCGGTTTTGAATAACTCCAACGAGCTTCGATTCTCTCCTTTTTCTCTCTTTCTCTCACTTTTGATCCGTGCTTTAGCTTTTCCACTTCATCCTCTATTTATAAGCGTTCAAAATCGAGCTGGATAAACTCGGATTTCCACCGATCGAAGCAAATCAAATTTGCAGTTAAACAAACCAACTCTGATTCGAGTAAATCCATCGATTTGTTGAGATTTGATTCCAATTGAATGATGTTTATCGTATTTCCGTTGAAGATCTGTTGGATTTGTGCAAAAAATCGAATCAAAACGGCCGAAATTCGGATTTTTCTCCTCGCCGTCGATCTCGGACAGAGGTTGAAAACGATCACGCACCTGGTGCATGCATTCGCTCCAGCCAATCAGATGCTGCCACGTGTCCCAGGTAAAGAAAAATTCGCAAAACGCGGATTTTGCTTTCCCCGCGTTTCGAACCCCTGACCTCGCACCCGTCCGCGCACACCTGACCATGGTTCGAACCAGCTGAGCTAACCCACTTTCGCGATTTTATTTATTTCGCAAATTGCATTTATGCAATGCGATTTTTTTTATTTTTTTGTATTTTTTGAAATTTCAAAAATTTATAAAAATCATTTAACCCTTATTATTGCCATTTCTAAAATTATTTTCCAAAATTGATGTATTTTCCTATTTATTTTTATTTTTTGAACATTTTTCCTATTTTTGCTAAATTAGAGAAAAATATGGAAAATTTGGGAAAAATTGGAAATTACTTATTATTGATTATTATTGATCCTTATGGCAAAAATGGGGTGTTTACAGTGGGTGATACCTTACTACATAGCAATGTTGGTGCTTGGCGAAGCCACACCTTGTTGCACAGCAGCGATGGCAACTAAACCTATGACGAGCGAAGCAAACATGGTCATGAGTTGATTCAGAGCTGTAAACACCCCATTTTTGCCCTTTAATCACAAATAGTGTTCAATTTCTCAATTTTTCATTTTTCTTCTATTTAGTAAGAATAAAGGAAAAATATTGAAAAAAAAAACAAAATAAATAGGAATAATACACCAAATTTGGAAAATGATGGTAGAAACAACAATAAAAGAGGTTAAATAATTTTTACAAATTTTTAGAATTTCAAAATAATATAAAATTAACAAAACTTGCTACACTTAAGTATAATATTTGCGTAATACAAAACCGAGAAATAGGCTAGCCCAGCTAGTCTAGGCTTCGGCCTAAGCATGCACACCGGGGGGGGGAGGGGGGGAGGTCGAGGGTTCGAAACATGAGGGAAGCAAATCCGTGTTTTGCAATTTTTTCTTACCTAGGACACTTGTCAACTTCTGATTGGACGGAGGGGGTATAAGTGCTAGGCACATGATCGTCTTCAACCTCCGTCCGAAATAGTCATCAGTCGCAAGAAAAGTGAAATCCAACCATTTTGATGCGATTTTTTGGACAAATCCAACAAATCTTTAACAAAAATAAGATAAAACATCATCCAATTAACACAAATAGTAACAAAATCAAGGATTTATATGAATCTAGAGCAAATCGGAAATGGGTTTTAACCGTAGATACGATTCAAGCCTATCAGAGGGAAATCCGAGCTTATCCAGCTCGATTTATGATGCCTATAAATAGAGTATGATGGGGGGAAGCTAAATCACATATCAAAAGAGAGAAAAGAGTGAAAATTAGAAGGTTTTGAAGCTCGCCGAAGTTTCTCCCTAGCCGCGACTGCTGATCAAGCTCTGAACCACTACTTAGAGAAGTTTTTGAAGAAAACCACCATCATAGTTAGATTACCCACTCTCGAAAAGCTTAGAAATAGCCATCAACTGCCTTTGAAAGCCACTGGAACGCCACCGACAAGGAGTCTCCGACAGCTGTAATCCGACCAAACTAATCCAACCCGATCTACATCCAAGTTAGTTGATTTTTTATTTATTTCTATTTTTATTTTATTTTATTTTATTTATTTATCCATTAGAAATAAAGAAATTTTTTTACTTTTTAATTAAAAATATAAAGAAAAAAATAAAAAGATTTTTTTAGGTTTTAGGATTTTGATAAATAAATAAATATGTCTAATATAATAATATAATATAAAAAATAAAATAATAAATAAATAAATTAGGATGAAATTAAGGTAAATTAATAATATGGATTGAAAATAATGAATTATTTTATCACTTAGAAAATTCTTTTTTCAAAATAAATTCAAAATTGGTTTTTCTTAAATTAAAGTTTTTTTAAAGAAAATATTAAAGCTTAGGTTTAGAATTTTTTTAAAAAATCTTAAAAATGATAACAAACGTAAACCCGATGTATTTTCATAGTTAACACTTAACTTTACCCACTAAAGCTTTTTCATAAAAAGTGAACTACGGCTTGTTTGATCCTGAATAGCAAGTACGTAGGCAACCTTATGGGGAAACTCTAAAAAGAATAAAAAAATCATTTTCCAAGTCATTATTAGTGTAATTTTTAAAGATATCAGAAAGTGACCTAGATTTCAGAAGGATAAGATGGTAACTTTAGAGTTTTAATAGGATAGCTCCCGAGTCGAGAATATCTGGTTTTTCTTCTTCTTTTTCTTTAAAAAATAAAAAGAGGAGATTTCGACGACTAGTTGTCTAAATTAGAA
Organism: Laguncularia racemosa; assembly: GCA_037954665.1. Taxonomy (NCBI): domain Eukaryota; kingdom Viridiplantae; phylum Streptophyta; class Magnoliopsida; order Myrtales; family Combretaceae; genus Laguncularia; species Laguncularia racemosa. The sequence continues at coordinate 1,219,023 of JBBMOL010000097.1, read as the reverse complement.
TTAATTTGCTCAATTAGTTCTAATTCAATAATTTTTCCCAACTTCAGTTGGGTGGCAACTCCAGATAAATAAAAACTTCCTAGTTCAAGTCGAGAATTTATATTAGATGAGCATAAGATCTAATATGAATCGGATTAGGGAGATAATATAAAATTTTAAAATTAGACTTAACAAGAGCCCTTGTGTTTTCCTTCATAGTCTACATCATTAGTGCAAGATCTATGGGAGCCTCAAATTGTAAATTGCCTTTATTAGTATTTTGCAATAATTAAGGTAGTTTCTGCTCTATCAATTTAGTGTTAGGATCTTGTTCTTAATAGATATTGTCATATAGTCCTCTCTTCCTAGCAGATGTCATTACTCTTTTATCACTTAGCTCTATCCCTAGCGAAGTTGCTAAAATGTAGATGGGGAGTCCCGGTATGAGTAGTCACATGCATATCATGTGGGTACCATACTACACATAAATTCAAAGGTAGCACGTGATGGTATGACTAGAGAGAGTGTGGTAAAGATGATGAACAAGCAATCTCAAGCATCTTAAATGCACAAGTGACAAACAAGAAAGCCAAGAGGACCTTAAGCGCCAATCCTGTAGTTCTCAAGCAATAGAGATTGTTCTTTGGTTGATCTCTTATTTGATCTTTAAGGGCAAAGAACTCTTGGTGGAACACCATTTCTCTGATCTTTAGAATTTGGGAAAAAGTTCCCTAAATGAGTAGAAATAACTAAGTATTTATAGACTCTTGGTTCTAATGACATATATTAGATCACTTTAGCGATCAACGAGCAAAATAGAGTTTGCTCAATTTAAGGTTACCCTAATGAGCTTGCCATAGGCCCAAGACCAATAGTCTTCCTCATAAGTATATGAGCTTGCTTGAGGAAGGTTGGATGCGAATGAACTAATCTAACGATCCCTGTTCCGAGCCCACCAAGCCAATTCTCCCTAAATCATCCCAATAATTGGACTGGACTCATTAGGCCCCGTCACTTAACACAATGAGTTAAACCAAATAATCAATAGGCTTAGCCCAATATATTGACATAATATTTTTAGCCCTCTATAGCCACTTACCCTTGTTTTATTGAAAACTACTCACTAATCCTTATTGCCAATATATATTATAACAATGAATTAAATAATTCAATCTTAAAATTGTTTTATTTTTATTATTTCTTATTTATAGAATTTGCCAAATTTTGGTTTTACATTAATCATTCACATATTTTAATTTTTATATTAATAAATGTATGACTTCCTATAGATTGAAACCAGGGCAATTAACCTAGGGAAGACCTAATCTTTAGATCAAGTGAGTTTTAACATTGTTCAATGTTATTATAAGAACCCTAATTTCTAAACATTTCCTTTTTGTTACCTAATTCTTAAGGGTTTGTTTACTATATCTTATTATTCCCAATTTGTTTAAAGGTTTCTTCTCATATTTATAATTTCTTCCTACACTTTGCATACTCTCTTCTCTTAATCTCATTACTAATTGGATCATTAATTTTTATTGCTTATAAAAGGAATTAGGTTAAAATGACTGGCTTATTAAGGAGCGCTTTCTTATCTTCTCCCTCCCTTGTAGCTATACAAGTTTTAGGGACAATTCATAAACTTCTAAAGTATACTTTTACATCTTTATAGTTTAAAAAAATATGCATATAGCCTTGAACTATTACTAAAGCTCCAAAATCTTTATTATATATGGTTCTTTTAGTAATGGTTGTATGGACTTACCCACATCTTTGGGATTATTTGTAAATTTCTAAATGCGGGTTTATAAAAAATATTTAACTTTAAAAAAGATTTCAAACAAAATCCAAACCCCCTCCCCCCTGGAGATAATCTTGCTAACTTGAAATATGCATTAAATGCTCAAAACTATTGTGCAAAAATAAACTAAAAAATCAACAAAAAATTTACAGAGATGGGAAAGAAAATCAAACATAAGATTTTATAAAGATTTTGCTTTATGCGTCAATCATCTCTTTCAACTCCACTGTTGAGGACTCAGTCGTCCACACTGGTACTATTCCACTAATTCAATAAACAAAATAATAAGAAATTATAATCATTCTGCTAAACACTTAGGGCTTCATACTCTTTACTCTACCTATCTAGCCTTCAACTTAGCTAATTTACAGATCTACAAAGAACCATTATAGCCTCTCAACAATACTAACAAACTCTTAAAAAATCAAATAGCTCGAGGAACATAGCAATAAAAATCCTCAACAATTTTTGTGCTTAAGAAAGAGCACTAAAATAAATAACAATGTAGTACAAAATAGTCTCTAAGAATGTTTCTGAGTTTGTAAGAGTAAGTAGTTTTTTATTATGTTGTTCTATTTTTCTTGAGTTTAAATTGGTTGAATAGATATTATCTTCAATCTTCACCCCTAGTCTAAAATAATAACAAATGTCTTATAGTATATCACTAATTATTTGTTGGAGTAGTTATCATTAAATTTTAGCTTAATCTTTCTCTCTTTAAAATTTGAACGATACTTCCTGATATTTTGATTCTATCATATTTGTTCTTTGAAATTTGAGCATTGCTTCGCTTATTGGATAAGATCAAGATGTTGTATTGAAGACTTGCTGAATCGATCGTAGATAAACTTAAACCATCTAATTTGAATTTAAAGCAAATATTTTGACCTTAATCAACTCGAATATATCTTAGCTTCCATCTTTATCCATAACTGACACAAATCTTTTTGGAGTGCAACAACGTTTTCATCTATTCTTTTATAAATATTTATGCTTGTGGACTTGTTGATAACCAAAAAAAAAAAAATTTGCACTTAATTAAAAATAAATAAAATTATCAAACATTTTTTAAAATCAATCCCCATTAATTTATGAACCAACTTAAATGGAACTGAATTGGATATATTTTCAAGCTAAGCCTTCAATCCAATTATATTATCTAACTTAAGTTCAAATCAAATATTTTGTTCAAACTTCATTTTCTAGAAACATTCTTTGAGCTAATCCCTAAGTATCTACATTCTTCATTTAAAGTCAAAACAACTTCTAATATACTATTTGAGTCACTATTTATGCTATGATCAGCAATTTCTTTTTATACACTTCATAAATTTGTTAATAAAAAACTTAATCATTTTGTTATCATCAAAAAAACAATAGTAGAGAACTTAACGCTAAAAGTATAGTAGTTATAGGAATATGAAATTATGTTTTGAAAGTTAAAAATTATCTGGCTACATTTGCCTAATACTTATCGTGGTGTATTTGCAATTATCCATGCTATGAAAATTGAAAACATACGTTCTCATATTTATCCCATTAAGAAAGGAATGGCTTTTGCATATGGCTGCATCTTTTAGATCCATTAAAGTGATATAATGCATACAACATTATATGAGACATACTTATAAATATATATATCTATATTATCAGGCTAAAACCGGATATTTGTCTTTACACCTCTTACAATATTACAATTTGAGATTTAGAATTCAACCCAAATATAGAAAATTAGAAAATATGTACATAGTTTTTAGTGATCAACTTTTTTCATATAGTAGATACCATATCTTGAATATTTATACACTTATTCTTTTGAACATGCATCGTAATTGTATAATTCATTTTATTACTTTTTATTAAGAAAATGATATATTTAATATTTAATATTTTGATCATTTTTATTTTTGAGTTCTTACTGTTTTAAGACTATTCCATTTAAATCCTCTCATTAACTCCATTAAAAATCTATTTAGTGTTGTTACGTATCACCTTCTAATAGATTCATAATAATTACTTTAAAAAATGTTATTAAATTTGCTAAATCAAATGGTATAGTAAAAATTACAAGAATGAAAAGAAGAAAGAAATCAATTAAAAATAAAATAAAATTGCTTGGTAGCAACTACCATCATTGCCAAACAGCCAACACATGGCCAATCCCCATGAAGCAAGTGGTGGTCCCATGATCCAGCCATGAAGAGTCATCACCTACCATTCTAACAATAATAATAAAAAAAAATCAATTATAGTAATAAAAAAATAAAAATAAGAGTTGAATTGAAGCATTCATTGAAATGAGGGCTTAGTGTTTTGGAGAATGTTCGGACATGATTTGAATTTTAGAAAGCGATTGTTCTATTATCATCAAGAATTTGATCAAGAACTTTCCTGGCATTTTGCATAACGGGAAAAAGATATATGAAGTGTTAATTTTTAAATTTAGATAATCTAATATTTAAAATTTTATTTTTTATAAATTTAGTAATTGATACGATATCATATATTATTTTAATATATATATATTAAATTTTAAAAAATAAAATTTTAAGTATTAAACTACCCAAATCTAAAAACGTAAATACTCAATGTGCTTTTATCCCAAGAAAATTGAGCCATGTGAGAAGTTGCAGCATGAGTGTTTGTCACTTAAGAGTTGTTTATTTTCTAATTGTATGTATCTCAGGACAATTCAATTGAAGTAGATGCTTGTTTTTCTATTTACAAGCTGTTTATCTACTATTTTTCCTTCTTTCTTTAGTTTTTTAATTTTATTTTATTATATCTTTTAATTTAATATACTTGATAATATTTTTTATAAAATAATTATTGTGTGCTTATCAAAAGATGGCACCTATCAAAACTTAATGGGTTTTTTTTTCTTTTATTTTTCCAATAGGGTTAATTGAATTACTCAAACATAAAAGATTTAAATTGTTGAGAACTAAATTGTATTTTTTTTTAACTTTGTTATTTACATATACATATATCTCACTTTTTAGTTAAAGCTTGATTTTTTTCACTCGAAAACATGTCATATCAAACTAAATCAAAATTTTTAGTTTTAAAACCTTTCAACGGATTAAAAAAAAAAAACAAGAGTTTACTTTCATTTGATTAATTTTAAGTTTAATGTCAAAATTGTTGTTTAAATTTTAAGTATTTTTTAAATTTTACAATGATAAAAACATGGAAGGAAGCAAGTTTAAGAAATTTAGTAAGGATGAATTACAAGGCCTTGGAGATGCAATGACAAGAGCAAAATCTAAGAAAGTTAAAGAGGCTCTAAATAAATTTGTGGCGACTTTATTGGAAGCATGCCTAAGTCATGAAAAATTGTAGCCTAAGATGGTAAATTGCTTAATGCAAATTGAAGGAATAGAGGCTTGAGGGGTGTATTCAATTTTCAACCCAATTTTTTTTCTTTCATCTAATTACTTGAGTCTAAATTGGTAAAATGGAGCATGAAGGTTGCGTTTATGTTTGGGCCAATTTGCACCTTTATTTATTTATTTATTTCAAGCTGATTAAGGCTTAATTTAGCTAGTCTTAGTTTTTCTTTCAGTATGTAATAAATGGGCTGAACATGGATGGAATTAGCAATGTGATTTTAAGCCTTATTATAATGGACTGGGGTTGAGTCAGGTCTAAGCAAACTTGTAAGGTGTTGCCCATTATAAAAGGCAAACCCTAAGTTTCGAAGAGGTATTCAAAACATTTTTTTTTTTTTTGAAATAAGTCTTGCTCTCTCATGATTCTTCATGGAATCTCTTAACTTATCAAGGATGCTCATCCTTGTGGCATTCCCAGTCTTATCAATCTTTCGATTGTGGCGCCTCGTTCTTTCTTTTCTGTTCTAAGGATTCACGTCTAATTTTTATTTAAAGTTGCTAAATACTATATCCAATTGAATTTTTACTTCTCAAAATTTATATTTAAAGTTTAAAGTTACTAAATATTGTATTTCATCAAACTTTTATATATCAAATTTATTAACTCAATCATTTTAAGAAAGGCAACTTATCAAATGTTTATTAGATAAAAAAGTATAAGTATAAACAATTAAAGAGAAATAAAAATTTTAACTACTATTAAAGTATAGAACTTTTGGTACTTTAAACTTTAATAGCATGTTTGATTTATGGGTCGAAGGTAAGTTAGAATAGAATTGAGATTTCTTTAGAAATAAAATAGAGAAACAATAGTTATCATTTATGGTTACTTTAAAGTCTTATAAATAAATATGAAAATATATTGCAAAAAAATAAAAAATAGATATTTCTTTAATTTATTAAAAAATTATAATTTTTTTCAATAATAATAATTTTATAAAATAATTATTCCATCAATTAAATATAAAAATAGTTTTACAGGTAATTCTATCACTGAGTATTAATGGGGGCAACTTAAATTTAAATAATTTTTACATTATTACTTAATTTTATTTTAAATTAATCAGCTAACGGGAGAATGTCTGTCGTCATGGATGACATGAATTCTGGAAATCGCATGCATTACGACACAACAATCGACATGCTGCAGTACGAATCACTCAACATCAAGGGGATGCAGACTGTTTCCAACTTTTTTTCTTTTCTTTTTTTCCATGCTTATCATTTGGTTAGAAAACAGTACGAGAATTAGATAATAAAATTACAGTAATTCAAATTCAAATAACAATATTAAAATTGCCATGACTAGAATAACAATAGGTCGATATGAGCTAGTACTAAACACACAGAGATTAGAGATCTATAAATAATGACAAAACATCATGCTACATAATCAAATCAAGTATGATAAGTGTGGTGGGGTGAAAACGGACGACCGACTTCTACATTATTCTATGAATTTCATGGTTCTAAAAGGGCCCAAATGAACAATTTCCATTTTGGCCGAACATTATAAGTCTGGGCACGTACCAATCTGAATGGTTGGTGCATCTGCATGCTGTCGACCTATGCTATTGATTGGGCCCATTCCTATAAAATATCCAAAGCTGAATTATGTAACCCTTGCACGTCTCATAATTATCTACATCCATAGCTTCATATCCACTTGACTCAATGATATTCATTATGTCTCATTCTTTACTTTTACTATATACTTCTATTCATAAATTGTGAAATCATACATAAATACTTTTGATATAAAGTCACAAAATTTTAATCATCGAAATACTTTATAGTATAACGACTTAAAATTCATTAAAACTATAAAGTTAAGCATGTTTGGTGAAAAATATTATTAAGATGGATGATTTCATAGGGAGCGAATAACGTTAAAGACTAAAACGTAAGGTGTGCTATGTCTAAGTAAACAATACTTTGATATGAAGAGTTTCAATTAAGGTATTATAGGTGTATCAAGGCAGTTCGCTAATCGAAAGAGAAATAGCTAAGTGTCATATGGAGCAAAGTACCACAATCTAAGATTACCTCTTGAGCTAGTAAAGAAATACTTCTAGAGTTCTCTTTGCATTGTATGGTCCTAGACTTATATAATGAAACAAACGAGTACGTCGATTAACGTATTTCCAACAACAAATATAATCAATCGACAAAACAATAAACATGAACACTAAAATACCCAAGTACAAGATACTCTCACAATAACAGAATCAATAAAACTCATAATATTTCCTTACCAATTATCAAACATCAATTGATTGTATTAACAATTCAAGCCATGCATTTCACAATAATCAAAATTCATAGCTATCCACAAAATCAGACAAGCCACATGTGTGTGAATTATTATCTACTTCTATGGGTGTGTATGTTTCACTAAACACGTTTTACAAAAGCATTTTGATGTTTGTTGTGACACTACTTTTTAGAATTGTCAAAAGTTCACGGTACGGGAGCAAGCTAAAGTAGTGAAGCCATTCTCATGGCTTGACTCAAAGCATGTTCATTGCTTTCTTGTTGAATGGAAAACTATTAAGACATCTATTCTTGAAAATGTAGACTCTAGTATGCGTCTAGCTACTAGGTCGGGTTTATAAAAAGAAAGTAATTTATTAGTAGGTTTTAATAGCAGTGGATGGAAGATAATGATAATGGTCGGCACTCTTTTAGAAATTATATGTTACTAATTTGAGTTAGTTCCATTATACTCATCAAATTGATTTTAAGACATAATAAAAAGTAATATATTTGAATTAGTAAAAACTATCATACTAATGTTATCTAAATTCATAAAGGCAATGAAAATGATATTTCTACTAATGAAATAAGATATTAATTATTGATAAACTGATTATCAATAGATAATCTAAAATCATATAACTATAATTGTATATTACTCTCTCTATATATTAATTATTACTATATCAATACTACAACTATATTTAATAGTTATTTTCTTATTTGATTGAGTTTATTTGAAATTTATTTTTCTATATTCAATATTCAATTCATATAAATTTATATTTATTGTTATTATTAATAACTGTTAACAAATAGTTAAATAGAAAGATCTTTTCCTAACATAAAAATTTTAGCCCGAATACTTGATTTTAATGATCTAAGCAAACTAGCCATAAAATATTCTAATTGATACTATTAATTCAAATTAATGCCCCCCGAAAAGATGGATATAATTTCATTTGAAAATGTAGTTCATACTCAAAATTAACATTCTTTTGATTGATTGAAATGGTGGTCAACCATAGCAATATGTGTAACGGAAAATGGTAAAGCAATTCATTATTTTTCATTAGCATCTCTTGCAGTGGAACACCGATATCAACTTTTACCTACCAACATTGTCTTCTCCAACTATCGCTTACTTATTCTTTTTTTTTTTAATTACCATTATAATTAAAGATGGTGGTCAGCCATAGCAACATGACTTTGGGTACATGTGTCTTATCCTTGAAGGATTTTAGAAATGGGACAACATCATATCATTCCTTGTTTTTACTTTGAGTAAATGATTTGAATAGCATTATTGGCATGGGGATTTTAGAGAGTGTAGAAGGCTAAACTGGATTTTGATCTTTAAGCCTTGTGATAACTTGATTTTGACTCTTTGGACTAAGTGACATAGCCCGATGAGTTAAGTCTATAGTTTTTCAGGTGATTAAGGGAGATTTAGTACGGTAGGCTTAGAGTAAGAGCCATTAAATCGATTTGTCCGCTCTCAACCTTTCTTAGAAAAGCTCACACTTAAAGAGACTTTTTTTTAGCCCAAACTCAATAAGAGCTCATTGAAGAGTCAATTAAGAGAATGACTCATCTTAACCATCGAGCATTAATGCGATTCAACGAATGATATTAGCGGCTAAACTTTATAAATACTTAGAGTTCGTTCTTATTTGAAGGGTTCTAAAATTGAGACAAACATTAAGATGCTATCACATTACTTTCATAAAAGATCAAACAGAATTCAAATAAAGAAACACACCACCTATCTCCAAGAACTATGCGGTTTATACTATATAACTCCTCCATTTGTCATTGGTGTGTTTGGCCTCTCTGAGATTGCCTTCTTTTCTTTCTTACCTTTCACTCTTAGTCATCTTATATCACTCCTCTAAGGCTACATATAGCACAAGATGCATGTGGTATGCACGTGATCATTGCAACAAGATCCCCTACACTATAGAGTATTTCAATGGAATTCCCTTACATAACCTAGAAAATAAAGGTTGTTCCTACCAAAAATTGAATTTTTTACTTTTTGATTTTCTTACTAAATATCATCATAGCAGATGTTTAATATTTTGAGACTTCATTTCACCGAACATGCCACATATGTTTTCTTTTTCTTTTTTTAATTGTAAGTTAATAGTGACAAGATTATGTAAAACATGTACATGAAATGATAAAAACAAAAATATATGTATACAAAGTGTCTAAATGTGAAAACTCAGGTATTTGAAGTGGAATTTGTCTTAATAAATAACTTGTCAATATTAAATAGAAATTTTTGGATTAAGTGGTTGAATAAAGTACCTTAATATTTATTAATTTAATTATTGATTACTTTTAATTGGATATTATATTATATTATTATTATTATTATTATATTAATTAAGTGAGCTAGAAAGCTACTAAATATTTTGGCATTGATTAAATGCAAATGGCAACATTAAATATTGTTTTATTGGTTAGTGGGCACTTTCATTTATCCCCTATTAAATATAAGATAAGGATGATGCAACCGAAAGAGAGAGCAAATGAAATTGAAACAATAGCCATTTGACTGAAAGAAAAATGACCCTTTAAACAATGGTTCCACAGAAGGCATAAAGAAATATATAAAAGAAAGGATAACCAGATCTTTGCGTATCCAATGTTAATATTAAAAAAAGAAAAGAAAAAAGAAATTGCAATCGGAATCGAAAGTTGGTATATAATATAATTTATGTTCAGAATTTAATGAGCAGGTAATTTTGGACTCTGAACTTTGCACTTTACACTTTATGTATGAGGTGAACAAAAGGACAGGTGGGGACAAAAGTATTACACTTTGAAGACTGTGTTGGTCAACGGTCCGTTGTTTACGCAAAGAAGAAGAAGGAGGGCAATTCGTAAGATTAAGATTGCTCTCATGGAGTCCGAATCCGAAACATGTGAGCTTTCATGGGGTCTTCGCCCAGCTCAACACGGCTGTCCTCCATTCTCCTTTAATTAATTACCTAAGACTTTGAACGCCACGTGGGTTGTCCATCGTTATATCTGTCGTCCCCATTTCAGCATATTGTACTGGCACGGCTTTCTTGAATATTTATTAAGAGTTGAGAATAAAAATTTATGTCAGTTTCAAAATTAATTGTATATTTTTACAATATATTTATATATAACGTTTTTTATTCAATCTATTAATTTATATTTACTAGATATTTATGGTCAAATGATATAAATATTAATATTTTAGTAAAATAGATTGAGTCCAAATTCTTCTCCCATTATATATTAAAAGCACTCTTTAGTATTTTACATTTATTATATATAGCTTTTATTTCAGGAAAAAAAAAAAATCAAATTTGGGTCAGCAACAAACAAATAGCAGCTTACAAATTCATGCTTATATAATTGGCAGTTACTGCTTAACTTTGATGTACAGTCGGCTTGTTATCTTTCTGGAAGTAGAATCTTTTAAGGCATGTACTTCTGCATTTGCTCATTGCTTTCCGACAAACGTTGTTGTGAAATTATGAACGATTAAAGGTAATGTTTTATAAAAACCCAATAACAAAGTAAAATAAAAAGCCAAATCTGTCCTTTGGTTTTCGCATTAAATCCGACCACGTAGGATAAGCTTTTGCCAAAGCATTTTAAATAGAATGTATGCACAATTGAAAGGTACCCAGAAATTGGGTAACACATAAATTTGGTCTAAATGGCGGCGGCATTTTAACTGCCAATATTATTATGAGTAATTTTTTTTTATTTTAACAAGTAATTGATTAAACTAGTAGTTGGTTTTTTTTTTCTCTTTTAATAATTTTCAACGTATATTACGCAACTGATTGGGAGGAGGAATACAAGCTTATTTCATCTTTGAGGGACAACCTTATTCACAAAGTAATAGGTTGTTTAAATCGAATTATAAGATTTGGGTGAAGCGAGTTTGGGTTCTGAGCTCCCGAATTTAGATGACAGTTTGATGGGTCATAGTTAATAAGGGCCAACCGGCCCAAAGTTTTCAACTTAAGCCCCGATGGGCAATGGCTTTTCTAAAAAACCAAGCTAGCATTTGATTTTACAATTACACAACACACACAAATTTGAATCATGTTCGGTATGCAATTATTACTTGGGGGTTGGAAAAAAAAAATCAAATCTAACCAAATTGCAAATAGATTTTTTTTCCCAATTCGTATTGAAGAATTCCAAATTCAAACCAAATCGAAAATATGTGTTTGGTTTGAAGGGATAAATAAAACCAAATTAAACCATTTCAAGAAATAGAGTAACATTTTACTTATGATTGATTTTTCTTTTTTTGGTAGTAATATAGTATTTAGATACATTTAAGTTTGTATTTATTGAAATGTTTATGTATATAACTTTTATAACTATGAGTTATTAGAATATGTGTATAAATTGATTCAAAATTTATACTATATACTAATTTTATAAATGAAATTAGTAGTTAAGATATCTCTAAAGATTAATTAACTGTATAAATATTGACTTTATCGATATCTTATAATATATTAATGCTTGCTATTATGAATAAGTGATTACTACTTGTGATACAAGATGACATGTTATACATTTGATTTTTCTTAGATTGTAATTTATAGTTTAATTATGAATTGAATCGAATTAAACAAAAGTACTTTGGTTTAGAAAAACATATAAACTGAATCGATTCAAAATGATGAAAAATTAAACCGTATTCTATGGTTTTGTTTGATTCATTGGGAAAAGTGAACCAAATTGAATTACATCTATCCTTTGAAACAGTTTCCCTTGCAATAGTTTGGACCTTGTTTTCTAAACTAGAAGGCACTTCACTTTCCCTCTTCTCCAACACTTTGGTACCAATTGTCATAAAAGTTTTGTTTTAGGGTGCTTTTGCGTGGTATTTAGGCACTTTAAAGCTTATCAAAAGTGCTAAGTTAGCTTAAACACATACACAACACTCAAGGGTAGAGCAACAAAGTAAAGAGAGAAGCTTTGGAGAGAATAAAAACTCACTATAGAATGAATGGTTTATAATTGAGGAGAGACCCTTATATATGAAAATAGTCTTCTTAAATAAATAGTCACGATCATTTCATTTCAATAGCTAAGATTAATACCTACTTACCACCATAATTACTAACCTACTACACCTATTATAGTATATCAAGTCTAAACAACTTCCTAAGGCTTCTAGGTGAACCTCCATCTTAGGCTCATCTTAACCAAGCCTTCTCTCTCAAGCCCTTGTTGGGCTACAATTTGAGGTTTCTCCTGGTCTGTAACATTTGTTAATCATACATCAACTAATCATCAAATTTAAACAATCCTCTAGCCATCCTTAGCATTTGTCAACAAGAAAAGCATTTGTCTCCTAAGTTTTCAATTAAAAACGCATATAAAATATGTGTGTTTCTTTCATTATTCATGAAGATATATTTTATATATGCATTTTTTTTAAAAAACGCTTATAATAGAAATATATATATATATTGCATTCATTTTTTTTACCTTATCTTTTGGATTTTTTTCTTTTCAAATATTTTTTAACAAACAGCTTCATTGGAAAAAGTTATTATTACTAAAAATTAATTATTAAAATAAAAATTTTTTAATAATATTTTAATAAGGATCGATAGATCAACACATTGCTTAATACCACATTGGTCGACGGACTCTTACTCCGATGCTTCTTTCAAGTCTCCTGCATGAACGACAATGGCGCGAAACAGAACCTAAACCGCCTACCTCATTTTTGAAAATTCAGACACCGAAACATTCTAATCAGAATTTAAATTGCTAAGATATCGATCGATCAAAACTCGTCACAATTTTCATGTTTTTTAAACCAACCCATCTCTTCAAGCACTTCCACTGTTCTTTGTCCTCCTCCTCCTTCAACTCCACACTTTCACTTTCAAGAACCGATCACCACATCAACACTCAAATCACCCATTTTCTTTCAACCCAATTCACAACCCTCCAAAACCTCCTCCGATCACACTCATTCATCATCACAACCGGGAATTCACACAACGTATTCATAACAGCAAAGCTTATCTCTCACTATGCATCCCTCAACAAACCCATTTTCTCAACCGTTGTTTTTGATCAAATCAAGCCTAAAGTCGACACCTTTTTGTGGAATTCAATCATTAAAGCTCATTTCTCAAATGGGTTATATTCACAGTCTTTTGGGTTTTATGTTCAAATGCGAAACTCTAATGCTTTGCCGAATGAGTTCACTATTCCTATGGTTGTTTCCACTTGTGCTGAGACCATGTGGTTGAGTTATGGAACGTATGTTCATGGGTTGGCTTTGAAATGTGGTCATTTTGATGGAAATTCCGCTGTCGGGTCTTCTTTAATTTATATGTATTCAAAATGTAGAGAAATGATGGATGCATATAAGGTGTTCGAAGAAATGCTTGTGAGAGATGTTGTTGCATGGACCGCCCTGTTGATTGGGTTTGTGCAGAATGGTGAGTGTAAAAATGGGTTGGAGCTGTTTTGCTGGATGGTCAGGTTAGGTGCATGTGATGAGAAACCAAATTTTCGAACAATAGAAGCTGCCCTTCAAGCCTGTGGTGATTTGGGTGCATTGGTCCAGGGCAGTTGCTTGCATGCTTTCGGAATGAAAGACGGGCTTTTGTGTTCACAAGGTGTCCAGCATTCACTTTTGTCGATGTACTCGAGATGTGGGGTGCCCAATGAGGTTTGTATATGTTTTGATGAAATTGGAGACAAGGATCTTCTCTCATGGACGTCGGTAATGGGTGTTTATGCAAGGCTTGGCCAAATGGCTGATTGCTTGTCTTTATTTTTTCAAATGCTGGGAGATGGAATATGTCCAGATGGAATAGTTATCAGTTGCTTACTTGTAGGTTTTGGTAATGCTATGAGTGTATTTGGTGGCAAGGCTTTTCACGGATCAATTATTAGAAGACATTATTTATTAGACCAAGTGGTGCACAATGCCCTCATATCCATGTATTGCAAGTTTGGGCTATTACATGTTGTAGATAAGCTTCTCAATTGGTCATGTGACCTGGAAAAGGAGCCCTGGAATGCGGTATTGTGTGGATATAGTAAACTTGGAATAGATGCGACATGTCTTGAGCTGTTTAGGGAGATGCAGGACAAGGGTATTGAGATTGACTCAAGTAGCTTGGTCACTGTTATTGCTTCTTGTTTGAAGCTTGGAAGGGCTCATCTGGGTCGGTCACTTCATTCTTATTCCATTAAGATTTCAATGGACTGGGATGTCTCGGTTGCCAATTCGCTCATAAATTTTTATTGTAATAGTGGTGATGTAACTAGTGCCATGAGGATATTCACTGCAATAAATAAGGATATTGTTACATGGAACACATTGATGTCATTTTATGCTCGCAGTGATCATCCAGATGATGCCATTACTCTATTTGATAAGATGATAAGGGAAGATATAGAACCAAATTCGGCAACACTAGTGACCGTTCTTTCAGCCTGTTCAAATCTTGCTTCTCTGGAGCATGGAGAGAGAATTCATGAGTACATTCAGCAAAAAGGATTTGATCTTAATCTTTCTCTTACTTCCTCATTGATAGATATGTATGCTAAATGTGGAGAACTCAACAAATCAAGAGATTTATTCAATTCCATAAAAGAGAGGGATGTCATTTTGTGGAATATAATGATATCTGGTTATGGAATGCATGGAGATGCAAAATCTGCTATTGATGTCTTCCAGCTCATGGAGAAGTCAAATGTAAGACCAAATGGACTAACATTCCTCAGCCTCCTCTCAGCCTGTGCACATGCAGGACTTGTTGAAGAAGGGAAGTTTCTCTTCAGTAGAATGAAATATTATTCTGCTGAGCCTGCGCTAAAACACTATGCATGCATGGTGGATCTTTTTGGCAAATCGGGTTATTTGCAACAAGCTGAGGAATTGGTTCTTACCATGCCAATGCCTCCAGACAGTGGTATATGGGGAGCTTTGCTAAGTGCATGTAAGATGCATGACAACATTGAGATTGGACGGAGGATTGCAAAGTGTGCTATTGAATCTGATCCAGAAAATGATGGGTACTATATATTGCTCTCTAACATGTGTAGTTCCATTGGGAGATGGGATGAGGCAGGGATGATAAGGAGAATGATGAAAGAAAGGGGTGTTGAGAAGCAAGCTGGTTGGAGTATGACCTAGGGGAAGAACTTTCTTTTAATGCCATTTGCTCTGCTTTCAAGTTTAAATCAACCTAGCTGGACAGACACAAACAGTTAGTTCATTATTCTTTCCGCTTTATCAGATTTGCTCATAGAGACATGCTTTTTACCAACTGCCCTTCTTGTGAAATTGTATAATCTCTGTCTAGTAACTTGAAATCATAATTCTGCACATTAGAGACAGATTTCTCCATAATGATCTGTACAATACAGTTCTGAATACAATGAAACCGAATTATTTGGTGCCATTGACTAAATTGAATGCAACTTTCATAGAATCTATTGCTAGAAATTGCAAAGCATATGTATTATATGTTAGCTGGCTATTGACCAAGTTTACGTATAGTATCACCTGGGCACAAGGTCTCAATCAGAAGCTTTGGCTAGCTCATTGTCTTCACGACTTGATCAATTAATGGGACTTTCCAGGATTTAAGGGAGCATCACCAATATATGGAAATGGGATTCAGTGTTAATTACTAAATATAATAAGTTACATCATATCTATAAGTTTAAGTTTTTAGATAAAACAATTATAGTACTAGTCATAACATAGTATTAGAGTAAGAGGTCCTAGTTTTAAATCCTTGCATCATTAGTCAATTCCCATCTAATTAAAATGTTTACTTGTTGGGTTTCAATCAAAGTTTAGCCCATAAATGGGGGGAAGTATTAATTAATAAATATAATAGCCTATATTATATCTACAAACTTAAGTTTTTAGATAAAACAGTTATGGTACTAGTCATAATATCTGGATTTACTAAAGTTACTTATCCTAAATTTTTCTAAATTTACCCACTTGAGATGTGCAATCAATGATTGAGATTGTAATAAAGAAGACGGTATTACAATGATTTCATAACATATTTCAAAACTTAAGATAATTTTAACCATTGATTTGTAAATTTAAGAAAATTTAGAAAAAGTAAATTTAGAGTATCTATTTCCATGAAAACACCATATATATTAATAAAAAAGGGTTCAGCTGGAGGTATTTGTGATATAAAGTAGTGTAAGCATCTGCAGACGGCAACTATGGATGATTTATCGCCAAGGAAAAGCATGATGTGCATGCACCTAATACAAAAAGGCAACTGAGCCATGCGTTTTCTTTGAAAAAGAAATCACAACAAAGAAAACTGACAATTGTATTCCGTTTTATTCATTACCTAAAAGTGCAACTAATAGCATGCGTCTCCCCCTTACTACTTACTACTTGTGCGTGCATCTCGTTCAAACAAACACACTAACCGACAAGCACATATCGAGCCTATGGGTTGAGGCAGGCAAAGATTACGTCTACAAACGCCTAACAGTAACTATAAATAATTAGTTGACAGGGTCGGAATTGGGATTTCAGTCTTTTTTTAAAAAAAAAATAAATTTGCTACTTATTTCTTTTTCTTTTTCCATCTTTACTTTACAAATAGAGGTTTAGTTTAATAGATAAACCATTATTTTTGTTATTATTATTATTATTGTTTCTCATATTGTTATGCAATTGCAATGTTGAGATTCTCTTATATCGCATGTTTATATGCAAGTAATCATATTGCAGCGCCTGACTTATCAATAGGATTATATAATTATATCTTCTTTCATTAATATTTTATTTATTTATTTATTGTTTTTTAAATTAGGGTCAATGCACTTCACACTGCACAACAATGTATATTTGGCAATTTGATTCGGAGTATCTTGAATTCTCTTGTACCCTGTTCTTCATTTTTCAGCCCGGGCCTTATTGTAATTGTAAGTTTTTTTTTTTTCTTTTTTTCCGAAAGATTCTTTCCCTGGGCTTCTAGTTGAAATGCTGGATTCTTTTAATTTTTGGGTCATCAAATACTTCATTGTTCAATGGACCACCTTGCAGCATGACCATTGGATAATTGGGTTCTCAAGCACCTGGTGGTGGAGACAGCCCCTCATAATACCTAGGTGGATTCCAACCCAATGTTAGTTGAGAGTTGATAAACCCTCACTTTCAGCCACCTTCTTCCACCATTAGACCCTTTATTAGGTGTCTAGAACTCAAATTTCTTTGAGATATTAGCAAAAAATACTTTTTAAACTATTAATTAGGTGTAAATAAGCTCCTTAGATTTTTATAGTATAATTCGTCTATTCTGTAAATAACATTAAGCTGTCATTAAAATCCAAAAAAGTTATAGAATTTAGTTAATGGTTTGAATATTATGTACAAGTTTTTAAAGTTATAAGGTGAAACTATTCTAAGTTTGAGAACCAACTCATACCTATCAATAATTTAGGGGGATGTTCTTATAATTTGCCCAATTTCTTTTCTTAATAAGGTTGTGTTGTATTTGGTTTGCAAATGTAACTCTATATATCATTTTTAAGGGAGTTTTGCTCACCCGACAACTATATAATAGCTTGAGTGCTTTTTTGTTGACTTTGTGGTGCTTGACATGTTTAGTCTTATAAAATGGAGCATTCCAACTTCTACGTGTGTGATGCAACCTAACTCATACAATAGTATTGTGCTTTTTCGGATTGGAGTTAGCAAGTTGTCTATTCTGTTTTGTTGGATAATATGAGAAGTAAAAAAACAAAGATTTCTTTCTTTTTGTTTGTTTGACTTTTCCATTTTATAGCCCTTAATCCATTCAACTGGTTTTAAGTCACTAAACGATGACTCATTTTAAGGATCAGAAGGAGGAAGGCAGCCTCAGCCTCAGCCTGGTCGTTTGGTGTCACGTGAAGCACTCAAAAGCTGACCTGACGAGTCAGAAAATTCCTACGAACCTTTTCATAAATTTGACGATTACGTGACAAGAACAGATGGAAAAATGCATACATGCACATGTTTCGTTAGTTAATTCGACACAATTGAGTTTGGTTAAGATTAAATGGTTCGTTCGTTTGCCTTCCATTGTTTGCAATAAAATATTAGGTCTCCTTGACATCAAATTATAACAAGAAAGGCCTTTCGGTTTCACCAGCTTGAAAGCGACTCAATATATTATTTTTTTTTAGATTTCACGACAAATACAACTACCTTGACTCGACTCGTCACTTTCAAAATTTAGCATCCTCTACGTTGGATTCCTCAAAAACAAAAAAAAAGCATCATAATATTTGAATAGCTTCCCTATTCTTCTTACCATCGTCTTCATTGGACGTAATCAATCAACATAGCTTTACAATCATGTGATAGTGTCAATTATTACCTACCAAATGTAAGGATTTGACTTTGAGGCTTTTTGTAACCCAATTGAAACACACCAAACTTTTAAAATGAACAACAGTATAAACAATAGATAAGTGCGTGTATACATATATAAACTTTGGAGTAAGATAAGATGTAAAGCCAATTAAATCGTAAATTAAATAACATCTAAAATCAATTATAAAGTGAGGACAGATCCTAAATTCATTGTATATTATAAATAGAATTTTAGGTTCTTTTTCACATATCATTTTGGTAAGACATCACTTCCGAATTGCTACGAAAGAAAAGGAAAGCACTAGTTTAATGTAATGAAAATTATGGTTAGAAGACAAAACTTAACATTGTATAAGTATAATTTCGATTATATAAAACTTAAAAATAGCTAAATCTAAGATCAAATCTAAGCCAAAATAGGTTTTTGCTCAAAATTAAACCTAAACCTTAATCCTAAATGATGCTTAAATCAACACCAAACTTTATCTTCTCGATCAATCTAATGGATTTCTAGAAATAATTTTTTAATAGAATAGGATCTAAACATTAATTGCAAAACTATAATCAAAGAGACAAATGAAACCAATGCATTGGAAACTCAAGTTTAAAATTAGATAAACAAACTCTTGATTTGATTCAATTAATGAAAATTATACTTGATTAAAAAAAAAAGAGAGAACAAATTTAATCCAGAAGTCTTACAATTAAGAATACTTATGTTAGACTCTAAAACCTAGTTTTTACAAGACACTAAAACTAGAACCAAGATAAACTATTTGTAGAAAAGTATCCTCTGGAATCCCAAATAAGACCATGGTCCCAAACATAGTTTAATTTAAGCGAAAAAATGAGCAAAAGGACCATGCCATTTGACTAACCATTCAACCATTCGACAGGCCGAGGAAGCCCATAAACTAGTCTTATGGTGTTTGAGAGACCCCTTGCTCAGCCCCCTCTCCGAGTGTCAGTTCTCTACATCTACCTCCAATGGACTATACTTCATTTTATTCAACTTTCAGACCATATTATTGATCCTAAACCTCTATTAATTCACTTTCAACATTAGAATCACTAAAAAAACCAAGTCCAACAATAATTTCACACATGTTTTCAAATTTAATTACATATCTTCGTTCTTATGAATAGTTGGAGAAAGACTATAGTATATTAGTTCAGGCAAAACAAGTGCAAGTAAAAGCAGTTTTACCTTAGTTGCTGTGTTTGTTTATGTAGGTTTAGTAAACGAACAGATCATTATAAGACTCATAAATATATTACTGTGTTGTTTATGCTTAATGTTGAGGCCGGCGATTAGTATGTATAAACTAGTAATGGATTGAGTATTCATCACCATTTTACAGGTTAGATATCCATGATGAAATGACTGGTAGTTGGGTGTTGATGCCATTTACTTGTGGAAAATGGATTATCAATATGGTAGAACTGCAATTGATAAGGTTTGAAAAATTTGGAATGAAGCTGTCAACAAGTTGCTGATGTAGTATAGGACATAACTGTGGATGAAGGTAATGGATTGAACTATTGATGATCTCAACTATATAAGCGATGAACTCATTATGGGATTATTAGTATTTGGTTATGAATATGGTCTTATAGATTTAGATATTATGGATGTGAATTTCGAATACAGACTCGTAATACTTAGATTGTTTGTTTATGCTGATTCTCATTTTAAACAAATAATAATTGTAAATATATATTGGTGTTTGCTTTGTTGCATGTAAAGATTTTTTTGTACAGTAGCATAGAGTGTGTACTCAAGTAAAGTTTTTAACTTACCAAACTTCACAATCCATCCATTTATAAGATTTGTTTTAAAACACTGGGTATTAAAATACGTTGGATAAGAAGATAAATGAGAGCAAAATATTTAAGCCTTGCAAGTACTTAACAGAGAATAAAGACATATGGTGGATTGACATGCGTCAAAGCTAGGCATGAGTATAGTATATATATGTTGTTATGGGTAGTGAGAGGAGCGAATAAGAAAAATTTATGTAAATCTTGAATTTATATGATCTTTATCTTTTTTTTTTTAATTTTTTTTATCAATTTACCCCCTTTAAACATTGTTACATGTAAAATAAAAATAGTATCATAATGATGTTGCATGATGGTTAAAAAATCTATGTAACCTCAATTATTGATCTAAAAATGGAGGAAAACTAAGAGGATGAAAATGAAGAGGATCAATTCCCATAAATCTTAATGAATTTATTTATGGGTATTTTGATTCCATTTTACTAGCTAATATTTTTAATCTTACTTATGGGTATTTCACCTTTGTTGTTTTGAGTATTATCACATTAAACTTATATGTCGTATTTTCTATTTTTTTATTTATTTATGTTTTATTATTGTGTCTTTTATAATTTTTAAGATATAAGCGGATTGAATCCTTAATAAAATGGAGTGGCTATACATGTTTTAACATATCAAAATCAAATATACCTATAATTTAGACTATTCATTAATGAAGTTCATTTTGTAATGCGGGACTTAACATAAAAGATTCAAATCCAATTTTTCTTTTAGTCCTTGCTTTCTAGAAGTGATTGGAATTGGAAATGGTTGTTATATGATGGAAGGAATTAAAAAGAATATAAGTATAGACTTTAGTCCACTAGACCCCAATAAGGTCCCAACTTTACCCGACCGCAGCCTCGTAGCCTTTTTTTCTTTGACATGGCACGTCAATCCTGATGGCATTTGATGATTTATTTATTTTTTATATTTTAATTTTTTTGCTGAGGGTGTATATTCGTGATCTGGCCCGCCCTCATGACTTTTATGCAATTTCATTAGGCCTTTCGTTAGCAACAGAAATTCCCAATTTGATAATATTATAATTAAAATAGAAAATTTAAAAATCAATACAAAACAAAAATATTTTATTTGGTACCAATTCACTGTAAATCAAATTAAAAATGAATTCCCAAATAGTTTATGATGCTAAGTGTATTGATATATTACAATTATATATCATATTATACAAGTTTAATTACATGTGAATCAATATAGTTGAACAAAAGTTACATCTCTTTTAGAATCATGTCCTATATAAGAATGCCATCATTTCTTTTAAGAGGACAAAACTAGTTAACTGGCAAGTATAATAGATCCTATAAAATAGATAGCATAATCTCATATAAGGGATGAAAAAAAAAACAAAAACATTAAAAATTTGCTTGTTCCAAAAAGTATTGGCACAATGATATTAGCTGGATTGCTACAAATTTCAAACTAACTAGATTTACAAATGTAACCTTATGTAGGTACAAATGTGACGTCAATAAATTAGTAATGTAAGCATGGTGAAAGAAAAAAACACAGATCTAGAATAAGAAGTTGCAGATCTATAGATATTAAGATTAATAGTAATGGATCTACAAATCTATGATGGTGAAAGAAGAGAAGAAGTATAAAAGGAGACGTGTTGCATCCCTATATTAGGGTTTATTAGGAGTTTTGTGTGTGTGCACACGTGCATGAGAGAGAGAGAGAGAGCATCAGTTCTAAATTACAATATTGTGAACTTTACAAGTTACATCATCCTAAACTCCTCATGAATCATCATGATGGGAATCAAATTTCAAACTGCTTCCAACTCAAGAACCTAATTATATTTTCTAGCTTAAAGATGTGGCATTTTTATGGGATTTATTAGATTTAACAAATTTGTATTAAGATTATGAGGAATTGTCACCTTTGCATAGATTCTTATCAACATTACATGAACAATTGGAGCCTTTGCTAACTTTACATAAAGGTTTGTAAACTTCACATAGGTTGTATGGAGACTTTATTATGTATGTCATTTTGAAGACTAAGGATTAAACTTTCATGAAGATTCATCAATTTTGCATGTAGACTGTAAATTGGGTGCCAATTACTTATAATCCTATGAAAATGAATTTCTTGTTATTTTGTTTATTTTATGACCATTTGGTTATCAATTTTAATTGATCTTTATTTACTTAATTAGTTGTTATTAGTTTATTGGTTATTAGCCTTTCTATTAGCTAATAGGATTTAAGCTTTATTAGCTTTCTACTTTTAGAACCTTTATTTTAGTCATGTTATTACTTTTATGCACTTCTATTAACAAGGGCTATACTTTATCAATCTATTCTATATTATGGCAAAGAACCTATGATCCAAACAATTGTACACTATATTAATTGTTTGGATCAAGAGCTTAGTTAATAATATAATTTTTACATAGAATTGGATTTTATTAATAGATTAATTAGTTTCTAGATTTTATGTATAATATCAAAACCTAAGGGTTAATCACAAACGCAATTTGATTTATTATTAGTGCATAATAGCTAATAACCAATTGTTCATATCTTTTCCTTTAGTTTCTCTTTGGTTCATAAAAATTCTAAAACCCATAAATCACAAAACTCATAAAAACTCGAAAAAATCTTCCTTTTCCATCTAAATCCATTAAGCACAAAAAGATCTAGATTTGATGATCCTTTATTTCTATCTAAGGATTTATGTACATCATCCATTCGATGGATTAAGGTAGTGTTGATTGTTGTTGTAGCTTCAATGTGGTCTTGGGCTAGATTGAATGTGAGCTATCAAAGTGTCAAATATGTTTTCGTTGCCTAAACTCTGTAAGGGGCTAAATTCAATTCATAAACTTTTAGCCTGTTAATTTAATGGATTTGATTTTTTTGGTGGAGGTGATAGGGCCTAGAGAGTGAAGTCCATGTTTTGGGATGATCAGGATAGATTTGGCATGATGAGCTTGAGGTAGGGCTCATTAGATTGGCTAGTTTGATTCAACTTTTCTCAATAAGGCTCACATACACTAAAGGCCTCTAATGGGCCTAGACGCATACAAAACCTATATGAGGATTTATTCACTTGGAACCATTGATCATCTTCACCATCTGACGAACGAAATTTATAATAAAATTCTATAATACCCTATGTCTCCTTATTCAAAGGGGGACTCTTCTTTAGAAAAATGTCGTTATTCTATCAGATTTTCCTTAGAAAATTGGAACCAAGATAATACCTTTTAAACACCCACCTGTCACCATTGTATTGAGCCTCATTTGAGATTGCCTACTCTTCTTCCCCATCTCATTTACCCTTTGATCATCCTTATATGTGTTGCTTCTTTCATAAGGCTATGTGTAGTAATTTATCATGTAGCATGCACATGACCACGCACTTGGACCAACACCCCCACATTTATTTGATGCCTTTACTGGGGATCGAGAAAGCTGACAACATGGCACCTCTAAGGAGAAGGAGACTTAACTCTACTAATGGAAAAAAAAATCAAGAATTAGACGACACCAATATTGAAATTAATGAACAAATCACACCGACCTTGGCAATGCAAACCAAGGGAATATAACACTAAAGGGTGCACCTAATAACACCCAAGTCATACAAGTGATTTAAGAGAAAAATAGAAAGATGGATCTCTTTATTATTATGATGACTCGGTTCATGCCTGCTATAATTGTCGTTGTTAGTGCGTGTTAAGGAATGGTCTTGCCAACTCCTATGCATGTTGCATTGCAGCGCACTCTTTAGGAAACTTAGTAAATTAATCTTCCTATTTCCAATAAATAAGTTGCAACTGAAGAGTAAGCTTTAGCCTAAGAACTTGCGCTTGCACAAAGCCCAATTGCTGTGGTAAGGGAGATAGGGATTCAAATTGGGGGTTCTTCATCTTCCCACAATATCCCACACGTTACTATTTTTGAACATCTGAATAACCTTAACCTTGTTCTTGTTACACTAATAGAGCTTAGAGCCTCTATTTTAAGAGGTTCATTTGTTACTAAAGAAGACTTGGATGCATATCTGAGAGAGATAAAAGTGAAGTCCGCCATAGGGGTTTTAGAACTCAAAACTCCCTTATCATTAGCATATCGTTGTAAAGCCTTACCCAAAGGACTATGTGAGTCTTAAGTTCATTCTTTTTAATAGCAAGAAGGAAAGTGCCAAGGAGCATTTGCTGAAGCTTATTGAGATATTAAAAGTCTATTGATTGGACAATGATCTTAAACTTAAGGAATTCTCTAAGTCTCTTACGAAGAAGGCATATACATAGTATGTTAATTTTCCTCTAAGGTTAGTAGACTCATGGGGGAACATGTGCAAGATTTTCTTAGAAAAAAAATTTCTCGACTGAAGAAAGGGTGATCCTCACTAACATGGGAATAATTCATCAAAAGTCGAGAGAATACCTTATAGATTACATTGAGAGGTTTAGAGAGTGCTCCCTTGATATTCAAGATATTTGTGACAAGAGGGAGTTGGTAAAGATTTGCAAACAGAGGATATTTATTGAGTATGTCGTTCATTTGGAGAATTTATCTTTGGTTTCGTTCGCAACATTAGTTGAAAATGCTTGATGAACTAATAACTTGGCTATGAGACAAAGGGGCAAACATACGAGTTTTAATAAATGAGGGTCATCTGTGAATTCCATTTAAGGTAGGAAAGAAGCCTAAAGTGGAGAAATCCAAGGTTGAAAATTTAACATACCCATGCCCAATGAGTAAGGTGCATGCAATGCTTGATATATGGCTAAGGGATGGAAATATCAGGCTCTCGAGAGTTGGGTGTCTTCCTACCCTTAAAGAGAAGGATAATCTAAAGTTATGTAGATTTTATAGAATTGTGGGTTATTCCACTAATGATTGTTTTACCTTGAAGAAGATATTCAATGAAAGGGTACAAACTGTGGAGCTTATCATTGAAGATAACTATATCCATAACAACCCTCTTCTAGTCCATAACAATCAGCATAGAGCAGTGAATGCCATCACTCATGATCCTATTACTATGGAAACAAATGATGATCTATTTGTTGAGGCAAACAAGGAAAAGGGAAAGTAGGTTTAAGTTAAGGAGGATGAGTGCCCTCCTACTATTGTTGCACTTATGAAGACATCAAGTTTTATAAATTTCTTTAACCTTCTAGGGTTTTATGAGAAGACTAGGCTTGCAGCAACTACTGCACTCACGTAGATCTTAGAAGATCAATATGTGGAGTGTAATGTGGCACAACTATGAGAAGAATGGCTCATGCGCATAAAAATGCAAATTTATTCATTGATGCTGACATGTGTGTCAAGGGTTCGAATTGTAATTGTCCTTTGTATGTCAAAGGTACACTGAATGGCTATTCAGTGAAAAGAACATTCATTGATATTGGTTTTTCTTTGAATATTATGCTAATGTTCACCTTCCAAGCTACTAAAATTGATATTCGAATACCTGTAAGACAACCCACCTCGGTAAATGGCTTCAATCATTCTCCTACAAAGACACTGGGATGGGTTAATGTAGATCTCAAGGTTGGTCCCATCCAAAATTTTGTTACTTTCCACGTGATCAATGCGCCTGCATCCTACCACCTGCTTGTGGGAAGAAAATGGCTGCATGATCACAAATTTGATTCCCTCAACATTGCATCAATGTATCAAGGGCCATTGAAAAGGGAAGGATATGTTTATCTTCACTACTAAGAATTCCTTCGAGAATGATGAATCGTATTTTATAGAGTCAACATTCTTTGATGAGTTTGCCAAAGAAGGGGAGACGATTATTGCAAGGCTTACTGGTATTCCATTACCTACGTGGGGCGAGGTTTAAGAAGGCTAACAAAAGAAGAGAAAAAAGTTTGGGTGTCATGGAGGTAGACAGAAGAATAAGAAATCGGCTAAAGTTGAAAGTTATGTCAGCGAAGATGGGCAAATAGTGTATCACTTATGATGGTCACGGGGGTCTAAGAAGGTATGCCTATCCTCGTCAGGTCTCATACAACTTCAAGATGTTTAGCTTACCCCACATCAATTGTATGATCAAATAAAACCTCAAGATGAGAAGATAGAAGAATTAGATCTAGTGCGACCTAGAGAGTCATCACGACCAATCTTCATTACCAAAAGTTTATTACATGAGATAAAGGCTCCCCTTATAGAGTTGTTAAAGAAGTATGGAGATGTGTTTGCATGGACATACGAGGAAATGCTGGGACTCAATCCTAATTTAGTCGTACATAGGCTAAATATTACCCCAAGAGTTATGCCTATAAAGCAAACATAAAGGATTTTTTGTATTGAGATCAAGATCCAAATCAAGTAGGAGATTGAAAAGTTGCTTTGTGCTAATTTTATCAAACCAATTAAACATCTTAAGTGGTTAGCTAATTTCGTACCAGTGAGGAAGAAGAATGGTCAAATAGGTGTCTACGTTGATTTTTGAGATTCAAACAAGGCTTATCTAAATGATAACTTTCCTTTGCTAAATATTGACACATTGATGGATGCAACTGCAGGGCATGAGTTATTCTCATTCATGGATAGTTTCAGTGGCCATAACCAAATCAAAATGGCCATCGGAGATGCTGAGTGTACTACATTCAAAACAACAGTGGGAAATTTCTATTACATTATCATGCCTTTTGGACTCAAGAATGCGAGTACAACCTATCAAAGGGCTATGATTGTCATATTTCATGATATGATGCATGACTTCATGAAGGATTATGTTGATGATATCGTCATCAAGTTAAGGAGAGCACCTAATCACTTGATCCACTCGCAAAGGGTTTTCGAACAATGTCGATTGTATAAACTCCACACAAATCCTTGAAAGTGTGTGTTTGGCATGGCTTCGAGGAAGTTTTTAAGATTTGTGGTCCATAGGAAAGGAGTTGATGTCGACCCCAACAAAAATCCAAGCTATACTATCTATGCCATCACTTATTACCACAAAGGAATTGAAAACTCTCATGGGTAAAGTCTCATACATTAGGAGATTCATGCTAACAGTAGCAGAGATTTCATATCATTTGCAACAACTTATGAAGAAAGGGGTCTCGTTTGAGTGGAGGGAAACATATGAAGAAGCAATCAAGAAGATTAAGAAAATTTTAACCTCCCCTTAAATCATTACAATGCCAATGAAGGGATTACCATTAATTTTGTACCTTACCTCCACCAATAAATCAATTAGGGCCTTACTTGCATAGGAAATAAACAAGCGGGAAAGATCAATTTACTATTTGAGCTAAATCCTTCAAGGGAGCAAGGTCAACTACTTAGCTTGCGAAAAATATTGTCTCACACTAATATTTGCCTCGTAGATATGACACTCTTTCTTGGTGCATAAAGTCAATCTCATCACATATTCAGATCTCATTAAGTATTTATTATCTCAACCAACTTTGTTAAGTTGAGTTGCTTAGTGGCTAGAGTTTAATTGATATCACGGTTTAGTCCCCCAAAGACATCAAGTCACAAGCTTTAGTTGATTTGTTGGCGCACTTCCCGGATGTGCATGAAAGCCTTATTGTGGATATTATGCCAGCAAAGTTTCATGAGGATTTCCTCATGATTGAAGTAAAAGGGGAGTGGTCACTTCTATTCTTGTGTAAAAAGACGAACTATATAGGAACTCTTCTTTGAAAAAATGTCGTTACTTCATCAAATTTTCCTTAAAAGATCGGAACCATGATAATACCTTTAGAATAGCTACCTTTTACCATTGTATTGAGCCTTATTCGAAACTACCTACTTTTCCTCCTTATTTTATTTACCTCCCGATCATCCTTGTTCATGTTGCTTCTTTTGTAAGGTCACATTTAGCATGTTTTCATGCGGCACGTGCGTGACTCTGCACTCGGACTAATACCTTCATAAACTCTTATGCTTAAATTGGAGAATTAGTATTAAGGTATGACAATCAAAGTGTATAGAAAGTATTAGGTGACTTACTTGGTTAGAGGAACCTCCTTTTATAGTGTTGTTATTCCAACTAGTTTAAGGACTTTTCTATTCCAAAGTCAAGCCCAAATAAAGTAAGCTATTGGATCAATTTAAGCATATAAAGGTAGAATGATGATATTGGATCAAGAGAAAGGCTAGTAACTATTATAACCTTTCCAAATTCTTTAATTTCCATATTGTTAGTTGTCTAAAGTAAAGAGTTTAAAACAATTTGACCTACAATTGATACCATGTAAAAAATATGGTACCCGAAATATGGATAATTGATTAAACTATTTGTACAATTTTCAATTCTAAAATACTAAAAGCTTAAAGAAAATATAAATACAAGATATACTCAAATCTTGGTTATAAGAGTTAAAATAATAACAATCTTACATAAATCTTTTATGATAAGAATAACTTATATAAAATTATTCAAGATTGCATAAAATCAATGACTAAATTGGATGAATCATTATAACTGAGTAGCCAAATAAGATAAAAACCGATAATCGAATCATCATATAAAATCAACAACCGAACTATTTCATGGAAATATTTAGTTTTACAAATCCCCTTAGTTCACCAACTAGATCTTATAAAAATTAATTTAAAAGTTTTGAAATATTTGATATTATTTATATATTTAGTCATTCTAGTCGGTCGCATTTGGATGGAAATAGGAAAAGTCACAATATCCTTGGAAGAAGATAATTTTGATTGTAGCGTCAAACAAACGTTTGAATTTGACCAAACCTAGGCACATGCTTTATTCATGCCTACAGCCCTCCATTATTTAGCTTTACCTCCCCCTCACACGTTTTATTCAGATACAAACAAACCCCATTATCTCGAGAACACAGAACTCTCCACCTAAACATCATCGAAAAGACACATGTGGATGTAAGCAGCAAGCCAAACGGAAGCAAGTACTAGAAAGAAAAAACAACCCGAAACCATAGTAGTTCTTGTCAGATGGCGAAGTGTTTCAGTTTCACTGCCACAAGAAACCAATGCTTTCGTTACTCGTTCTCAAGCGCAGGCCTTAAGTCCATCACAACAGACCTTGGTGATGGCACCATCATGCACTGTTGGGTCCCCAAGTCATCCAAACCCGACAAGCCAAATCTCCTACTTTTGCATGGCATTGGTGCCAATGCAATGTGGCAATGGAATGACTTCATCAAACCACTCGGTTCCAAGTTTAATGTCTACGTTCCCGACTTGATCTTTTTCGGGGATTCCTATACGTCAAAACCTGACAGGTAAGGTTGAGAAACTACGAGATTGAGGACTAGACTTTAATTTCAGGGTCGGCTCTTTTTTGTTTCCCGGAAAGCGTTTTCTGTGTTTGTCCTAACTTTATATGATCTAGTGTTGTGTAGTCCACAGTGATTAGTGCCAACCTGTAGTGGCAAGGATAATGAGATTCAGTGGTGGAAGGTGATGGCCAGTGGTGGAAATGGGCCGTATGGAAAGTGATAAAAAGTTTGTGTTGTTTTTTTTATTTTCCTCTCACAATAAACAAACCATTTTCTCGTATTCTAATGGAAATTTTGGATTACGTGCAAACGTTTTCATTCATCATTGTTCTATTTCGGAAAATTTTTTCATGCAACAAATGCATCATTAGTTGAGATATCATGGTTTTTTTTATGATTTTGTTTGCTGAATTTCCTTATTTCGTGGGATTATATATTATTTCATTTTAGGAGTTTCATTTATCAATTAATCATTTGAGGAGCATTAGAAATTAAGAATTTAGGTATTTCTCAGAGAAATTTAGTTTTAAATCCATTTAGTTTTCAGTTGATAGTAGTTGCCTTTTGCTGAGCGGTTTGGTTTGAACAGGTCAGAACAGTTCCAGGCTCGATGTGTTTTCGGGGTTATGGAAACCAGTGGCGTGAAGAAAATGAATGTTGTGGGGATTAGTTATGGTGGGTTTGTCGCGTATAGTCTGGCGGTTTTGTTCCCTGAGAGCGTGGAGAAGTTGGTTTTGTGTTGTGCTGGTGTTTGCATGGAAGAGAAGGACATGGATGAAGGGATGTTTCAGGTATCGAGTGTTGATGAGGCTGTGAAAACTTTGTTACCTCAGACACCAGAGAAAGCTCATGATCTAATACGTATGTCGTTTTACAAGCCTATCCAGAAGATGCCCTCTTGTTTTCTCCAAGATTTCATTGATGTAAGTTTTTGAGAATTAATTGATCGCTTTTTTTTTTTAATTTTTATTTCCATTTGTACTGTCTTTTGGGTTGTTCATAGTAGTGGTTGGATTTTGAAGGAAAATTGAAGTTATTTTTTCAAATTGCGAAATGGAATTTATAGTAAATTAAATCATCATAAGTCAACTTCTTGTACGATAATTTTTTGACAATCTTGTTAATTTGCTTGATTTGTTGGAACAAAATGATCCTAGTTTCTGAATATATGTTGCATAATACTGAGTTGAACAGAAGAGTACTGCGATAGATTTATGCAGAGAAAGAGTAAAAGGATTGATTAGCTTCAGAGATAAATCTTATCTACGGAAAATGGGTCGTCATTGGCAGTATAGTACTGCCATGAACAAGTTAATAGTGGGAACCTGTTTTTGGAATAGGTGATTCCTCATATTGGGTTATTTCTTTCAAAGATCCTGATTTAATTGTCGGAGACACAGGATGAGTGTACTCAGTATACACAATTTTTATGCTTCCAAGGCCTCTGTTGCTAGCATTTCCAGGCAGAACTCTTTATCGATTTTGTTGATTATCTTCATTTTTTGACGAGATGTGGGTCTCTCATCTACATTTCATCGTCTGAACCAAGCGTGTACTGAGATTTTAGAGGATGAGATTATATTCACATATCAATCGTTGTACTTTTGCTTCTTTTTTCTTGATGGCACTTCTAAACCATGCCTCATTTAGGTACTTGCCCTTCTAAATTCATAGTTTTACATCAGATAAATTTCTGAAATATACTACTTTTTGCAATAAAATGTTCCTAAAAAATTTCCTGGAAACTGGTCTTTGAGTTTTTCTCGGTAGAACATATAGTCCCAACATTCATCTCATGAAAGTATAAGCTTCTTTATTCTATATCATCCAATCAGCAATTGTGGGTCTTCACGAACTCTGGAGTTAGCATTGGGATTTAAAAATCATGACCTCTTTTCTGTTTCTTCAGTCTTCAAAAGAGAGAGTGTGCAGACATAGTGCAGCAGTTGGACTCTTTTTGTCCACTATGTAACTAATGCTGGTTAGAGTCGATCTCATTGCTTGATGGTGAACTTTACTAAACTGGAAAATAGATATCCATTGAAATGTTCGCTAGACAATAATGTCGTTGCCTCTGCAGGAAATGTGCACAGAGTGCCTTCAAGAAAAGATTGAGTTGATCCAAGCACTACACAAGGACCGGAAACTGTCTAATCTACCTAAGATTACACTGGTTTGTCTCTGCTTGTATTCCAATAATCAATATGGATAGAAATTTTGGTTGCAGCTGACTTCATGTTCATGGTGTTATCTTGATTGATGCAGTCACCACTAATCATATGGGGTGAGCATGACCTAGTTTTTCCAATGGAATTGGCTTACAGATTGCAAAGGTATTTTGAGATTACGAGATGAATGTCTGGAATTGCTATGCTGACATAGATTTTATGCATGCCAAAGGTCTATTGACATGTTTGGAATTTTTTGCATTGATTAGGCATGTAGGTGAAAATGCACAACTAGTAGTCCTAAAAGATGCTGGGCATGCAATCAATGCAGAGAAGCCCAAAGAGATGCTCAAGCACATGAAATCTTTCCTTATCGATCCAGTTTCTCAATCCAAACAACTAAATTACAGCAATGGCCAGAAGGTAGATTAGTAGATTTCTAGATGATGGAGGTATCGTTTCTCAGTTTTTCCAATCGAAACATATTGGAGAAGCTCGTGTAGCACTAAATAAGTTGTAAGTGTGAGCCACAAGTAGGTGAATGTAAATTGAAGGTGGATACATACACCATAAGATATATACGAGCATTCAGATAATCTAGAGAATTAAGCATTGCAATATGAAAACGTTGGCTCGGTGACATGAATGTCAAAGTTGAAAATCCGGTTAAGTTCGTGTGGGATCTCACAATTATTTGTGGATAGCCATATTCTGAGATGGTGATGGTACCTTGTGAAAAGCATCATCTCAACGAAATCAACCTCCAGTTGAAAGTTGTACCTTTCCTCTTCCCTTATCCTACAACAATTTTGGGCAGGTAATCTAACGGCATCTGCAATTCTTTAGGCAGCGTGAGGATTTTTTGTTCTTCCTTTATCCTACAACTTTTTGTTTACCATTGAAAACATGGACGAGTGATCATTAACATGTCAACGGTTTTGCTTTCTGTGATTATGAATGTGAGATAAATGGCTTCCAGCGTTATCAAAGGTTCATGCTTATGACAGGAAATATTACTTGAGCATGGTGTTTAGATCTGCTGATAAGTTCCAAAGAGTACAGAACCTTCACGTTCTTTGTTAAGGAATGTCTTGCTGCAGTACATATTCTCTTATGCCTATACAGAAACTTAAAAAGTGGCCAATACTCTCTGCACATGCTCAACAAAAATAAAGTTAAATTTCACAATGCTGGGATAAAGCAGCTTTCTGCAACCTCACAATCATCATCAAATGCTTCATGTTGTAAAGTAGATGAGCAATGATGAAAATTAAAAATTATGACTCGGCATGGTAATTCTTTTTCCCCATAACATGGCGTGACTCCTATGATTGGAGTTCGCCATGAACGGGGAAAATGACGAGGAGGAATGTCGGCTTGCACACACCAGTTTTCTTTTACTCGGAGACCTGGGACATGGCATCATGTGGCTTGTAGACTACAACTGTTAAACTAGTCATTAATGAAAGAATTTACAAACAAAAACCTCCTTTTACCCTAGACCCTCTACATTAACATCAAATGGTTGTTCCAAGTTTAACAAACAGCTCCAAAGAAATTCTGTTATAGGATGTGAATTCATCAATAATCACTGCAGCCAAAAAGCCTCATGGAGTGCTTGTTCCTTTTCATGCACATGGACACGTCAACTTGATTCAACAAGTCAAGTTTCTTCATTTAAGAAATTTGAACAGCATGATCTCTGCAGAAACTCATAAATTTTATACCTGATGCAAAATGCAAATCCTAAAATGCGGAGCTCCATCACCTTAGATCACAAACTAATGAGACTAATGTTACGACTCAATTAAATCATAGCGTACAAAGAGTGAATTCTGCCAATTAGATTGAGTCTATTACTAAACTCGATCAGCAGAATGCAAGTTCTGTCCTTCCATGGACTAAATTCCTATGTACAATGTATATAAAATTTACAATTGCAAATCAATGAATATTTGGTACTGCATAAAATTATTTTCCCCCTCTATGTTCCTAAAACAGGACTTGATAATGACTTCAGAAGTTTTGAGTTGAACCACATGTTGCGCTGAGGATACATGTACTTTTTGCTGCCAGTTGAAGCCTATGTGTATTAACTGGTGGCAACTACTTTTTCAAGCAGTAGCTCTAAGTCTTCCAATCTGCACAAATAATGAGAAAACAATGGATTTCAGTTGAATTTAGCAATCATTAATAATTATTCAAACCGTGAATGAAATATGAAGTAATCCTACCTCACATTACCCAGGTCAGGATACTTGGCTATTGCTTCTTTGAAATCCTGAATCAATAATCATCAAATCAAAACAGAAAATACACAATAATCTATAATTTCCAGAGCAAGCATAATTTATTACGAGTAAGATTACCTGGTTAGCTGTTGAAGATGTGTAAGAAATCACACAGGACATCCCAGCGCTTGTTGCAGCCTATGTAAGTTAATTACTTCAGATGGGTTTTCATCATGTTTCTAAGTTACATTATGAGATTCATATAAACACAACACATTGACAGAAGATTTGGATACCCAAAATGAAACTAATTATGATGCGTCCTAAGAAGCCACATATTTTCAGAAAATCTCGTGATTTATAATTTAAAGACATATGATCAGAACAAAAATTACTTACCTGTAACCCAAT
Source organism: Laguncularia racemosa (assembly GCA_037954665.1). Lineage (NCBI taxonomy): Eukaryota > Viridiplantae > Streptophyta > Magnoliopsida > Myrtales > Combretaceae > Laguncularia > Laguncularia racemosa. The sequence continues at coordinate 1,184,346 of JBBMOL010000097.1, read as the reverse complement.
AACACTGTCCTCTACCACCAGACAATCACTCCCAGAAACACCAAGCTTCTGCAACAGATGAACCGAAACCCAATAACTATAATTCCTTGACAGTTGCACTGGTGTCTACCAGTTAATGCCTTGTTTATTTTAATCCATTGAATCCCACCTATTATTGTCTTTAATCAGAGTTTGGTCATATTGTAAATATAATGATCAGGAAAGATGAGCTCATGACTTTCGGTTCCTTGGAATCCTAATCATTTGCGGGAGAGAGTAATCAAATTCTAATATTACTAAGGAATATGAAGTCATGAGCTCACAATTGCTTGTTATCATAACTACATCATAGCAAAACACTAACTGAAACCAATTACAAATTGGATTACATAGAATTCTATTCCATGGAGAAAACCAAATGAGGCTAAGAGTTGTGGCAAAATAAAAAAACCTTGTGCAATGTTATTAGCTACCTTCGAAGCTGTCAAGTATATTGAGGGATTTGGCTTCTTTTCCTTCACATCGTCACCTACAAGAACAAACAATCTGCCTTCTTTACATACTCAAGCTTGCATAAAATAAAATTGTGAATGCCTATCTCAAACTTTGAGCCAGCACACAGAATATAGGCCAATGAAGGAGTTTTGCAAATTAGTTTAACAAATATATGTATTTACGACCACATGCTGTTGAAAGGGCACAGCTATTCCCAGCATGTACCAATTAACAACTAGAACCACAGATTCTGGTGCAGAAGATAGTATTAAAGAGCTTATTTCTAACAGCAAAGCACTGGTAAACGGAAGTTCTCTAAACCTAACAATTAGTACCATATCAAAAGGGAGATATGAGTTCTAAATTTTAGAAGATGTCAATATACCTGCCAGAAAGCAATCTAAACCCTGAAACCGATCCTAAAAAAATGAAACAGAATACATTAGAAAAGTTACATAGTCAATAGTTTCAATTGAATCAAATAACTTTGCAGAGGAAGCACACCATTCCAATAAGATTTTCCAGACATAGTATGACAGAGGTCTTGGTTGCTGCAGAGCAAACAGCAAGCTTCTTCCCCTACAGCATGGATCAAAAAATTAAATATCAATGACATTCTACAATGAACTAATGATTGAATAAGAAACAAAGAATCAAAAGAAACAACAGATCACATAGAATATCTACAACGAACTAGAGAAGCCCTGTCATGACAGGATTAATATATGCAATATGTGAGTACATCAATTCAATGTACAATAGAAGCTAGATGAATATCAGGATCATTGAACTTTACAGCAGCTTTTGCCTCATCCATGAGTCTCAAAACTCCAGGTCTGGTTTTCACCTGCAGATGAAAAATACACATCATCTGTCAAAGTAGAAGGTGAACTATTTATTAAAATAACAGGAACAACAGATCAAAAATGGTAGCATCTTACAGTCCCAGATTTGATGATTTCTTTATACCTTTCCGTTTTCCAATCCTGAAAATATGATAAAAATTAAATGAATATGAAATAAAAGAGAAAATGCATTTCAGAGTAAGTGTCGAGCAGCTGAAAACCAAAACAAAAACATAATGGACTAATTGTCCACAAACAATAAATTCTTCTTTTCTGCAAGTTATAATTCATTATCATTGACACTTAAGTTTCCAAGTCAAGTTTGATTCTTTACTTCATGCTTCGCCCTATTGAATAATAATGATGATGAAATTCTGAAGGCGGTCATTTCTTTTATCAATACATTCAGATTGCTCATACCAGATTTTATAAAACTAGAAAACGAATCTTTTCTCTTCTCATAATATTTTCTGCATACAATAGCAACTTAAAGGATCAAAGCTGGGATAGATAACCATAAGAGAAGCAAATGCAGCACCTGCAGAGTATCAATCAACTTTGCCCGATCCTCATCAGTTTCTGGAGGTGTCTCAAATATAGATGACATAGGCCATCCATGCTCTTTGAAATACCTTAAAAAATCCAACAACAAATGCTAATGCATGATCAAATCTGTAAGATTCAAACAACATGCATTTATATAGATAATGGGCTTCAAGTAGAGGAGCTTGCTCCCTGGAATCCTATTAATTAAAAATCCATCTTTTTACAAGCTTAAATTTTGTGTCAAAAGTCATTTTAGTGAAGGATAAGGTCATCTCAAAAATGCTTTTCCTTGAAAAACCTCAACATTATTTCCTCATTATACTGGTTACTGAAATTTGAAAATATTGGAATTGCATTCATACTCTTGCGCACTCGCAAGTGCTAACAAACTACATAACAAGTGGATTTGTAGGGATAGTATTTTATGAAATTGACCAATCCCTATCGAAAAAGTTGTACTATGTCAATTTAAACGTTGAATTAGAGTCTTGAATTCGGAGATGGATTCCAAATTCACATCCCTTTTTGGATATCCTTAAAATCACATCATGGAATCTATTAATGGAAAGGGGGAAGGAATGCAACTGACGCAGTGAGGAAAGCGTAACGAAACGAATCCGAATATGGATTGGTTTCATAACAATAAAGAAAGATTCTTTGATGCAAACTCTGGTTGCGCACAACCGATAAAGGAGATAATTCTCTCTCGAGTGTATTCAAAATATGATTTAAAACGTAACTCTAACATGTCTGACAAAAGAGTATATATACTTCCCCGTAAAATATCTAAAAGGGGAAAATCTAAGCGTACACGTAGAAATAAATAATAATATACACGTCTATAACCTATCGCATACACGGCCGTGTATTTCTCTGGGCATGTGGCGAGCGCAGTACACGGTCGCATACACGGCCGTGCCTATAGACCGTGTATGTTTCTGGGCATGTGACGAGGACAGTACACGGTTGCATACACGGCCGTGCCTTTAGGCCGTGTAAACTTCTGTGAGAATTCTATAGGAACACACGGTCGTGTCTCTAGCCGTGCCTGTACCCGTGTAAGATTATACACGACCCGTGTAAGATTGTACACGGCCGTGCCCTTAGGCCGTGTAAGCTTCTGTGTTCTCCACGATGTCCGCATCATTCTCTCCCACCAAGGAAGAACTCGACCCCGAGTTCGCTTCTGGATAAAGGGGTTCGTCATCCTCGTAAAATGGAGATAAATCCACCACGTTGAAGGTCTTGGAGATTCTCATGCTTTCCGGGAGGCCAACCACATAAGCGTTGTCATTGATCTTGGCCACTATTTTGTAGGGCCCATACTTCTTCGGTTGCCACTTGCTATATGTGCCCATGGGGAAGCGTTCTTTCCTTAAGAACACCATCACGGGGTCTCCCACCTCGAACAACTTCTTCTTCTTATGCCTATCAGCTGCTTTCTTATATCGCTCATTCACTTTCTCAATTTGTTCTTTGATTTCCGACGCCAAGTGCTTTACTGCTATGTTGGTCTCCACACCTTTGGGTAGGGAAACTAGGTCCAGAGCGTGAGAAGGTGCCTTGGTATAGACCACTGAGAAAGGTGATTTACCGGTAGTTCTGTGGATCGAGTTGTTGTAGGCGAACTCTGCTTGAGACAATGCCAGGTCCCATTGCTTTGGCTTCTCTCCATAGATACTTCTTATCAGATTGCCAAGGGTCCTGTTCATCACTTCGGTTTGCCCATCGGTTTGTGGGTGGGTTGTGCTGCTGAAGTTGAGGGACGAGTTGAACATGTACCAAAGCGTCCTCCAGAAGTGGCTAAGGAATCGGGTGTCCCTATCAGAAGTGATGGACTTGGGAACCTCATGTAATCGGACCACCTCCTTAAAGAATAATCTAGCCACGTTCTGAGCATCCGCCGTCTTCTTACACGGGATGAAGTGAGCCATCTTGGAAAACCTGTCCACAACTACAAAAACAGTGTCAGCACCTCGTTGGGTACGAGGCAAACCTAATACGAAATCCATGAATAGGTCTTCCCAAATATTCTCAGGTACGGGTAGTGGAGTGTATAGTCCCGTATTCTGAGAGTGGCCCTTTGATGTTTGACAGATGTAGCAGCGTTGGCGTTGCACTATCCGACTGACATCCCTACGCAATTGAGGCCAATAGTATCTTGCAGCCACTGCTGCTAGTGTTTTGTCACGCCCCAAATGGCCGGCTAATCCCCCTCCATGGAGATCTCGGATCACCTTCTCTCTCAAGGAGGATGCAGGGATGCATAGTTGGTTTTCCCTCATCAAATAACCCTCCAGAATATAATAACTGTCATTGGGTTCCTTATTAGTATACTTTCTCCAGGCAGCTCCGAAATCCCCATCTGTTTCATACAGCTCCTTCAACTGTTCAAACCCAACTACTTCAGCTCTCAAAGTCACTAGTAGATCTGCCCTTTAGCGTAGTGCGTCGGCCACCTTGTTCTGGACCCCAGATTTATGCATTAGACGAAACGGGAACTTCTGCAATAATTGTATCCATCTGGCGTGCATGTCTTTGCATATGCGGGTCTGATTGCTCAGGTGTTTCAAGGCAACACAATCAGAATATAGTACAAATTCCTTGCTCACCAAATAATGCTCCCACATTCTCAAGGCTCTAACCACGGAGTAAAACTCCTTGTCGTATGTGGACCATTTCCTCCTGGCCTCACAGAGTTTCTCACTATAGAACGCGACGGGCCTCTTCTCTTGAGAGAGTACCGCACCAATACCCACACCACTGGCATCACAGTCAACTTCGAATAATTTGTCGAAGTCCGGTAAGGTCAGCACCGGTGCGCTACATAGTCGCTCTTTGAGCACTGCGAATCCTGACTCAGCTTCCTCGTCCCAGTGAAACTGCCCTTTCTTTAAGCATTCGGTTAAGGGAGCCGCCACCGTGCTAAAGTGTCGTATAAAACGCCTGTAGAATCCCGCTAACCCCAGGAAACTCCTCAACTCGGTGATGGTCTTGGGTGTAGGCCAATCCCTAATGGCCCGTACCTTATCCTCGTCCACCGTGATCCCTTCCCCACTCACTATAAACCCTAAGAACAACAGCCTCGATGACAGGAACACACACTTTTTGAGATTAACATAAAGTTTGTTCCCTTTCAGTACCATCAAGACATCCTTCAAATGCACTAGATGTTCCTCCCGAGTCTTGCTATATACTAAGATGTCATCAAAATATACAACAACAAATCGACCTATGAAGGGTTTAAGTACCTGATTCATCACGCGCATGAAGGTACTTGGTGCATTGCTGAGTCCGAATGGCATGACCATCCATTCGTACAACCCCTCTTTCGTCTTGAAGGCAGTCTTCCACTCATCCCCAGGCCTGACCCGAATTTGATGGTACCCGCTTCGAAGATCTATTTTGGAAAATACCACTACTCCACTCAGCCGATCCAACATGTCCTCAATGCGAGGTATCGGGAATTTATACCCAATTGTGATTTTGTTGATCGCTCGGCTATTCACGCACATCCTCCAACTCCCATCCTTCTTAGGCGTTAGTAGTGCTGGTACGGCACAGGGGCTCAAGCTATCTCGAATGAATCCTTTGTCGAGTAAGTCCTGAACCTTCTCCTGTAAGATCTCCGTTTCCTTGGGACTCATCCGGTAGTGAGGGAGGTTAGGAAGGTTAGCTCCAGGCACCAAGTCAATGTGATGCTGGATGTCTCGCAATGGAGGTAACCCCTCCGGTAAGTCTTCTGGAACTACTTCTCTGAATTCCTCTAGTAATTCCTTCACTTCTTCCGGAATCTATGCGTTAATCATGTCCTCTCCCGCATTCTTCACTACTAAGGCATGCATCAGGCGGGACTCCTTGATGTCTTCAGTCATCTCTCTTTCCGATTGAGTGATCGTAAGAAAAGATTTACCTTCCACCTTCTGGATTTTGGGTCGCTTATCCGATAGTGGCAATAGTGTATACTTCACCCCCTCCTTCTCCAACCTATACTTGTTCTCCTTCCCGGCATGTTGGGCATCTACATCAAATTGCCAAGGCCGTCCGAACAACAAGTGACAAGCGTCCATATCGACGATGTTGCAGTACACTTCATCTCGATATTTGCCAATCGAGAAAGGAACTCTACACCTCTCTTTCACCTCTATTCGCTCTGCCACTTTGATCCATTCGATGGTGTACGGACTCGGATGTTTCTCTGTAGGTAATTGGAGCTTCTTCACGACCTCCTTCCCAATAATGTTCTCACAGCTCCCACTGTCGATAATCAAGTCAAACACTCTCCCATCAATCGTGCACCTAGTGCGAAACAATTGGTGTCGTTGTGAACTATCCCCTTGCTTCGGTGCTAACATCATCCTCCTAATTACGTAATTAGGCTCCACCACTTCGTCAACCTCCTCATAGTACTCTTCATCACCGTCTGGTTCACAACACACTTCTTCCTCCTCTTCCCTCTCAACAATGTTTACAATGCGTCGATTTGGACACTCATTTGATCGATGTCCCGGCTAATTACATCTATAACATTTCCCCAATATTGGCTTGGCATATGGATTGTTTTGCCTTGGGGTTTCTCTATTCTCTACCGGTCTCTTCCCTTCCGCCTTGTCTTCTTTCCTGTCCATACTTCCCGTTGGTTTCTCAACCACTCCTCTAGGTCTCTCACCAGTCACCCTACTACTATTACCAGGACTTTCGTAAGTGTAAGTCCTTTTACTTCTTCCAAACCTTACGCTCTGCTCTTGTATCAACATTTCCGCTCGGAGAGCCAAGTTCTTGGCTTCATTCACAGTTCTGAACACCGTCACTCCTATCTTATCTCTGATCTGAGGCTTCAACCCGTCTACAAACCGTGCCACCTGTTGACCCTCAGTCTCCCTTAAATCATTCCTCTCCGCTAACCTCATAAACTCCGCGGTGTATTCATGCACCGTCCTCTGCCCCTGTCGGCACCGTTGATATTGTTGGAAAAGAATTTGCTCGTAATTGGGTGACAAGAAATCCCGTTGCAGCAGATTCCTCATGCGGTACCATGACCTAATAGGTTGCCGCCCTTCCCTTTGCCTACGGTGCTGCAATCGGTCCCACCATGCAAACGCCCCATCTTTCAATCTACAAGCAACCATTTTCACCCTTCTATCTTCAGGAACTTCCATATAGTCAAAGAACCTATTGACTTCCGCCAGCCAGTCTAAAAACTCTTCTATGTTCAAATTGCCATTAAAAGAAGGAATGTCTACCTTAAGACGGAAGTCTCCACCTTCAGCATGTTCGAACCCTTGGTGATTGCGTCGATACCCACCACCATATGCTGGTTCATTCCGGTCATCCATTCCACGATATCTTCCGCCACCAACAACACCACCCCTTCTCGGTGGTTGTTCCCTCTTCTGCAAAATTCCGTCATCTTCCTCAGAAGAGCTTCCTTCAATTCTCCGGTTCCATTGGTTTCCGGCAACAAAGTCATTGATAAGGCTGCCGCGAGCAACTGCTACCCCCGGTCGATTCCCAACAACGCCCCTATGACCGTTGTGGTCCATCACCATGGCGTCGAACCGCGCCACCAGATCCTCTAGGCGTCGTTCTACACGCCCAAGCCTCTGCTCCATGGTTTCAACCACTGCCCTCGGAGCCCATTGATTGACTCCTTGGACTTCCGCATCTCGATCAAGGTCGAGAACACGACTGCCATCAACACCACCGTTAGCCGACATCTCCGCAGGAAATTGCCTTGCTCTGATACCAACTGACGCAGCGAGGAAAGCGTAACGAAACGAATCCGAATATGGATTGGTTTCACAACAACAAAGAAAGATTCTTTGATGCAAACTCTAGTTGCGCACAACCGATAAAGGAGATAATTCTCTCTCGAGTGTATTCAAAATATGATTTAAAACGTAACCCTAACATGTCTGACAAAAGAGTATATATACTTCTCCGTAAAATATCTAAAAGGGAAAAATCTAAGCGTACACGTGGAAATAAATAATAATATACACGTCTATAACCTATCGCATACACGGCCGTGCCTCTAGGCCGTGTATGTCTCTGGGCATGTGGCGAGCGTAGTACACGGTCGCATACACGGCCGTGCCTATAGGCCGTGTATGTTTCTGGGCATGTGACGAGCACAGTACACAGTTGCATACACGGCCATGCCTTTAGGCCGTGTAAGCTTCTGTGAGAATTCTATAGGAACACACGGTCGTGTCTCTGGCCGTGCCTGTACCCGTGTAAGATTATACACGGCCCGTGTAAGATTGTACACGGCCGTGCCCTTAGGCCATGTAAGCTTCTGTGTTCTCCACGATATCTGCATCAGCAACCTTGGAACTTAATGTTGGACTTGACTTACAATTTCACTTCGGCTTCATGGAGTCTACTCCTAAGATCCGATAAGGCAACATATAGTAGCATAATTTTCCATTACTATGCATTTTAGTACCAAGGAAAATATCGGCGAAACTGGGGAAAAAAATGAAATAAAAAAGGACAGTTTATTTCTAATTTCTAGGGGTATAATGATCCAAACCTATCCACAAATTTTTTGAGTTTGACTTAAAATCTGCTCAAACTTCGACCGAGGTTGGTTCAATGAACTTCAATCAAGCTTGACTTAGCTTAAAAGAAAATCGATTTGAGCAGAGCTCGAGCTTTCATTAAATTATAATTACAAAGAGTACAATTTTTAAAGTAAACGAGCTAAATCGAGTCGTGTTCGAATTTATCAACCACCACTTGAACCAAGCTTAACCAGTTTTACCTTTTGATAATAAATTGTATAGGAATATACAATTTATGAAACCAATGACTCCGATTAAGTACATGAATGAGGAAATAACCAACCATCTCATCTTGGGTTTGCCGCCACCAATCCGGTTCTGCAACTCATCATAGAATTCCTCATCCCAGTTAAGAGTTTGTTGAGAGCAACGAACGTTGAAGTGAACAAAAGCATCATTGTAAGCCTGTCTATGCAAGTGCTCGGATTCTAGAATGACGCCATCGCAGTCAAATATAAGAGCTTTAAGGGCACATGAAACTGAAACCGAAGTAGCAGTGCAAGAATTTTTGGAGGAAAAAAAAGACTTGTTGGGTGGGAAGCGGAGAAAAGTTGGGGAGATGGGTCGGAGAGAAGAAAGGGAATGGTGGTGGAGGGTGAGAGCATTGGGAGGAGAGAGAGGGAGGTTTTGAAAGAGCAACATGGAAGCCATGAATGTAGGGAAGTGGAGTGGTGTTGGTTGGATACAGTTTGATGTTGGTTAATGTATGGCGGGTTCTCTGGTTTGGTTTTGTGTGGCTGTGATGTTGGTGTTAGCTAAAGGGGTGCCGTGGGCTAAGACTAAGAAATTTCCTACTTCCGAATTTGGGGAAATATTCTCAAATTTTACAACCGAAGTTTGGATTAGTACCTGATACTTACTCCTCTTCTTCTTTTAAATAAATTTACACTAAAAAATTTAAGTTTTTTTTTTAAAAAAAAACTATATATTATTTATTCATTCAAAAAATTATATATCAATTTCTAATATAAGGTATTTTTTTATCTAAAAATATTAAAACTCTACAAAAAGCATCTAAATTAAAAAAAAAAAAATAGATGTCACAAAACTTGTATTGATTTTCTTACTCTCTTAACAAGGTAATCTACCGCTTTATTTGATTTTCTATATATATATATATATATGAAGAATCAAAGCTTTCTAATCTTTGCATTAGTTTCTTTATGTTTTGAACTAGTAAAATATATACCACGAAATACTTATACCATCTTTAATCCACTTTACTTTAAAAAATTTAAGTGATTAAATATTATACTCAACTCAATTGAACTTTTGTTTTTCGAATTTCATGATTGAAATTTGAATTTACTAAATTTCATATATAATTAAACTTCTACTTATTGAATAGTAGATAAGTATATCCTTAATGTAACCATCTTAACAATAACCTCCATTAAAAATGTGGCATATGTAGTAAATACTCGTTAGCCAAATAGTACAAGTTAAAAGTAAGATTGTAAATTTGATATGTAGAAGTTTTAAGTGGGTATAATATTTAACAAGTTCAAATTTTTTTATTTGGAAATTTAATGATATCATTTTATTGGAATCTCATTCTTTGTTTAAATATATTATCCGGACTCACATTCTTTGCTCTCTCTTTCCTTTTCACAATGATTGATTTCTTTCTTTTTTTCCCTTCTTCTTTGATAGGTATGAAAAATTACATATTTCTATCCTTTTTATGCTTTTAATTGAAAAAATTCTCCAAATTAAAAAAATGCAATATGATTAATTATAAGTGCAAATATATATAGAAAAAGACTGAAATGACCATCCCATGCAATTAGGGCTGCAAGTGGAATGAATTGCTCATGAGTTACTCAAGTTTAGCTCACTTTAAGGTTAGCTTGATTTGAGCTAAATTTGCAAATGAGATTATCTTAAGTTTAAAATAAAATTCATTTATTTAAATGAATCAAATTTAAGTTTCTATTTAGACTTACCAACCCACTTGCAAATTGGCTCATGAGTTTTATATAATATAACATAATATAATATATTAATTATATATATTGTAAATATAATATTTAGGCTTGTACATTGGTTGTCGAGCTTGGGCTCCTTTAGGTTCGATAATATGAATGAGGTGACTTTAAATTTTAAATTCCTTAATAAACTTGTATAACAAAAGTTTTTTTGAATACTTAAGAGTTTTATATCTAAAGTGAGTTTTTAAGAAACTACATAGAGTTTTAGCTAAAGCTATTCTACAAGCTATATCAATTGATTGAAAAATCTAAAAGAAAATATTATTATGAAGTTCAAATTTGATAATTTCTTAAAGGAACCGAACCTTTCCTTTTAAAAGCTTGGTTCAACTTTTCTCGTTTGTAGTACAATGGACATTCGCAAAACGCCTACATTAGAAACGATATGAAGAATCTCAGAGACAGCACTAATATTGGACTCGATTTGTTCAGCTGCATTTGACATTTCCACAGTCTAGTCCATGAGAGAGGGAGACTGGTCTATGCATTTTGAAAAATGAAGCAGGCCCACGTTGATGTCCACTGTCCAACGCATTCAACACAACTCCTGTTAAGCCCACGTGAGGAAGGAAAAGGGAGCAGAGCTCTACATTCATTTGCCATGCTCCACACGCCCCAAGAGGGTTGAAGAAAGACAAGCACCCACAAGAACAGACGCGTCTCCAGGTCCATGCCTGTCTATACACTCAAACTGCAATCACCATTCTACACATATTAAATTCACTAGAGAGGAGGAAGCTAAGGCCTTGTAGTCTAATTGGTATAAGCATAAAAGGAAGTTTATTAGAGGAATACAATTTTTCGCCAGTGATGATTGTTGGATTGATATCAATCTTCCTCATGAATTAGGATCATGTGAAAACCTCCTCCATTGCCAACCACATAGTGAAACAGCTTATGAAGCTCCGTAGTGAAAGCAGTTTTGGGTGTAAAGTTCTATGGCCCATTGATCGGCCGAGTAGTTTCACTTTCACTAATATAGTAGTATGGCTCTTTCCGAAGGAATCCGTAGATGTAAATTTTTCTAGTTTTGTGAAGGAAATATGTTTAAATACCTGGCCTGGTTTATCATTACTCCTCCTTGAATACTGTTCTCAGCATCAGTATCATCATCATCCATTTCTTCTTGAAGATAGTTTAGGAAATATTTTGTTCATACGCATCACGGATCATGGATGTTAGCTGTCACCAAATTCTCGATAGGAAAGCCGTGAATCAAACGACTGTAAGTGCTCTATAGAGGTGTGGGTATGAATCGGATTGATTATTTTTTTAAAATTAAATAAAATTATAAGAATATAATTTGGTTTTTCATTATTTCAAACTGATAGATTTTTTTTTCAAATTATAAAATTTTAGTTTGATTTATGAATTAAACCATATTTTGTTTTCTAAGAAAAGTATATTTACTTAATATATAATTTTATATGAATAATATTAAATTTATTTAAAAATAACATATATTGATATTATATAAGATATTGATCAAATTAATATTTAAGTAATTAAAAAAATTTAAATACGTAATACAACTAATTTATTTCTCAAGTTAGCATATAATATAAATTTTGAGTTAATTTATATATATATATATATATATATTTGCTAAATTATAGTTATAAAATTTAATTACATATATATTTTTAATAAATATAAATTAAAAATTCTTTTACATATTATGTTATAATAAAAGAATTTTTTTAGTTACAAGCAAAATATCATTATGTTATTTCAAAATGGTTTAGTTTGGTTTCATGGTTTAGTTAGGATTGAAAATTTTCCAAACTAAATTAAAAATATATATATATATATATATTCGGTTTTATTTGATTTGGTTTAAGGATTGATTCGATTTAGTTGGTTTTTTCTCCCACCTCTACCTAGGGAAAGGATTGAATAATGAAGTTCCAAGAAGTTTATTGGACTTTCTTGAGACGAGTTTTTTAGTTTTGCACATTTGTTGCTTAAATATAACACTTATTGTATAAATGTAAAAAATATACAATTAACCAAAATTATCTCATTAAAGTGAGAAAAATTACACTAGATCATTACTCGAATATAGCAAGTAAATGGGATTACTATTCTTCTTTTGGTTCTTTACTCATTTTGAAATAGTGCATTTTCCAGCTCCACTCCTCATTTACCCTTTAGATTATCCAACGGTTTCAAAATGAGAATTTCATTTTATTTTTCAAACTATCATCATTGCATCGGATCTCACAAAAAACAGAAAACCCATAGTTCTAGTATCATGGTTGATCAAGTATCTTTGCTCCCTTACAAAATGGTAAACAAAAACATGAAATTCCATGCACCTTTAGTTCCAAGTGCCACAGCTATAGTCATTCTCTTATCTCATGGTTTCTCAAACTAGGTATAAAACAATCAAATTGCTTTAAAATATAGGTTGTTGTTATGATCCCATGTACATTTACTTCACATTAGTGGACGTTTCAATACATGTGGTATACAGACTATACACTCCAGTGTGAGTCCAGCCTAATGAATACAGGTCAAAGCCTCAAAGTCCATGGATATTTCATAGGTAAATCTGGACTCTGCCAACACCCCCCCACCAAAAAAAAAAAAAAGGCAACCTAATAATTGTTGGAATTAATGGGGTGTTGCATTCCTAAATTTAACCACAAGATCGGTCCATTTCGATTTGTACATGCCATGACAGTTGCCTATATACAATATGGGGTATGCACTATCAATTTCCTTACCACTCAGCCTACCCACATAGACTGTCTTAATAAACTAGATAGAAAAAGACATCAAGAGTCCTTCCCTCTTTTCTGATTGTGGATTCCCCATATTTGTTTTCCTTTATCTGTGTTGTTCCTTTCACTCTCCTGTACCATTTTTGTCTCAGCTCACTCTCTCTCATTACTACATTGAATAATTAAAAAGAAAAAAAAAAGTAGATAGACCTGATTGCATGTAGAAATAGACGCAACTTCCCTAAATTTTTTGATATATAAAAAAGACGTGAACAGCTTATAAAAATAGATGCATGCCAATCCACCTGTCTATTTGTCTATCAGACCATCCACAACACCACAGCCCCCTCATTTATGCAGGGTCACTTCATTTACTCCCGCACTCACCATGCCAAACTTGCTTATTTCTCTCTCTCTTTCTTAGTCAGCTTTTGGCTCCCTTTATTGGGTTGAAGTTAAATTGCCTTGGGAATTTTCAAGGAGTCAGCATCTGGGGTTTTTTTTTTTTTTTTTCTTCTTAAATTTTATTTTATTTCTTTTGCTAGACCTCTTTAGTTGAAAGTTTTCTACTTCTTTTGGTTCATAAGAGAAAGTTAAATAAATTCATGGAAACATGAAAATTCTCTCATGAATCATGACCATGAACACTTCAGTTAAGTATTGTCTCCTATCCACAGTTGCAGTATTCATTATACTTGTCCATCTTCTCTCTCCTTCTCCTTCTCCTTCTCCTTCCATCAATCAGCATTTCTCTCCTATTCCTAATCGGGTAAGCAAGGCTTCACAGAAACTCCCCCTTCTCTCTCGCACACAAGCACACCTACAGAAAAGCTTTTCTTTTTTTTTTTTTTTCTGCAGGAAAATGTTTTCCATATTTTTTAAGATTTACTGTGATCACTTATTTTAGAATTATCAAATATTATGGTAGTGAGGAAACTGTGGGAGCTATAGTGGTGACCAGCAGTGTGCTAATAGGCATATTATTGAAAGTGATAAATGGAATTAGAAAAAGAAAAAGAAGAAAATTCTCTAAAACAAAGGCAGCCTAATTCCTAAATATGATTTTGAATTGTGTTTTGTATGTTTTTAATTCAGGGAATGCAAATGGAGGAGGAGAAGACAAGGCTAGGTTCAACACCACCAAGTTGTTGGAACAAATGCAATCGTTGCCATCCATGCATGGCTGTGCAAGTCCCCACAATGCCCAACCACAACAAGAGGAAGAAGAAGAAGAAATCCAAAAGCATCACCTTTCCCATGGAGTTCCTTGACCCACCGTCAAATGGCTACACCAATTACAAGCCCTTGGGCTGGAAATGCAGATGTAGGAACCATCTTTTCAACCCATGAAAACATCATTAACACCAACATCAACCTCCTTAATATAATTCTCTCAAAATAATTAGCAATTTAGCCCATCTTAAGTGTGATTTACATATTTTGTTTTTATTTTTATGTATTTATTTCTTCTTCTTCTTTTTTTTCCTTTAAGATTTGCTAGAAGGAGAGATTTTTATTTGGGGGGGGTTGATTTCTGAAGCTAAAAAGGGTGATGAGTATTGAGTAATTAAATTGGTGGCACCAACATTGAATTATTGTACACAGTGAAATTATTCATACAACGTACAGGAAATGTTAGCAGCATCTTGTGCCAGTTCTGACCCTTTTTATTATTATTATTGCTACTCGTGACTGTGCGAAAGATTTTTCGAATGTGGTCCTCACTGCGATTCTCTCATACATTTGCTTTGATTTGCAATTGATTCGTCTTTGGTTGTCTTGTTGGGATCTCCAGTCAGTACCCATTACTCATCATGTACTACTCTCTCTGCCATTAACGAGTCAACCATCATCGACAAAACTGCCTGGCTGGAAAAATGCTTGTACCATTTCCTTATGCAACATCAAGTTTCAACACATAAAAATACGAATATTAGTTTTTAAAACCTACATATTAGTTTAAATATTATTGATATTTAGGATCTTTATTTCACTTGGCTGGATTTCTTTATATGTTTTGTATAACAAGGAGCCAGGAATTTCAATCTAAAACGGAACCTCGATGGCTTTTCTCTGCCTAGTCGTAGTAGTGTTTTTTTTTTTTTTTTCGTAAAGTTGAAATTAGTTTTTGCTTTTTCTTGAAAATGTCTTCGTTTGGAAGTATCTATTCATATCTGGCTTGGATAAATTGGGCGCTTAAATCAAAATTGGTTGTACCAAAAACCTTTTTGACAAAATTTCTATTGCTGTTGATGATTTTGATGCAAATGATGATGGTTTGAAAGATGACTTAGAAGTCTAAGGTGGTCAAGGGGTTTCATAAGTAGAAATTAAAGATGATTCGATATTGATTATATTCACTATCTTTGATGTTTAAATCTCCGACCAAGAAAATAAGATTTGTCATAATCTTAATGATTTTGTTGTATTCATGTTCTTGATCAATATTGAAAATTTGGAGTAATTACAGCTGCTTGAGATGGAAAGAAAATATAAAAGTCCACATTGATTAGAGTGATTCTGTTATACAGTATATCTATTTATACCTTACTCGATTGAATAAATATTAAGGATTATAAGGTTGAATCCGATATAAATATTTAAGAATTTACACTCATAAAGTAGGATGCAAATATAAGGTCTTCCTATGAGTTTTGCACTTATATAATGTATTTTTTAAAATTAATTAAAAATGTGGTTGAGAAAAAGATGCACCTTCATCTTTTTGGAAAATTACATATATTAAATGCACCTTCAATATAATTAAGGTAAATAGAAAACACTTTTAATATAAATAAATATACTGATGGCATATCCAATAAATAATGAAAATAAATGAATTGTATGTGCCTTCAATTGTATTATTCTCCATTAAATGCGCCTTTATTGGAAAATAAAATATAATTGTGTATGTGCCTCTGAAATCTACTTCCTTAAAGAAGTTTTCTGCCACCACCTATTTTACGTTTTATTTTTCAAAAGGGCATTATTTTTGTACATTCCTTACACTCCTACTTTATACTCATCTTAGAGTATAGGTTCTAGATTATTATATATCCTTTCTTAAATAATTATTTAATAATGTTAATAAATGATAATATTATATTTTTCGACTAATAAATATTTTAGTAAAAAAAAGAAAGAGCTCAAGCTTATAAATTAATAACTCTAAATAGCTAAACTTAATGCTTTCTCTCTCACTCTACATTTTTCATACATTCTTTTTTTTTTCCTCCTCATTTTCCTCTCCAACTTTACGTTTTCCATTTCATTCCTCTTATTATTTCCCATTTAATATGTAATAAGATCACATGAACTTAAAATAATGAAGGAGGAAACAATTTTTTTTTTTAATTTTACAAATTTTACTACAAATTCCATAGATCTTAGATATATAAACTTAAAATGCTATATCTAGATTACTTTTTTTGTATTATTATTATTATTATTATCACGTAAACTTGAAATTTATACAAGCGAAGGTAAAATTTATAGGTTTACAAAACATCCTATACCCTTAGATTTTATGGAAACATGTTCCGAGATGATTTTAAGATGCTCTAAGATAAGTTTTGGTTCCAAAATTTAAAAACTTTTACTTTAGAAGATAAAGTACAAGTAAGACCTTATACTTTACCCATTCGGTATTTGTTTTAACCTAATTGATAGTAAACATAGACTTCTAAACTTTTAAAGAGCAATACCATTAAAAAAAAATTAATGGTATTATCCATCATATATATATATATATATACACACACAAATAGCATATATGTGTAATACTTACTAAAGCCCTTCTCTATGATGAGGCAAATGCCAACTTCCCTAGGAAAATTATTTTTGCTTCTTCAATTTTGGTTTTGCTTCTGGTATCTGGGATAATTTGCAATATATCATCATACTTTTATCTTTTCAAACCATGTGAACAAAGTTGTATTTCAAGGATGGGGCAAATATAACTCGTCTTGCACTGTCTGCCATTAGCGAGTCAACTATAATCGACAGAACTGCTAGGTTCGAGAATGCTAATATTTTGCACAGTAAATTATATAAATATCAATAAATTTTTAACATATAAAAATATAAATAATAATTTTTAAAAATATATTTATTATTATTAACTTGTATATAAATATTATTAATATTTACAAAATACTATTTAAATCTTATTAATTTTTTTATACTACTTATCTAAACACAACTTATAAATATCAACAATTTTTTTTTTTTTGCCTGGCTGGATCCCTATATATGTTTTGTACAACAAGGAGCCAGGAATCTCAATCTAAAATGAAACCTCAACGGCTTTTTCTCTGCCTAGTCGTAGTAGTGTTTTTTTTTTTTTTTTGTTCGTAAAGTTGAAATTCGTTTTTGCTTTTTCTTGAAAATGTCTTCGTTTGGAAGTATCGATTAATATCTCGCTTGGATAAATTGGGCGCTTAGATCAAGATTGGTTGTACCACGAGCCTTTTTGAAAAAGTTTCTATTCTTGTCGATGATTTTGAAGCAAATGATGACAGTTTTGATGGTGGCTTGAAAGATGACTTAGAAGTCAGGTGGTCAAAGGGTTTCATAAGTAGAAATTGAGGATGATTGGATATCGATTACATTTACTATCCTTGATGTTTAAATCCCCGATGAAGAAAATAAGTTTGATTTTGTTGTTCTTGATATCAATAATAAAAAAAGGGACGAATTAGAGTCATATATATATATATGAGAGTCTAAGTGAATAGTAAATATGGATTTTTGAATTTTTTAAAGATAATATTACAGAAAAAATAGATTTAATAATATTATTTACTATGTATATACATGAGTGATGTATAGTACTAATTAAGCCCTTCTTCATGATAAGATTGTTGACAATTTTCATAAAAAAATTATATTTACTTCTTTAATTTTGGTTTTTTTTTTTGGTTATTTGGGATGTTTTTATCTTTTCAAACCTTGTTAACAAAGATGTGTTCTAGGGATGGGGGCAAATGTTACGAAACCAAAATATTAGGGATCGTTTAGTTTTGACAAATTGGGAAAATATTTTAAGATGATTTTGAAAGTTTTCACATTCTCTTTTCGTTTTTTTTTTAAAAAAAAAAATTATGTAAACGTTTCTCTTCATCAACATCCATGCAATGTTTCAAGAAAGAAGATGGAGAATAGACGGAGAACTATGATGTAAAAGAGATGGAGGAAAGAAAAAAGAAGAATATATGTTGGTTTGATTACAACAATGCTAATAAAAATAAATAAATAAATTAGTTATAATAATACCATTAATGGAGTTCAACTAATTTACAAATATACAACTGCTTTTTCATTTGAAAAAAATAGAGAAAAAAACTTTATTTTATTTTGATTTGAAAATAGTCTTCTTTTCAAACCACCACATGAATTGCATGCAATTGAACCTATCACCTCATTAATATGGCACTACACCTAAGCAATTGCTCTACACAAATAAGTCACATAGCTATTGCAACCATGTAAACCTAAATATAAATAGCTATCAATCTACCTTGAACTAGTAGAACAATGTGAGTTGGATGATGGCCAGACCCATGAGAATCTAAACCATACAACCATGGCCAAATGAACCACCAAAAGTATGCAAACCTTAACCACTTGTCCGCATCATGTACCTAAGAGGTTACGAGGACCTAAGTAAAACAAACCTAGGTCGTGCTTAGGTCAAGCCAACACACTATGTGTCCTTATAGTCCATGGATTTACTTTTGTAGTTTATGACACAAGCATAGGTAGTTTGCAGATAAGAAATAGTTGTTTTGTTGTGGTTCTATAAGGTTGGTGAGTTAGAGACAAGGGTTATAGTTTGACATGGATTAAGGGCTAGGGTTTTAAAAAGATCAAGGCATTTTGGAGAATTTTAGAGTTTAATTTGTCAATTTTTTTTATTCACCATAAACCCTTGAATCCTACTATAAGCTAAGTTTGATATTCTTGGCTAATTACTTCATAACATATGTAGAGGGCTAAATTGGATTCACCAAAATTTGGGTTAAACTGAGCATCAATTTAGGCTCGACTTTTTGGGACATATATAATGACTACGGTAGTTAAACTTAGAATTGGACTTTAACCTAAATAAAGCTAAGGTCAAGAGTTGAAGTGTTGAACCAATGTTGAATTATGTCAAATCAAAATCATTAAATTTTGTAAATATTATTTATATTTTAGTTTAGTGTGTGTAAAATATTAAATTAAAAAAAATTATATACTCAAATAAATCAAAACTTAATTAAACTCACATAAATTCAAATTGAAATAAGAACAATTTAATCAATTGCATATCTAAATAAATCCATAAAATTATAATGAAACATAAATATAAAACAAAAATGAGTGAGTTATATAATTGAATAAGTGGTTTGATTTAATACCATCAAATCATCATTATCATATCTTAATTTTAATCATTCCTTGTATCTTTAATGGTACAAAGTAAGAAGAGATAGTTTGATTTTATAATTTAGACTTTTGATGTTTATGTGTACTTTGTAAATAATATTTACAAATTTGCCTATTGTATAATACTATTTCAACTTTTCTTTCTTCAATATATTAAAAAAAATTATATATATTAACGACCCATTTAACTTGTTTAGATCGTCCAGGTCAAGGTTGGACCATTCAAGTTGATTGGGTTTGAATGAGTCTACACCAATATAAGTTTATTGGGTTCAAATTGGCCCTTCTCGAGCTAAGGATCATGGTTAGAGCTATGTAAGTGAGTTAAACAAGTCAACCCAGCCCAACTCACTTTGGTTTGCAAGTTAAACGGGGCCAACCTATGATGACCCATTTAATAAATGGGTTAGAATTTGTTAGACTTAGTCCAACCTTCATGAGTTAATGGGTTGAATGGGCTAGCTCCCATTTAAAGGTTTTGGTGGGTTAAACCAGTTTTCAATTTAGTAGGTTATATGGGTTAACCCACAAGCTACTAATAGTAGATTTTATTTTATTTTTTTCATTTAAAGTTGTACAAATTATAAAATCAATAACAACCTTATATAGTTGTATAGTGAATTGACTTGATATTTTATATTATAATATGAATATTATAATTGCAACATCTTTATAATATGAATATTAGAAAATGATGAAATGATTAAGGGATGGAATTAGCTAGAAAGATGGAAGGATTAAAATAAAAAAGTAAGAAAAGAGAGTGAGGAAGATGATGGTGAATAATGATATGCAACTTAGGTTTCTTAATTTATTATATTAAGTTTAAAAGTGAAGTAAATTAGTGATTATGTTATGTTGTGAATATGATATGCAATTAGGATAAGTTATGCCGATTTTTTTTTTTATAATTTCTTTGGGTTGGTGGGTTAACTCACGAGTTAAACGGGTTAACTTACAAGTTAAATAGGTTGAGTTCATTTGGCTTGCTTTTAAAACAAATTGAAAAATTCAACTCTAAACTATTTCTTAAACGGGTTAAACACTCTAACTCATAGATCATAACCCATTTGCACAGCTCTAATCATGTTCAAACCAGTTGAGTCAAATCAGGTTTAATTAATTAATAATAATAGTATTATGAGAGTGAAGTCCATATCTTGAATGATGTAAGAAGATTGGTCGTGATAGGGTTGGAATATAAACTATTAGGACCGGTCTTTGATCTCAATCTTGCTCACGTTGGCTCACACACTAAACAAAGATGGCTACAGCCTATAGGTCTTGGACTACTGACAAACCCATAAGAGAACTCATGAATATTATGCTCGTCTTATCTATTGATTACTAATGCAATCGAAAGCTCAACACTTTATTGATACCCAACAATACCTTCTCGTTTACATATACTTAATAGATCAAAGAAACAATATTATATCGTTGTATCTCTACTTTTAGAAATCAAATAAGACTTAAGACAAAGAATAAGTTACTTTTATTCAAAATAGTGAGGTTGATAATCTAAATTCCTTCACTTATCATTTATACTAAAAATGTCGTGGAGAAAAAACTGCTACAAGATACATGGGAGTTCTGATTTAAATAAAGTAAAAACTACATAAAATGGAACCTCCTTCCCATCCCAAATAATAATAATAATAATAATAGATAAATAAATAAATAAAAGAAGAAACAAACGTCGTTGAAGCCACGAGAAAATACGTCGTTCCTCAATAATGACGATGAAGTGTAAATAGTATCTTAAAGGTTATTCAATTAAGATTACATCCCAGATTCAGTATCATTATGTTGCACTTGGGAGATTTTATGTTTATCAGCCAATGGAAAAGTTAAGTGTCTCGTCATCCATTCCCAATATCACGAATCTTTACACTGTTTTTGATTAATTTTATGAGTAATAAATGAAAGTACACGAACTTCTCTATAAATTTACCAACACAATGAATTTGGAAATTTAAGCATATTTATAAAGTTTTGAAGGATGTTAGGAAGTAAAAATAAATTTATTTTAGTCTTACAAACTTTCAAATTGAGTTTATGGACTTTGATCAAATTTACCAACTTATACAATATTATTGCCTTTTGCAATGGTTATAATTTTTGAAAAATCATTACACCATTCTTAGGGACACTTGAAAAAATATTACATATTTTAGAGTGAAAGGGGGTGATAGTTTGGTGAATGACCTTTAAATTTAAAGGCAGTTGAATGGCAGGAAGGAAGATAAATGGTCTCCATGATCTGCAGTACACTTTTGTATATCCTTGACTTCCTGCCTTCAAGACCAACAAAATAGTACGATATTCACATCAATGATGGGCTATGAAGTGTCCACGTCCAAATCCATTTCCAGGAGGCATGACTGGGCAGCATTTATTTCACAAGATATTTATATAATAATATATACTTCATTTCATTTAAAATTTGAAAAATGTGAAAAACTGACCGTGTGATTAACATTCCACTGTAATATGTATATATATTTTTTCATTTTTTATAAGTTTGATTATTCAATTTAGAGTTAAATTAAATCACACACACACATATATATATATGCACATATATAATATAATATAAAATAAAGATGAGTGTATATAAAATAGATAGAATAAGAATGATTGCCACATACTTTACAATGTAGGTGTATCTTCTAAAAATCTGAAATTAGAACATACTTTATTATCCCCTTGACCAAAAAATTTATAGATTAAATGATGTGAAATAAACTTGTGAGTTTTTTTTTTATTAAACTTCTATTAAGTTAAAAAGAAATTCTATGGTACAACTGTTTAAGAGTAATTATATTGTAATTACTTTCTTAATTATAATAATTTTTTTTAAATTATAGTAAAAATAAAGTTTACTTACAATAAAATAAGTTGTCAATATCTTTTGAAAGTTATTGGCAATTTTTTTATCGATGAAGTAAATTATTTTATATATATATATATATATATATATATATATATATATATATATATATATATATATCGCTGAAGTTCAATAAAAATATAAAATAAAAATAGATATTAATATAAAAGACAATTCTAAAATAAGGTGGATTTGACTATTTTACTAAATATTAGTCGAGAATAATGAGTTACAAGTTAAGCAAACTAATTTAATTTTTTATCATATTTATCAAATTAAATTATATTGATTAGCAATATTATACAAGTTAACTACACTGCAACTTGTATATATAAAAAAACTAAAAATATAATATATAAAATATAGGTTTTAGATGGATGGAATAGATATAATATAATTCTAAGCACTTTCGTTGCAATTAATGACCCATGTATCGTTTTCATTTATGTAACTTAAAATTCATTTTCAATCTTTAATATTACGTCGTTTACTATAAATGAGATTCATTTCAGGACACTCGAGACCCCCTTTAAAATGGACAAAACCTTGAAAAATGGTCGTGGTCCCTTGGAATGTTAGCTGTCTGAAAGTTACCAAAACAATACGAGGAAAACTTTCTTAATGTATATTTTCAAGCAATTTTACTTGTACGAGGAGCCTACGTCGATTCCTTTCATCACGTATTATATTTACGTTTCCTAAAGTAATTGGAACCGATCGTTTAATTCACAATATGGAGAAAATGTGGGAATTCTTATAACTTTTGGATGTCTTGATGAAGCTTTGCAAGTTTTGATACTAGCAATTAAATCTTCATCACCCTCAAGTTCTAAACTTGTTATGTGGAGTTAATACTTATGATAATGATTCAATCGTGTCAAGAGTAAAAATTAATTTATTTTCTTACTACTTTTCTTGTTTTTATCTTTCTCACTTTTTTCCCTTTTCCTTTCATTTCTATCTTTCCCTCTCTCTAGCACAATCATTTTATGACTAAAATCTCCGCTAATATTTCTTTGGCTAATTCTTTTACTCACAATTGAAATGGGTTTAAATTAAAAGTAAAGATTATTCTCAAATTGGAGTTGTCGACTAATCTTTTGTTCTCAATATTTTCTCCATTATAATAGTTTGTTAATTTTTCATTTTTATTTACAATGTTTAAGCTTTTTGTTTTTAAATTCCATTTCCAAAGAAGTTATGTACTGTACTGAGTGTTAATTTTTTTTTCTTTTTTTTTTGCCAATTGTGAATGATACACTCAAATTTTAGTTTTAAATCGAAATATAATTCAAAATAACACTCTTTTTCTATCTCTCTTTCTCACTTTTTATTTCTTCATTTCTCTCTCTCTAATTCTCTCTCCAAGAGATATTGCATTAAGATGACATCTCTCGTACTTTATTTACAATAGTCATTGTTTCAAGAAGTAAATTTAATTTCAAACTTAACTTCATCTATATGTTTGGATTTTGAGAACTTTATATATTTTCTTATTTAAACATTGTTATTGCTTTTTCCACTAATATATAGCCTATGTAAGTGTATAAATTTTTTACTATGAAATTTTCTCATTTTTGTTGCTTTGTGACTATATTGAATGTGTTATGAAAGTATAGATAGGTTTTTTTCAATTGTCACTCTCATTATATGTTTTGTAAATAGCAAAATGTTATTAACTAGCAATATCCTTACTTTCATATCAAATGATTTATGCATCTTTTGATGTTTAATTGTTTTTAATACAATATTTCTATTCTTAATTAATTGGTTGATAATTATGAGGGGTAGATTCATTTAAACATATTAATAGGGAAGTTATGAAATCATAGTTTACTTTTCTTCAAACATGGTAAAATCTTTTTTATGGGTCTTTTAGTTTCTTTTTAGCAATTACAAATACATTTATTTGCCTATGAAATGTCAATGAAAATTACAATAACCAAACATTTGCATTGAATGTTTTGAAATGATGACACAATTGAAAATATTCTTTTTAGTGAAAGGATATTCCATATATATTCATTTTGGAATTATACCAAATTATTTAAATTTTCATTAATATATGGTTTATATCTACTTTTGTTTAGGGTACTATTATTTATTATCCTTCAATATTAAAATTGAGTCATTTTTTTTTTAATTTTCTTAGAAGCCACCATTAGATTTTTAATCTTTCATATCTATAATTTTAACTATTTTCATTACTATTTTTTTTTATTCCCCAAAGCCCTAATGCTATTATTATTGTGGCATTTCATAAAATTACTTTAGATAAGTTTGTTTTCTATTCAACTTATTGTTTTTCATTTTTTTAACTTTTATGTCAATGTCTTTTAACAAATAAACATAATTGTCTAAAATTGAACCATTCACTATAGTTTACAAATGAAAGCACACTTCAACTACATACTTCAACTTTTGCATTTTTTTGGGCTTTCCTTTATATTGAAGCATCCCAATCCTTACTTGCTTCTTTTCATCCTCCTCCCAAGGAGTATGTTGCTTTATACTAATAAATATCTTCATAGATTATTTTCTAAATACTCATCTATGTGGTATGATATACAAAATTGTTATAACCCAAGATAATTATGGTATGTCAACATACTATAACTAATCATGTTTGAATGCTTGAAATAAATCATTTTTGTCATGAGCATACTTTTGATAATTTTCAAGTGTGACTTGGATATATAATTAGTGTAATTGAATTATTTATTTATTTATTTTTGTTAAATAACATAATACTTAATATACGACATTACATCTTCATGATTTGATACTTATATCCAATTATAATTTTTTGTTTATACTACATATAATTTTTCATTAGTAATACCTTTTGATTACATATAATCTAGAGTAATCACTTATACACCACCATTACCTTTTATTATTAATAATGACTTTTCATTTATATTTTCATGGTACTTTTATATCAAATTTGTTCTATTTACATCTTATCCATGACACTTTCATTACTAGTAAATTCTAAAACTAAAGTTCAACAAAAAGTAAATTCATCAATTTGCACTGATTTTATAGAAAATGTGTATGTAATCAATGGTTCAGAAATGACAAATCTATCAATTGCATGTGGATTGCATTGATTCATATAGGGCGTTGCCGGGTGACCAGCATTGATTCATAGGCTGCCCGCAAAACTTCATCAACCAGTATAGGTTCCTTGAACAAAAGAACTTTATTTATCCAAACAAAAAAAAAAAAGAACTTAGAATTTTTCTTCAAGTATTATGATTTAGGTGTTAAGACAGTTTACAAGCAAGCTTGAGCAAATGCTTTGATTATTCCTAAGTAAAGATATTGGAAAGGGAATTTCATTTAAAGGCATAATGAACAAACAGATTGAACTGGAAACAACTCAGTTACAATCGATACAGAACGCAGCAACCAAGTTTTTCTCTTCCCGCTGTAAATGTTTTATGCTGGTGCTGTTAATTTGAGACTTCTACATTGTCAGGCATCTTTACTTGTCAATACAGAAGAAGAAACCTTTACCAGGTTTCCATCTTTTGGTCTGTGTTTTCAGGAAAATAGAGTTGAACGATTCCTTTATAAGAGGTAAAAAGCGAAACCGAATATTGGTAGTAACAATCTGAATGCATTCAGTGAAATGAGAATTTCAAAATCCTCGCAATACCCAGAAACTGGAAACAACTCAGTTACAATAGCTGAACATCTGCACAGATACTGTACGGGTACTATCCCCCTTTCTCTAGGCTTCAAAACATCACAAGGGAATGCAATAGGCTCAGAAAAAATCCCTTGCAGGATCTCAATTATTGATATAGTAATAACCTTTGATATCACCACGACATTAGCATTTCGCTCGGAAACTGTATCCATCTAAGCAGTGCGCTATTATCTAAACCAGAAAAGCCCATGCTGTTCTTGCATTTTCCATCCAAAATAACTCGACCTAAGTTAATCAATGGTAGAAGAGCTGAATTTTCACTCCATTACAGCAACACCACCAGCAGCCTTAATTTTCTCAATGATTTCATTTGCCTCCTCCTTAGTAACCCCCTGTTTAAGCACAGCAGGGACCTTCTCCACGAGGTCTTTGGCCTCTTTAAGTCCCAGGTTAGTAAAAGTCCTAACTTCTTTAATCACCTTGATTTTAGCAGCCGCATCAAACTTCTCCAACTTCACATCAAAAGCTGTCTTCTCCGCCTTCTTTTCCTCCCCCTTTGCAGATCCTGCAGCTGCTCCCCCTTGTGGACCTAAATCCATACCTTCTGTTGAAATCGTCTGCATTTTTGGATGCCTCAACCTTTCTCTGAGAGCAGGTCCAATTTGGACACGTTCTTCAGGGGGAAGCGCAGCTATACGATCAGCAAGCTGAACAATCTTGCCTGAAGGTGGTGGTCTAGGGCCATATGGATCATAGAAAGCTGGATATTTGTACTTCTTAGGCTTGGCCTTAGGATCCCTGGGTACAAAATCATGCTGGAATGAACGAAACTGCAATGGTCCTGCTATACCTCTTAGAGACTGCAGAGAACGACAAGATCGGACAAGCACAGCAAGCTTCATGCTTTGTTGACTGGCAAACTGCTGATGAAGATTAATTTCTAAGAGATTTTATCTTCTTAGCCTTGAAACCATGTCTCCAAGCACAAAAAAGCTCCAATAATTCAGTTTTTCTCAAAATCTATATCAATGATAATGTGACTGCATTAGTAAGTAGCTAGAGTTGCATATAGTTTGTCATATGCATCTGAAATTACCTATCAAAATGGTGAAAGTTACAATTCCTATTATGCATGAGCTCTCCCGTCATTATGCCATATAAGCTAAAAATCAATCACAACTATTTTTGTTTTTTTTGGTAAATTAATTCATTATAACTCATTTTGGCACATTAGCTTGTATAGTGAAAATGAACAGGGGGCAACAAAATGAAAGGACCATAACAAACCTATAAAATCCAATCAATCAAAAGTTGTAATTAATGAAAGCATCAAACAGGTTTAGAAACCTTTTGTTTTGATTAAGTTGTTCAAAAACCTTCAGGTTAATAAGATATACGTGAACATTGTCTTAAGCAGCAGATGAGCCTTGTGAGAATCATTATGCCCCTACAGGCAGGTGGAAGAAACTGAAAAATTTAAGTATGCATGGGCCTGTGCAGAGAGAAGGCAGGAGGGTCCAAGCAGAATGAAAGGAGTACTACACATGAAAAGTTTCATCAACTGTAGTAATTCATAAATGCACTAGTCAAACTCCACAAGAGAAGCCATTCCTCCAAGAAATAAAGGAAAATTTAGACCTCCAGAGGGTCAGCCATAAGAAAAGAGATTACACTTAAATACAAAAGCATATAACCTTTTACCAAATTTTTCAATTAAAAACGAATTCCAGCATATCAGCTGTAGCTCCAAGACCACTAAGTCCGTCCTACACATTGGCACTCTTGTTCAGCATTGCAATAGAGCTTAGACTCCTTATCTCCACAGTTTGGCTCAGCAAAACAGCTTACTACAGAAGCTGGAAACTCATGTTGCCAACTTGTATTAATGTCCAAAAAGGCAAAAAACACAGTATATTTATCAATCCTATCAAAACTTCAAAACTACAGATTCTTTCTAGCTCATTTAACATTCAATTTGTAATGTCGCAAATCCTATTTAGCACGCTTCAAGCTGATTATCTTCGAAAACTAAATTTTTGGATAAATGTAATTTTATTAATCCAAAAGAACAGTTTATATCGCCAAGCGCCAAATATAACATACAACAATGGTACAAACACAAAAGCAAAGTGCTTTAAGAAGGTTCAAACTCTATCCTAGATTAGAATAGCATATGTTCTGATCTGGTTTACAATAGAACCTACAATAGGTAGATTTTCCCCTAAGCGTACGCTATTACACTTTCGCCATATACAGTATATTGATGCTGCTAGGGCTGCACTCCATGTTTTAACTGTCGAGGCCGAAGAATCCACCATTGCCACCAAAGCATTTGTGGCTCCTTGCCATGTGCGAAAGCAGGAAGGGCACTGTAAGCGGTCATAAACCAAACTCCACATCAGCGATGTGTAGCCGTAGGTGAAGAAAAGGTGATCATGGTTTTCCATTCCTTGGTTATAAAGAAAGCATGTTGCAGGTGTTGAGATTCCCCAAGAAATCATTCTGTCCAGGGTCGCCAGTTTTCCTTGCCAAGCTAGCAATAGTATAAAAAAAAAAAGAAGGTGTCGTTCCAAACCACAATATCTGGAGGGTTGAGGAATTTATAACCACTTCTAATGGTATACTCTCCTGAACTCAAATGTATCCAATGGAGACGGTCTGGGAGAGAGACATTCAGTCGTAAGGAGAGTGGTATATGGATGTTATTCCAAAACGGAGTAGCTGGAATACTCCATTCATTCTCATTCAGTAGGGAGTAAAGTTTCGTTGTGGGGGGGAATCCAATGCTGCCCATCTCTCTGGCGCTGAATATCGTATCCAAGGGACCTATTCGGAACCAATAATCCGCCCATAGTGATATCTCTAACCCATTATTGGGTTCCCATTGAAAGCATGTTCAAGTCGTAGTCTTCAGTTTTAGCAATTTCCTCCAAGACCATGAACATACAACAAGTACCTTAGCAGACCAGAAGTTTTTCCCTTTTAGTAGGGTAGCATGTGCCTATTCTGGCCATAAGCTCTTCGAACCATCCTTACATAGGTGCCATATGTGCCCCCACTCCTCAATGACTTGCACACATTCTCCTAATGCACTTTGGCCTTAGTATATGTGTTAGGCTAACCGCTCCATAGGAAGTTCCTAAGTAAGTGGTCGATTCTTGTTATGACAGACTTAGGAAGAATAAATACAAAGCACCAATATACCTACATAGAGAATAGGATTGATTTTACTAGTTGTAGTCTACCTGCATAAGACAGATACTTTGGATGTCCAGGAGGTGATGCGTGCTAAGATCTTCTCCAGGAGTGCCTCACAATCCACCTTCTTGAGCTTTGATGATATGAGCAGGACCCCTAGGTAGCGTATTGGCAGTTCCCTTTCACGGAATCAAGTAGCACAAAGAATGTCATCTTTGGTCCTCAATGTGACATTGGAGAAGAATATACTACTCTTATTATTATTTGCCTCCAAGCCAAAAATAGTGTGGAATTGTTGTAGGGTTTTCATGACCAATGATATGGACTCAACATTGCCATGTGTAAAAATAAGTAGGTCGTCTACAAAACAGAGATGAGTTAGTTTTTCAGATTTACATCGCCAGTGAAGAGAGAATTGGGAATTAGAAGTTAGCCTCCTCAGTGATGTGGAGAGCACTTCCATACCCGATACAAACAAATAGGGGGAGATAGAGTTTCCT
Organism: Laguncularia racemosa; assembly: GCA_037954665.1. Lineage (NCBI taxonomy): Eukaryota > Viridiplantae > Streptophyta > Magnoliopsida > Myrtales > Combretaceae > Laguncularia > Laguncularia racemosa. The sequence goes on along the minus strand of JBBMOL010000097.1, from coordinate 1,154,520 downwards.
TGTCTCAACCCTCTCCTATTCACAAAATAACCAGTCAATTCTCCATTTATATTAATGGAAAACTTAGGGGCAGTGATGCACTGTGCTATGAGTGTGCACATGTGTTGGGGAAACTTCATCGCCTTTAGGATTGCCAATAGAAAATCCCAATGTGTTGCATCATAGGCCTTTTGTAGGTCCACCTTTAAGGTGCATCTTGGTGTTCCCGAATGTGAGCGGTACCCAGCCATTAACTCTTACGCAATGAAGATATTGTCTGTTATCCTTCTTTAAGGGAGAAAGGCCGACTGTTCCCTACCAACCAAAGATGGCAAGACCTTCTTGATGCATGCCGCAAGGACTTTAGAGATTGCCTTGTAAAGTACATTGCAACAAGCTATGGGACGAAAATCCCCCATTTTGGTGGGGTTTGCCACCTTAGGCATAAGGGATATGATCATGGTGTTGATTTGCTTGAGTAGGTGGCTAGACAATAGAAATTCTCTTGTTGCAGTAATCAGGTCATCACCAATGGTTCCCCAAGCCTCTTTGAAGAATCTTGCTATGTAACCATCTGGTCCTAGTGCTCTTTCATTAGCTTGTGATGTGAAACCCCATTTGATCTCATCATCCATGTATGGAGCATCAAGCTTGTTGCTTTGCTGCTCACTTAAGGTCCAAGTCACCATGTCTCTAACGTCCTCCAGGCTGCCAAGCGTAGGAGGTTTGTCATAGAATTATTGGAAGTAACCTACTACTAGGGCTTTTACTTTAGTTTCTCCAATTGCCTCACTACTATCCTCCCTAGTCAAGCGGTACAAGGCACTTCGGTTATGTAAGCTTTTCATTGCTTTGTGGAAGTATGAGGTGTTTTTATCTCCTAACTTCAACCACTTGGTTCTTGATTTTTTCTTGTAAAAGCTCTCCTCAACCCCTCGCAGTAGGTAATATGCTCTAAAGGCAGCCCTCTCTTCTTCCATGCAAGTAGTGTTCCCCGTGGCATGCATCAGAGTTTGGACTTGAACTAGGTGGTCCTTTGCTTCCTTAACCCACTTGGACAAGTTGGAGAATCCAAATCGGTTCAAGGTTCTAAATTCTGCCTTGAGTTGTTTTGAGTTTCTTCACCACCTAGAACATCTTGGAACCCATCACTTCCCTCTTCCAGATGCTACTAACTATCTCCTTGAAATCCTTGTGGTCAGCCCAAAAGTTGAAAAACTTAAAGGGGACTTTTCTATTCCCTAGCCCGTAGTCCAAGTGTATGACTGCTAATGAATGATCCGATAACATAGGTGATAGAAATTTAGCCTATGTTCTCGGGAGGGTGCTAAGCCAGCAGTGATTAACCATAATTCTATCAAGCTTCCTCGATATAGGGTTTGACTCTTGTTTGTTGGACCATGTGAAGAAATCCCCTAATTGCCTCAAATCTTCCAATTCCACATTTGCAATGCAGTTTTGGAGGTCAACCATAGCTTCTGTTATTCTCATCCTTCCTCCCTTCTTTTCCGATAGGAATCTTGTGGTATTAAAGTCACCTAGTGCCACCCAAGGACAACAACTTAGTGAAGGCGCTAGACCCTCAAGATTTAGCCACAAGGATCTTCTTTCCCTGTCACTATTAGACCCATAGATAAACGTTATAGCCAAGACTAGATTATTACGTACATGTTTTCTCTCCACCCTAACATTCCAATCCCTTGGCTTCCATGCTATCCAAATGCACTTTCTTGCAGCTGTGTTAATCTACACCTACCACTGATGCCCCAACGCATTCTGAATGGTGTCTCCGTTGGAAGGATTGGCCTTCATTTCAAGGAGGCCAATTAAGACTTATTCCTTGGGCTTCACAAGTTCTTCGGACTTCTGCGATCTTTATGGGATCACTCAATCCCCATATATTCCAAGCTGCTATATACATGATGTTGAGAGATCGCAATTGCTAGGTAAAAGTTCTCCTCCTCTTGCGCTGTTTCTTTTTCCGTCGGCTAGAAGATGTAGAACTTTTATTGTTCTTGGAAGAGCTCCCGAGCGCTTGGTGTAATCGGGATATCAACTTGTTGAGGGGTGTGTTCTCAAATTCATCCATCTCCTCCTCCTTCTCCTCTCTACCATGCACCACCAAGCTATCTTGCGCAACAAATTTGCGCCCCCTGGTATCCGTAGCTGTGGAAGGAGTAGTGTTTGGTTTCTCAACAACCATATCTTCTAAGGAGCATACTGTTTCCTACTCCACGGGTTGCTCAACCACCATGGGTTCCTTGGTGTCCTCCTTTTCCTACTTAGATATGGTCTCCTTATATTTTCCCTCTAACTCCAGTTCTAAGTTTATACTTTCAGTCAGGGAGCTTCCATCTCCAGGGGACTTCTTGACTTCCTCCTTATCTTCCCCTTTCCCTCGATGGCTTGGAGTTCCTAATGGTTTGCCCGATCCTTCCACCTTTGCACCAGTTGCCCTTTTCCCCTTTCCAACATGACAAATTGGCCTCCATTGGTCCCCATTGCTAGTGTGTTGGTCAGGCACAACTTGGTGTTGCGTTTTTGGGACTTAGCCACCACACTTGTGGCCAAACACCTTACACTCGCCACACCTGCGGGGTAGCCACTAATATTTGACATTTATCAAAGCAATCCCACCATCAGCCCTTTCAACCTCCACTTAGGTAATGAGCTCATCCCGTGCATTGATCTCCACTAAGATTCTAGCATGGTTAGCCCTCTAACATGACATGGTCAGCGCATCGGCCTTGAGAGAGATGCCCACATCACTTGCAATGTGACTAATCCCATCAGCAATCAAGAACTCACAAGGAATGGCGTTCGATTGTGCCCAAACCAGGACGTTGGTGGGTTGGGGCTTGTCAAGCGACATTCCCCTTCGCCATTTTTGCAGCATTAGAAATCGTTGGGCAAAGTACCAATGCTTCTCCAATATAGGTGTTAAATCCATCCCTTGAGCGAATCTAAAATAGAAGACGCCATCCTTGCTACCCAAAACATCAAGGATTCCATGTTCCTTCCATAAGCGAAAAGCCGTAGCTTTGACTAGTGAGTAGGGTATTTTCTGGCCAAGGAAGTAACCTACAAGTGTTGATTCCCAATAATCTGCTCCTCTCTCCTCCACAGCTATTGGTATAGACACCCGAGGAATGGGACCTTTCCTAGCCAGAGGGATGGGAAAGGTGGTTACATGTGGCACAACTAGACAGGCAGGCGCTTGCATACGACTTGTTATTGGCGGTTATGTTGGTGAGGCCGGCGGTTGGTGGTTGGAGGTTTCGCCCTCCTCTCTTTCCTGAAAACCATTGACTTTATCCAAGGTGGTTTTGCCAGTAGGTTGGGAAGGAGGCAAAGGAGAGTTGTTAGTGATGAGGCAGACATCAAGGTGGGGACATCCCTGCTGCGTGGCATCCTGATTTGACCTGGCACTTGGCTCCAAAATTCCTCTTTTAGCTTTGTCCACGTAGTTACTTTTTGTGTTAGCAAAAGTAACTTTTGCTTTTTCCTTTTTTGGACTTCCTTTGCACTCCACCTCAGGGACCGTGCCATTGGTTTTGGTATTCTGATTTTCGAAGAAACCCATTGGGGCTTGATTAAGGTTGACTGTTGAGTATCACCAACCTTGTTTGGCGAATGGGGGTTACTAGCCATTCCGCCCCTCATCAAGAACAATGTCGATGAGTGTGGTGGACGGCGAATGGGGGTAGGGCAGGTACAAAGTTGGTGGTGGTCTCGAGTAAGTGTGTGTTATTACCTAAAGGAAGTGGTCCTCTAGGTGTGCAGGCTGGGGCGAGGAGTAGAAAGAGGAGAGAGCATTTTCTCACTTTACCTTAGATTGGGATGCTTTAGTGAAACCAGTTTCTTCAAAAACTAATTTAAGAGAGCTAAAATCCCAAATTTCCAATAGAAGACAAGCATAATTTCGCTAACCAGCAAAACAACAATACAAAATTTCGCTTTCTCCAATTTCTGTCTCTCTTCAAAAGACATGGTTGTGGAAGTATGATATTGGTTGTAAATATCCCCTTTTTGTTTGGTGAATAGCTAATTCAATTGGATAACATCAGCCTATATATCTCGAAAATTAGTCCATTCATCCTTGTTAAATCACTTCAGCATCTGAATAGTCATTAAAGACTTCTAATTTGAAGCACCAGTAAACTTCCAAGCAGAATGAATATTATCAATCACAATACCAATGACACCAATGTCCAATAGCTCAATCCTTATACTCTTGGTTGATGAATAATTAAGGTGCATTTTTCAAGAGCACTTGAACTCAACCAGAGGGTCTCATATAATGCAGAAGAAAGCCAGGAGTTCATTATAGTTTATTAGGAAAGAGATGCTAAGATGTTAAGCGGTGCAAACCCTGTAATAAACATTCATGGTCAGCAAGCAATCAGTTAGAATCAAGCTACTTTGACAAGAGCATAGACCTTGCCAGGCAATCCAATATGCGCAAATAGTGATACTAGAGCTGCAGCTTATTCAAGTGAAGACATTATCCAAAAACAAAAGAACAATACCATTTGTCAGTCAGAAATGAAAGAGAAATCAAACATGAACAGAAGAAGAACCCAACCTAATCACAGTGCTTAGTATCCTCAACATTACAGTAAAACTAACAATCTTAACTCCTTATTCTAAAAACATAAAAACTCCATTTCATGGATTAAATACCGCCAAAGGGCTTAAAGGGAGTGTCTCGAATTATAATATAGAGTTAATAAGAGTATTCTTGAACGAATATGTAAGAATGAAAGAACGTATCCAAGTTAATAAAGAACACTGATGTATGAAATAGGTAATACGCTGTAAGTTCATAAACAGTTAACACCTATAAAGATCATGGAGTAAGCTTACCCGAAGGAGGACGACGTGGTTGTTGGAAGAGGTAACGGGCGTCGGATTAGGGTTTGATTGAAGTGGGGAGGTGGTGCAGTGCAGAGAAGGATTTGCAGAATGAATTGTTAGGTTTAGGGGGCAGTGAAGAGAACGAGGGAAGCAGTGGAGGAGATTTTGGGCTGGACTTTCCTCCTAAAATTTGGAGCAATTGAGCATGTACTCCTTCCGGCCCATCCTCGGGCATGTCCCAAAATATTATTAAAAGATAAAAATATGTAATGCAAAACCCGGACACAAATATTCCGTCAATATTTTTTATAGATTTATATATTTATAATGAAAATTTAACAATGATTAATAATAAAAATTTAATATATGTAAATTAATAATGAAATTTAAGATGGAATCAATCTATGAAAGTGGAGTACTATATAAAGTGACTCAAATAAAAATACATAATATTATCATTTATTTATTTATTTTACAGTTCAATTGGGCCTTTTTATTAATATCTATTTTTTTAATTTATATAGTATAGTAAGATAGTAACATGTTCATTTTTTTTTAGTTATTAAATATATAGTTGTCAAAATGTTTGTCTTCAATATATTCGTACATGTTAAACATGATTCTTCAGAGATATATCTAGTTACATTTTCAACAATTCATAAATTTTACCTATCCTTGTTAATTTTAAATTTCATTTATTTAGCAATGAATACTGTATCAGTTTATATAGAAGAATGCCACATGTTCCATTAATTTGGACAATTTTCAAATTAAAACTGCACATCTATATGATTTTTAATCTTTAATTTATTAGGCATAAAAAAATCTCAAAAAAAAAAAATACTTCTGTATAATAGTGTGCAATTATATATATATATATATATATATGCTATATTTAATAACGTGGGCATCTTTCATTGCTAATGGGCAAAATAACTATGTGAAAGGACTAATTACATAATATTAACATATTAGTAATTTAATATCACAAAATAAAAAAAAATTAATACATGTTTTCTTATATAGTTATTATACACACACATATATATATATTATAATATTACCTATTAATAATATATAAAATACTGCATTATATTATATTTCAATATAATTATTAAATATAATATAAGGATAATACTATATTAAATTGTTATGTAAGTTAACACGTTACAGAGAAAATAGCTACACTGTTCTATCTCAAGTAAACATGACGTGATCGCATACGAATTGTGTGTTCTAGCACCTTTTCGTACGTAATTCGGTAGTTTATGGTAAACCGTGTTATTGTTTTCTATATAAACTGACGAAATGAAAAGAGGGCCTTCGAGAGAGAGAAAAAAAAAAAAAAACACTCCGAATCAACATTGTCGGAGCGTCAAATGTTTTAATTTATTACTGTATCATAAAATTTTTATCTATAAAACATGAATAATAATTTTTAAAGATTAGGCTTTGTTTGATTATAAAAAATTTATAGTAAAATAAAATATTTTATTTTTTATTTAGTTTATATATTTTTTATTATTAAATAAAAATAACATTAAAATATTAAATAAAATATTTATATTTTATACTTTCTAAAATATAATATAAAAATCAAATTTATTATATAAAAACACAAAAATTCTTATCAATTATTTTATATATCATATTTAATATAATATTTTATATATTCAAATAATAAATATCATAAAAAAATTTATCCAACATTATATATACAAAAGTTTATTATCTATTTTTCTTATTCTATATTATAATTCAAATGCTACTTATATACTATTATTATTATTATTATATATTTAAACATCATTAGCATTAATCTTCTATTTCTCCATATAAGTGTGTATTGTCGGTTTCACTCGGTTGAAGATGAGACAACCAGCTGTTGTGTACAAAAGAAAATTTTTACTCGATGCCTAAACGAAATGGATCCAATGAAAAAACAGAGATCTTCTAGATTGGCATTTACTCTTTGTTTTTTTTTTTTTTCCACCATAAATATCATACGTGACTTTTAAGGGGAAAGGACTTCTACGAAATTAGCTGCAGGTCTTGTCCTGTCCGCATCCTCCTCTATCTAGAAACTTGGGATTGGATCGATAGGTTAGCTCGTCCGACACGGTCTCTAGCATAGACTCCAGGGCAGACGCCTCGATATCAAATGAGTTAAATAAGATGCTACACAACTTTGGGAGACCTACTTTTTTTAAGGAAAAAAATGAATACTAAAAAAAAAAAGAAAGTTTACTAAGAATTATGCATTTAATAATAGTTAAACTGTTTATTTTTATACTTAAAAATATTATTAATTTATTTTAAATTCTTAATAAACTTTTTAAACTTCTTTTCTTATCATTTTTTTTTTAAATCATACATTGAATTAGAAGGATAGAGAAACCCTTATCAAAATAACATTCATTATATTATTGTCTTTTACATGTTCGTAAATGGGAATAAATGAACTATATAAGGCTGCATTTTTGTTGAGGAAAATGGTTCTTAGACTTTTTTTTTTAACTATTTTTTATCATCAAAGTCTTATGATTATCAAATATTATTATACCGATATCAATAATTATGGTTATTAGTGGGTTTTAATGGCATATAATGATAGAAGATAAAAGCGATCACTAATGGTGAACGTTTAACCACTACAAGATATATCAATAGAAATTAAAAAAAAATTAAAAATGATTTCCAATTTTTAGAAGTTAGGAATTATTTTATTCATTTTACTATTAGTATTTTTTTATATTGGTTAAACCACCACTATCACCGGTAATAATTGACTCTTTATTATCTTTAATTATCATTTCTTACTATAAAGCCATATTAGTATTCACAATCTTTTTATATTACAATTCTAATATTTTACAATTGAGAACTTTGGCATTAACATATATAAAAAAAATTAAAAAAATATTGTGTAGAAAACAAATACGCTCATAATAAATGATATAATGAGATAAATGAGAAATTCTAGGGAATAGTGACTTAAAAGTAATTATATGGTATAGTTATAATATATTATCCCAAAACTACAGTACATAAAGCTCATTTAATAGTATAAATAAAATCATTGACAACTACCTTAATATTATCGATAATTTCTATAAAATTATTAATGGACCTATTAAATAGTTACTCTAAATGATTACATCCTAAAATTTTGAAGATAAATATATTAAAATGGATTAGTGGAGATCTGCTAGGCATCTTCATATGAATAAGTGTAATAAAGATATAAATTACCTTTATTTTCCATATATGCCCCATCCATATGTTTGGGATGAAGAAAATAACCAGAGGGAGGAAGGGCAAGATTCATTTTGCTTCCATGGGCCCCTCAAAGGAAACAAAACAAGGAGTTTAGGCTGGCAGGGAAGGAAGGGAATAGATTTTATTTTCTTTTTTTCCATATTTTTTTCCTTCTAGTGGCTAAGGCTGTACTCCATCAAATTTCAAATTACTTCATTTCCCATTCAAGCTTTACCACCAGCTTATTAATACCTTTTCAGAGTCAAGTTTGGGACCATTCTCCACGGTTATTGAGCCATAAAAATGAAGTCATTGTACCTTCTTAAGGTATCTTGCTACTCTAGATACTTTGTCTCCATTTCACTATATTATATATGGTGATATTTAGGATGCACATATAAGACTAATAATTATATAGGTCATTATGTCTCCTTTCTTTTAATATTTTGTATAGTCTATGAACTCTTTTTTGATATATTTGGAATTGTGCATCTCTCTAGCTTATTTCAATCATGGGCAGAAGGAAATACAGATAAAGTCTAACACCTTTTTTTTTATATATAATGGAGTTATAAAACTTTAGATTTCAGCAGGCTCTAAAATTTTTTAAACATTTACAATGCAAGTCCTAAAACTTGCAATTTTAATAATTGAGTCTTAATAACTTTTCCAACATCATGCGACCAGGCACTAAAATTTTCAAGAGAAATTTATGTTTTTTCTGTTGCAAAAATTTGCTCAAGAGGCATCTAAATTTGCACCCCCACCCCAATTGGAAAAAAAATGCTACTTTGGCTATAAAATAGCATATTAGGACTTGATTATGTGATATTAAAAGAATCATGACTTTGATTTTTAATATCAACAATCTTATAATTTAATTCTAGAGACCTAATATTTTTTGAGGACTTGTGATACATTTTTTTTAAAGAAGAAATTAACGGATAACACCAATGTTTAATAATTTATCTTAATATAGTGTTTATTATCCCCAAAAGTGGCAGCAATAAGGGCATTAATTATCCAATGTCACCAGTCACTATCAATAATGGTTGGTGAAACATGGTCTCCCTTTCCTACTCTTCGCCATTGCACTGAATTATTGAAGGGTTCTTTGAACCTTCGACGGACATTATGTTTGTGGTTGGAGCTTATCATAATCATATCACGCAATTTCCTAAATTAATGAGATTGCATGAAAGTAAACCTGTTGAGAGTACTGGTAGTTTGTGCTGTTTTTTGTATTGGTGGCTTTATGAGTGGTGATTAGGGTTAGTATATTACGTATGAAAAAGAGACGTGCATGTGGTTGTATTTTGTAAGTAATTAAAGATCCATACGTACCACTATCTAAGAATGTGTTTCTAAGTAATTAAAGATCCATACTTACCACTATCTAAGAATCTTTACCACTTGGAAGTTGCGTTTGAAGTTAAGGTTATGATATATCAGGTTAAGTATTTGATGCTTGATTTATGAGAAGTAGAAGGGAAGATTTTTTACTTTTCCTGTCAATTGATAATTTGTATTAACAACAAATGTTTTATGTCTAAGCTAAATGTGTTTATGTTTGAATATCTCCAGTTATAACATGACTAAACCCACAACCCAACTTTGTTTAATAAATATGTTTCATATTCAAGTTAAACTTGTTTGTACATATACAATAGTAGATGCTCTCCACTATCTATAAGTCCATAAGTCCAACCATCTTAAATTTATCCATATCATTTTGCTACACGACTCCAATAGAGACAATGCTACATACTGATTATCAAGGTGTGACCCCGAGATCATCAATATTCTCGATTCCTTGGGCCTAATCACATAAACAATCAATTTCATTTATACTTTAGATTAATTTACATTTCTAACCTAACACGCAAAAATAAAAAACACAGTATACACGTACCTAATAAGCAATAGGGAATCTATTCACAACTCTGCACTCCCTTAAGTTTTAAATCTATTTAAATCAACAAACACGTACACTTAGAAAACCTATAATGAACTATCTTAATCCACTTTTAGGTATTTGATTAAATTAAGAGAAGTGAGGAATTGAAATTGAGTGGAAAAGCTCAACTTTGGAAAACATAGATCCGATATGTCTAAATACACGGGTGTGTTCTTATCTGTGTATTGCATGTGTTATCGTAGTGGTGAGACGCGAGTTGATACACAGCTGTGTCTCTTGCCTCTATATCTTATTGTTCACTTTTCAATTTTTGACATGAGGTCGTGTCTCTTGCCCGTGTATATTACTATTTACTTTTCGATTTTTGGCATAAGCGTGTCTTTTACCGGTGTACCCTACTATTCATTTTGTGATTTTAGCATAAGACCGTATAATTCTCCTATGTGGTTGAGTATTGGAAGTACACGAATGCAAGACCGTGTTTTGGATCGTGTGCTTTTGGAAATCTCAATTCTTGTAAAAACTAATTTTTTTTTAAACCCTCACATCTCCTAATCATAATTACCCTCAAATCCCTTCTACACTTGAAATTATTGTATTCTCATACTTCATTTACCACCTCATTACTCTAAATTTACTCTAATTACACAAGATTTAGAGAACTTACTCAAATTGCTGTTCCATGAACAATCATCTTAATCCTGTTACTATAGATGCCAAATCGTTCTAACACCGTTTGGATTGTTCCAATGATTGGAGTTTCCTCACACTAGTCTTTCATATGCAATTTGTTGGATCAAAATCAACTTCTGCTCTTAGGGTTCCGTAATGCACAATATAGGGAAAAGAGTTAGAAAGACATGTGGGGTTCTATATATACCTTCCCCTTCAAATGACTACATCGCTCTCGTTATTAAGTCCTTTTTACTTCCATTTACCATGACCTTATTATTTTCATATTTTAATTTTATTTTTCTCTAACATAAACACTATTATTTAATACTGTCGAGTCTAATTTAAAAATTTTATATTATCTTCCTAATCTAATTCATATTAGATCCTATGCTCATCCGATATAAATCCTCGACTTGAACTAGGAAGTTTTTATTTATTTAGAGTTGCCACCCAACTAAAGTTTGGAAAAATTATTGAATTATAACTAATTGAGCGGATTAATTCTAATTTAGACAACTAGTCGATGAAATCTCCTCTTTTTATTTTTAGAAAAGAAAAAGAAGAAGAAAGAAAAACCAAAGATTCTCAACTCGGGGGCTATCCTATTAAAATTCTAAAGTTACCATCTTACGCTTCTAAAATCCGAGTCATATTCTCATATATTTAAAAATTACACTAATAACGATTTGGAAAATGATTTTTTATTCTTTTTAGAGTTGCCCTATAAGAGTGCCTACATACCTACTATTCAAGATCAAACAAGCCATAGTTCACTTTTTATGAAAAAACTTTAGCGGGTTTGTTTAAGTTTTAATTATGAAAACACATTGGGTTTACATTGATTACTATTTTAAGATTTAAAAAAAAAAAAAAACTAAGCCTAGGATTTATTATTTTATTTAAAAATTTTTTATTTAAGAAAAACCAATTTTGAATTTCTTTCCTTTTTTTTTTTTAAAAAAAAGATTTTTCAAAGTGATAAAATAATTTATTATTAATTTTAATTCATATTATTAATCTAACTAATTCTAATTTAATAATTTGATTTTTATTTTTTTATTATTTTTATATTAAATTAGACATATTTCTTTATTAAAATTCTAAAACCTATTTTTTTTTTTATTTTCGGATTATAAGAAAAAACTTATTTCTAATAAATAATTAAATAAAATAAATGAATAAAATAAATAAAATAATTGAAAAATCGACTAACCTGGATGTAGGTCGAATCTGGTCGGGTCGCGTCGTGTCGGAAGGTCCTCGTTGGCGGCATTCTGACAGCTTTCGAGGGCGGTTGAGCGTTGTTTCTATGCTTTCTGAGGGTGGGTAATCCAACTGTGGTGGTGGATTTCTTAAAAAACGGCTCTTGGTGGTGGTTCTTGACTTGATCGGACGTCGCGATAAAGGGAGAACTTTGGAGAGCTTCAAAATTTCTAATTTTTCACTCTTTTCTCACTTTTAATTCATGATCTAGCTTCCTCATGCCATGCTCTATTTATAGGCACCAGAAATCAAGCTGGATAAGCTCGAATTTCCTCCGATAGGCACGAATCGCATCTTCGATTAAAAACCCATCTCCAATTTGCTTAAATTCGATCTTTGATTTTGTTACGATTTTATGCTAATTAGATGATGTTTATCTCATTTTAGTTAAATATTTGTTGGATTTGCGTAAAAAATTGCGTCAAAATGGCCGGATTTAATTTTTTTGCTGCCGGTGAGCATTTTAGACGGAGGTTGAAGACGATCACACACCCAGCGCATGCGCTCCCTCCGTCTAATCAAAAGCTAACACGTGTCCTGGGCGAAGGAAAAAAAATTGCAAAATCGCGGATTGCATCCCCTGTAATTCGAACTGGTGACCGAGCCTTCCCCACCCCACCCCCCCCCCCCCCCCCCCACGCAAGGTCGAAGCTTGGACCAGCTGGGCTAGCCCAATTTCTCGTTTTTTTTATTAATCGCAAATTATACATATGCGTTGCAATTTTTATTATTTTTATATTATTTTGAAATTCAAAAAATGTGTAAAAATTATTAACATCTTTTATTATTATTTCTATCATCATTTTCCAAAATTAGTGTATTATTCCTATTTATTTTATTTTTTAAATATTTTTTCTTTTATTTTTGCAAAATAGGAGGAAAATTGAAAAAATAAAAAATTAAACGTTATTTGTGATTAAGGGGTAAAAATGGGGTGTTTACAAATACATATTTTATTTTACTTTATTCTAATCATTACAATATATTTGAGATAAGTATTCTAAGTTTATCCAATATTTGCAATTCCTTTAATATTTATGAAGTTGAAGTTTATATGAAACCAATAGATATATTTGCCTTTGTTCTTAACTTATAGAATCGGTTTTTCTTCAACAAAAGAGAGAGAGAGAGACTATTTGCTATGGAAAATTACATGTTAGCATTTGAAATTCAAACTTTTACAAATTTCAACGTTGATTTCAATCTCATAAATCTAAAAGCGATATAATCAAAAACCTAAAATAAATCGCAAGTTGGGAAGTTCATCAGTCAAATTAAGCCAAGCCTTAACATTAAATCATATCCCAAATTAATATTAAATCATTATTTCATAAATCAAATATGATAATAGCTTTGTAAGAGAGATATGACTATTTTATCATATACTTATGAAGTCAACTAAAAATACTATTAATGGTCATTGTTGAGGCTTTAGTAAAATATATAACTATGGTCGATAATTTTTATTAACAACGGATGTTTTATGTCTAGCTAAATGTGTTCATGTTTGAATATCACCAATTATAACATGACTAAATCCATAGCTTGACTTCGTTTAATAAATATGTTTCATATCCAAGTTAAACTAGTTTATTAATTAAAAAAAAGGGTAAATGTCACATGTAATATATGAATTTTATCTATTTTTGCAATTAACTACTTAAAGTTTAAAAATATCAATTTACTACCTACAAATTTTTCATGGTCATTTATAGTACCTCAATAGGATAATTAATTATAAAAATTAACAAAATTTATGTAGTTAATTATAAAAATGAACAAAGTTGAAATAGTTAATTATAAAAATAAATAAACTTTGGGTAGTATATTGATACTTTGAAACTTAAGGTAGTTAATTGTAAAAATGGATAAAATTTAGGTATCAAATGTGGCATTAACAAAAAAAAAATCTAAAATAAATTTTATTATAATTATCAAGTCTACTAAAAAAATATAATTAAGGTTCAAATTTCTTTATAAAATTAAACTTAATAAAACAAATTACTTAAACTCTTAAATATAACAAATTATAATAAGACAAAAATTATAGCCCAAGTTATAATAACAAAGTGACTCATCTATTTGTATCAACATATTAGTGCAATATATTGAGCCATGACCTAATTAGATATTAGTGACAAAATTGAAATTTACCAAATCCTCTATTAGCTCTTTAAAAAAGACCCCATAGAATAAATAATTAATTAATTAATGTTGAAAAGATCTATGTTAGCTCTTTAAGAAAGACCCTTAAAGAATCTTCTTCTTATAGTATTTTCATATCATCAACATTAATGCAAACGGAGTATGCAAATTTTTTGAATTTAAATTCATTTCTGATGAAATTTTATTTACATACAATATGATTCAATATTTTTTTTCTCTCTTTTTTTAAGAATTAATATCATATTTAATACTTAAATTTTATTCATTTTTATAATTAATTATTTAAAATTTAAAAGTATCAATTTACTATTTACTAATTTGTCGAGATTATTTATAATATTTAAACGGGATAGTTAATTATAAAAATAAGTAAAGTTTTAGTAATTAATTATAAGAAAGGGTAAAATTTAGGTACTCAATTGTAAAAATAAATAAAATTTAGATAGCAAATCGAAACCTTAAAACTTTAGAAAATTAATTACAAAAAATGAATAAAGTAAAAATACCAAATGTGATATTTGTTTTTTCAAAATATAAATTTGAAAAGAAATGCATGAGAGAACACTTTGTACTAGATGCCCAATAGAATTAAGTTCTAAATGAAGCTTAAAAGTTAGAAAAAATATTAAAAGCCCCTAAATTTGAATACATTTATAAACAAAAACGAATGAGTGTAACCTTCCCCACATGTAACTATGATTGAAGATTGGTGAGCAAGCGACATCATCCTAGCGTCCTTAATAGTCTTCCATATACAACGATCTGAAGTGAAACATGACGCAATCACATACGAATTTCTAGTACCTGCCCTGCATCTACGTAATTATATAGCCTCGTGTTATTGTCTTTTCTTTTTTCTTTTCTTTTTTAAATTTCTATAAAGTCATGAAATGAAATGGGAAAATAAAAAGGCCTTCGTAATGAATTAAATAAATTAATAAATAAATAAAAAGCCATCATTCACGGAGGCTGTGGCATGGCAGGGACAGCTGCTGGGCTCTGCTGAAGACCGCAAAGCCGAAATGACGAGCTGAAAGATGAAGCCAGGGGGCAGGCCAACTCGTGTGCGAAAAAAGACAACTTCCGTTCCATTAAAGGTCTTCTAGAAACTAGATTGACGTTTCGTTTTTTTCCAAACGTACTTTTTTTTAGTTTAAAGAATTATGTAGGGACTTGAATTATTTTGGACTCGATGGGATTCGCAGTCAATTATTAAAATAATTCCTTAAATATATTGAAAAGATTGATGATAGAGATTTTTAAGAATAAATTTTAAAGAAAGAAATTTTATTTAAGAAGAATTTTTTACATGAATATAAGAATTTTATTGGTAGATAATTTATAAGTATCTTTTTAAGCGAATTATACGATTTCAAGCTAAGTATTGATTCTTGTGGTCACCCAAACTTTTTTTATTGAAAAAAAAAATAAAGAATTCTTTATCAAAATAATACTCATTATATTATTAGCATGTGTTTGTCTCGAAAAGGATAATGTTCCTTCTTTATATAATCAAAGCTTTATTGTTATTACATGTTATTGTATTAATCTTAAGTGGTTACGATTATAGATGGATTTTAATAACAGCTAATGATGGGATATTGGGTCATAGCGAGTTGATGATAATGATTAAGTATCATAGAAAATATTAGTGGATATAAAAGAGAATGGTTTTCATTTTTCATAAGAGGAAATTATTTTTGTGTTTTTTTATTTTTTATTTTGCATTAGTAAAATGCTTTGTTTTATTTATTTATTTTGCAAAATAAAAACAACATAAATAATGAAGTAAAAAAATAATGGATATAGGATAAGTAGGGATCTACAAAAGCATCATCGAATAGAAAATGGAAAACAATAAATATTTATCCATCATCCTCATATGGATATGCACAATAGAGATATAAATGACCTTTATTTCTCATGTACGACGGATCATCGCCTTGAGTTCGTACTGCATTCAAACTTTAAATTACTCCAGTGCCCATTCAAGCATACCAGACCAGCTATATTATTACCTTCTGGTCAGCTCCCAAGTCTGGGACCATTCAACAGCAAGAAGCCTATATTCTGTACGTTTACTGAGCCTCAAATGACCTAAGTAAGCATCGGAAGATCAACTTTCATTGGATCAGATTCCTGTAGACATCTCTTATCTGTTTCACTACTTATATGGTGGTATTTAGGTTGGCTGCACATGTAGACTAATAAATTATTTCTTTTAGTATTTTGCACCGTAAAAAAAACTTTTTTTTTTCAAAAAAAAAAAAAAAAGATGTGGAGTGTGAGGAACCATTTTTGTGTGAAATAAAAATATAGCAAAAGTCTAAAACTTATTGGATTTTTATAATGGGGTTATAAAATTTCTTATTTTTACAATCGAGTCCTAAAACTTATTAAATTTTATGGTTCAACCACAATATCGATAAATAGTAAGTCATAACAACTTTTTTATATATATATATATCATGCAATCAACTTTTTAAATTTTCAAAAAGGTTTATTTGCTATTTCTTTTGGGGAAAAAAATTGCTCAAGAAGCAAGCCTCATTGGGCCAACTTAAGAAAGGGAAATATTAAAGCATGCTACTTTAGCTATAAGTAGAATGCTAAGATTTAAATATATGGCACTAAAACAGTTTTAGACCTTAATTATTAGTATTGAAAGTCTTAGAAGTCAACTGTAAAAATCTAATATGTTTTAGAACTTCTTCTTATACTTTTTTTTCCCTTAATAAGAAATTAATTGATTTATAATATAATAATTAGGGTTGGGCAAAAAAACTGATTGAACCGTGAACCAAATCGAATCTAACTGAATTAAACATTAAATTAAATTCAAACCCTTTTTCTAAGTTCGAAAAAAATTATAAATTGAATCGAATAGATTTCTTTTAAATTCAAAAAAATTATGCGTCAAATCAAACCATGAAAAAAAAAGTGTTGAAAATCTAAAAAATGTATGATTGAAAAAGATAATTCCATATCACTCATTTAATTCTTTCTCTTACTTGATTTTTCATCGAATAACTTGCTATTATTTTTATTTCATATTTTTGCTTATTTACTACTATAGAAATCAAAATTACCTATAGAAAGAAATAAAAACCTTTTTTAAATATATTAAATGGGCATTAAAGATGGTGAATGAAATTAAAAAAATGATAATGAATTAAAATTTTTTTATATCAAATACAATTTTTCTTGACTATTGACTTGTATATAGAAAAAAATTAATAATATATATAATAATGGTTTGAATTATGAACAAAACTTAATTGAACCATTTTCTTATATTTGAAAAAATTACAAATCATACAGTTAAGTTCAATTAAAGAAATAAAAAATCAAATCATAATATAAAGTTCAATTTAGTTTAAGAGACAAACTTTACTGAATCAAACAATAGCCACCCCAAGCAACGATGTTTAATCATCTATCTTAATATAGTGCTGATTGTATCTTGAAGGGTTGTTTGAATCTTTGACGAACATTTATGTTTATGATAGGGACTTATATCATGCAATTTCATGTGAATCCGTCGAGAATATTGATAGTTTGTGTTGTCACATACAATGGCGGTTTCATGCGTAGCACTGGATACAGAAAAGAGCATATTACGTATGAATTAGAGATCTCTATGTCATTATAATTAAAAGCAATCAAAGATAATCTACAAGAATCTTGACCACTACAAAGCGTTTGAAATTAAGGTTATGGTACATGTCTCGTTGGGTGTGCGGTGCCTGAGCCATGAGAAGCAGAAGGAAAAAGTCTTTATGCTGGGTCTTATGGGCTTCAATATTATAATTGGCCTTAATTAATTAATTAATTAATTTTACAACCCCAGTCCTAGTGGAGCTGGAATCGTTTGTCGTAGACTGAACATGATTTTCAAAGGGTTACGAACGATAAAAACAATGATGCATTTATGAATTCAACGTACCTTTTAATAAAAAGCAATATTTATCATTCGCTATGATTTTGAATAAAAAAATTGCATTTTTATACGTATGTAAAAGTATACAGTCTATCCACATGATAAATTTAGTTTTTATTTGTTTTTTAAATTAGTTGTAAGATTTCATTCGCTAAGATGATTAGAGTCTAATAACATTAATATTGATGTTTTAACATGATGGAGATAGATTCAATTTCTTCTTTAAAATTATAATACGGTAATACTTGGAAAAAAAATTAAAGAAAAAAAGAGTTTTTCGTCATACCCTCGAAATGAATTTACAAAAAGATTGAGCTGCAATATCTTTATATAGAAAGTCTACAATATCTCAAAAACCGGAATTCTATCTTTGTCTTTAGTTGCGTGAGGAGGCTGATTACGCAGCAAACCCTAGTAGCCACTACAATGACATTTACTTCACATAGTTTTGAAGTATTTGAAACACCCTCAACATTTTACAATAAATAAGTAGGATATGCACGTGTTACATTTTGAAGATAAAGGTGGTTGTAGATACACCATTTTTTATTTTTTATTATTACTATTATTTGTAATTATTTGTTATTTTTTATTTTATTTTATTTTATTTATAAATAAACTAGAATAAATGTAATTTGATTGCATTATATAACTGAGACACAGACCAACGGTCTAATGGAAAACACACACATATGCTCCATTGGTCCTAGGTTCGAATCTTTGCTTACGCAAAAGCGTGAGATTTTTTTTTCCTCTCAGTGAAAAAGTGGGTTCAACTCACGTTTTCCATTTTTACCCCATTGTTGTAAGAATGAAAAACGTGAGTTGACCCACATTTTTATCATCCCTTACCTTTGACTCGTCCGCCATTAAAGATCAAGGAGAGCTCAAGGAACTAGAAACTTCTACAAAAGAGAAAACAAAAAAAGGATCATGTCATCACAAGAAGAGGAAGATTTAGATTTTAGATTTTTTTTGTAATTCCTTTTCAATTCATGTAATCAAACTCTAAAGTTGCAATATTAATAAAATTTCTATTTTGCCACATTATAGATTATTTGCTAACCCCATACTGCATCCGCTTGACACATGTATTTAG
Source organism: Laguncularia racemosa (assembly GCA_037954665.1). Lineage (NCBI taxonomy): Eukaryota > Viridiplantae > Streptophyta > Magnoliopsida > Myrtales > Combretaceae > Laguncularia > Laguncularia racemosa. The sequence goes on along the minus strand of JBBMOL010000097.1, from coordinate 1,135,365 downwards.
AAAAAAAAAATTAATTAAATTTTTTTTTACTAACAAGTGACCCAATGTTGATCGATCCAGGTTTCAAGATTGCGCCTAAACAATCAAACCCCACAAGAAGTCTATACTACACTCGTTTTAGAGCCAAAATGTTAAGTAACAACGATGACAATACTGGTAACAATACTGCTAATCAGAGAATGGTTTTGTTGGAGCAAGCTATGCAAAATCTCAATGATTAAGTGAAGTTTTTGGTGGAAATTTTTACTCTTCTTCGATCAACTCAATCGGTTCAAGAAGGCTATTTAGGGGGTTAAAAAGGAAAAGCAGTTGAGATTTCACCTCCCGAAAATGAGGAAGTTAACTCTAGGTTCAATTCAACATTTGTAGTCAAAACTAAGAGCGCAAACCTCATATAGTCCTAAAGATCTACAAAGGCAATTCGAGGAAAGACAGAAAGAAACAAAAAGAAAGTTTTTCCAACAATTAGTTGATAAGATGAAGGCTCTAGAAAGACCAAATGGATATGAGCAAACTGGGTTCACTGACTTAACAATTTTTTATACCACTGTTTATCCTAAAAATTTTAAGGTACCAGAGTTCGAAAAATATGATGACACCGGATGTCAAAAAATGCACACTAGACTGTATGTTCGGAAGATGGGCAAATACATACAATATGACCATTTGATGGTGCAGACTTTCCAAGACAGTCTTACAAGACTTCCTCTAGCTTGGTATGCACAACTGGACCTCAATCATATCAACAATTGGGAAAAGTTAGCTTGAGCTTTGTATGAGCAATATTAATTCAACATTAAAGTTGCTCCTTTAATATGAGACTTAGGGAGTATCTGCAAGAAGCACAATAAGTCCTTTAAAGAATACACTCAACGTAAGAGGGCTTAGGTTGCAAGGGTCATTATCCCAATTTCTGAGAAAGAGCTTACATCCATATTTATCAATACATTGGAGAAACCTTATTTCACCCACCTAATTGGGCAAACATCTTCAAGCTTTACAAAAGTGATAGCTGCAAGATGCAGGGTTGAAAATGCCATCACCACTGGAAAATTGCCAGTTAATGAAACTCCCAGAACAACATCAACCAAGCCACTAAATAATATCAAAGGAAAAGAAGCCACAATTAGCATGGTTAATTCTAGCAGAAACAACAAGCTAACTCCTTACCTTTCCTTCCAAACACCAAACCCAACCATAAGCACTTCCATCCAAACACAACTAAACAACTAATCCCAGATCACCAGACCTCCTAGACAATTCACCAGAATCCCAGTCCCTCTTAGCTAAGTCTTCGCTAGCCTCAAGGTTGATAATCTAATCAGTTTTAAAATTCCAATGAGAAATACAGGTCAAGAACCTATAACCCCAATCTCAAATGTGAATACCATATGGGGAAAGTAAGACATTCTATATACAGATGCTGAAGACTTAAGAATAAAATCCAGGATCTGATTGATGCAAGGGTGGTACAGTTAGACTTCATTAAGCCACCTACTCCTAATGTCAACAATGTTCCCAATCATGATCCTGCCATTAATATGATCACTTTAGAAGCACTTGAACCTAAAATTGATTTGGACAGGTTACCAATAAAGCAAGTAGCATGGAACTTGCAACAAGCTGGCTTCTTACTATCATTCAACCCAAACAACAGAGCATAAGCTAAGTTAGTCATCTATCAATTATTGTTGGAAGGCAAAATCTAATCATCCTACATTTAGGAAATGTTGACTCCCAAGCCTTATAAGCTAACAACTCAGAAGGAGTTAGGAAAAAGATGGCATGAAGGTGATCCCACATTTGGTTTATTAGGACAATATTCAGGGAAATTCGATCATTTTGTTGATTATTCCATCTAACTACCAATTCATAAAGAACCTACCCCAAGTGGTTGGGGTTTTGATTTTGAAGAAGAAGACAATCCCTAGATTGAGAAAGATAATGATCAAATGGTTAACATGATAGGATCTGACTTCAAACCACTGATCCTAAAATTTTACAAAAAACCTAAACAAGAGCAAAAAGTCCTAAAAGCTAAGAAATATACTTTCCCTGTTCCCTTGGCACCTAAAAGCTATAAAGCTGCCTTATTTAATTATGCAATGGTTAATCAAGAGAAACCCCTAAGTTCTATTATTGGAGGAATCAGCCGGTCATGAAGGATTTATAGCCCTAAACAAGAGGTCATGAAAAAACCTGAAACCGATAAATCAAGTGAGAAAAAGCCAATAGAAGAAGAAAAAAGGGCTATCAAAATTTTCAAAGATGATCAGGTTCAGTGAGTATAAAATCATAGACCAATTATCAAAAACTCCAGCTTAAATCTCTCTTATGGGTTTTCTACTCTCTTCCAAGCCTCATAAATAAGCTTTATTTAGAACTTTGAGGGAAGTTAAAGTGCTACAAGGAATATCTACTGAAAAATTGGGACACATTGTTAATTCCATTTTTGCTATTAATCAGATATTCTTTTCAACGAAAGAATTAGGAGAAGAAGGTAATCAACACACTAAACCACTATTCATAGTGGTGAAATGCAATAACATGATTGTTTCCAAAGTCTTCATCGATAATGGGTCATCCCTCAACGTATGCCCTCTAACTACTCTTAACTTGCTAGGTGTTGATACATCTAATATCAAACCAAGTTCTACCACAGTAAAGGCTTTTGATGGGTTAAGGAGGGAAATTGACTTGATGGTAGAAATCAGCCTACAGTTATTTGAAATCCCTTTCCAAATCCTAAACATACCAAGGTCTTTCAACTTGCTTCTTGGGAAGCCTTGGATCCATGCATCACAAGCCATTCCTTCTAGCTTCCACCAGAAGGTCAAATTCATTTATAATGGTCAAATAGTCACTATCATGGGCAAACAAGATTCCACTATTTATAAAGAAACGGCCATAACCTACATAGGAGAAGAAGGCTCAGATGACTTGGGACTCTAGATATTTGATGAAGTGTGTATGATTACTAGTTCTGAGAAGTAGGGATATAGAAAGGTGTAGTTTAGAGAAGGCCAAACAAGGACATTTGGTCTTGGATATGTCTCGACTCCGGAAGAAAGATTTCAGATGAAGTTCAGGCAAGGAAAAAAGGGACACACAATACAATACCCCAATGAATTTTCCACCAATCCAAACTACATTCACACACCTGGCCAATGTTGAGACACTAGTATCTGCAAGAGAAGACAACTCCGATGATCTCATAGTTAAGTAGCAACAAGAATCAATGGGCATATCTCATAGCTCTCAATCACTACTCCAAAATTAGTTCTCTTATCCTCTAAATATCAATAAGCCTACTTTAGAGTAAGGGTAGACTATGATTTAATATTTGTTGAGTTTTTTTTTTCTTTTTTTTCTCTTTTCATTCAATAAGTGTAACCCACATGAATAAAATCAATGAAGTCTTGAATCGTTTCCTTAATATTTTCCCTTCTACTTATTCATTTCTTTTCTTTATACATTTATTTAGATCCAATAATGAAAATCAATGATATCTTGCACATATAGAAGGTAAAAATATTAATATCACATTTGACCCTACTGGGTTAGTCACTAGGGATGACATTGATAACCATAAAGTAATTTAAAAGAACTAGCAAAGATATGAACAAGGTAGGATTTCCATTAATGAGTTAATTGAAATAATCAACCGAAGAAATGAAGACAACCCTAGGATTCTCAAGATTGAGGGAAATCTTAATGATGAGTAAAAAGGAAGGTTAATAGAGCTATTATCTTAATACCTTGATGTATTTGCATGGTCTTATGAAGATATGCCAGGACTTGACCCATCAATCGTAGTTCATAAGTTGCCTGCATAAAAAAAATCTAACCCAAAAAAACAAAAATTAAGGCGATTTCAATATGATATTTTACTAAAAATCAAGGAAGAAGTTAAGAAATTATTAGAGGTTTAGTTTATTGAGGTATCAAATTATCCTGAATGGGTAGCTAACATAGTCCTATTAATAAAGAAAAATGGGAAAGTTCGTGTATATATAGATTTCTGAGACTTGAATCAAGCAACACCAAAAGATAACTTCCTTTTACCTCATATAGATGTCTTAGTAGATAATACAGCTGGAAACCATCTTTTCTCATTCATGGATAGTTTCTTAAGATATAACCAGATCAAAATGTCAAAAGAAGATAAGACCATGACAACCTTCATCACAGCTTGGGGCACCTTTTGTTACAAGGTTATGCCCTTTGGTCGTAAAAATGCTGAGGGAACTTATCAAAGAGTGATGGTTGCATTATTTCATGATATGATGCACCAAGAAATTAAGGTGTATGTTGATGACTTGATCGCTAAATCCAAAGAAGGGGAAGACTATGTAAACACTCTGAAAAAGTTGTTTGAACGGTTAAGGAAGTACCAACTGAAACTAAACCTAGAAAAATGCACTTTTGGAGTTACCTCTAGGAAATTACTAGGTTTCATGGTTAGTCAAAAGGGCATTAAGGTGGACCCAAATAAAGTCAAAGCAATACTAGAAATGCCACCTCCACGTACACTTAAAGAAGCCAGAGGACTACTTAGGCATCTGAATTACATTGCTCAATTCATCTCACAGCTTACAGATAAATGTTGCCCTTTGTTAAGCTACTAAAGAAAAATACTGTCATAGAATGGAATGAAGAATGTGAAAAACTTTCATGGAAATCAAACAATATCTCATGAATTCTCCTGTATTGGTAACCCCTATACTTAACAAGCCCTTATTCTTTACTTGACAATATTACCTGAATCTATGAGGTGTATACTTGGCCAAAAGGATGAAAGGGGAAGAGAACGAGCCATTTGCTACCTAAGCAAGAAATTTACTGAAGAGGAACAAAAATACTTTGAAGTAGAAATGACGTGTTATGCATTAGTTTAGGTTATGCATCAACTCAGACAATACACACTTTACTATTCAATTGAGTTATTAACAAAACATGATCCCTTGAAGTATTTCGCAAACAAACCAACTCTAATTGGTAGAATTTCTAAATGGTAAATGTTATTACCTGAATTCGATATCACCTACATGAAGTAGAGTTCAGTTAAAGGGCAAGCTATAGCTGATCAATTGGTTAAGCATCCACTTGAAGGAACTTCCCAAGAACCACAAATACAATTTCTGGATGAAGATATATTGGTGATTGAAAATGATCCTAATTCTGAAAAAGAAAAGATTCTCAAATGGAAATTGTACTTTGATGGAGTAGCCAATGTATTTGGCTGTAGAATAGGAGTAGTGTTGGTTTCACTTGAAGGTAACCAATTCCTTATAGCAACAAAGCTTATGTTTCCATATACTAACAATATTACAGAATATGAAGCATACATTTTGGGTCTCAAAATGGCTTTAAATATGGGAATTCATGAATTAGAAGTATATGGGGACTCCTCACTCAACATTTGTTAAACCTACAGAGAGTATAAGACAAAAGATCCAAAATTGGTACCTTATCACCAGCACTTGTCATAGTTAATAGGGAAGTTTGGAGAGATCACAATCACATATGCACTAAGGGTGCAAAATTAGTTTGCTGATGCCTTAGCTATATTGGCATCTTTGACTCAAATAACAAAAGGGATAGAAATCCAACCTCTTAGGATCAAGATTGAAGATAAACTCGCTTTTTGTTTAGTTATTGAAGGAATGCAAGATGATAAACCTTGGTATTATGACATCAAGATCCTCCTTCAGGAAGGAAGATATCTGAAAAAAGCTGACAAAAAACATAAGAAAATGCTCAAAAGATTGGGAAGTCATTTTTCAAGTGGATCCACACTATATAAGCAATCATTTGACAGCACATTATTAAGATGTGTGGATAAGAAAGAAGCGGACACCCTTATAAAAAAGGTACATGAAGGAATATATGGTCATCACATGAATGGCTACATGCTGGCTAAGAAGATCATGGGATTGGGTTATTATTGGTTGAATATGGAATCCGACTGCATCAAATATGTAAGACGTTGTCATCCATGTCAAATTTATGTCAACAAAATAAATGCCCCTCCTCAAGAACTTCATATACTTTCTTCACCATGGCCATTCCCTATGTGGGGTTTAGATGTAATTGGGCCAATTAATCCAAAAGCATCTAATGGTCATTGATTCATATTGGTGGCAATCGATTATTTTACCAAATGGGCTAAAGCTTCCTCATATACTAATGTTACCAAAGGGGTAGTGGTCAAATTCATCAAAAGGGATATTATTGCTCAATATGAATCTCTTAAGTCAATTATTACAGATAATGGCACGAACTTCAACAACAAGCTTATGATGGAATTGCGCCAACATTTTGGAATCAATCATAAGAATTCCACTCCATATCAACCACAAACAAATGGAGCTGTAGAAGCGGCCAATAAAAATATCAAACGGATTATTGAGAAAATGGCTGTTACTTATAAAGACTGGCATGAGATGTTATCATTTGTACTCATGGCCTATCGGACCTCCATCGGAACATCAACAGGAGCTACCCTTTACTCTTTAGTATATGGTACTGAAGTTGTGTTGCCAGTTGAAGTCGAAATTCCATCACTTAGGGTATTGTTAGAAACTCAATTAGATAAAGTTGATAAACTCAATTAGATAAAGTTGATTGGGTGAAAAAGTGGTTTAACCAATTGAGTCTAATTAATGAAAAGAGGTTAGCAACATTATGCCATGGCCAATGTTACCACTAAAGAATGGTTAGAGCATTTAATAAAAAAGTGCGACCTTGAAGTTTCCAAAAGGGTGACTTAGTTTTAAGGAAAATCCTCTCAAATGTATAAGATTCTAGAGGGAAGTTTATTCCTAATTATGAGGGGCCATGTTCTGTAAAAAGAGTATTGTCTGGAGGGGCATTAATTTTGTCACATATAGATAGTCTAAATTTGAAGAACCCTATAAATTCTGATATAGTTAAAATGTACTATCCTTGATAAATCAATAGAATCTTACCTGAGTTTATTGAAAACATCATTGATCTCTTTGTGATTTAATTTTTACCATCTATGTGTAAAGTGGATATCCCCAGTAGTCATCGGATTGATCATCTCCCTCTTCATCGATAAGTTTCTTTCTTCTTTACTCCTATTTTGCCTCATACACTCAAACACGAGGGAAGCTGTGAGGAATAAACAATAATGAATAATGAAAGCCCTTCAAATATTCCATCATGGTTTCATCTTTTTTTAAAAGGAGTTTCTTTTGCTATTTCAGGTTGGAGGCCCAAATAATGAGAGCAGAGATAATTTGACAAAAATAGATTGGAAGAGTTGAAAATTCTAAGAGTGGAAGTGAATATCATACAAGCACGATTCATCCAACGACAGAAGGAGTTGATTCAAGAAAGTGACAAGTAAATGAGTGTGTTAAACTTCAAGAAAGAGGGTTCATTGTTTAGGCACTATTAGCAAAACCAGGTAAAATTCTTTACTATTAAAAATATGTCATGCATATGTAGTTAAAATTAAAATTTCTATAAAAATTAATTAGCCCATAAGGGCACTTTATCAAAAATCATTTTGTAGGATTGTTTATAAAAATTAGTCAGCTCATATGGCCACCGTCTCAAAAATCATTTTTCGGATTTCTAGTCTGTAATAGACGCTTTTCTATAAAAAATTTTAGCCCACAGGAGCACTTTTTTTAAAATCATTTCTAGAATTGCTGGTTTGTAATAGACGCTTTTTTTTTTTTTAAATTAGTCAGCATGCTTTTCTATAAAATTAGTCAGCTTACATGGGCACTTTCTCAAAAATCATTTATAGGATTGCTAGTCTATAATAGATGTTTTCCTATAAAATTAGTCAGCTCATAAGGGCACTTTCTCATAAATCATTTTTAGGATTGCTAGTTTATAATAGATGCTTTCCTATAAATTAGTTTGCCCATAAGGGCACTATCTTAGAATTTCTCTTTTCTTAGGGTTACTTGTCTATGGGGACCCTTGAAATATTTCTATAGCTCTTCAGAGTACATTGATAGGCAAAAATGGTGTATATCTTTAGTTTTTGTAATAAAGTTTTTCTTAAACTTCACCACAAAGAAGGGTAACTATAGACATACCATTTTTTTTATTATTATTGTTATTTATTTATTATTTATTATTATTTTATTTTATTTTTTATAAATAAACTAAAATAAATGCAATTTGATTGCATTATATGACTAGGGCATAGACTAACAGCCTAACGGAAAACACACATGCACATGGTTGTCAAAATCGCGATTTTACGTAGAATCGCTAAGGGGTCCGTAGAATCGAAACGTAGAAACGGAAGTTTCTACAACCTATGTAAAATAACTTTCAAATATTATAAATTTATTTACAATAGTCATTAAAAAATATAATTAATAATAGAAATAAAGAAATTAAGTATTTATTTTAGCCATAAATTGCAAATTTGCAATAAAAGTCATAATATAGATAATCGAGCATAAGTTGTATAATATAGATATTTTATTTCTAAAATGATAAATCATGTATAAAACAAGTTTCACCTAGTTCTATATACAAAAGCTAAAAGATAATAGATAAAATTTAAAAATCAATTGTGACTTTAAGAAATTACTAATAAATGAAAATTGATAATGAAGATATACCATTAGAAAGGAGTAATACTAAAAAATGACCAAAAGTACATAATAAAGAAGATACTATAACAAGAAAACCTTCAAAATTATATATTACTAAGTAAATTTTTGCAGTATTCGTGATTATTAATTCAAAATATATTTACTTAACAATATCTCACATTTACTTAACTATGAGAATGATATATTGAAAAGATAGAAATATAAATACATTTATACCTTTCCTATAAAATTAAAGTTATCTACCATTTATTTTATTTACTATTACAAAAATATTAGTTAAAATAAGAAAAGTTGCAGCAATTAAACACGAGTGCTTTAATACGAACATGATCACAAATAGGAACAAGAAGACTAACAATCGACGAAGACGAACACAAACACAAAGACTTCAATGCAATGTAACACACTGACAAAAGATGAGTGATCACCGACGAACATATTGGGGTATGACTTATACTTCCGCTACGACAGGAAAGCACGTGGGTCCCGCTCCACGCTCAGCAAGCGAGGATCCGGGGAAGCCGCCCTGGCAGGGGTTTCAAGGGGGCAACGCCCCCTGGACGCCAGAGGGCTTTTAACAATTAAGCCTACAGTTGTTTCTTAAAATTTTGGGCTTGGATAAGAAAACACGAAGAAAAATGCTTTTTGGAAGGAACAGGGGAAGAGCACGGCCGGGTAATTAAATTGCACAGTTGTATGTTAAGGAAACATGCCCACAAAAGCACACACGATTGAAGGCACAACCGTGTTTTGAGTTTGGAAAATCCATAGAAACATATACGGTTGAGTATACGGTCTGAGACACGGCCGTGTGTTATTTGCGTGGAAGCTTGTAGTTGTAAATATTTGTAGAATCGGTTGAAACGGATAGAATCACGATTTTGAACGATTTTACTGTTCAAAATCGCGATTTTATTACGATTTTGCTCCTCTCCGATTTTGTATGCGAGTTAACTGGGAATATATATACAAACTCGTAAAATCGTTGAATCTTATAAGTTGAAACGTGATTTTGACAACAATGCACATGCATATGCTCCCTTGATCCGAAGTTCGAATCTTCGCTTGCACAAAAGTGCGAGATTTTTTTTCTCTTGGCAAAAAACGTGGGTTGAACCCACGTTTTCTTCTTCTATTATTTTTCATTATAATGAAAAACGTGAGTTCCACCCACGTTTTCCATTTTTACCCCATTGCTGTTACAATGAAAAACGTGGGTCAACTCACGTTTTCATCATCCCTTACCTCTAACTTGTCTACCATTGAAGACCACGGGAGCTCGATTTTTTTTTCCTTTCTTTTAATGTTTCAAATATTATGGAAGGTTAAGAAGCAAATAACTTCTTGAATCAAATTAAAGTACAATAAATCGAGGAAATTAAGATAAAAAAAATGTTTTCGCAATAATTTTCCGACCTTCAACCTTTCTTTTCCTCCCAATCGTTTAACCCACATTTCACCTATAAATAGGGTCCAAAATCTATTGGGAAGTGGCTCTCTTTTTTTGAAAGGTGAAAGAATTTTGTTAAAAAAAAGCTTAAAAATTTTCTGGTGACGTTTTCTCTCTTTCTCTATTTTTTTTTCCTATCACTCCTCCGCCGATTTGGTCGCGTTCCCACTTCGAGAAGCTCCAACTGACACCGCCTTGCCATTGTCCTTTGCTATTCGCCGCCATCCTTAGTTGTCGTCCCTCATCGTCACCAGAAAGCATCATCGAAGATCATGGTTAGGTTCGTAATTATTTATTTATTTTATTTTAAAAAATAATAAATTTTTTCTTTAGTTATCATATATAAAAAAAAATTAAAGAATTTTTTATTATTTATTATTCTATATTTAATTTTTTATATAAAAATTTATATTTTCTTAAAAGAATTTTTTAGTTATTTCATATTTTAAGACAAAAAAATTATGTACAATAATACATTTTAAATTTTTATTTTTATAAAAAAAGGTTATTATAAAAAAAATTTTAATTTATTTTATCTATTAAAAAAACATTTTTTCTAATATATATATTTTTTAGATATATTTTTTTCTTAAAAAAAAAAGGATTATAGATTTTAAAATGTTCCTTTTAAAATAAAAAAAATGAACTACGATAGGTTTGATCACAAGCATTGGATACATAGGCACCCTTGGGGAGACCTCATTTAATTTTTTTTTCTTTCATTTCTCTTCTTTATTTTTTATATTATTTATTTATTTTGAAAAAAAAAATTGGAAGGTTGAAAAGTGGTAATGTCAAGTTTTAACAAGATAACTCCCGAACTCCAAAATTTTTAGTGTTTTTTTTATGTAGATTAGTAATCAAATTAAGACTAATCCGCTTAATTAGTCTCAATTTAACATTTTGTTTCAATTTCGATCGGGTGGTGACTCTTTAAAAAAAACATAAATAAAAAATATTATTTATTTATTTTTCCCATCTTAGTTGATGATTTACATTAAATGAGCTAGGGTTTAATGTCAATCGGATTAGAAAAATTAGACTCGATAGTGGTTTTAAAAAAAAGAAGCAAGAATAATGACAAATGTGAAGCAAATTTATTAGATGATAGAATAGGCAATCAAAATTAAAAAAAAAAAAATCGAAAAAAAAAGTGAGATAAACGTGAAACCTAATGAATAAACAAAAAAAGCAACGCAGATAAATATAAAACATAATAGAGGAAATGGCCATATTTTAATATAAGTATTCTAAGTCTATCCAAAATGCCGCAAATAGGATATTAAATCTTCTCTCATAAATTACCCCGGAGGCTACTTGCTAGAAAAAAGAAAAGAGTACCATCTTGAGGTTACAATTACAAGTTAGAATTTCAAAGTTAAAGTTTTATAAATTTAGAAACCATATAATCAAAATTCCCAAGAAAATCACAAGTTAGGAATTTGTGTAGAAATTAGATCAAAGCCAAACCCACATATAAACCATACCACAAATTAACATCAAATCGTTACTTCTATAATTAACGATCCAACTTCTAGATTTACCTTTAAACCATAGTTAAACCACCTTAAATTTAGATTTACACTCAAATGAAGCTGGAAATAATTTAAAGAAGGTTTTTTTTTTTTTTAAACATTTCCATAATTTATGACTTTTTTAGGTGTTCTTAGAGTAAATATTGCAAGAAATTAACTTTAGAAAATAAGTGCAAGTAAGTTGTGTTTGATCCACCTATCTGTGTAGGATTACAGGAATATACTAGTGATTATTGGCTTATAATTAGTGTCATATTGTTTGTTCTTGATATCAAAACCACTAATCATTCCGAATGGGCAAATCATGGATTGGGATCTATTGGCCTATTTGTAAGGCAAACTTTTTGAAGTGATGTGGCAGTTACTTAAGTGGCAATGCCATCTAAATTGTGGATAAGTAGATTGTCAATATATGGTAAAAAAAAAATCCTCAATGAAGTTGGCAATGAGTCATAATTGTGGGATGAGACACAATCTTAAATAGAAGTAGTCGACTGACATGCTGATGGCTAATACGGAAGCTAAGCCCAAAAGAGTAAGATTTATTTGTGGATTCTTGAAATCTTAAATATCAATTAATATCATGTGTTGATCTCAGGACGTTAAAGATTGTTTTTGTTGGTATCTATGCCACTCTACACTAAACAACCAATGACCAAAAGTGTGCATGTTTGCTGCGTTTAGATATTTTAAAGTTGTAAGATTGTAGCATAAAGTGTGCCCAAAGGTAGAATTTTAACTATTAAATTATATACCTCACATGTTATGCGTCACTTCTTTAAAAACATTTTAGGTAATAAAAGTTAATAAATAAATAAAAAAGATAAAAAAGAACATAAGATTTGTATTTAATAAAAAATTAAAATACTAAAAAAATAATATTAGTATCACGTTACCATTACCATCATAATTATTATTGCTACGATTATTACTACCATCACCATGCTATCACTACCTTCTTTCACTATCACTACTATCACGTTATTACCGTTACAAAAATGTAGTAGTAGCTGGTACAATAATCGTATCAAGTTTACTTATTGCCTGAACAAACTTTACAATCTATGTCAATATTGAGATCACCAAACACTGCAAAGCCTGTGCACTTCTAGCAGTGGTCCCAAGGTTGATAAAACTGGCGGGTAATATTGGTCATAACTAATATAGAGATTTTAAATGCCATAAATGAAATGTAATAATTCAGAATTGGGCCAAAATAATAATAATAATGTAACAATTCGGAAAGGTTTATTAGCATAAATAGATTGTAAACACTTCAAACCATTTTTAGAATTTATGGAGCATATCATAAAAGTTAGGCGAAATTGATTTTAATCTGTATACGTTGAATTAAAAGCTTAGAAAAGTAAATTCACTGCTTTCTTTAATAACCCAAAATTTAATCTTTAATTCCAACCAATGATTCCCAAACCTTTCTAATACTAAAAGTGTGCAATTTGTCATGGAGATACAAATAACTATTATGACATCTAAATCGCTAAAATTTGTGTATTTTAAATACAACATACGATGGTTTAGAGTTTAGCAGCTGTTAAGATTATGTGTATATTAATTTTTTTATGCCGTGTAAAGATAAATACATATTTTATAAGTTTATAAAATTTATTAATACTTGATTAATAATTTATATATATATCGAATAATTTAGAAAATATTAACAGTGTATATCAAACTTGCAACTCTCTATTAATATATTAATCCTATCTTTTAGCCAAAAATAATTGTTTAAAATGAAAAAAAAAAGGAAAAGAAAAAACCCACTGGAATTTGTTTAGGACAATAAATAATCCATGTAATTACTATAATACGTGTCTTGATTGTTGATGCCCCAGAGCCGCCGCATCCAATAAAGCCATCATCAGCTAGCCGCTCGCCCATCCGACGTCCCACACGCGGCTTCTACTTGAGCTACAAGCAAATCCCAAAGCCACCTAAATCCCCAAAAAAAAAACAAAAAACCAAATATCTATATTATTTTTAAGCCGCCACAGGGTCAAATCCACGTGTTTTGACCCAAAAGCAACCCGCCCATCCCTCCCTCTCTTTCTATCCTCCTCCTCTCCCTCAGTCAATTGTCCCCATGAGTACATCACCTTCTCAGAAGTTGCCTCAAAAACCTTACTCATGAGTCATGACTTCATAAACCTAAAAAAAAAAAAAAAAAATCAGAAAAAATGTTACCGAATTTTTTGAATTATATAGTCAATTTTAAAAATTATAATAAGTTTTAATTTTTAAGTAATGCTAAGAATATTTGTTAAGAGATTCAATATATGAATTTAAACAGAAGTTAAACTATGAATAATTTTTAAAATATAAATAAAGATGATTTTTCTTTCAATAGAGTAAAGTATGAATCATTTCCATTTAAGATCTTTAATAAATGCATCATAACACTCCTTAACGTGACTTATTAAATTACATAAAAATTTATTTTATTTATTCTATAAATTATATTCAAAATTTTAAAGAACTTATAATATATCTTAGTAAAAAAAAATGTGAAAATTTTTCCCCATCTTACGCGAGTCGTACACCCAAGCTACTTCCCCAAATAATGACTTGTGTAATACGTGAACGTATTCTTCACCACTTCTATATCATATTCATGTCCCCAACCCAATAACAAAGTTTCTCTCCCTCCCTCTCTCTCTCTCTCTCTCTTCTCTCTTCGCTATCTCTATCTCTCTCCCTCTCCAAGTCCAAGATATCTTCGGTTATATCTTTCCCTTCGTTTAGATGGGTTCGTCTACCGGGAGTTTAGACACAGACAGTTTTGCTTTCGCAAAACATCCTTTCATGGCACCAGCTTCCTCAACTAGCTTCTCTAGCCTTCTTGCTGGTGGAGGTGAATCTGATGATGGTCCTACAAGAGGAGGAGGAACCGGGTTATCGGATCGGATAGCTGACAGAACCGGTTCTGGTGTACCTAAGTTCAAGTCTATTACACCACCTTCACTTCCTATATCTCCTCCTTCGTTGTTCTCACCTTCTTCTTACTTTGCTATCCCTCCCGGTCTGAGCCCTACTGAGCTCCTGGACTCTCCTGTTCTCGTCAACTCCTCTTCCAACGTAAGTGGCAATTCTTCGAGTTTTCCTTGGTTTCATTTCGTGTTGAATTCGTATTTCAGATTCATGTTTATGTGTTCTGTTCAGCTAAATAGCCAAGAAACTAAGAATGTTTTTAAATTGCAAACTACATGGTTGTTGTATAGTATATGTTTATGTTTCTCTAAAGGATCACTCAATTATGTTTTTTAATTTAGTTTTGTGGATATATATGTGAATTGGATTGATTGGTATTGTTCATATTGAGCAGATTCTGCCATCTCCAACAACTGGAACATTTCCAGTTAATGCCTTTAATTGGAGGGGCTGTTCCGAATCCGCAAAGAATGTTAAACAGGAGCCAAAGAAGAACTTCTCTTCTGATTTTACATTCCAAACCAATACCAAGACATCTTCCAGGATGGCAATTCAACCTCAATCTGTATGTAACCAAGTCGTTCATCTAATTTGGAATTAGAATTAGCTGTTTTAGATTGAGTTTTCGGACAAGATTTTTCCAGTTCTAAAAGTTTCAAAAGTTAACATACTTTTCTTTGATTCTTTGTATTGATTTTTTCTGGTTTAACTTATACAGGGAGAGGGACAGCAACAAGCATGGAGTAATTTGATGAATTCCACAAAACAAGAAAACCACATAGTGAAATCGGAGTTTGGTTCGATGCAGAGCTTCTCCCCTGAAATTGCCACCATCCAGACCAACCCGAACAACGGGAGCTTTCAGCCGGAATTCAATGGCAATTACAATCCACAACAAGCTGTTCAGTCTATTAGGGAACAAAGGAAATCTGATGATGGTTACAATTGGAGGAAATATGGTCAAAAACAAGTGAAAGGAAGTGAAAACCCGAGAAGCTACTACAAGTGCACTTATCCCAATTGCCCAACTAAGAAGAAGGTTGAGAGGTCCCTAGATGGGCAAGTAACTGAGATAGTTTATAAGGGTACACATAACCATCCTAAGCCTCAGTCTACAAGGAGATCGTCATCAGCATCATCATTCCAATCATCTACTATGGCTCCGGTTTCTCAAGCACTCCAAGCTTCTAATCCGGCCCTTTCTGAGTCATTCTCCAATCATGGGTCTACTTTGCAGGCTGATTCTAACGCAGCAACACCTGAGAACTCCTCGATTTCAATCGGTGACGATGAGTTTGATCAGAAAAGCAAGTCGATCGGGGATGATTTCGATGAAGATGAGCCAGATGCCAAAAGATGGTAAATGAAATTCTTCTCAAGATTCCCAGTTGTTTTGATGTTTGTGCAGGTTTATACAGATTGTTAGGTTATATGCTGGTTGATACCACCTCCTTGACTAGATGCTAGTGTTATTCTCTTAGTTGGAATTAATTGTTTCGATTCGATATTTAGATCATTTGCATAAATTGGTCTTAATTCCGAAGCTTGCTTGATTCTGTAATCAGGAGAAAAGAGGCTGGTGAAAATGAAGGAATCTCTGCACCTGGAAGCAGAACAGTAAGAGAACCAAGAGTGGTAGTCCAAACAACTAGTGATATTGATATCCTTGATGATGGATACAGATGGAGGAAATATGGGCAGAAAGTGGTCAAAGGAAACCCTAATCCAAGGTGAACACTTCAGTCTTTTTGAGTATAATATTATTAGGAAACTTATAACGAGTCGCCAAGGGCACCTGTTAACCATCAAAAAAAAAAAAAAAAAGAAAAGAATCTTGTACAATTTTCTGTATACTTGTTTTACTTATGAAGTGCATAATCGGTCTTTAGAAAGAAAGCAATTTTTTTCTTTTTTTCAACTTATTAACTAGTATCCTGAGCGCTCATTATTAGTATCGGATTATTATTATAATCTCTGTCCAGTGATTCACAGAACCTTTTTAAAGATGATGTTCTGTCGACCTACTTTCTGGTTCTTGTCCCATCAATGAGTAAAGTTTCACCAAACAACTAGAAGCATTTCCCAGTGGCTGAAATTCTTGAACATGTATTTACTTATGATGGAAATTCCAACTTTACTTTTTTTGGTTCACACTGAAGTTTTGCTTTGGATCTAACGTCTGTCATTCTCAATCACAGGAGCTACTACAAATGCACTAACCCAGGATGTCCTGTGAGGAAACATGTAGAGAGAGCATCTCATGATTTGAGGGCAGTGATCACGACCTATGAGGGAAAACACAACCATGATGTCCCGGCCGCCCGAGGCAGTGGCATGAGCAGGCAATTGCCACTGCCTGACCACGGCAACAACAATGGCAACAGCAACAACAATATATCCATGCCCTATTCAGCCTTCACGACTAACCATCATCACGCAGACCACAATCCCGCTTTCAATCCTATTCGCAGTTCCAGGCTACCCGAGGCATCCGACGGGCAATCACCCTTTACTCTAGAAATGCTACAGAATCCAGGGGCTTTCGGATTCTCAGGATACATGAACTCTATCATGAATCCGCCCCAGTCTAATGATATGTTCTCCAAGGGGGCCAAAGAGGAGCCAAGGGATGACGTGTTTCTTGAATCACTTCTTTGCTGAAGGACTTTTAATGAAATTTCCTGGAGTCGTGGGCAGTTTTTTTTTCCTTAGAAAACTGAGTTTAGGAGGAAGAAGCACAAGGAAGTTCATTTGATTTAATTTATTGCATTCTGTTCGTTTGTTTGTATATTATTTTTACAGGAAGATATATCGAAGGTCTTGTATATGGCAAGATCATTACACGATATAGTTTAAAAAAGTTTCGATAACAAAAATAGTGGTTATACTAGGAATTCCCATGTCTTTTTTGCAATTTTTTATTTCTTTGTTCATCAGCAGGGGAAATGTGAAGAAATGAAATAACTTCTGCTGTTAACAAAGCCAGAGGTTTCCTCTTCTTTTGTAGTAAATCTGTCTGACTTTGACATTAATGTGAATGTTTCATTAGTCCCCACCTCATTCAATTTTTTTTTCTCTCTAAAAATACTAGGAAACTAATAGTGAACCAATCTACAAGTTCTAATGAAGTTTCAAAGGATATTGGATTTTTTATATTTTCATGTCTATTTATTCTCAATTAAAGTATTAATAATACATAAATGATAAACCTATAAATTTAATGTGTAATTAACTTCTAAAATGTGAAGTTTCTTTTCTATTATTTTAATGTGTTAATTAGTGGACGCTCCTTTTCATGGGACCATGATATTTATTTCTATGTTTTGGTTGCATCCGAGGCATGAGGAGTTTTGGGTGGCAAATCGACAATTGGCAGTTTGGCATCCCATCAACACAAAACGCGTAGTAATAAGAAGAACCCAAAGAAAGGTTTGAATAAGTCAAAAAAGAAAGGCGGATTTTTTTTGGGGAATAAATGAATGAATAATTCAAAATGCAGAAAGTTGGTCAAATGTCAACTCGTAATGTAAACATAAACATGGAGTGGGACCCAATGACGAATGGCGTTGTTCGAACGTAATATATGATATCTGTCCCTTCCTAAGCCGGGATCCACGAAGCCGGCATCTTCGTGTTTTTTGAAATATTTTAGGAAAATCACATCAACCCGCTGCCTCCATGGATGTCCGTACTATCCCTTTTATTTATATTTATATTTTTTTGTATCATGCATGAGATTTAAATAGAGAATATAAATAATTAATTTATAGATAATTATCTTAATTTGTATTGTAATCATATTATTTATCATGTATTGTATTTTTTTTCTTTATAATTGTATTCCCATTAAACTTTTAAATTTTTTATAGATAATTAAAATTTAGTAATTTTGCATTTCTATATCTTTTGAATAAGCATTAATCTTTTAAATTATCCTTAAAGCTTTCAAAACAATTATTAAAAACTCTATAAATAACCAGTTTTAAGCATTAGTAAGGATTGGAGAGACAAAGTGTGTATATTTTCATAAAAAGTAAAAAAATTAAATGCAAATGCAGTTCAGTGGTGACATCTGCGGGCAAGGTGGCTCCGAAGAATTAGTACTGCAAATTGGCATCGCCTTTTCCTTAGGTTGAAATAAAAGATATGTTTTGAAATTTCAAGAATTTATCATGTCACATCATTTGGATTATATTTATGATTTATAAAAGGTTTATCCTTGTAATTAAAAGCATGACAGGCAGTTATAAAAATTATTATAAATTCTTGGAAGATAATGTTTTTCTTTTTTATTTTTTTAAGATTGTATCAACACATCAACCGTAGTTTTAGGTAATAATACAACTCAAAACACCTTGATAAGTTTGAATTATTTTGTATTTAGGCATGGCCGTCGTTGTTTGGATATATATATATATATAGATTGGATCGATTGGTAGATAGACAAAGACAAGTACTTGTTGTACACGGCGCATTTAATAGGAATAGTGGCCAAACTAAATGGACCCCGGAGCCCCATCCACCATCGACCTGCCTAAGTTAGATTGTATATTCCATTAATAGTAATAATAATAATATCTCAAGTATCTATTATATTCTATTAATAATAAAGTATAAAATTGTCACATAACTCATCATTCTTGGCTAAACAATGGAAGTCCATCCATAAGCCCACTTTTACTTGTCTAGATTGCCACACCCTAAACATATGGTGTGATTGTTTCACCATATATTCATATCATTTATAAAAATATGAAAAGACTTGGTGATACGATAAGATCTTGTTAAAGGAGATGCCATATAACTTTTAATCCAAGGTTTGTACTTATGTGTTTTAGGGGTTCTTGTAATTGAAATAACAAATAGAAAAATAAAGATATGTTTAGGTTATGGAAAGCAATCATAGGAAAACTAAGCTATCTATAATAATCCTAATGATAAACTAAATATAGTGCCATAGTAAGTTGGTAATAGACTAAAGAAATTAAAAGATTGATTGTCCCAATTGTTAGAAGACAATTGATAAGATCAAAAAGGAAGAGTTGTTGTTGTTGTTGTTGTTTGCACAAAGCAAAGAACTCAATTAGCGTTTTAGTGTTCAAGACTGCAAAAAAACAATTTTTCAATATTAACAAACTTATTTATATTAATCTTTTAATAGTTTCATGGGCATGAATATGATAAAATAAAAATGGGACTCTTGTAAATACTAACTAATATTGGCTAACTACCTCTTATTTTTCAATATCGACTAATAAAAAATTAATAAATAATAAAGTTCTAACTAATAATAAACCCTAAACAACTAAAATTCCAAAGAATAATAAAATAACGTAAAAATATTCTTAAAGTTTAAAATAATATTATATCTTTATGACAAGCTTCATGCATAAATCTTCTAAAGCTAGGCTTGAAAATCAATCTCCATCATCTCCTCGAACTTAAGAAGATTTGCCCTTGAATCTTGAACAAGCAACCTCCAAGGCCAAAAACTAACATGTAAAACCCAATTAAGATTAAATAAATAATAATAAAAAAAAACTAACCAAGGCAAGCTCTCATGAACTACTTCTGCAAACCCTCCCTAGAATAGTAATTCCTAGAATATATCAGCATCAACTCTAAGAATTTTCATCCTTCCTACACTATATATCATGCTAGCCACCAAAAGATCCTTAAACAATTCATACTACTCATCATAAACCTTGTCAATAATAATATCCGGAATGATCGATGCTTCAAACAAAGATGTCATTATATCAACAATGACAGGTTCTAATTTTTGAAATCCATTGTGCTTATGTTCTATAATTGGTGCTTTTTGGACCTTAGAACACACAATCCTCTCACCTACTTTCAAGGCTTAGTTTCCCTTTCAATTGATGATTTAGTAGCCTCTACATTCTTAACAACTTTCTCTGTCTCAACTAACTCCTAAGTTAATAACAATATCTCCGTCTTAGAAGGTTATAAGGCTTGCTAAGTAGGCCTAACATCAACTACATGTAGAGGTAGCATTTAAATTCTCTTTCTATATTTTAGAATAGAATGAGTATTTTTCCTTCGCTTAAGCGTTACATCCTTGTCAAAGAGCCATGGCCGCACTAACAAGATATAGGTGATAATCATTGGAAGAACATCACATTTTACTTCATTTAAGTACCTACTAGGAAATAGTAAAGGGACCAACACCCTTTTTGTCACATGTACTGTGCTTTTGTCATTCAGCCAAAGCAATTTATATGTTATAAATGATTAGTTGTGGGTAGTTCTAGCTTCTTCACTAAAGTAGTAGTAGCTACGTTTGCATAGCTACCACTATTAATTATAACTGCACAAATAATACCATTAACCAAATACTTAGTATGAAAAATACTCTCTCTACTCTAGATTAACTATAGAATGAGCACTCAAAGTTTATCTAACCACTCCATTAAACATCTCATCAAACACCGTTAGAACTCCTGGACCATCAAGATTCAAACACTCCCCGTCATCTTCACCTACGACCTCCTCATGCCCCTTGGCTTCCTATTCCTCTTCATCCCCGCTCTGTACCTCATCTCCAACTAAATATATAACCTATTGGTTATGCATTGAGCCGCAACATGACCACGACCTTCTTTTAACTTTCGTTGGTTGAGACTTTGAAGCCTTGGAACCTTACATTAGCACATTCGACCTCCCCTTTGCATCTAGGTGCTTAGGGCGTTTTGTTCAAACTATTGAGGTCCTCCACTTGTTTGTGGCTTTATGTTTAAACTCAAAGCCTTAAAAGGCCAAAATGACTTAGAATATGCATTCATGGGCTTATAGGGGTTCCTTGACTTTGTTGCTCAATCATAGTAGCCAACTACATTGCTTCATCAAGGCTACTCACTTTATATAACTCAATGGCATACGCAATTTCATATCGTAAACCATCCAAGAATAGTGACATTACATGTTCATCAACCTCCTACAAACCACAATGGATCCTTGCCATGTCAAATTCCTTAATATACTCCTCAAGAGTCTTATTGCCCCACCTCAACTTTTGTAATATCATGTAAAGCTCATGCCTATAATGTTTAAGCACAAAGTGGTTTCACATCATTTCTTTCATCTCCTCCCATGAAATCACTTCCTCCATCCTAGCTCTTAGTCAAAATCCTTGCACATTCAACCGCCACACTTGGGTATACCCACTAAATTCAACATATGCTAACTGTAGTCTCTTTGGATCCCTATGGCCACAACAATAAAAAGCCTTTTCTTTAGCTAGTCCAAGAAATCATTAGGAGTACTAGTACCATCGAAGGATGGAATCTTTAATTTGAGAGCTTCTACCCACGCACTGTTCTAAGCTGCCTGGCCCCTACCTCCTTGTCATTCTCCTCTTATTGGGGTCTTTGTTGCATTCTTCGACCACCACAATGTGGTATTAAGTTTAACTCGGCTATGTCCATTCCTATTTTAATTGCCTCCACCATTACGTTCTTGTAATAATATTCCTGAGTGCTTATGGAAATCTATCTCAATGTATTCTACATCGGTTGTTGAGTACTGGTAATTGCTTCTTAAGTACACTGAGAAGAATCTAGTATAGAGTGATATTGTTGTGCTAATATGTCAATAAGATCTTGCAATTTTCCTATCTCTTATGTCATAGCATAATTAGACTACAATATTGTAACCTTGCCTCTAATGTTTCCACCAATCACATTAGTGAGAACTCCCAAGACAATTGTCATAAACCCTAAGCGACTTCTCCACCACTTGCAATTAAGAAAGCCACCACAACCAAGTGATCCACACCTCCAAACCCTAGGTTTTCAACAAACTAGGCTCTAATACCACAATGATATGACAAAATCTCATTAAAGAATATTTTACATAATTATAATCTAGGGTTTATGTTTATATATTTTAATGGTTTGTAAATTGAAATAAAAAATAGGAAAATAAATATATATTTAGGTTTTCTAAAGAGTAATCACAAAAAAAGTAAACTATATGTAACAATCCTAGTGATAAACTAAGTACAGTGCCACAAAGAACTCAATTAGGGTTTTAATGTTCAAGACAGCTAAAAATTGCTTTCCAATATTGAGAGAACTATTTATATTAATCTATTGATAGTGCTAAGGGCATAAATGTAATAAAATAAAAAATAAGACTCCTGTCAATACCAACTAACTACCTATTATTTTTTAATACTGACAAATAACATATTAATGAATAATGTGGTCCTAAATAATAATAAACAATAAATAACTAAAATATTGAAAAATAATAATAAAAAATAAAAATATCCTTAAAATCTAAAATAATTTTATATTTTTATGGCAAGCTCCACACATAAATCTTTTAAAGCTAAGCTTGAAAATCTATGCCTATCACTTGGATATCTAGTAAAATCCATAAATATTTGTAAAGTCATCAAATACTCTCATAGGTCATCAATAATGAAATTCATAAATGAAACATGAAAATCTTAAATTCTCTATTAAGAACTAAAGCAACACTAAAAGGGGAAAAAAAGAACTTCATTTGTCTCAACATAGTCCATCCACTAATCATCATAGTCAAAGTCACAATTACTATCTTATTCTTAGCACATAAATCATCACATCTCATTATAAGGATAAAAAGGATAAAAGGAATCATCGACGCTTAAAACATAAAATCTCAAATGAGTCGTGAACCCAGTATATGACTATTGCACATGCATAATTAACTACATATACCTATAATTATTAAATGCAACAACATAATTCATTGAATTATATTATTAGGTGATTTAAAACAACAAAAAATTGATAACCAAGGTTCAGAATAACTTAAATTCCACTTTCAAAGGTGATAGAGATACAAACTCATTACATCACCAATAACATATAATATAACTAAGGATGCAACCGAGTAGGTCATTATAAGGTATCCGATCCGTTCGATCCGCCCAATCCTCTAAAAACCTTAGGCTTTTTTTAAGGTTGTAGGATTTTTTTTTAAAATCCTATAAGGTTTGAGTCAGATTCAGGTTTGCATATATTACCTGATAACAACCCACTCTAACCTAATAAAGAGTAGATATTGTATATATATATATATATATATATATATATATTCCTAAGGTCACTTATCTTGTTTGTCCATGCAAATTTGAAATTCTAATCCCCTCCCTAGTCTTTAGTCCCTAGCCCTTGACTCTTTACCTGACCATGACTTAATAAAAGAAAAACTGAGTTAAGTAGTAAGCATCAATCAACTCAACTCAAATTCCTTTCTTTTTCTTTTTTAATTTGCTATTGCATGCTACATCTCATCATCATCACTCACTTTTCACTCTTCAGCACTCTAACTTAGGCTTCAACTCACTAGTCGCTAGTTAGGCTCACTATAGTGCTCATGAGCTTATCTAGGTCCTGCTCTTAGTATAGTTCTCCTTTTCTTTGTTGCAAAAAAGAGGGAGAGATGAGCTTTTTTTTTTTTCATACTTAATTTTTTTCTAGGAAAGTTAGTTTTTTTTATATATA
The DNA here is from genome assembly GCA_037954665.1 of Laguncularia racemosa. Taxonomy (NCBI): domain Eukaryota; kingdom Viridiplantae; phylum Streptophyta; class Magnoliopsida; order Myrtales; family Combretaceae; genus Laguncularia; species Laguncularia racemosa. The sequence continues at coordinate 1,111,304 of JBBMOL010000097.1, read as the reverse complement.
TATTCTTCATTCTCTTATTTTGTGTATTTAGTTAAACTGTTTTATATATTCTTTATTCTCTTATGCATGCTTTTATATTCAAGATTTAAGTTGTTATTAAGTTAATATCCCCAAACCCTCAACCATGGAAGCAACTGGGATCCAAGGAGATAGATCTTCACATTAATGTAGTAATATGCATCAAGATTTTTAAACTTAAAAGTAACACTAAGCTTTGCTATTATTGACATTCCATACTAATCCATAAATCATTAGGGACAAGTTGTTTGCAACAAAAGAGAATAAACTTGAGCACTCTTAAGTAGCAATGATAGGTAATATGGACAAACTTTTTTCATAGAAAAATTACATATATATTTAGGAGATTGCTTTATCGATGGTGTATCTCCATAAGACAAGGAAAACTTCATTACAATGTTGAAAAAGAAAGCTAGAACAAAATGACAAATACACCGAGGTTTTCTAAGTGGATAAGTAAATGGGTTTCTCGGGGCGGGTTTCGAGTTTTTCGTTTTCCTACCGAGGCAAGTTTTGGGTTTGATGAGAAAAGCCCCATAGGGTTTTTCTTGGGTATTAGGAAATCCTATAGGGTCGTGGGGCGGGTTTGGGTTTGGGTTTGAAAAAAACTCAACCTTAATATGCCTCGATTGCAATCCTAAATATAACAAAGCTCATAGACCCATTGTCTACGATAAATATATTTTTGCAAGAGACGACTTTGTTTCCCTTGTAGACTAATAATCATCTCATACTAAATTTACCACTTGTATTGTGTCGTCAAGAGCACAATTGACATATAATGCTTGAATCAACATCTTGTATGACTAATTCGTTCAGTTGTAACGTCATTTGCGGTAACTAACCCACATCAAATGTAGTTCTCTCATATTGATGACCCACAAAGTCACAAGAGTGACTTTAATGTCTAAGCAAGCCATATTGTTTGAGAGGTCTAATGCTACCATCTACTTCTTAATGTTTTCTACTTGTAAGTCCAAATAGCCATGCACAAATAGTACACACAATGTTTAAGTTTTATATTTATTGGTCTATTTCCATCTGTCTTACACACACACCACACAACAACAAGTGCCTATTTAGAATCTGCTTAAATTCTTGATAATAGTGAACAATATAATCAATTGCTAACTCTAACTTATAACATAGATTAATCCTTCAATATATTCAAGGATTGAAAATCCTAAGACTAAAAACTAATTTTTCCATTATAATTATAGCCTATTTAGTCTACAAAAGATTTTTAAGGTAGTCACTAGGCTAAAGGGTATAGGTTGTTAACATAAGGGTACAAGCATTGTGTAATTGACTTAAGGGATGGGGAAGTCGAGCAAGGTAAGGGGGCAATCCACCATTTTGTAAAGGGTGGTTGACCTCTCCTTTCCTAAAAGGTCGATCGACCCATAAGTACTAAGTCTACTATATGTCCTTCTAGGTTGGCCTTTAATTTTAAAATAATTTGTGTTCCATCCTTTTTTATGTTTTTGATGATTTAATTCAAATCATAATTATATATGTATTGAATATGCAATTATTTGATTCTTAACGCGAGAATTCCATAAACTCAAATTATATTATATCCATCAATTAATCCAAATTCAATGATCTTAGATACTAGATTCATACCTAGTTTCATTAAAACTTCATCTAAGGTTAAGTCCAACTCCATCTTTGATTTAAGAGTTCTAAATAGTCTAGATACGAGGCTACTAACCTTTATTGAGAGAAAAACTAAAGACACGGCGAGTCTTCAAGCGAATTATCTAATCTAGCCGCTTCGCGAGCAATTCTTTTCATGGCAATGCAATTAGGGTTATGTTTCCTATGAAGGAATCAATAATCATAAATTGTTAGGGAACGCTTTAGTTTATATGCATGTTCCTATGCTTTTTGTAAGAGACCCTTGAAATCCCACATCCACTACATTAAAAAAGATTTGGAGTTATTATTTGTCAATTTCCTTATTGGTAAACCACAACAATGAGATTTATTAAAGGAAAGTATTGGCTTGTGGATTCGCCGAGTCTATGAAAGAATGAGAGTGCTTAGTGTTTTAAAGAGGGAGACTACGGGTGAACTTCTACATTCTCAAGAAATCCATTTTATATTCCCGAAAAATTCAAATTTCATCATCAGGTTTTTAACCACTATCAATTACTTTGGCGTAATACGACATATTCTGTTTTGGCAATGCCTGCCTCGTAAAATGATGGTTACCCTTTTTACTAACTAACGTGTGGAAAAGAGAAACGTGAAACAGTGACAAAATCTGCTCCGCATTTGCTTTCAATTGATGTGGCTCAACTTTCAATTACAAAGCGTCCCGCGACTCTCTTTCTTGACCAATCAAATGAAATAGTGTTGAATTCGACCATTTAGCTGGGTTATTAATCTCATGAAACTTATCATGACACCTGTACAAAAAAATCAAAATGTGTTCAACATTATAGCAAGTTTACTTACTTTCCTCGGTCAATTTGGTATAGTAGCACCATTTGGCTCGACCCGAGGTCCCCATAAAAGGCACAAGGTGACCACGCTGTAATCTTTGATTTGCTCTCGATAAAACTGTATCAATTACTATGATGCATATCATTCTCAAGTCTGGATGTGTCACAGTTTAACATAACTTGCACCAGGTATCCTAATATTTTTATGACCCAACTTACTACACCAAATCCATAGATACACATCCCTAATAGCACAAACCATATTCCTTACTTCCACCGTAGGCCTGGCAGCATGTCTATTTTCTCTTGCAGGAGTGCAACGGGCATAGTGGATCGACATCCTCGGCATATGTAAAGCACCATTTATAATATCCTTTACACCATCAAAACAGTTGTAGGCTAACATGGATGCACGATGAGTACAGCAATTTTATCACATGATGTACAGTGCAGCTAGCTCTAGAGGCATACGATTCTGACTCATCGAAATGGACTCCTTATTCCCATTACCTACTTGATGCGACACTATTAGAAACCCACTAGGTTTCGACTCCAATTGATAAAATACTACAATTATCAACAAAAAGAAAAAGGCTTTATATACTTGGCACACCGCCAGACACATGCTCCAAATACCATAGCACGCTCGGACAACGTTTAGAAGCTTCAAAACCTCTCCACCTGAAAGTCATGAATCCAGCAAAATATCTGTAAAAATGGCAACAGTTCAATCCTGCCCTAAGAGAATCCTCAATTCTTGACTCTGAACATCACAAATTTATAAATTTTAGAATTATTAATTGATTGTCGATAAAGATATATTAAATGAGCCTTAAAGCTGCAAGACAACCTGAAGAGAGAGAGAGAGAGCAACGTCTGAGCGAAAAAGTTATAATTTCATACGCCCAGTGAAGATCTGCAAGCCCATGAACACATAATTAAAAGAAGAGCCAAATCCAACTTAAGAAGCTACTACTGCTAATCTCAAGAGTAAAACTAAGTTCAGTTTGAACACCCCTGTGCTTCGTGAGTGGCAAAGAAGAAACGCTAGCACATAGAATTCCAGTTTTGCTAGATAGCCAACCTACCCATGGCACCTACCCCAATGTAGGACTCCAGAAGGATACCATCTTAAATGCGTCAAGAAGTAGATTATGAGATTTTTGTTTTGAGGGAACTCTATTTTGAATTAGCGGCACGCACACACCCCACCCACACACATGTATATTCTTTTCTTGGGATCATTGTAGCTGTTATATATTAAAAATCATTAATAAAATATATATATATATATATATATATATATCAAAAATCAAGAGGAAACCAAAGATTTCTACATAAGGAAACCTGGCAGTTTCAAAATACATCCGCTTTGCTTTGCTCCCTAAAACTGTATATCAATTAGAATTGCACATAACATCATCAGATCTCTGTCAACTTGAATAAAACTTGCAACAAGTACCCTAATAATTCTATAACCTAACTTGAATACTCAAATACCCCAAAACCATCACATGAAAGTATACCTAATCACAGCATGAATTTTACTCCTTACCTCCACCAGAACTACCACAGTACATATAGATACTTCAATGATTACTTACATTCACGCCATATTGAAGAGCTCCAAAATATCTACCTAAAAGTTGCAACGCTAGCCAAAAAAACAGTAACAAAAATAGCAATTAAATCCTTCCTCAGCAGAATCTTCTCTTCTTCTCACAAAATCCAGCTCCTTAGAATTTTGATTATGTTGACAAACATATATTAACATATGCCTCAAAACTGCTAGACGACCTGAAGAGCACTACTCACAACAGAAGTAATTGTCTCTTTCTGAAACTCCACCAACTTCTTCAGAAGGAAAAAAACTAGCAGATTGGCAAATCGTGGTCTAACAAGGAAATCAAATATGCAAAAGCCCTGGTGTCCAGAGAGAGAGAGAAGCACCCCGTTAAGGTTTGCAGGTCGTCTTCAAAGACCATCAAAAGCTGGCCCTGCTAGACCAGATGGTCAATCTTTAGAAATGCTCATCAAGGGGTCAACATACTTGCTCGGTACAACTCCTCATCCACAATCAAAGGAGGTATGCTCCATGATCCAGAAGGGTGTCCACCTATCTTCCCACCTAAAAACCATTATGACATGAATCATTGCACAGAAAACGAGGCCTGGTACCTGACAGTCAAAGCTTCACATCAGTTCATACTTTACCTTCCTTTGTTGCTTCTTCACATCTTCTCTGGTAAGACATAGACAATTCAGGATCTAAAGTTTTCAGCAAGCTAGCATACTTCTCTTCAGTTTCCGCAATGCACTTTACCTGGAGAAAGATGTATTTCGAATATTATCACTGTCTTATGTACCTGGTCAAAGATTTCCACAACCGTGCAGCACATGATAAAAGAAAGAAATAAATGCAACATAAAGCCATCGGTGCTAATCTCAAGAGAGAAACTAAGTTCAACAGTGACATTCAAGTTTGCAGGCTCTTTAGCTTATTCTTTACTTTCTCCATGATAAGTCTTTTCTTGACTGAATAAAGTCCTTTGATGTTTGAAACGTAACTTAAAGATCAAAAGGGGGGAAAAAAAGGAATGAAACCAAATAGAAACCATTTTCCTAGAGCCAAAAAATTCGCGATGACAAATTTGGAAAGCAACTTTTCCATTTTCAAAGAATTAGTCATTTTTTTAGAAAGGCTGGGGTTTTTCCTTAATGGAACATTCCTTTCTACTTCATGAGCTCTTTTCAGCCCAAAACATATAGGAAACTAGGGCAAAATGCTTTCAAGAGAACATTTTAAACTGAAATAAAGAGCCCTTTAAATTTTTGAGGAAGTAGACCATGAGATTCCTTGTTTTCAGAAATAATTTTTTTTAGGGGAAAAAAATCTTTTTTTTTTTTTTTGGTTAAGGAAGATCTGAATGCAGCTTGAGAAAAGTCATAATGGACCGATAAACTGGTTATTATAGAAAAATAGCAAAGAAAAGCCCTAGAAAAGAATGTGACAATTTTAAAAACAGTCATTTTCACAAGAATGCATAGATCCATGTTACTGTTAAAATGCAGAAAGACTAACATGAAAGATCAAACTTACCAGCATGACTGATGCTTTTGAAGCTCCATATATTCTGACAAACATTCTCAAAATATTGAAACTATTTTCAAGAACATCTTCCTGCATATGATCATAAAGTAATGGTGTCAAGATTGAAACAGAACTGACTTGCCCAGCAGCCAAACGCTACCCTGAATAATGGCTTTACCTCATAGTCAAACCTGGAGCATCAGCACCACATATTACATCACAAATAACAGAAAATGGTCAGATTTATTAGAACGGTATAGGAAGCATAGCTACAGCTGTATGAATACCACTACAGAGGGCATCATATTTAAATGCAACTGCAGAACACACATAAAAGATGCAGCAAGTGAGTATATATAAAACCATATAACATTGAATTATATAATGGAAATGCAAAGCAACAAATTGAAGATTTTCTGAGGGGAGCTCACCAAACAAATAAAGGGCCATTTTAAATACTCACAGATCATCAGAGACCTCAACCAGAAATTCTGATGTGGAAAGAAAATCCATATGCAAGTCATTCACCTTCACAAAAAGAATAATATTATACAGAATGAGAATCAACCATATTTAAATCATGCCAGAGCAGAAGTTTCAAGATTTTTGAGAAGACAACAGAGGATGCTAGCATGACAGATATAAAATAAGATATTTCTGCCACTTGATTCTAAAGTGCTCTATCTGAAAGCTTTGTCTAAAAATTCAACATCTACGCAGTTTTGCACACCAGATTTTCCAATTCAGTTCAATATCTGAGAATTTAGAAAATTCATCGATGCCAGATAAATCTAGAAAGGTTTATCACCTCAAGATTGTAATTAGGAACAGCATATTACTTTTATAAGTAATTTTGAATGAATAAAACTTTCAAAAGTGAACCCAAACTAAGTGATGTTCAAGTGGTTGTTAACGTTTGCTGAATCACATGAATGGAACTAATAAAATTCTAGTCTGTTAGAGATGCAGGAACCTATTAATAGGTGCTCTTACTATGTCCCTTTATTATTATAATATTTAGATTAAATGAATGGGAACATTCATGAATAGGGTAGTTCTAACAATGAATAGATTCATGAAGCGATAAATTGATGAATAGGTTAGTTCATTGATGGATTCATGAAGGGCTAGATTCAATGTATGAGGATCGTCCTCAGTTCCTATATAAATAAGTCCCAACCTCTCTCTTGAGGGGCACATAAGAAAAAGAATTATCCTAGTATTTTAAGTCTCTTTTTAGTTTTCTCTTTACTTTTAAAGTAGCTTATTAGATCAAAAGATTCTCTCTAAACGAGCCCTCAAGCCCTTTCCATATAAATATCGCCCGTGATTAGATTCCTGGCTTAGGCCCATAACATAGTCATATCCACTGAACTTAATTTGCTTTAATTTCCAGTGACTTTCTGCCTGTAACAAGTTGACTTCTTATAGAAAATTCCTTATCTTTTTTTTTGGATTAGAGGAGGAGGGTATGGAAGAAGGCAAATCATAGTAATCAGTAAAGTCAACCTCATAGAAGTCAGAATTCACCTTTTCTCCCCTCAATTCATATAGCAGAAGATTCAGCATCCGGTAATCAAAAGACTTGAGATGAATTGCCCTCATCACATCTTCAACCATGATCTGTCAGTAGACATCCTTCCATCATAATCCCAAACTTGTAAAACCATGAGCAACATTCTGTATCAACATCATGCCACTTTATAACTCTCACAGTATTCGTTTCAAGTGAAAATTTTCAAAGCAAATTAAACTCCCAATGCATTGCAAGGGGACATAGATAGAACAATGAACAAGACAATTTCTTCCTACCATGAGAAAAATAATATATTAAACAAAGCAGAATATCTTAAATTAATATATATAGCAAACATCAAGCCATTAATTTAAAAGCACAGTGCCATACAGAATCCAGCATATACTCAGTAGAAGGGAAGCAATTGAAGAGAATGATCATTCCAGTGCTTGATACAGTGCTAACAACATCCACACACCCACTCAAAATCATAGGCAATACCACTACATAGCCTTTGTTGAGATCAAAGGAATGTGGCGATTGATTCTAGAAAAACAAGTGTTCAAAACATTTTCCCCTGTATATTGGTGATAATTGCAAGTAATTCATTTTGAAGAGAAAAAACACATGGGGCCAACATAATTCCGATGACACCCAATTCATTCATGAGAAGTATTACATCTAACTCTTGTGAGTCTTGTGATCTCCATATATTAGCTCGATTTGGATAAAAAGCAACTTAGCAGTTTGCTTCCATTGATAAAAAAAATGCAGAATCAAAACAGATGAACACGGCCCACATCAAAAACAACTTTCCTCTAAACCAATAGAAAAATACTTGACTTTTAAAAGGGATTGACTGCATCCATCACCAGAAATGGGCCTTAGTATTGTCCTTCATGACTTACAATATGCTACTTGGATATGCTATCCAAACTATTAAACCCATCCATTGACACCCTAATTTAATTGACTTGTGATTGATAAGAATTTGTGGCAAACGCAAGTTTTCCTGGAGTTAGCTATTTTTAGCAATATTGGTGGCATCCGTTTTATATCAGCCAATTTATTTGTCTTTAAACATTGAAACTTACTAAATTTAGTTCTTAAAAGAGGTTCTAGGTCCTGAGAAATTCAAGCCATGTTCATTTGAGCTTTAGCATCTCTTTCATGAAGTTTCATTTACCACTCAAACTTGGCCTTGCTTGGCCACAACATCTCAAATCTGGCAAGGCTCAGCTCCCTATCATAACAAATTGGTTTCAGCAGAGAATGGTCAGCCACCATGACTGGAGTTTAACATATTTTTCAACAGAAACAAATTATTTAATATTTTAACTTACTCAAGATTTCAAGATTAAGGTAAGATATCTCAATTTTCAAAATGTTCATCTACTATGATACTCAAAAAGACTCAAATGGATGAATTTGTGGTTTCATATATGCAAAGGTTAAAAAGGAGATATAACTACAAGCAAGGACTCCATATATTGTATTTGCACCCTATGGTGCCCAAAGTGAAGGTTTCACGTGAAAAGAAAAACTAAACATGCGAGGAAGGATGTAAAACAGCATTATTCTTATCGCTAAAAATTTAGACCAGGATGGAGAAGGATTTTAGAGTGTAATCACTTAAAAATGACTATATAGTATATAACTTTTAAGATATAGTACATTATCCTGAATTACAGTATATGAGGTCTATCAATAGTAAAAATAAATCTTTCATGGTAGCTATCAACAATATCACAAAAGCTGTCGACATTTTCATTTTTACTATAATGGACCTTGCATAGTATAGTTCGGAATGATACATTATAATTCGAAAGTGACTATACTATACAATCACTTTTGAGTGACTACACCCTATAATTTTCCCTTCCTTAGAACTCCTGCAGCTTTGCAATAAAATTCAGAGCGATGATTCATCTTTAGAAACCCATTATCAATAAAACTCCAGTCAACCATGTCATAAGCTTTCAGTAAGTGAACTTTCAAAGCACACCTCTTAGCCTTATTTACAGAATGATGTGTTCTCAATAATTCTTGAGTAATGATAATATTATCCACTATTCTTCTATCTGTGATAAAAACTGCCTGTTCCATACCAACTAAAAATGGTAACACCTTTAATCGGTTTGCAAGAATGTGAGAAATGCATTTATACACTATGTTGCAAAACGAGATAGGTATAAAATCACTCAAGGATGAGGGATTTCGTCCTTTGAGAATCTAAGAGATAGTTGTGCAATTTATGGTCTGAGGAGTTGGAAGAATCACAGAAGTCTTTCGTGGCTGCCAAAGCATCTCCCCATATAACATCCCACATCCTTTTGAAGAACTCATGCATTGAAATCATTTGGACCCAGGCATTATTCATCACCAACTAAAAGAAAGCTTCCTTGATTTCTTCTAAGGAGATCTCTCATCTAATAAAGTGAACTTAGGACATGCTAAGTTTGTGATTAAGGACCAAAGCCAAATGATCCACATCAAATGTTGAAGATCTCTCTTGGTTGAATTCTTTTTGAAAAAAATCCACCAACAACTCCTTTACTTCCCATAGGTCTGAGATGCGTGTCCCATCTTGCTTCAGCAATTTTGAAAGGCTACTGCATTTAGCCCTTTGTTTGACACTTTTAAAAAAGCAAGCAGCATTTCTACCACCCAACTTAGCCACTTGTCATTTTGCTTGAACAAGCTTCCACAACTGCACTCAATAAGTAAAAATTCTCCTCATAGTGCTCTGCTCTGCTTCTACATCTATCAGATCATCACAAACTCCTCTATTTTGCATCTCAATAGTACGTAATCAATATATGCGGGAAATACTTCAGGCTGCAATTAATAGCTCCACCAGGCTGAGAGTTTGCAGAAACTTGGGCAAAGGGCTCATTCACACAAAAAACTTGGTTTGCATGTTTTTAAAGGTGGTTTTACATGTCTCCAAGTCTACTGCCAAGACACTTCATCCACCTTGGCATTTGCTGCATTGTTTGCTATAATCTCTTGGTCAACACCACAAGTCTACAATAACTCAGCTTTCTTGGAATTCGTCCTAGTACTAGTAGGTAAAAGGTTGACCTTAGGGACAGCAAATGTTTAAGAACTCCTCACTACTACTAAAAATAGACATCCCAATTGTAACCCCTTTCACCTTCTCCCCAAGTTGATTGAACTGATTTTGACTAGGAGACAAATCAGCTCAGACATATCCTAATGCATACACATCAAGCAAGCTTGATTTTCACTCTCACAAACCGTCTTCAGCCTTTTGACAGATGAAGATTTTGATTTGGTAGAAGAGGCGACCTTAGAATTCTCAAAGGTCTTAGAAGAGTGGGGTTTGGATTTGTGTTTGAGCTTTTGGCATGGATAGTGGCAGCTAAAAGTCATGTTGGGAGGAAGGAGAGGAGGGAAGGACGCAGAGTTGGCAGGTGTATGCAGAGTTGGCAGGGTTAGTTAGTAGATATTTTTTCTTGTAAAGTCTTTAAGTTTCTAGTTGTTTCTAGATTAGTCTCTAGTAGCTTCTAGTAGTATAAATACTATAGTTCCTTGTTTTGTTTTCTTAGACAGAATTATCTTTAGTAGGTGGTAGTTGAGCAAGTGTGATCAAGGAGGCTTTATAGCTGAAGCCTGTGTAATATTGTTTGATTGCTATCAATAAGATAGCCTACAGTTCTGCCTAGTTCGAACCCTCATCAAAACACAGAGAGAGAGAGAGAGAGAGATAAAGAGAGAGATGGTTTATAGTAAGGAGTGACCTTTGGTTCTTTGTAACAAAATCAAGCAAAAGAATTAATATCGTGTACCTCTTCATTGCTCTTCATTGCAGAGCATAACTTTCTCTCCAACACCCAATATTCCCCTCCACGTCTAAGTTCCTCTTTGATCCTTCATCCATTATGCAAGAAAAAAATTGAGAGCACAAAGTTGTGTCAATGTTTTCACTGAGAAAGGTATTTGCACAAAAGGCTCAAACCTCTCTGTGAGCAGCCCATGAGACTCAAGAAGTCGCACAAGTGGTCTGAACGGATCCCTTTTAAATGCATTTGCAAGTTTAGTGTTCCATCCCTGCTTCATCTTGTGCATCTGTTAAGATCCACTGACAGAGCTAAGTGATGGTGCAACCTTCAAATAAACTGAATGCTTGAGAACATATGAAATTACTACCTTATCTTGATATTCTGAAATATCAATTCCCTCATTACATACATTGAGAAGTTTCTCATTCAGTGTATCCAGCTGCACTATCAGAAAAGACTATCATTGTTATAATTGAAAGAAGCAGAATAACTCATTGACACAAATGTTTATATATAGATAGGAGGGACTAAATATAGCATCTGACAAAAACATGGCACAATTTCTTTTACAAGCACCTAAAAAACATCTTCAACACAATTATATCATCCTTAGCTTTAATTGATATAGTTTTCTAGACAAGAACTTTCAATAACTTCCATGAATTGTCTTTATGTAATGCCTTTGAATCTATATGCTACATTTATGCAGAAAAATTACTTCCAGAATGAAAACTAAATAAATTATGCAGTTACAATCTGCCTTAGGCAGAGGATTAACGCCTCAAAAACTCCCTATAAAAAAACTAGCATACTTTTCCAAAGGAGAAAGATACGTGACACTGAAGAGTCAAAATTTCCAGATATAAATATATTTTATTAATTCCTGCACACATTCTTTTCATGTTTACCTGGTAAATGTAACTCTCCGTGAAAGAAAGAATGGGCAAATATTTGAATATAAGTTGTGGCTGATTCACATCCAACGCATGAAACATAAAATAGGATCTGCACTGCAGTAGAAATGTGTACACTCAATGTGAATTGCCAGATCCATAATAGATCTAATAGCTAAGTTATAAACCAACATGAAACAATGAAGGGAGCTTAAACAATCCAAAAATTGAGCCTCAAAAACAATAAATTACTGATTCCAACACTAGACATAAGCTCCTTAAACGGAGGTGAAAGCTGGAACATGATGCCTCCATCAAGATATTTGACTTACTTCAAATATGCACATTTTAAACAGATTGACAAGAAAATCAATCGTTTTTAATTTCCCTTCAACTTAATAACTAGAAGCTTTATGTAAAATTAGATTGTTGGCAAATTCAACATCAAGCTTTCAGACACTGTCAAAAAGAAAAAACCATTGACCTTCTGAGGGGCTCATTCAGGCTCATTCACACCATTAGGTGTGGGTTTGGCTGTATAAACTGCAACTTTCGAGGTAATTAGTTATATATTCTAAAGTAGCTATTTGGCAGTCCAAAAAAACCCAACTTCATATTTGCCCAAAATCTTGGGAATTTATTCATAAGCAAATTGTGATTTCATCCCTAGAAAATAATGATCAAATATAGATACAATCCCTTAACTCTATAATGTACTTTTACCTCTCAAAACTTCTGGGAAAAAAAAGATGCATTTACCTCCACAAGCCACCACTCAAGCTTCTAATTTTAGTAACGGCTTGGAGTAAATGCACTTTTTCAAAAGTTTTGGGATGAAATTGCAGCATTCCTTCATATATTTCCATCAGGAGCAGCTCCTACCAATAAAACTTCAAAAGACAAGGCTTAAAAGATTTTGATGACATTATACCATAACATTCCTCCTCTTGGAGCTTGAAATTTTACATAGTTGACTCTAAATATAGAATCGTGAATAATAATTCATTTGGGCAGCTCACTTATCTTAGAGATTAAAGCATAGCATTTAATTCGTTCTAGTAAATAGCCTAACTGATATAATTGGACACAAAGTCATGATGATAAGGTTTAATATAAGCTGTCAACCTTTAACAAGATTCTTTCTCTGCCCAAGCTTGGGATCCTAATCAATATAGCTTAGATAATAAGTTTGAAAAATTAAATGCTACTTACGAAATCCTCAAGGGTAGTATTTGCCCTCTGCATTGCATCAAGCCCGACTAAAGCCACTTCATCACATTCAGTTGGTAAATCTGTAGAGTTCATGGTGTCTTCAACATTGATGGTGCAAGAATTCCCATTAAAATCTTGTGAGAAACCTGAAAAATGTAGGAAAACAGATACACTGTAATATAAGAGACCTACGAAGGCAATGGCAATGAACACATTGGTGATAGAAGGAGAAAGTAATCTAAGTTCATGCAAACCTATGGCTTTTGCTGAGAGGGGGAAGGGTAAAAAGAGAAAAGTGCACAAGTAATCCTAAAACATTAAGAATTCGATGCAGATTAAGTCCTAAAGCTTTTATATTAACTAATCAAATCCAAAAAGTTTTTAAAAATGCCAAATTATATATTTCCATTAATCTTGTTTTTGTACATGTGGCACCTTTATGTTAACAATGAGAATAATAGAAATGTCCTAGTACATAAGGGATATACAACTAGACAAAAGCATGAAAAGAAAAAGGGAAAAACAAAAATGTTGATATTTGGAATTTGAGAGATCTTTTGGAATAATCTAATCCTCAACACCAAACCATAAAAAAGTCGATTCCTTCCTCCAAATGCATCCAAGCATGCACAAAGGAGTAGCTCATCAACTTTTGCGCCCCATGTTAAGATGTTTTACGTATCCAACAAGAAGAGGGGTGGGTTGGGGGTTGTGGTTTTGGGTGCATGAGTTGGAAGCCAAGACCTGATAATTCTCACCAACATTGCGACAAAACTCCATAAAGAACTTGCCCCACTGCTTTGAATTTAAAGGTGATCCACACTCTCCTAAGCCTCTTTACACATACAGAACCCATGAACAATCTGGAAATTTCTCTTTTTGGAAAATAAATGGCTGAAATTCTATTTACTTGTTCTTTAATACATCCAGACTGCCAAGCAATCCACCTCATTCCCTTCCTCTCTCCTCTCTCCCCCTCTCTCTTCTCTCTTCTCTCTTTTTTCTTAAATTGTCCCCTTTATATCAGAACAATACCAAGCTAATCACCACAACACCACGAACCCACCAAGTCACCACCACCCAAGACCACCTAGCACCCAAACCAACAGGCCACCACAACCATCAAACCCTGGAACCCAAACTAAAAAACAGAAGTTGTATTAGACAGAGAACAATTTTCTTCAGAGGAAAAGGATGAGGTTCTTTTTAACCTTTCTGCCCCCAATAGATATAGATATAGAGATGGAGAGAATGGACCATGAGTTAGATCACAATTTTTATTTTGTTTCTTTGTCAAGGATAAGCTTATCTCACTAACATCATCTGACCTTTCGTATCTTAGAGAGAGAAAATGCTCTCCTTACTCGCTAAATCTGCTAAACCAAACCCCCCTAAGAGACCACTTCTTTTAGGTTAAATCAAACACTTTAACCCCTGTTACTAATCTAAAATAACAAATTTAGATTAGTTGAATCAATGTTCTACTGTTCCATTGAGTGTAAATCATGGATGTAAGAACAAATGACCGGAATGACCTCCCAACTCTTGGAGATTATTTCCCGAATGGATTCTTCAACAACATCCAAGACGGGAATGTCAAAGTAATGGATTCCAAGAACCCACAGTAGACAATGCCGAGGAAAGAGGATAAGATGTCAGAAAGAGTGAAAGTTACACATGCAAGGCATCCGTGTTTTCCAGACTTGAAGAAAGAACATCCAAGGAAAAAACAACCAGTTCGAAAGGAGAAAGCGATCCAAAAGAAGTATTGCCAAACACACAAAATAGGAAGAAATCTCTAGAACCGAGGCAAAGAACATCTGCCAAAGCTTGTGCTGATCAACCATTGAAGAGGAGGAAGGAACCGGAATTCAAACTTTCCTTTTTTTCCTCCAACGTCAAAGGGAATCATGGCAACGGTTAGAATGTTGGAGAAGACTACGAAGAAAGGAGTGGCACACTAGAAATCAACCCTAGTGGGATATTTCCTTGGTCGAAAAATCCCTTACTCCTTGGTCAAAACCATAGTGTTCAGACTTTGAAAGGATTATGGACTCCTCAACATTCTAGGAAACAAAGAAGGATTCTACTATTTCCGATTCAGCTCCTCGATAAACTTGGATATAATCTTAGCCAAACCATGGAATTTTGCTCAAAGGTTCCTAGGATTACAAAAACGGAGGAGAGTTATGTCACTAGAAAAGCCACAAATTTTTGCACTTCCGACATAGGTCTTGTTCTCCAAAATACCATGTGAGTACTCTAATAAAGAAGGAATCAACCACATCGCTAGCACAATGGGTAGGCCAATTCAAGCAAATGCGATGATAGCCTTTAGGAAGAGAGTAAACCAAGCAAGAGTCCTCATTGAAATTAATGCAAGGGAAGAGCCCATGCATTAGGTTGAAGTCATCGATGAGGACGGTTTCATCTTTCGAATTGAAGTTAAATATCAGTGCATGCCTCCATGTTGCCCGGATTGCTAAGTATTTGGACATTCGTGCTTGGCTAAGATGACCCAACCTAATGACCTAACTAAGGATGATCAGCCAACACCGAGGAAAAAAGGAAGAAAGCAAAAATACAAAAAGAGGGAGAAATCACCAACTGACAAAGGGACTTCGAATGAGGACTTGAACAAGAAAAATGAAGAAAATAGCTCCCCTCTTGAAGTGGAACAAAGCAAAAACAAAACAAAGAAGGAAGGAACGGGGAAAAGTAAAAAGGAAGAAGAGGAAGCTCCTTGCCCTCTGACTCGAACAGAACCACTACAAAGGAAGTCAACCCTTCATGTGTGCTAGAAACACTAGAAGATGAGATCAAAGAGAAGCCCCCTACTCTAAAAACTTGTCAGGATGGACACTTCAAGGCAAACAATGGTGATTACTGTTATGGAAAGTAGGGTACAACAAAGAGAAAACACCTTGAGATCCTCCCCTAGTAGTGGAAAAAGCTCACAAGCCACAAACAAAGGAAGAAGTTTTTTAAGTGCCATAAGTGTATGTTTACTTGAAAATTTTCACCAATAATAATGAATTTTACAGTTTGGAATGTTAGGGGTATTAGTGACTCAATCAAGGCAATGATTTAAGAAAATTGTATAATGACAATGGTATATATCTAGTAAGCTTACTTGAAACTAAAGTAAACCAATTGTTTGAAGATAAAATCAAACAAGCTATTAGTCGCTCATGGAATTTTGCCATTAATATTTTGGCTATGAAGAGGATTTGGATAAGATGGGATGTGAGAGCATTGGTGTGTTAATTCTTAAAGAACATGCCTAGTTTATTCATTGCTCCTGTACAAACAGTAGAGCAAATATATCACTTATGGCGACCTTTCTTTATGCCTCTAACTCAGCCATGGAAAGGAAACAACTATGGGTTCGGTTGGAAAGTATTGCAATAGCATTACTGGATCAACCGTGAATCATCCTAGGTGATTTCAATGTGACTAGAAGCATATCGGAAAATCTAGGAGGTAGTAAGAGGATCAATCAAGGAATCCTAGACTTCAGAAGATTTATTGATATGGCAAAAGTGAATAATTTGTGTTTTGTAGGAAACTTTTACTCATGGTCAAACAAACAAGACAAAAATCCAATATTAAAGAAGCTTGACCAGGTCCTAGCGAACATGGAATGGGTAAACATGTTCCCGCAAGTAGAAGCTAGATTCCTTACACTGCTATTTTTTTTATCATGTAGTGTGTATGGTTTTGTGGGAACTTTTCTCTTGTGAGGAGGAGATCACTATTTAAATTCTTTGAATTTTGAACAGAAATGGAGGAATTCCTAATTCTAGTGCTCAAAAGCATAGACAACAAAGGTGAAAGGGTCAAAACTTTACCAAGTAGACAAAAGGCTTAGAATCCCTAAGGTTGAATTGAGAAGCATGAATAGAAAAGAGTTCTCTAATATATCCAATAGAGTGAACCAAGCCAAACAAAAATTGAATACTATCAAAAACTCAACAGGGTAAAGAGACTTGACAATGATTAGGGAAGAGAGAGAAGCCTTCCAAAAATATTACACCCTGAGAATGCTTCTTTAAACAAAAGTCTAGAACCAAATGACTAGTTCTTGGAGATAAGAACACTTTTTTTTTCTCATAAAGTCATGATTCAAAGACATAATAAGAGCGGGATTCAATCTCTGGAAAGGGATGATAGCTCTTTGGTAGTTGAAGATGAGGCTTTAGAGGAGGAAGTGGTAACCTATTTTTCTAACCTATTTAGAGAGCCTAATGGGTTGCAAAATGAAATAGAAGTGGAAAATGCAGTAACTTGGAAGTTGAATGAACAACAAGTGGAATTCCTTAATTCACCTTTTTTGGAGGCAAAAATTAAGGAAGCTTTTTTCAACCAATCAAACAGCAAGACTCCTCGGCTGGATGGATACTCTACAAAATTTTTCAAAGTAGCATGGTCGATAATTAAGGAAGATATTACGAAAGCTATTGTGGATTTTCTTACCTCAAGTGAATAGTACCATTATTACTTTGGTGCCTAAAATTTCAAATGCATCAAAATTAGTGGATTTCAAACCCATATCTTGCCGTAATGTCATCTATAAAACTATATCTAAAGTGCTTACAGCTCAAATTAAAGTGGTCCTAAGCTTAATTGGTAGGGAGTAATTTGCTTTTATACTAGACCGGAAAATCATTGACAATATTTTTATTACACAAGAATCGGTCCATGGGTATCATAGTAACCATGGTTCTCTTAAATGTGTCATCAAAGTAGACATCATGAAAGCTTATGATACATTGAATTGGGGTTTCTTGAAAAACACTTCTATGTATGGGATTTCATGCTCACTTTATGAAACTTCTAGTGCAATGCTTCACAACTCCAAGATTCTCTATGAACTTAAATGGGGAATTTGTTGGATTTATCCCTAGCCAGAGAAAACTAAGACAAAGAGATCCAATCTCCCCTTACTTATTTGTGATCGCTATGGAGGTTTTATTAGGTTTATTCCAAAAGATAGCTAGAAGCTTAGATTTTTCTTACCATTGGAGATGCAAGAAGGAGAGAATCACCCATCTTTGCTTTACAAATGATCTCATGGTATTTTGTAAAGAAGATATCAAATCCATCATGATAATTAAAGAGTTATTGTTAGAATTTCAATCTATATCGGGTTTCAAAGCTAATCTAGCCAAAAGTAATTTTTTTTCTCAAATATGAATTTGACTACGAAGGAAGCTGCACTCAAGGCATTTAAATTTCAAGAAGGGAAATTGCTGATACACTACTTAGCAGTTCCTCTCACTTCAACTAAATTAAAAAGGGAGGAGTGTGACCTTTTGGTATCAAGAATAGCATCACGGTTGAAAGTCTAAACAAGCAAATTTCTTTCATATGCAGGGAGACTCCAACTTCTAAAGTCAGTTATTTTTGCAATGCAAATGTTCTGGGCTTCAATCTTCATACTAGCAAAAAAAATTCATAAGGAAAATAAAACAGCTAATGAGGAACTTTCTCTAGATTAAAAGACCCAACATTACAACTAAAGCTAAAATAAGATGGGAAAAAACTTGCACTCCTTTGGTTGAAGGGGTCTAGGATTGCCACAACTTGAACTATGGAGTAAAGCAACTCAACTCAAGCACATATGGCAATTATGCAACAATAATGTCTAAGGCATTTGGCTGGACTGTATACACACTATCTTTCTGAAGGGAAGGAGTTTCTAGTCGATCAAAAACCCTTCACCATGCTCTTGGTCTTGGAATAAACTTTTAAAATTGTGTGATCAAGCAAGACCTCTACTTGAATGGAGAGTGGAAAATGGCCTTTCAATATCCCTTTGGTTGGATTTTTGGCTACCATAAGGTCCGTTGGATAAAATAGTAGATATAAGGGAAATAGCTTCCTCGAGTCTACCCCAAAATGCCAAATTTTGCAACCTAACTGAGAATGGAGAATGGGCCCTACCTCAAGGACAGTTTTGGAATAAATTCAATATCCCTTCTAGTGTATACCCAAATCCAGTTTTAGAAGACAAACTTATATGGAGACCTCCAAATGGTGTCTTCTCTATCAAGAGTGCATATTTAACACTTAAGCCTCCTAGTAATACTATGCCTTGGACCAAATTAGTATGGAACAACAAATCCACACCAAGACAGAGCTTTATCTTATGGCTTGCAATTAATGGCAAGTTACACACTCTTGATAAACCGAACCATTGACAAATTACAACCCAGGCAACATGCTTCTTGTGCAACCAAAGCATGGAAAACTCTTAACGTTTATTTTTTCAATACTCCTTTTCATCAGTAGTCTAGAAAGAAGTAATGTCTAGTTTGGGATGGTCAATGTCCCATACTTCATGGCAACAGTCTATTGTATCTAGCATGCAAGAAACTCGACTGGTCTGGGGCAAAAAATCTCTAGCACAAATAAATTAGCAAGACTTATTTTGAATTATATTTATGTATTCAAATAAGAGATAATAGTATTAGCAACTTTTAATACATATGCTATAATAGATTAGTGGTTATTATAACCTACCAAAATTTGTAAATAGTGGGCAATGCCCTATACCCAATTTGCTGTTGTAAATCACTTTTTGGTTGAATAAAATTACTGAATTAACCAAAAAATGATAAGCTTATCCAAGAAACTGCTGTTATGGGCTTTGAAGGGATTATCTGTGATGGTAATAATAATATATTTGTTCAATATATGATTCTATATATGCTTAATGTTGTCCGCTATATGCCTCAAGCTGCATCAAATATCTAGCAGATGAGAACACCAGTAATAACACATTCCAGGGCAAATTTTATAAAAGTGAAGGGAGAAAGAACAGAGTGATCATGAAACAGCATTTTTTCTTTATTAAGTTATTGTCTCCACAAGATGTAAGTTAAGCATCAGTAGAAGCAGAGGGAGCAAATTATGGCATGTGTTATCAAAAGCATCTGCTTCACCAAACAATAATTTTGGATCATTGGTGTCAAAACCAAACAATTGCCAGATTGCATCAGCCCTATAAACCACAACAGAACCTCCTTAAATACTTACTAAATCAGCGCCCACCTGTCACCGTCCACGAATAATATTAGAAAAGACAATGATTAGACTAATCAGACAGTTCCTATTCAAAGTCCATCTTACAGCTAGAGGGAGTACGAGACTCTCAACTTGACTTTTACTGTCTAGACATCCTACACATCTAAATGATAAGTTTCTATAAATGATCATTCCAAGTGTTCACAGTATCACCATCATGCCAAAAGAAAACCAACTAAACTACACCTACCTGATCCATGTCCCTAATCATGCAAGCAGAAGTGTTCTATGCCACCCTTAAAACACTCCTTGTGGCAATATTTAATTCTCACTGAAATGTATCCCAAAAATTGAAAGCAACAGCAGCTTTCTAGGGATAGTACTGCTTTAAAGTTAAGAGAATGTCAATACATGCATGTAGAATTATGTTTTGCTTCTCTTCATATTGCAAACTAATGAGAAAAATAATTTTATTAGTAAGATGAAGATTGACTATTAAGCACGGGGCAATTTTGCAACATGCAGATTGCATCCTGACAACAACCCAAACCCCTCAACTGGAAGCGGAAAAAAATAATAATAATAATGAATAAATAAATTGAGAGGAATATTCACAGATCAACACTACATACATTGCAGCCCCATCTTGGTGGTTTCAATGAAACCTTTCTGACAAACCGAAGAGAAACTTGATATTTGCTCGAAAAGTGCATCTGGAATCTGCAAATGAAGATGTATAGAAAGAAAATCATCAACTGCCTTTGCAGGATAAACTAAATCAATCAGTCTGCATTTTCACCTTTGGCAAATATTCTGAAACTAAGCTGCACTTTCTCTGGATGTCTAGTTCTCCAAATGGTTGAATCTGCTAAATGTCATCAAGAGAAAGAAATGTAAAAGTAATTGTTATTACCCGAGAATATCATGACTTCAATTCCACGTGCAGAAATTTCTAAACATCTAATATGAAAATAAGCCACAATCAGGGGTGCATTTGTTTTGTGGAAAACTTTTGCCCAATGTCTTCTAGTATCTGTCAATCTAGTCCTTGAACAGAACTAAAAAGGAGTTATTCTAACTAGCACTGCTTAATGAGAGAAGAAGAGTCCAGAAAGTGATGGTAGTGACTGGAAGCCAGTACTGGTACAGAGGGATTGTTTATTCTTCTAAAAATGAAATAGGTTTCCTCTCTGACCTCTTAATACCTCTCTCACCATGTCACCATCCACTGCCTTCTATAGGCTTTTACCACTAACAGCACAAGTGCTTCAATTACCATTACGACGCATGTTAGAGATGCCTTTTGGAAGTATGTTAGAGATACTTTTTGGAGAAGACAACTTTCTAGAAAGCATGCATAATAGACACAACTTATTAATGCCATTTACTTCTTGATATTTACTATACTTCTTAGACCATATGCCTTTTCAGCAAAACAATTTTCTAGCAAACATGCATAATGGACATGGTTTCTGTTGGAGGATTGAGTTTGGGACCTGGTCTGTGGACAATTCATGCTAATCTCAGGTTCGGTCCAGTGTTTAGGTGACTTCCATCCAAGTTTCCCTATGATGAATTTTAGGCTTGGGCTCGTTATAGAGAACTTAACGATCTTGACAATGTAGGGAGTTTCTTTTAGGAAAAATAGCTTCCCTTTTGTCCATTCATTTTCCATTCTTAAATAGTACAAGGATGTCGGTTGAGAAGGTCCCTGATTTTCTCCTGCATGACTCCTAATAAACTACCCACTAACTAACTGCCCCTATTAGCCACCACGTGCAGCCTACACTATCTACACGACTTCTAACAGACCAATAAAAGAGGACTCAACCAAGACTCCGCTAGCATGTACAATTACACCACTAAGCACATTACAATAGATGCTTACACATGGACATCTAATCATCATACTAGTAGGGACTTGGACCTATTCCACTACTGCTCCCCCCTCTGCCTTTACGCCTCTGATACACCCTCTTAAACAGAGTCACCACTGTTCGGTCTTCATCATTACTCCCCCCCTCAACGACACACATGACCTCATGCACAAAAGTGGGGTAACATTGACACATCATTGCCGCATCTTCCCAAGTCGCTTTGGCCAATGAATATCCTTTCCAATGGATCAGTAACTCTGCTGGACTTGCATTGCAACAAGCCTCCAATACGGCTTGGGGAGTAGGGACCGGTAGGCCCTGGTTAGTCATTGGTAAATCAGGTTGTGGAGGTTGGTCACCGATGAACTTCTTAAGATTGGAAAAATGGAAGATCGGGTGTATTTTGACCTTTGGCGGTAAATCTAGACAGTAAGCCACCTGCCCATCCAGCTTGTGTGTTTTCCACTTACTATGGATGTTTGGCGATACAGTCTTAGCTTTAAGAGAACCAAATCCCCAAAGTTGAAGCTGAGATCTCTATGTTTGGCATCATAGGTAGCTTTCATTACCTATCGGGCCCATTCCAATTGGGGCTTCAATTCTGCCACCATTGCATCATGGTTCTTAAGGGCTTTCTCTACAGCATCTAACTTGGTACTTCCTAGGAGGTAAGACAGCAAATGCAGTGGAGCTCGACCATATACAACTTGGAAAGGAGTGGTCTTAAGAGAAGAGTGGTATCTGGTGTTATAGCAATATTCCGCCCATGCAATCCATTCTGTCCATTTTTTTGGATGATCGACGATGAAGCAATATGTTAGAGGATTAAGTTTGGGACCTTGCCTATGGATGATTCACGCTAATCTCAGGTTCAGTCCAGTGTTTAGGTGACTTCCATCTGAGTTTCCTATGATAAATTTTAGGATTGGACTCACTAGAGAGAACCCAATAATCTCGACAATGTAGGGAGTTTCTTTTAGGAAATAGCTTCCCTTTTTCCATTCATTTTCTGTTCTTAATAGTACAAGGATGTCGATTGCAAAAGCCCCCCATTTTCTCCTGCATGAATCCTAATAAAATACCCACTACTTACTAACTGCCCCTATTAGCTGCCACATGCAGCCTACACTATCTACGCGACTTCTAACAAACCAATAAAAGAGGACTTGACTAGGATTCCACTAGCATGTACAATTACACTACTAAACACATTACAATAGACGCTTACACATGGACATCTAATCATCACACTAGTAGGGACTTGGACCTATTCCACTACTGCTCCCCCCCTCTACCTTTATGCCTCTTATACACCCTCTTAAACGGAGTCACCACTGTTCGGCCTTCATCAGTTTCAAATCATTGGGATTGCTTCTCAAAATAAACATTGGTTACATTTCTTTTTTGGATAATTTTGATTACATTTCTTTATGCCATACATGGGGGCATGAAAAGGAAAGAGGGGGATGGGGTTCCTTTCAGCTTTGACTTAGTGAGCCTCGTAATGACCTATGGATAGCAAAAGGAAAATCCACATAGAGTTGCTCCAAATCCACTTTGTCTATTAAAAAGGAAGCTATAAGTTATAATTTCGCTAGCAAGAGAGCCTAGTTTGGGACACAATTGTCCAATTCTAACTTTATTACAAGCTCTCCATATACAATATACGATTGCTGCTAAGGAATCTTTCCACTTCTTAATCTTGAGATTTCCAAACAAGGCAGTTGCAATAAGACCGGATGTAGCTCCTTGCCATGATAGAAAAGAAGGTGGGCATTTCAGCACTTCACACCAAAGCCCAAAATTGAGAAGAGTAGGGGCAATTAGAGAAGAGGTGAGAATGATCTTTATGACCTTGAGAACATGGATAGCACGTGGTTGATGATGCTACTCTCCAAGCAAACATTTTGTCTAACGTTTGGAGTTTCCCTATCTAAGCTAGCCATAAAAAGAAGGCATGTGTGGGATAGTTGAGGGGTTCCAAATCACTAGGGTTGAAGAATTAGCACATTGTGTGGTGAAAACCAAGATGGAGATGAGTAGGTTATGCCTAAAAGGCAGCATCCATGGTGGCAATGCCGGCAAATGCACATCCAACAGCCCACAAAGGGGTTTCCTACCCCACAACACTTGAAGCGCAACTAACCTAGGCCACGACAAAGTCAAAGGGGGTGGCGCTCCATCACTCAACCCCCTTTGAACTCATAAAGCTTTGCACATTGATGGTGACCGCTCCAGTCATGATCGTGTGAGGCGCAACCTAATCTCCTACCGCTCCAGTCATGATCTTTCCCTTTGACCAAAAGAGCCCAAATTCAATATTATCACATGAAACAAGAAGACATAGGCTTATCATGGAACGGGTTCAATGCCTCTACCAAATGCGATTTAGCCAATGAATTAGCAATAATCCCCTACAAAAGTTATCAAAGTTGAATTTGACCGGTACTATGGATGATTATGTGAGGCAATTCCAAACTTCACTAGCAAACGCATTAGGTATAACTTAGGCACACGGCCATCAGATTAGATGTAAAGCTTCAAAATCTTGTTATAGCAATAAGCCTAGCCTAGGCATATGAGAGGAAATGAAAGCTCAATTAGCAACCATCACTTGGAAGCAGGATGTTACAGCATTGGTAGGAGGAAGTGAAGAACGGCATATGGAACACAAGTTGTGAGTGCTAATGGCAAAACAATACATCGTCTAACCTAAGAAGAAGCAATGGATCGCTGAGCTAAAGGATTGTGTTTTAACTGTGAGGACCCTTTCACTCAGGGACACTGCTGCAAGAAGCTCTTTTGGTTAGATTTAATCGATGCTGGTGAGTTGGAAGATGAAATTTGAAGAAAAGCAATTGAGTACTTATCTGGTGTAAGCTTGTGAATAAGATCACTGTCCAGGAAGGGAGTGATGTTAGAGATGCCTTCTAGGTAAGAGATTTTCTAAAAAACATACATGATTGACAAAGTGTTTTAATAGCCAATTTTTTCTTGATATTACTATGTTTCTCAGACCTATCCTATTCTACGTTAGAGATGCCTTTTGGGAGACAATTTTCTAGGAAACACACATAATTGACGTGATTTATTAATATCCATCTATTTCTTGATATTTACTTTATTTATTAGACCTCCCCTTTTCATTGTAAGAACATGCTTGTATTTATCTCTATCAAGATCACCAATAGACAAGCAGAAATTATTATCTGAAATACAGTTCTAAAAAATAAGAGATCAAATTGTTATCTCTCATGAGCACCCATAACACAATCATCATAGTTTCTAAACGTAAAGGAAGGGACTCCAATAAACTAAAACACAGTGCAAATACCAATTTCACAATAAATCACCCATTAACTAGACTATAACCCATGCACATCATAAAACATTACAAAATTAAAAGAAAATTATTTGTGTGCCAAAACTTTCAATTGTACCTAAATTTTGCATTTGATATTTGATTTTAGCAAACTTTATATCGTTCAAAAATTCATGATAAATACATTGACTCAAAAATAAAATCTAACACGTGTTCTAGATTGGCCATACTAGGTAATATTTTAAAATAATCAAAATTTGCAAACTGGGAATTATTTAGCTTTGAGAAGCAAATGTTTGGACTCACTGAGTAATTCATTTCACACAGTATAACTTTTTTTTATAGAATGTCCATATTGTTTAGGTGCTGATTTTTAAACTAAACACCATATAACTGTGAACTTATAGCCATTGGAAAGTTTGTGTTATGAGCTATCTTAAAACTTTCCATTTGACTTGAAATTACCCAGTAAGATACTAGATTGTAACACATTCTTCAAAAGCATAAATGACTTTTTTTGATAAACAAAACACACCAAAAAAACAATGGAAAAACTTCCATTGCAACAAGCAAAGCTGGATCACGATTAAGGGGGGGGAAAAGGTGCAGGTACCAAAAGAACCAACAGAATCAAAATTTAGGGAAGATGATTTCTCAAAAAACTAGAACTTTGCATAAACAATGCCAACCGAAGTATCAAACCACAAACAAGTCATGTTTGAGAAAAAAATTAAAACTAGATAAACAATACTAAGTGGAGTTTTTCTCTTTATATTGCATAAATCAATAGCAGCTAGAGTTAAAATTGGAATTGGCACAATTTTCCATTTCTTTTTCTTTAAAAAAAAAAGGTCATAACATAATTTTCTCATGTTTACTCATAACATCAGCTCCATTTGATTATATTGCCATAATTGATAAAAAAAGTATATATTTATGCATTTATGTATATCACCATTTCTCAAAGACAGGTATGTAAAAGCCAAATATTGAATAATACTTTCATGATTGTGCAATGTAGTCCTTGGAGATTTTCGTTTTCCAATGTGACCCCTAAATATGTTAAATTAAACGATCATGCTTCGAAACTACACAAGTTAATGGAAAATATATAAAAACAGCAAATTTTTCATATGCATTTCCTTTGTTCAATTTGCACTTTCAGCTTTGATCATGTGCAAATACAGCCAAAACTCCCAAAAAAAAAAACGCAACTTCGCCTCCCAGAACTTTCACGAATTTGCAGGTCGCAGAATCACATTTTCGGAGTTTAAGGCCTATGATGTGAGTTTAAAGTTTAAAAGTGTATCCGGCTATCCGCACGGAATCAATAGGATGGGTTCATGATGCAATCGCCTTCGGAAGTGTAACGAGTAATATATGTAGCCTTTTGGACAAACCCCAACACAGAGATACTATGAAGAAATGCCTCGAATATCATTTGACGAATGCAAGTAATGGATAACAGGATTTATTACCAGGAAGAGGAGCAGATTAGCGAGAAAGCGAGTGGAATCAGGATCGGAAGAGGGGGTTATGAGATCGTGCGATTGCATCAGATTGACAACAGCGTGTACTTGTTCCAGTCTCCTCAGCTCCTCCATGACGGTGCTGTAAGTGCGAGTGGCGACTGTTACTGTTTGTGGAGAGTAACGGGAGACCGAAGAGCAGGGTTTACAAATTACAATACGTTCGATCATTTTCCGTCTTTTGGCGGGTATAAAAATTGGAATTTTTTAAGGAAATTTTCTTGGGAAAAATAAAAATAAGAAAATTTCATTGAAAAGAGGAAAAACTTATTTAAAATAATCTTTAAAATGTACTATTTTAAAAAATAATCCTAAAACTTTAAAATAGGTATTGAAAACTAATTTTAAATTCCGTTAATGTCAAGTTGAAAACTGAATATTTTATATCAGCTATATAATGCATATTTTTTAGCATTATAGTTGTGAAAGAAGCATTCTAACTTTATGTTTATGAGCTTAATACCGTAAACAATCTCTTTTTATCCTTCAAATTTTTTATCTATTTTATTTTAATTAACAAAAGTCCTAGTTTTTAGGAATAAGGTCCAAAAAAATGGAACAAAATCCAAAAAAGACAAAATAAAAGGTAAAAAAAGGAAAAATTACAAAAAAAAAATGAAAACAGAATAAAAAAATATAAAATACAAAAAAAATTGAAAATGAAAATCACAAAAAAGATTTGCATGGTGATCATTTAGCTCTTTTGGGGGTGAAAAATGAGTCTTATAGTAAGAAAATGTTTTTTAAAATCAAAATATGTATATACAATTTAATAGAATTTGAATTTTAACAATAAAATAGGTTGATTTTATTTTTTAAAAATTATGGCAAGGTTGGCTTTTCATTTTTTTTCGTAATTATAAAAAAATAGTTTGTTTAAGTGAAGTGTAACTTTAAACTAAAACGATAAAAATTAATACAAGTTAAATTCGAATTCTATTTTGTTAAATTCGACTGCTTTCTTTCTTTCTTTCTTTCTGTTTTTCTTTTTTTTTACGTATGCATACTTTACTCGAAATTAGCATGGGGCACAAAAATATTATTATTTCAAGAATCAAGGGGTTTAAGCCACCTTTCTTGACCGTTAATTCATATATCAATTGTTGTATTATTTTTAGGGGGATGTAATAACGCGAGTCTCTACAACTTGTTGGAGCCACAAGTTCCAAATCGAATTGCGCGTGTGCCTGTTCAAGCAATACGGTTACAGAGAAAGCAATAAAATTGTTTTTGAATGCAAAATCTAATAGGCAGTTTTATTGGTTTTTCCACCTTTTTTGGTCAAATAAAAAACAGAAATTATTAGAGGACATTGGATGCAAGCTAGATATAATAATAATAAAAAAAAAAAAGATATCGAATAGTTTAGGAATATGTATAAAAATCAATTGCAAAATCGGGAAAATATATAATATGTAAAAGAATATCAATTTTAAAGGATGAATTAAATTGTGTTTTATTCCAAATTCCTTTAAAACTTTGATAAATATATATTTCCATACCTAGCATGTGACAAACATATCTTTGATCATGTCAAAAATGTACCGAAATCGTGCTAACTGCGAGAGAAAATTCAAATGAATATAAAATACTAATTTTTATAAAAGATTTTTCTTTTTTTTTTAATCTAGGGTTACTTAGAGTGGAATCAACACTACAATACTATAAATAAGGATTCTTAGAATCAATCTAAAGAAGTTTTTACAAGTTTATGAATCAATTATTTCAAAATTCCTCGGGAACTTTCAAACTTTCCATCCATAATTGCTTTAAAAAAATGCTTCATATTGACCAAATTATTTATAACTATGTGAAATGTTTACCATACGAAGGAACATGATAAAATGAAATAAAAAAAAAATAGAGAGTGGAGGACAAAACTAAAAGAAGAAATAAAAAGTTTTAATTACATCTAAAATACTTTATGTATAAATACAAAACAAAGCATGTACAAAGCCATGGACAAATCATAAAAACTAATAGGCATCCAAAGTTGTCTCATCCTTTGTCACCTAAATGTATGTACATGTTAAGTATCTAATGTAAGGTCAAGCTGATACTACACCATCTAATCCATATCTAACTATGTTATTTATATGCCATCCAACCTTGCGTTCGATGAGCTATGTAAAGGAGTCATGTGAAAAGAAATTGGAGTGGGCTTGACCTGCATGAGCCCCTCAACCATATCACCATCGCCATGTTTAAGTTGCCTCTTATGTGGAGCTGTAGGAGTAAGGGAGTTAGTGCTAAAACTCTCTCCTAAAGGTGTTTCAAAGGGCAAAGACAATGGTACAAATGGACCTAGCTCATCGTGATGTACTGTGGTTTAAGTAAGGGATGCGAGAGATTAGTCATTATTGTCGTCTATAATCTCTAGTTGTACATAACTCTGATTATGTCCTTTACCTCAACTTTAGAATCAACTATGTCCTCCTTAGGGAGGTTGCAATGGTGATGAGTTCTTGCAATCATGAGGATAATGTCCAATTAGTGTTGCATAATTTAAAGTTACCCCCTTGAATCAAAGAATCATCCTAACTACCTTTGGTGCCTCAAATATGATGTCAATGTGTGACATCTAACAAACGGTTAATAAAATCAATTTGCAAACAACAATAAACCCCATGATTAAAGTGCACAGTACAAATTTTATCAACATTTGAGAATGAAAAGACCAAATATGTAACCATGGTACCAGTTCAACCTCTATACTATCAAGAGATTTACAAATACCATGTAGCATAACTTAGGGTTGTATTGTCTAGTAAGTCATATCCTTCTTCTAAATGAATTATTCTCCATTGATCTAACCAAGCCAAGTGGGTATACTATAATATCCTTTAGAGACCTTCAAACTATCGAGTAACGCAGTATGGGAAATAATGATCTACGACATGGAAATAGAGAAGCAATACCCATGTAAACTAAATATCACTACCCTCCTAACAATTAACATCACAACATCATCCTCTATATACAAGTTCTAAATTACCTTAAAGCTGTTAGCCTAATCATTGAGTTTAAAGAAGGAATTACGTTAGTAAAGAAGATAAAAAATAAATGAATAAATATCTGCTTTAGGACCTAGTAGTTGAAAGTATCTTAATATTATGTGACCATATGTTTTGGAAGCTAGGTGATGTCTCAAAAGTAACTCCTTATCAACACATCAATGGCCAACCCTAAACCACTACTGTTGCTCCATGGTGTAAAGTGGCCTTGTAAGGGAAGCGGTCTCATGCCTATGCTTGCAATATCATCAACAAGCCACTTATCTCAGCAATATCAATGTATGACACAATGCAAAGGTAACAATAAAGCCAAGCTAAACTACCCCTCATGTGTATTGGTTAATTGCTTGAAGGTTTAATAAGAAGGAAGGATGTTAAGTGCATAAGATTCTAGGACTCATCTACTAACTTCATACTACCCAACAATTGCAAAATGTGTGCTATTGCATAACACTAGATAATGATCTCATCTGCATGATGTGGTAGAATATTAAAATTATCCTTCGATCATGAAAATTTCCACTGATCACCTTGAATAGCTCTTACTAAAGGTTGAGCACCCAATACCCAGTGGCACAAATCCAACCCGCTAAGTTGTATGCTACTAATGACAATCTGTCTATCCATTAGTAAACCTATCAGTATTGAAATGTCTTGTAGTGTCATTGCGAGCTTGCCCGTAGGGAAGTTTAATATATTTATCTTTGATCATCATTGCTTGATCAATGTAATGATCAAGTGCTAATCTAGTTGAATGAATGGCACGTGTGATACTGTTGTGAATTTTGACCATTTAAGATATGGTACAATCTAGGGATCTATGTCTACTAGTTGTTTGTCATGTTTTCTCAAAATAACCTCATGTTGACATCATTTGAGCCAGTTATTTTGTTACACATTTTGAAGAATCTATGTTACTCCAAACTTAAACATTGATAGAAGTAGCAAATAATGAAAATCTTACCTATGCACTCCAAACTAGCTTCAATATATGGACTAGTTAACTACATAGAAATGATCTATTATGTAGTCTTAGATCTATTTGTGAATTTGAAAATAAGAAATATAAAGGTAAGTAAAAAATCATAAGTATCATAAACATAAGAATAGATGCACACAAAAATCACAAGTACATGCAATAAGTCATTTACAAAGTGACATAGTGAGTCCTCTCTACTATGGTTGCTTGTTACATTATAGGCATCTTGTTTTTTTTTTTGGCTTTGCATGTACTATATGTTATACTTAGAGACAACTGCCTTATGTCCATCTTGTTCTAGAACCATTTTTCACAAGGCCTCCCATATTTTTTTCCTCTTGTAATACATTAGGTGCTGAATGAGGAACTGAAGTGGGAGTCAATTGACCTTGATAACATAAGGTATAAATGAGTATATGTATACTTGTTGTTGATGTTCTCAAGTATACTAGTAATCAATAAAGATAAAGCAATTCATATGCATTTTATCCATTATTGCCCTAGTATGTGAACATAAAATTTTGTAAGTTTGCTACTTTTGGTAAGTGCATGTACATGCCTTAATTTCAACCATACGGTTGTTATCCTCTTTATGGCCATATATAGTAGGACAGAGTAGTTATAACTTTAAAGCTTTGCTCATGGTAAATGAAAATTACAACAAGGTGCCCATTAGGTGCTTTTTTCCACCTATCAAATTTCCTTATAGCAAACTTTGTTAATGTTTGCTAACTAATCAATGTCATACATGCATTTACCATTTACTCATTAAAAAAATCACTACAATAATAAAATGTCTTCTTTACTAGTATAACAATGGGCAAAATCTAGCTTTTTACAAGGTAGTGTTATAGCTCTTTAAAATATTTATCCTCCTATTACTAAATCGAACTCTCTCATCATAAGCTAGAGTGAACATGTTGGAATGTAGGTCTCTAAAGTATCAACTTGTGTATGGATTCACTTGCTAAAACACTTTGTAATACTCTTGGAACTTTTTAGGTTACACTCGGTATGCAACTTTATTCAGCAATTATTTGCTTTAAGTGCTCTTAGCCTTTTTTTATTATTAAAGTTACTTATAGCATGATAGATGTACCATTACCATGGTCACATTGCATTTGAGCTCTCCACTACGGCTTTTTTGCCTCCATGATAATTGGAGACTAGACAAATATCGGTCACATCCTTAATCACATACATGAGAATGCATTTTTAGACCCAACTCCAACTATCTTCACACTCTTCATCAGCTAATGCAAATACTAAAGGCATTATGTGATTCCACCATCTAAACTTATTGCTATGAGTAACTTGTGCTAGCATTTGCTGTATAAGAAAGTTCCATCAATGGTAATTAACAACTTGAAAACAAAGAAAGAGTTTATTTAACTATTCAATTATACACATAAGGCTAGGTTTCCAATACCTATGACATGATTGGTTTTCTAGTATACTTGCAGTGGAGAAATGCATCAATACATATTTTAAATGCCCATAACACTCTATTAAATAGCACATGGCCCTAATGGTTGGTATTTAGACATTTCTAATATACTATCATGCCCGAGTTTACCTTTTGTGTAGCATTTAGTAAATGTGGGAGTACAATATATGAATCCTCTCACGTCATATACTTATTCAATTGCCTTATGCTTTGCTTCTCAAACTCTCTTCGGATGCATAGTGTATGTAAACGCCTTATAAATGGAGGTTTAAAGTTGTTCAATCTTAACACTCAAGTCATCTCGTACCTCCAACTTTAGTATAAGGCACCTAGCCATCATGGTAGAGTCCAATTTAAGGTGATCTTGATTACTATCAAGGTTCAAGCATGAAGATTCAACTTGTAACCACTAGCACTATTAGCATAACTTATGACCTAGAATTTAGAAGCTGATTTATCCACAATATAGTTATGATGGTTTACTGTGTAATGTATTTTCACTACATGGATTAAATGCTCTTTCTTCCTAAAGTGCATGCCTACCTTAAACTCATTGCTAAAGTTACAATCCCCTTCTCCCATGTTCTCCTTAAATACATAACCACTACCCACACATGCTGAAAAGAATGGTATGTGTTTTGAACTCTCAGCAACATCAATGTCCATTAGAAATCCAAGCTACCAATCATTTCTCATATTTGACCTGTGTGGCTTACCGAGTGTCTCAACCTAAGCTTTAACTCTGTCACCTGATCACCACCATCATTGTTATCATAAAAATTTTGATTAGAATCCTCAAAAGGAGTATGGCAAGCTTCATCACTCTTAACATTGGTCTTCTTATTTGCTTCACTCATACCGATATTATCAATTTCAGGAGGTTGCAATTGATACTCATTTCTTTAGTCATCTCAATAAACCAAGATTTAGGTACTTGAGACTCAATTACGTCATTAACATTCGTATCTCATTCTAAATCAATCTTTGTTGGAACCAACAGCTTGATTTCACATATTTGCGCATACAACTCAATAGTACCACCAAATCCATGATGCACTTGTGAACTCATCACCATCCAGTGCATGTTATGATTATCATTAATAAGCATCACATAGAAATGATTCCTATTACCTCTTGCAATGGGGCATCTGTAGGTTAACTCAATCCAGCTGGTCACATCATTAATTTGAAGGTAATTGTATATGATACTCAATAGTTGCTCATAATTCTATTTATAAAGAACTTTAACCATTGTTGTCGGGTGTCTACCATTGCATGCCCCATCATCTCCATCCACAATATTATAATTTGCATAGCAAAGCACTCTAACCTCACACATCTTTTGGCCTTTATATATTTAAACATAAAACATTTTCTCACACATCAAGGTTAATGAATATTTGATAAAATTGAAACATATCAAATTTAAGTATATTAACAAACAAAGCTAATGTAAATGCTAAGTGGACCATCAAGTCAACAAGACACTAGTTATCTCTTGCCCTTGGGATGTCAACAAAGAGCTAAAGACATACACATGCTTAGCTTCCTCATGAGTGTATATTAAGAAACTAATTAACCATTTTTTTTATAATTAAATTGAGGTTTTTATTTCATTTAGCTTCTTCTTGAATCGAATAAGTTGTCATATTAACAAAAAAAAACTAAAAATATTAATGATCTTGCTTAGAGTGTCTTGAATACTTATTAAGATAAAAAAATAAGAATAAACCCATCATCTAGTTGATTTTTTATTTTATCTGGCATATTGATAAGCACTTTGAATATCAGTTAACTTTTTCTCAACACTAGTGTAGTTGAGATGAGATATCACATTTAATTGTAAATAGAAGAAAGGAAAAAAAATAGCATAATACCTAAAAAAAAAGGAAAAAAAGAAAAAAAGAAGCAACGTAATACAGGATTTGATGTTTTCAACATCCTCTAGCTAATAAAACGAAAATTTTCAATGATGGTTGTCAAAATTGCAATTCTACTCTTATGATTTTACGAGTTTATGATTTTATGAGTTTTTTTTCAATTAAATTATGTATACAATCATTTTAGTATAAGCTCCTGATATAATCATAGATTTAGATAAACAATTTTATAAATTTATAAGTCTACTAATTCTATACAATTCTATGTAATTATACTTAATTTAAGTTTAATAGGCTATCAAAACTAAGAAGAAAAAAAAAACTTAATTTCTATAATTTAAAGCAAACTCATCAAATTATGGGCGAAATGATACTGTATTTGCTTTGTTTAACTTAAATTGATTTTATTACTACTTTCACTATTAAAGACCTTTTATTGATGATGTATAAGCAGTCGAGGAAGAAAATATTTGATTTATTAAATGATGATTAGTTGGTTATCATTTCAAGTAAAAAGGGGTAAGAAAAAAAATGAAAATAATATTATGGAGAGAATTGATGTATTTATAAATTTGGAAAGTCAGCCTAAAAGAGTTGAAATTAAAATGCTTTAGGGATTTCTAACATTGATGCTATTGAAGATTAAATACAAATGGATACTTCAAAAAATTTGAAATAAGAAAATATTGATATTATTGGTAATTGTACTAATAACAACATCAGTAATAATGATAATAATAAAGTTGATTATTATTATAGTTAGGTGAGCCTGTGGCACTTTTGATAATTTTCCGTAGTTAATAATTAATGTTTTTTTTAACTTAATTTTTTTTACCATGATGATTTATATTATAGTGTAATTTATATAGATACTAATATATATTTTTTAGTTGTATGCATTGTCATAATGATTTATAATTAAATATTTGTACTATAACTTATATTATGACCAAAATTTATATATATTTTTATTTACAACATGTATTTTAAGTTTTTCATGACATCCATAAACAAATTTATAGTATTTTACTACTAATTTATACAAGTTGTAAAAACTTATATTTCTACAATTCAATATATGTTTCAATTTTATAGACCCTTTGACAATTTTAGGTAAAATCATGTGTTTGATAACCTTGTTTTTAGCAAATGTGAACAATAAAAAAGTTTACAAAATTTGGCTAATAATAATAATAAAAACAATTTACATTATAGGATTTTTTTTTTTTGACATCTTTAGAGTAGCTACAAGGCACCATCATAAAAAGCACCTTAGAGCTACTACTACACATTTGCAATCATAGAACAAAAATCATATTAGCACAAAGACTTCACCTTTTTATGTGGATAGAACTAGAGAAAGAAAGTCTTCAAATCTCCACAAATTACCACTTCTTTATTGAGATAAAGCTACTAATCAAGCATTTGTTGTGTTTAAATTATGATTTAAGTGGAATAGGAATTAGGGTTTTTGTTTGGATTTCTACAATGAGAGAATTCAAATGCGGATGAGAAAGGAAGAAGAAGAGGGGGGCTACAATTCTAATATTAGGCACAATTGATTTCATTGTAGAAACAAAATATTGGAAATTCATCAACACTTTGACAACTG
Organism: Laguncularia racemosa; assembly: GCA_037954665.1. Classification (NCBI taxonomy): domain Eukaryota; kingdom Viridiplantae; phylum Streptophyta; class Magnoliopsida; order Myrtales; family Combretaceae; genus Laguncularia; species Laguncularia racemosa. The sequence continues at coordinate 1,075,629 of JBBMOL010000097.1, read as the reverse complement.
ATTTTAAAGTAACATAAAACCAGTTGTTGAAGACCTAATTTTAGATGACATATTTTTTAGAGTACTTTTTGCCTATGATTATCTTAGGTATTTTTTTAAAATAGTATTTTATTCCTTTTCCCAATAATTTTCTAACTCTTGTTTCATGTGCTTCATGAAACTTACAACTATCCTTAAATAAATTATTAATGACACCTACACATTATATCAAAGCTTTTATATGAATATATAATGTGAACGATTTTTTCAATGTTCATGATTGTAACATTTTTAGCTTATTTTTGTAACTTTTTAATGACTATATTGATATTCTACTAAAAAAATATTCATGTTTAAAACATAATTTATAGGTAATTACATTACAAGTAAAAAAGAATTGATTATTTTGAATTCAAAAGAGTTCATGGAAACTAATTCAAAAAACGACTTTCACTTAAAAAAAGTAAGCCCTTTTTTCCTAAAAAACTTTTTTTTTAATAAATGAAAGTAATTATATTATAATATATACTTTTTGAAGTTTTCTCTTTTATCATACTTAATCCTTTCAATATAAACTTTTAGTTATTATGACATGTTTGATATATAGAAATAGATTCAATATGGAATCATGATTATGGATTTCATTTCTTTCCTTATGTTTAGATGGGTTTCATAAAGCTGAAATCTTGATTTCATTTCGACTTTATCAATACATAATGACTTAATATTCCTAAACCTGCCTACAATTAATGTCTAATAAAAGAAAACTTCCTTTACGATATGAGTGTAGAGCAACACTCTTAAGTATAGCATTTAAAAAAAATCACAAATATTGTATCAAAAATAATTATTTTTAAAATAAGTTTCGAAGGCATAGACGCAATTAGCGACTTTAGTGCAAATTTTTTTTCCAAAACTAAAAGTACAAATCAGGTTTACGTCTTCAGTATAATTTGTACTGAAGATGCGGACCTTACTTGTGGCTTCAAGAAAAATGCTTGAAGACAAGGACCCAGTTTGCATCTTTAGTTCTACCACTCTAAGTAATCTCCCCATCCTTTTTTTTTTTTTTTTACTTTAACATTAACTGTTAATGTAAAAAGCAACTTACAGGATAGCAATATAGAAAATTAAAAATATAAATATAGAGACATTAGATATTTACTTTAATTTTCCATCTACAAACTCAATCTATTTTTTTTTTCTCATTTGCAGGAAGAAGAAGAAGTGTTTATACACCGAGATCTAAATATTTTCTTAATGATTAATCAATTGTAGTATGTTTTTTTAGAAAATGTTAAAGTTTTTTTTTATTGTGTTTGATTTTTTATTTGAGGAAAATATTGCTGTAATGTTATATTTTATAGAAAATATTACTGCTTATTGTTAGTTTGTAGTGTGCTAGATGTGATTTATATAGATCTTGTAATAGCAACATGTGATGTTAATTTTTATGTTAGTATGAGAATATTTTATTATGATGAAAATTTTAATATTATTTATAAATATTAAATTGAAAATATTATCTATGTTGTTATAAAAAAATTGGTATATGAAATAATTTTTATAGTGTTGTTAATTAAATTTGCAAATTTTTATTGGGAAATAACGGGAAAAAAAATAAAAAATGATATGAATTTTTTTTTTGAGCTAATTTTTACAATGTTGTAATTGAAAATTGTCTTTTTTTTAAAAAAGTTCATAATTTATATATACTATAAATAGGGAAATAATGGCTGACTACATAAAATTGGTGATCTATGCATTTGGAAATATTGTGGATGGTAATTTGGAGCCAGAATATGATAAGGATCTGGTGAAGAAGTTGAAAATGAAGAAAAATGTTAATTACAACGAATTCTTATATAGAATATGCCAGAGTATTGGAGTTGATCCAATCAAAATGGGGGTTAAGATAATTTACCAGCATCTTGTATTCCATGAGGGCAGTACATGTTATGTTTGATGGCAATTAGAGGTGACGAATACGTTGAAAAATTCATTGAAACAGCTGAATCATATGGAGATTGTGACATACAACAATTATAAATAAGAATTTATGACGATTTAATAATAAATGATAAAATGATAAAAAATGCTTAAAAACAAAAAAAATAAAATAAAAAGTAGGATTAAATAGAGGAAACTTCCTAATAAAAAGATAATGAGTCATTTTTTTCACTTAGAAAAATTTTCTTAAATAAATCCAAAATTGGTTTTCCTTAAATTAAATTTTTTTGAAAATAAAGCTAAAGCTTAGGTTTAGATTTTTTCCAAAAGTCTTAAAAATGATAAAAACGTAAATCCGAGGTATTTTCATAATTAAAATTAATCAACCCACTAAGGCTTTTTACAAAAAGCGAATTACAGCTTGTTTGATCTTGAATAGCAGATACGTAGGCACTTTTATGAGGCAACTCTAAAATGAACAAAAAAAAATCATTTTCCAAGTTATTATAATTTGTTTTACATATATCCAAAATAGTAAAAATAAAAAAATATAAATAAAAAAAAACAAAAATAAAGGAAAAAGACATTAGAATATGGTTCAAATTTCAGAAGAATAAGGTGGCAACTTTAAGATTTTAGTAGGTTAGCCCTCAAGTCGAGAATCTCTGGTTTTACTTTCTTCTTTTTTCAAAAATGAAAGAGGAGATTTTGTCGACTAGTAGTCCATATTAGAATTAATCCGCTCAATTAGTTCTAATTAAGTAATTTTTTCCCAACTTCAATTGGATGGCGACTTCAAATAAAATAAAATTCCTGGTTCAAGTTAAGGATTTATATTGTATGAGCATAAGGTTCAATATAAATCGGATTAGGAATATAAATGGAAAAATAAAAAATTAGACTTGACAGGATGGCGACTCCATTGGAGAGATATAGTAGGCTAGCCACCTGAACCTTTTGAAATCACCATTTCCAAAATGTCTCTTGATTGTTATATTACTAATGCTAACTTTTCAAGGATTTAATGAAATTTAAGGTTTGTTCATTTACTATTATTGAGTCTGCATGTATGTAATCATGTGATTAAATACGCTCAAACTTAGGTTGTCTTAGGACCTTAGGATGGGGGGGTGAACATTGTGTAAGTTTCGGGCGAAGTGATATGATCATCGTTCCGGACTAATTGGGCTACCCCACCCAATGCTTCGATATGGCCTGAGATCCACTTCTTCGAGAATGCGGGAGGTTATAGAGTTTGGGGACTTGCTAAAACCCACCTATCTACATACATGAAGGCATGGGCCAACAATTGATTAATGATATAATTCTTTTGTTCCTTTTCTAAGAGTCCATATACATTTACCTATAATATCATCATTTGTACTTTGTAAAATTTTGTGTAATTGGAGAATTCCTATTGTAATAGATGGCTAGTCCCACAATCGACCGCCTCCTCTGTAAGGAAATCCGAGTTTGCAAACCTCTAGATCCAAAATTGGTACTAGACCATTGGTTTACTCTGTACCACCCTAAAGAACAGGCCTTCATCCAGCAAAAGATAGGGCCTATCCTTTCACTGATGAAGATGGAAGTAAACTTACCTCTGATTCGGGCTATCCTCCATGTATAGGAAATCGAACCCGCGGCTTTCTTTATTGGACCACATGAGATCACTCCCACTCTAGAAGAATACACCCAACTTCTGCAAGCCCCATCACTAACTAATGAAGTATATGTGCCAGATCTTGAGGTTGGGCCGGCCGGTATTTTCAGCAAACTTCTGAATATTCGCAAGATAATAGTCAACTAGGCTTTGGCAAACTACAATGGGTATTGCATATGGATGGACAAGTTAGAAGCTTGGTTCATTGCCCGGAATGATGATGTAACTCCTAAGAGTTACAAACAGAGAAGGGTGTACGCTTTCATCTTGATAGCCTTCACCACCATACTCTTCCCTACCGGAATCTTTTATATCCATTATAGAATCACCAAGCTAGTCGCCCAATTCTTGGAAGGGAAATCTTATATCCCCGCTCTACTGGTTGAATAGATTTGGAACCTGAATTTTGTTAAGAAGAAAGGCCACGGGATCCTCTACTCAAACATCAATCTCATCTTGATTTGGTTTGTGAGCCATCTCAAATGTTTCGGATTGAACATAGTCCGGAGATCACTAGCTCAGCAAGTGGACCTCGTGGACTCCTGCATAGAGAAGATAAAGTTACCTGACGACCTTACCAGCCACAGTTGGGTAAAAGTACTCAAGAGCTTCAGTGCTAATGACATCTTCTAAACTGCTAAATGGAGTCACTGCAACAAAGTCATCTTAACCTGCAGAAATCTTTAGGTTGTTCTTCTAATTGGTATCAACGGATACATAGGATATCATCCAAACTCGGTAGTTCGTCAGTTCGATACCATCCAAGATATAGTTTACAAGCCATCACTGGAAGGGATCACATTTGAATACCAGGATCCAAGCCTACTAGTAACTGAGAAGTTGCTAAACTAACAGAGGTCAAAGCTCTATGGGAAGCCCGAATCGAGAGTCCCAACATGGACCTCGGAGACCTAGATGGAGAAGTGGGTAAACATCGAGCTACCAGGGATTTCGTGATCCACTAGCTATATCAAACAGGAGAAAGGGCATATCGAGTCCTAGATGCCACCCAACCTGAGCCAGACAAAATAGGTCTAGAACTGAGAATTTACTTGGAATAAGTCAGGGCCCGGATGGAAGTATACTTTGAAGCTGCAGAGTACAAAAAGGATATCTAGAAGGGCAAATTCAAAGGGTCTAATCAAAGAAACAAGGCTTTGGAAGCTCAGCTGGAGAAGACCTAATCTAGAGTTAAAGAGTTGGAAGCTATCATCAGCGAAAAATCGGCGCCTATACAGTAGAAGAAGAAGAGGACTAGGAACTAGATTAACATTGTACTTTTACTTTTTTGTGTTTGAAGTATCGAACTTCGAGATTCCAATATTAATAAAAATAAAATTTTAGTATTATATCATTAATCAATTGTTAGCCCTTTTTATTTTTAGCATCTGTGTGATACATGCATCATATTTACATACATGCATTAAACTAAGAAAAATGTATGCCTAGTGTAAACACCCCATTTTTGCCTTAGGAATAAACAATAATCAATAATAATCAATTTTCAATTTTTTCCAATTTTTTCCAATTTTCTCTTCTAATTTAGCAAAAATAATAAAAATATTCAAAAAATAGGAAAACACATCAATTTTTAAAAATGATTTCAGAAATGGTAATAATAAGGGATAAATAATTTTTACAAATTTTTGAAATTACAAAAAAATACAAAAAAATGGAAAAAATGCATCACATATATACAATTTGGGATATAAAGAAAATCAGGAAATTAGGCTAGCTCAGCTGGCTCGTGTGTGCGCATGGGGAACGTGTGGAGGCCAGAGGTCGCGAGTTCGAATCCTCCCCCGAGCATTTTGTGCAATTTTTTTGCCTTTCGCCTGGAGCTGCCACGTGGCAACGTGTAATTGGCCGAGGGAAGTCACGCGTGTTGCGCGTGATCATCTTCTTCGCAAGGCCAGCCGGAGAAAAATCTGGCAGAAGTCCGATAAGGCTGAAATTGTTGGATTTCTTCGAACCTTTTTGGATTTCAATAAATCTAAAACCGAATTATCCAGATAAATCACAAGATTACAACAAATCGGCATCAAATAGGTTGGATAAAATCAAATCTAAAAAACTGAAAAATATGGGTTTATCCAAATCGCTGGATTTGAGCTTATCTGGAGAAGTTTGAAACGCCTATAAATAGGAATTGAAGGCAGGAGCAAAGGACACAGATCAAAATCGAGAGAAAGTGAGAGAAGAGAGTAAATCGGAGAGAACCAAAGCCGCGACCGCCGATCGGAGCTAAGCCACCACCAGGAGACGTTCTGAGAGTAAACCATCGCCACCATTGGATTCACCACCCTTGAGAACCTAGGATTCGACACCTCACCCATTGCAAAAGGCCGTCGGAATGCCGTGAACGAGCACTCTCCACCGCTGTGCCCGATCGACTCGACCCGACCGACCCGACCCGCGCACCGACCCGGATCCAAGTAAGTCGGATTTTCCCGATTTTTTCCAATTTATTTATTTTTATTCCGATTTGATTTATTATTTTGTTATTTATTTATTAATTTGATTTATTATTTATTTATGTTTTATTTATATTTCCATAAATAGGAAAATGTTAGAAATTAGATTTCTTTAAGATTTAATAATGTAGAAAAATAATAAAAAAGTAGAAAAATAATATAAATATTAGAAAAATAATAATAAAACTTTAGGTTTTAAAATATGATAGATAATAACTTAGGATAAAATTTTTAACAAAAATTCACAAAAATTATAAAAATCAATAAAAATAATAAAAAACAATAAAAATCATGAAAACTCAGAAAAGTTATAAAAATTGCAGAAGAATAAGAAAAAATCATAAAAATGATAAAAATAACAGAAAATCATAAAAATCATAAAAAAATTAATAAAAAATTCAAAAAAATTATAAAAATGAGTTTTAGCACTTAGAAAAATCATTTTCTTCAAATAAATCTAAAATTGGTGTTTCCCCCCCCTAAAAATCATTTTCAAAAGTCAAATTAAAGTTTAGGCTTAGATTTTTTAGAAAAAATCCCAAAAATGATAAAAACATAAATTGAAAGAGATTTCAAAATTAAAATTCACAAACACACTTAAGGTTTTCAGGAAAAGCGAACTACGACTTGTTTGATCTTGAATAGCTGGTACGTAGGCACCCATTTGGGTCAACCTATAAAATGAAATAAAAAATCATCTTCTTAGAATAATAAAAAACATAATAAAAAAGTAACAGAAACAAAATAAAAGACATTTCTAGATGGGAACAATTTTAGGAGACTAGGTGGTAACCGTAAGGTTTTAATAGGTTAGCCTCCGGACTTAGAAACACTGGTTTTCCCTTTTCCTCTTTTCACAAAAACGAGAAGAGGAAATCACGACGACTAGTGGTCTAAATTAAGACTAATCCGCTCCTTTAGTCTTAATTTAATATTTCCCAACAACAGTTGGGTGGCGACTCCAAAAATCAAATGAAATTCTTAAGTCAAGTCGAGGATCTACATTAGATGAGCATAGGTTCTAGTCTAGATCGGATTAGGAATGGGAAAATTCAAAAATTAGACTCGATAGGATGGCGACTCCACTAGGGACCCATTCCAGTAGGCTAGCCACCTGAATCTCCTCAAGTTGTTCCTTTTTAAGTTTCAATTATTATTCTGTTACTAACTTTTCAAGGATTAGTTAGATTTTAGTTTTCTTTACTGTGGGGTTTGCATGCATAAGTTTGTGTGAATAGATGCGGTCGAACTCGGATCGTCCTAAAAACCTAAGTCGGGGAGCCATTGTGTAGGTTTCGGGCGAAGTGAGTTGATCACCGTTCGGGACCGATTAGGCTACCCCAACCAATGCTTCGATATGGCCTGAGATCTATTTCTCCGAGAATGCGGGAAGCCATAGAGCTTGGGGACCAATTAGAACCAACCTATTTGCATACATAACATCATAGGGTTGACAATTGATGACGATGTAAATGGTTTGTTATTTTGTTTTGGAGTTCAAATCTATTTCCCTGTAAATGTTTTCATAGTTCTGTTTGTAATTAGGCAATTTCTTATTGTAATAGATGGCTAGCATTGCAGTCGACCGCCTCCTCCGCAAAGAAATTCGAGTGTACAAACCTTTGGACCCAAAGTTGGTATTGGACCATTGGATTGCCTTATACAACCCGAAGGAGCAGGCTTTCATCCAGCAAAAGATAGGCCCCATCCTCTCACTAACAAAGATAGAGGCGAATTTGCCTTTGGTGCAGGCCATGCTCCAGTTATGGGAAGTCGAGCCCGCAGCTTTCTTTATCGGGTCGCATGAAATCACCCCTACTTTAGAAGAGTACACCTAGCTACCACAGGCTCTAGCACTGACTGACCAAATCTATGCACTAGACCTTGAGGCCGGGCCAGCCGGTACCTTTAGTTGACTACTAGGCATCCATAAAACAGCAGTCAACAAAGCCCTAGCAAACTGTAATGGATATTGCATACGGATGGATGATTTAGAAGCCTGGTTCATCGCCCAAGAAGACAATGGGGATAGAAAGGATATACTGTGTGGGGACCCCAAGACTTACAAACAGAGAAGGGTGAATGCTTTCATCTTGACAGCTTTCGCCACTATACTGTTCCCCGTCGGGACCTTCTATATTCACTACCGGGTTGCAGAGCTGGTAACCTAATTCCTGGAGGGAAGATCTTACATCCCAGCTCTATTGGCTGAACAGATCCAGAACTTGAATTTCCTCAAGAAGAAAGGCCATGAGATCCTCCGCTCAAGCCTCAACCTTCTGCTGATATGGTTCGTAAGCCACCTTAAGTGCTTCGGGCTGAACATGGTCCGAAAAGCCTTAGCCCAGCAGGTGGATCTTGTGGATTCATGTATAGAAAAGGTAAAGCTACCCGACGACCTTACCAGCCACAGTTGGGTAGAAGTGCTTAGAAGCTTCAGTGCCGAAGATATTCTATGGACAGCCAGTTGGAGTTGCTGTGACAAAATTATTTTGACTTGCAGTAATTTCCAAGCCGTACCTTTAATCGGAATCGGTGGATGTATTGGATATCACCCCAACTCAGTGGTCTGCCAATTTGGTACTATCCAAGACATAGTTTATCGGCCCTCGCTGGAAGCAGTCACCTTTGAGTATCAAGATCCGAACCTGTTGGTAGCCGAGAAGTTTGCTAAGCTGGCAGAGGTCAAAGCACTTTAGGAAGCCAGAATTGAAAGCCCAAATGTGGACCTCGGGGAGCTAGATGGCGAAGTGGGAAAGCACCGAGCCACCAGAGAGTTTGTAATCCGCTAGCTCTACCAGACAGGGGAGATAGCATACCGGGTTCCGGACGTCACCCAACCAAGGCCAGACAAGATCAATCTAGACCTAGAAGTCTACCTAAAGCAGTTCAAGGCCCGAATGGAGGTATACTTTGAAGCTGCAGATTATAAGAAAGACATCTGGAAAGGACGATTCAAAGAATTCGACCAAAGGAACAAAGCCTTGGAAGCCCAGTTAGAAAAGACCAAGGCCAGAGTCGAAGAACTGGAAGCCGTCATCAACGGGAAGTCTGAGCCTCCACAATAGAAGACCAAAAGAACTAGGAGATAGATCATTATTTGTAATATTTTGAACTCCAAAATTTTCAATATTAATAAAAGTAAAGTTTCAATATTACATTGTTGATCAATTGTCAACCCTTTTATTTTTATCATCCGTGTGACACATGCATATCATTTTGCATACATTACACTAAAAAAAAAAATGCGCGTCCAGGTATCAAGATAACTCCCAAGTAACCGAACCCTCCCAGAAGTCCAATTCTCACACTTTCAAGAACAAAAATGGCCAACAGTAGCGACAACTGCAACAACAGTAATGCTGAAGCTGCCTCGGACTCCAGGATCATGTCCCTAGAACAAACGGTCCAACAATTGGCTGCCCAGGTTCACCTCTTAACTGAAAGCATCGACCTCCTGCGCAACACTCAGCCAACCCAGGAAGAACATTCAGGGGCCAGAAAGGGGAAAGCAGTGAAGGGATAGCCTCCGGAATATGAAGAGATCAATTCCCACCTTAACCCGGCCTTTGAATATGAGCCGAAGGTCAACTAGGGGCCGACCTTTGACGACCTGAAAAAGGAGATGGAAGAGAGGCAGAAGGAGATGGAGAAGCGATTCTTCCAGCAGCTCTATGATAAGATGAAAACAATCGAGGGCCCTGATGGTTTTGAACAGGCCGGAATCACCAATCTGCCAGCATACAGGGAAGAGGTATACCCTGAGAAGTTCAAGACCCCAGAGTTTAAAAAGTATGATGGGACCGGATGCCTCAAAATGCATACCGGGCTATATGCTCGGAAAATGAGTAAGTATGCTCAATACGACCAGCTCATGCTCCAGACATTCCAAGACAGCCTCACAGGCCCTGCATTGGTCTGGTATGCCCACCTGGACTTCAACATTGTCAACACCTGGGAGAAACTAGCCCGGGCGTTCTATGACCAGTACAAGTTCAATATTGAAGTCGCCCCATTTGTAATCGGCTTGGGGAGTCTCCGGAAAAGACATACTGAGCCATTTAAAGAGTATGCTCAGCGCTGGAGAGCCCAGGCCGCCAGGGTAGCAATCTCGATATCTGAGAAGGAATTGACATCCATATTTGTCAATACCCTGGACAAGACCTACTTTTCATACCTGGTAGGCCAGACCTCATCTAGTTTTGCAGAGGTAGTAGCTGCGGGATGTAGGATCGAGAATGCCATCACCACCGGCAGACTCCAAACAATGGAGCCTCCCAGGGTCACACCAACATAAAGGCCCTTAGGAGGAAACAGAGCTAAAGAGTCCACTGTCAGCACGGTCCATTCCGGTAAGGCAGAAAAACCTGGGACTCGTGTGACATTCCAGACCACGAGTACCCCAGCCTAACAACCCACGACAGGTCATACCCAGGCCGTCAGGGTACCCAGGCAGTTCACTCCAATCCCCATACCGCTCAGTCAGGTCTTCGCTCGGTTGAGGGCAGACAACTTGATTAATTTTGAGATCCCCAATGACCGGTACAGGCCCAAGAATTTCGACTCAAGCCTCAAGTGTGACTACCATATGGGTCAGGAGGGGTATTCTACAGATAGGTGCTAGAGGCTCCGGCACAAAATCCAAGACTTAATTAATGCAGGAATCATACAGCTGGATTTTGTGAACGCCCCAGCACCCAATGTCAACACCAATCCACTGCCCAATCACAAGCCCACCATTAATATGATCACATCTGATGAGTCGGCTCCCAAAGAAGCCCCTAAAAAGAAGACGACGGATCAACAGAAAAAGTAATCCCATCAAGCTCTAAAAAAAGCCCCAAAGTCACATATCAAAAGAAGATGGTTAGCCGGAGACCCAACGGTCGGCACTTTGGGAGAATCACACAGGAGATTCCAGTATTTGGTAAACTATTCTTATACCCCGACTGAGTATAGGCCGCCTAGTGGATGGGGGCCAGAATTTGAGAAGGAAGACAACCTGTCAAAGGAACAGGGGAAGACTATAAACATGATCAATTCTCATCAGAAGCCTAGGGTTATACAGTGCTATGAGGGACAACTAGCTGAGGTACAAATCCCAAGGAAAAGATATGTATTCAATGTCCCGATACCAGCGGAAAATTACAAGGTTGCACCGTTCGACTATCGGGCCCTCGAACAAGAGCGACCTCCTATGGTGGGAGGAATCACCCGCTCTGGGAGAATATACGATCCAAAGTATAAAGGCCCGATTGAAGAGCCCAACGTGGAAAAAGGAGAGGAAGAGGAAGAGGGATTCGCCACGTTTACAAAGATGGTAAAGGCGAGTGAATACAAGATAATGGAACGATTAAATAAAGTTCCGGCACAGATTTCACTCATGGGCCTTCTTACAGCATCCGAGCCCCACAGGGAAGCACTTTTCAAAGTGCTCAAATAGATTCAGGTCCCAAAAGGCATCGCTACAGACAAAATAGGTCACGTGGCGGACTCCATCTTTACAATGGACCAGATATCTTTTTCTTCGGAAGAGTTAGGAGAAGAGGGAGACCAACATACCAAACCACTGTTCATAGTGGTCAGGTGCAATGACACCATTGTCTCCCGGGTACTCATCGACAACGGATCGTCCCTCAACGTTTGCCCATTGGCAACGCTCGACTTATTGGGGGTCGATCCAAGCAACATAAAACCTAGCTCCACGGTGGTCAGAGCTTTCGACGGGTCAAAGAGAGACATAGTGGGGGAGGTGAACCTACTAGTGGAAATCGGTCCACAAGTATTCTATATCTCCTTCTAGGTCCTCGACATCCTAAGATCTTTCAACCTGCTTTTGGGACGACCTTGGATACATGCTGCTAGAGCCATCCCCTCTAGCCTCCACCAAAGGGTCAAATTCATTGCAAGCGAGCAGATAGTCACTGTACTGGGCGAGCAGGATTACGCCATATACAAAGAGACTGCCATACCATATATTGGGGAAGAAGGTTCAGAAGACCTGGGACTACAAATTTTCAATGAAGTGAATGTGGTGACCAGCAAGGAGGGCCATCAGTTTAAAGAGGGGCAGCAAGGGACGTTTGGATTAGGGTACGTTCCTACCACCGAAGAGGAAGCGCAAGTAAGAGGTGTCAAAGGCAGAATGAAGGGGAAGCCGATCGACACCCAGATGTGCATCTCACCTCTACAACAATCTTTCCGAAAGGCAAATATCATTCAAGAGCTTCGGATAAACGAAGGGGACGCTAGCAAAGGGAAACCAACCCTCGCACATCCAACTAGCATCCGGCTCTGAACAATTGGTTTTGTTATCCTATCTATAGCTCTAGGTTAGCTCAAAAGTAGAGAATAATTATTGAACAAATTTTTGAGACTCTTTATCAAATTCAATTACAGTTTGTTTTTCTTCTTATATATATGCTTTCATTTTTATTTTACCCAGATCTCCTACTATCGAACATCAGGGATATTTCCCGCAGATAGAAAATAAAAACGCTGATATCGTTTCCAACGTTGCTGGGTTAGTTGTTGAAGGCGATATCTTAGACCCCGAAATAATACAAGAAAATTGGCAGAAACATGAACAAAACGGAATTTCAATTGACGAGCTTATGGAGACAGTAAATCTAGGAAGCATGGAAAACCCTAAGAACCTTAAAATCGGGACCAGTTTGAGTGCCGAGAAAAAATGTGAGATAACCGGGCTATTAACGGAATATGCGGATGTGTTTGCCTGGTCATATGGTGACATGCCAGGGCTAGACCAATTAATAGTGGTTCATAGGCTTCCCACAAGGGAAGATGTCAAACCTAAAAAACAAAAAACTGAGAAGATTTAGGCCTGACGTCTTGCTAAAGATTAAGGAAGAAGTCAAGAAACTGCTAGAAGTAGGGTTCATCGAAGTGTCCGATTACCCAGAATGGATAGCAAATATAGTCCCTGTTATGAAAAAGAATGGAAAAGTACGCGTATGCGTAGAATTTCGGGACTTAAACCAAGCTACGCCAAAGGATAACTTCCCCACATTGATGTTCTAGTAGACAACACTGCGAGAAACCATCTCTTCTCATTCATGGACGGTTTCTCAGGATATAATCAGATAAAAATGGTTGAAGAAGATAAAACCAAAACGACTTTCATCACAACATGGGGAACTTTCTGTTACAAAGTCATGCCCTTCGGTTTGAAAAACGCCGGGGCAACGTATCAGAGAGCCATGGTCGCAATACTTCACGACATGATGCATCGAGAGGTTGAAGTATATGTCGACGACATGATAGCCAAATCAAAAGAAGGAGAAAACCATATAGATATCCTGAGGAAATTGTTTAAACGACTGAGAAAATTCCAGCTCAAGTTGAATCCAGAAAAATGTACTTTTGGGGTCACAACGAGGAAATTGTTAGGATTTGTCATAAGTTAGGAAGGCATTAAAATTGACCCTGATAAGGTAAAGTCTATATTAGAGTTACCTTCCCCACGCTCCGTTAAAGAAGTGAGAAGCTTGCTGGGAAGATTAAATTATATAGCTCGTTTTATCTCACAACTCATTGACAAATGCCGGCCACTTTTCCGTCTGTTGAAGAAGAACGCCACAATAGAATGGGACGACGAATGCGAAGAAGCATTCAGGACGATTAAAGACTACCTTATAAAACCTCCAGTCTTAATAGTCCCAAAACAATGAAAGCCCTTATTCTTATACTCCCTGAATCCATGGGATGTGTGTTGGGGCAGAAAGATGAAGAGGGAAGAGAGCGTTCCATATATTATTTGAGTAAGAAATTCACAGACGGGTAACAAAGGTACTTAGAGGTGGAGAAGACTTGTTGTGCTCTAATTTGGGTCATGCATCGACTAAGGTAATACACCCTTTACTATCATATTGAGCTACTGACAAAGCATGATCCCTTGAAATACTTGGCAGAGAAACCAGCTTTGATAGGGAGAATCTCTAAATGGCAAATGCTCCTATCCGAGTTTGACATTACATACATAAATCAGAACTCGATGAAAGGGCAAGCCTTAGCAGACCAATTGGCAGAACACCCTGTCAAGACAGATTCCCAAGAACTACAAGCCTAATTTCCGGACGAAAATATATTAACAGTGGAAGATATACCGATAGGAGACTTTGAGATAGAGCAGAACCCGAAATGGAAACTGTTTTTCGATGGAGCCGCCAACGTATTCGGTTGTGGGGTTGGGGCAGTATTGATATCCCCAGACGGCACTCAATTCCCTGCAGCGACAAGACTTACATTTCCTTATACCAATAATATCGCGGAATATGAGGCATGCATTCTCGGCCTCAAAATGGCTTGCCAAATGGAAATCCGCGAATTAGAAGTATATGGAGATTCGTTGCTCATCATACTACAGATAAGAGGGGAATACAAGACTAAAGACCCCAAACTGGTACCGTATCATCAACACTTGACAGAGTTAATTGAAGAATTCAAGGCAATCACTTTCACATACATCCCGAGAACTCAGAATCAGTTCGCAGATGCACTAGCCACGCTAGCATCTATGATCCAGATAACATGGGGAGCCGAAGTTCAACCGATGAAAATAGACATCGAAAGTCGGCCCGCCTACTGTTTAACCATTGAAAAAATACAAGATGATAAGCCCTGGTATCACGACATCAAGAACTTCCTCCAAGAAAGTAAATACCTCGAAATGGCTAGCAGGAATGACCAAAGAACACTTAGAAGGTTAGCAAGCCATTTCTTACTAAGTGGGTCTATACTCTACAAAAGATCATTTGATAGCACCTTGTTGAGATGTGTGGACAAAAGTGAAGCATGCGAACTGATGAAGGAGGTACATGAAGGAGTATGTGGACCTCATATGAATGGCTACATGTTGGCCCGAAAAATCATGAGGTTAGGATATTATTGGTTAGCCATGGAATCAGATTGCATAAAATACGTCAAGCACTGTCATTTGTGTCAAGTTTACACAAACCGGATAAATGCTCCGCCCAACGAGCTACACTTGTTATCAGCACCATGGCCTTTCTCCATGTAGGGAATCGACATAATAGGCTCGATCACTCCAACAGCATCTAATGGCCACAGGTTTATACTGGTAGCGATTGATTACTTCACCAAATGGGTAGAAGCTTTGTCATATACCAATGTCACAAAAGGGGTAATAGTCCGCTTCTTAAAAAGGGACATAATAGCTCGATATGGAGTTCCTGAGTCCATCATCACCGACAACGGTACCAATCTCAACAACAAATTGGTGACAGGTTTATGTCAACAATTCCACATAAACTACAGAAATTCAACTCCCTACCGACCTCAAATGAACGGGGCAGTAGAAGCAGCCAACAAGAATATTAAAAAGATCATCGAGAAAATGACAACAACTTACAAAGATTGGCATGAAATGTACCGTTTGCTCTCATGGCTTATAGGACTTCAATAAGAACATCTACGGGAGCCACCCCTTATTCATTGGTATATGGTACAGAAGCAGTGCTACCAGTTGAAGTTGAAATACCATCATTCAGAATCCTATCAGAAACTCAGTTAACCGAATCAGACTGGGTAAAGAAGAGGCTTGATCAGCTGAATCTGATTGATGAAAGAAGAATTACCGCACTATGTCATGGCCAGTGTTACCAACAAAGAATAGCCTGAACATTTAACAAGAAGATGAGACCTCGATACTTCAAAGAGGGGGATCTGGTACTAAAGAAGGTTCTCCCGAATGCCCAAGACTCCAGAGGGAAATTTACCCCAAACTATGAAGGCCCTTATGTGGTGAAAATGGTTCTGTCAGGAGGTGCTTTGATACTAACTCAAATGGATGGTCCAGAATTGAGAGACCCCATTAACACAGATGTTGTAAAGATGTACTATCCTTAGGTAAGGGAATCGAAATTTTGCCAATGTTTATGAAAGCCAATATTCGATACAAATTTCGTTGAGTCGAGTTTTTACTTTTTACAAGCAAAGTTAATATCCCTGAATGGTCGATAATCCAAATCAATTCCCATTACCACAAATATTCCTAAACACATTACCCACTACTTCGCCAATAAAAGATAAACACTAAAATGATAATGAATCTCAATATATTTGGTAATATAGTTCCATCTACTTTTGAGCATTAGAACATAGTGCATTAGTAGGGTAACATTACCGTCAAAAGAGCCATGTGCATAAAGAAAGGAAGCACATCAAGATTTTCAACCCCGTGTCAAGAAAAGAAGAAGAGAAGCAGAAACAAACTAGCCTGAAGGTTTGGTTGTTTGGTAGCTGTCCATGATAAACTGAAAAGCATATTAAAATAAATAACTATCATCATATCATGAAAGGCATCACATCATTTAGCTCAGTCAGTGGAAAGCATATTCAGAAGCATAAGATGAGTCAGCCCATAGTTAGGCACTTGTCTAAACATTCCTTTTAATAAGGTAGTCAGCCCAAAAAGGGGCACTTCCCTAGATCTTTTCTAAGGTTAGCCTATAAAGGCACCTTTTTGAGATATCATTTTTATCTTAGGTTAGTCAGCCCAAGATTGGCACTTTTCTAAACATCCTCTCTTAAGGTTAGCCTATAGGGGGCACCTTTTTTGAGATATCATTTTTATCTTAGGTTAGTCAGCCCAAGATGGGCACTTTCCTAAACATCCTCTCTTAAGGTTAGCCCATAGGGGGCACCTTTTTTGAGATATCCTTTTTATCTTAAGTTAGTCAGCCTAAGATGGGCACTTTCCTAAACATCCTCTCTTAAGGTTAGCTCATAGGGGGGACCTTTTTTTTTTAGATATCATTTTTATCTTAGGTTAGTCGGCCCAAGATGGGCACTTTCCTAAAATTTTGTTCTCAAGGTTAGCTCATAAGGGCACTTTTTGAGACAGTTCTATCATAGGTTAGTCAGCCCATAGGGGGCACTTTCCTAAAAATCTGTTCTCAAGGTCAGCCCATAGGAGGCACTTTTTGAGACACTTCTATCATAGGTTAGTCAGCCCATAGGGATCACTTTCCTAAAACATTTGTTCTCAAGGTCAGCTCATAAGGGCACTTTTTGAGACAGTTCTACCATAGGCTAGTCAGCCCAAAATGGGCACTTTCCTAAAAATCTGTTCTCAAGGTCAGCTCATAAGAGCACTTTTTGAGACATTCTATCATAGGTTAGTCAGCCCAAGATGGGCACTTTCCTAAAAATCTGTTCTCAAGGTCAGCTCATAAGGGCACTTTTTGAGACATTCTATCATAGGTTAGTCAGCCCATAGGGGGCACTTTCCTAAAAATCTGTTCTCAAGGTCAGCTCATAAGGGCACTTTTTGAGACATTCTGTCATAGGTTAGTCAGCCCATAGGCGGCACTTTCCTAGACTCTCCCGATTAGTCAGCTCATAGGAGCACTTTTCGGAAATATTCTTTCAAACAGTTGCTAGTCTAACCAGACGCTTCTGTTGACAGGTAGCCAGCTCATAAGGGCGCTTCCTAAGTAAATCTTCTTTCCAAGGTTGCTAGTCTGATAAGACGCTTCCTATCATCATTTCTCCTAAACGATACTTGAGATGTTTCCTATCGCCAACTAGTCAGCCCTTAAAGCACTTTTTGGGGAGGGAACATTACTCTAAATCGTTAGGACCATTTTAAATCGTGGGATTATTAGCTCTTGGAGCATTTTCCTACCAAAAAGTTTTCCCAGGTAACCAGCCAAACCAAGGCGTTACCTATTCAAGAGGCCAAAAAATGGCGTCTTTCTTGTCTTTATAGTTAAGTTTTTTCAAACTTTACCATAAAGAGGGGCAGCTGTAAACACCCCATTTTTGCCCTAAGAATGAACAATAATTAATAATAATCAATTTTCAATTTTTTCCAATTTTCTCTTCTAATTTAGCAATAATAATAAAAATATTCAAAAAATAAAAATAAATAGGAAAACACATCAATTTTTAGAAATGATTTCAGAAATGGTAATAATAAGGGATAAATAATTTTTACAATTTTTTGAAATTACAAAAAAAATGGAAAAAATGCATCGCATATGTACAATTTGCGATATAAAGAAAATCAGGAAATTGGGCTAGCTCAGCTGGCTCGTGTGTGCACATGGGGAACATGTGGAGGCCAGAGGTCGTGAGTTCGAATCCTCCCCCGAGCATTCTGTGCAATTTTTTTGCCTTTCGCTTGGAGCTGCCACGTGGCAGCGTGTAATTGGCCGAGGGAAGTCACGTGTGTCGTGCGTGATCGTCTTCTTCGCAAGGCCAGCCGGAGAAAAATCTGGCAGAAGTCCGATAAGGCTGAAATTGCTGGATTTCTTCGAATCTTTTTAGATTTCAATAAATCTAAAACCGAATTATTCAGATAAATCACAAGATTACAACAAATCGGCATCAAATAGGTTGGATAAAATCAAATTAAAAAAACTGAAAAATATGGGTTTATCCAAATCGCCGGATTTGAGCTTATCCGGAGAAGTTTGAAACGCCTATAAATAGGAATCGAAGGCAGGAGCAAAGGACACAGATTAAAATCGAGAGAAAGTGAGAGAAGAGAGTAAATCGGAGAGAACCAAAGCCGCGACTGCCGATCGGAGCTAAGCCACCACCAGGAGACGTTCTGAAAGCAAACCACCGCCATCATTGGATTCACCACCCTCGAGAACCTAGGATTCGACACCTCACCCGTTGCAAAAGGCCACCGGAACGCCGTGAATGAGCACTCTCTGCCGCCGTGCCCGACCGATCCAACCCGACCCGATTGGACCTGACCGACCCGACCCGCGCACCGACCCGGATCCAGGTAAGTCGGATTTTCCTGATTTTTTCCAATTTATTTATTTACTTTATTTATTTATTTTTATTTCGATTTGATTTATTATTTTGTTATTTATTTATTAATTTGATTTATTATTTATTTATTTATGTTTTATTTATATTTCCATAAATAGGAAAATGTTAGAAATTAGATTTCTTTAGGATTTAATAATGTAGAAAAATAAAAATAAAAATAAAAAAATAATAAAAATGTAGAAAAATAATATAAATATTAGAAAAATAATAATAAAACTTTAGGTTTTAAAATAGGATAGATAATAACTTAGGATAAAATTTTTAACAAAAATTATAAAAATCAATAAAATAATAAAAAACTATAAAAATCATGAAAACTCATAAAAGTTATAAAAATTGTAGAAGAATAAGAAAAAATCATAAAAATGATAAAAATCACAGAAAATCATAAAAATCATAAAAAAATTAATAAAAAATTCAAAAAAATTATAAAAATGAGTTTTAGCACTTAGAAAAATCATTTTCTTCAAATAAATCCAAAATTGGTGCCCCCCCCCCCCCTAAAAATCATTTTCAAAAGTCAAATTAAAGCTTAGGCTTAGATTTTTTAGAAAAAATCCCAAAAATGATAAAAACATAAATCGAAAGAGATTTCAAAATTAAAATTCACAAACATACTTAAGGTTTTCAGGAAAAGCGAACTACGACTTGTTTGATCCTGAATAGTAGGTACGTAGGCACCCATTTAGGTCAACCCATAAAATGAAATAAAAAATCATCTTCTTAGAATAATAAAAAACATAATAAAAAAGTAACAGAAACAAAATAAAAGACATTTCTAAATGGGAACAATTTTAGGAGACTAGGTGGTAACCGTAAGGTTTTAATAGGTTAGCCTTCGGACTTAGAAACTCTGGTTTTCCCTTTTCCTCTTTTCACAAAAACGAGAAGAGGAAATCACGACGACTAGTGGTCCAAATTAAGACTAATCCGCTCCTTTAGTCTTAATTCAATATTTCCCAACAACAGTTGGGTGGCGACTCCAAAAATCAAACGAAATTCCTAAGTCAAGTCAAGGATCTACATTAGATGAGCATAGGGTCTAGTTTAGATCGGATTAGGAATGGGAAAATTCAAAAATTAGACTCGACACCCAGGTATCAAAGATAGCTCCCAAACAACCGAACTCTCCAAGGAGCCTAATCTATACCCGCTCAAAGACCAAAATGGCAAATAGTGGCAACAATAGCGACAACCGCAACAACACCAGCGTTAATACCACCTCGGACCCTAGGATCGTATCCCTAGAACAAACAGTTAAGCAATTGGTTGCATAAGCCCACCTCCTGACTGAAAGTATTGGCCTCTTTTGCACTACCCAACCAACTCAGGAAGAACATTTAGGGGCCAGAAAAAGGAAGGCAGTAGAGGGTTAACCTCCACAGTATGAAGAGATCAATTCCCACCTCAACCCTGCATTCGAGTATGAACCCAGAGTCGACCTCAATCTAACCTCAGACGATATAAAGAGAGAAATGGAAGATAGACAAAAGGAGATGGAAAGAAAGTTGTTCCAACAACTAGCTGACAAAATAAAGACACTAGAGGGGCCTGACGGTTTTGAGCAAACAGGATTCACCAGCCTACTGGTATATGGGGAAGAGGTGTACCCGAAGAAGTTCAAGACCCCAGAGTTTGAAAAATATGACGGTACTAGTTGCCCTAAGATGCATACAAGGCTGTGTGTACGGAAGATGAGCAAATATGCCCATTATGACTAACTCATGATCCAAAACTTCTAAGATAGCCTCACGGGCCCTACCCTCGTCTAGTATGCACATTTGGACTTCAGCCAAGTTAACACCTGGGAAAGACTTGCTCGGGCATTCTATGACCAGTATAAATTCAACATCGAAGTCGCCCCTTCGGTGGTGGATCTAAGAAGTCTCCAAAAGAAGCACATTGAGTCTTTCAAAGAGTATGCCCAATGTTGGAGAGCTCAAGCTGTTAGAGTGATAAACTCGATCTCTGAAAAAGAGTTGACATTCATCTTCATCAACACTTTCGAGAAGACTTACTTCTCACATCTAGTAGGCTAGACGTCATCCAATTTCACAGAAGTAATGGTAGTAGGGTGCCGAATCGAGAATGCCATCACATTGGGGAGACTTTAGACAGTTGACCCTCCTAAAATCACATCGTCTTAGAGGCCCATAGGGGGTAACAAAGCCAAGGAATCTACCGTCAGCATAGTTAACTCCAGCAGAGTAGACAAGGTTGGGTCCCGTGTGACATTTTAGACCACGAATTCCCTAATCCAACAATCACCAATGAATCACACCCAGGCTCCCAGAATCACAAGACAATTTACTTCGATACCGATTTTGCTCAGCCAGGTTTTTCTTCGGCTACGAGCCGATAATTTGATCAACTTTGAGATCTCAAGTGACTAGTACAAACTAAGGAATTTTGACCTAAGCCTTAAGTGTTATTACCATATGGGCCAAGAGGGGCATTCCACGAATAGATGCTGGAGGCTTCGAAATAATATTTAAGATCTGATTGACGCCGGAATAGTGCGGTTAAACTTTGTCAACTCACTAGCACCCAATGTCAACACTGATCCACTGCTCAACCATAAGCCCACCGTCAATATGATCACATCTGAAGAATCGAGCTCCAAATTAAAAGAATCCCCTAAACAAAAAACAACAACAGTGCAACAAGAAAGTCACTCCTGCTAAGTCTCAGATAAAACCCCTAAATCACAGATTAAGAGGAGGTGGTTAGTTGGAGACCCAATAGTCAGTACCCTAAGCGAATCACATGGGAGATTTGAGTATCTAGTGAATTACTCTTTCACCCTAACCGAGTATGGGCCACCTAGTGGATGGGGGCCTGAGTTTGAAAAAAAAGACAACCTGTTAAAAGAAAGAGAGAAGTCTGTAAATATGATTAAATAAGACAAAAAACTGATAGTCATAAAGTGCTATGAGGGACAATCTACTAAGGTGTAGATTCCAAAGAAGAGATATGTATTCAATGTCTCAATACCCTCGGAAAGGTATAAGGCGGCATCATTTGACTATCAAGCTCCTAGTCAGGAAAGACCTCTCGTCATAGGAGGAATCACCCGCTTTGAGAGAATTTATGACCCTAAATACAAGATCTCAATCGAAGAGCCCAACACTAAGGTAGAGAAAGAGGAAGAAGAGGGGCTCTCTACATTTACGAAAATGGTCAAAGCAAGTGATACAAGATCATAGAACAACTTAACAAAGTTCCAACCTAGATATCACTTATGGGCCTCCTCACAACGTTTGAGCCTCGTAGGGAAGCACTCTTCAAAGTGCTCAAACAGATTAAGGTACCAGAGGGCATTACAACAGAGAAATTGAGCCATGTGGTAGATTCAATCTTCACCATGGATCAGATATCTTTCTCTCCTGAAGAGCTAGGAGAAGATGGAGACCAACATACGAAACCATTGTTCATAGTGGTCAAATGCAATGACATAATTGTCTCCAAGGTACTCATTGACAATGGATCTTCTCTTAATGTAAGCCCTTTAGCTACCCTTGACTTGCTGGGAGTCGATCTAAGCAACATCAAGCCAATCTCAATAGTGGTTAGGACCTTTGATGGGTCCAAGAGAGAAATAGTTGGGGAAATCAACTTGCCAGTGGAGATTGGTCCACAGACGTTCCATATCTCCTTCCAAGTTCTCGACATTCCAAGGTCTTTCAATCTACTATTGGGAAGGCCGTGGATACATACCGTTGGAGCCATACCCTCAAGTCTACATCAGAAGGTCAAGTTCATAGTGAATGGACAGATCATCATCGTGCTAGGAGAGCAAGATTATGCCATCTATAAGGAGACCGCCATACCTTACATCGGGGAAAACGATTCCGAAGACTTTGGTCTCCAAATATTCAACGAGGTGAGTGTGGTAACCAGCAAGGAGGGCCATCAATTCAAAGAAGGATAGCAAGGGACATTTGGGCTAGGGTACGTTCCTACATCCCAAGAAGAGGCACAAGCAATAGGTATCAAGGGTAGAAAGAAAGAGAAGCCTAGAGATACCCGGATGCATTTTTCACCCCCTCCAATGATCATTCAGGCAAGTAACTACCATTCAAGAGCCAATGATAAGCAAAACCGATGTCAACAATGAAGGCTCAACCCCTCGCACATCTAATTAGCATCCAACTCTTAACAATTAGTTCTGTTATCCTGTTAATAGCACTAAGTCAGCTCAAGGATCGGAACAATTATTAAACAAATTTCTATTGTGATTATTTTTCAGATTCAATAAATTACAACTTATTCCTTTTGCTCATATATACATGCTCTCGCTTTACTTTACCCACAGATTCCCTACTGTTGAACGTTAGGGACATATTGCACAGGTAAGTAATGAAAACACCGATATCGTTTCCAACACTGCTGGGTCAGTCGTTAGAGGCGATGTCCTTAACTACGAAATGATACAAGAAAATTGGAAAAAGTATGAACAAAGTAAAATCTCAATCAACGAGCCGATGGAGATAGTAAATCTAAGAAACACTGAGGAACCCAAAAACCTTAAGATTATGGCTAATTTAAGTGTTGAGCAAAAGCGCGACATAATCGAGTTGTTAACTGAATATATAGATGTATTCACTTGGTCGTATGGTGAAATGCTAGGACTCGACCAATCAATAGTGGTTCACAAGCTTCCTACAAGGAAAGATGTTAAACCTAAAAAAAAAAATTGAGAAGATTTAGGCTTGACATCTTACTAAAGGTTAAAGAGGAAGTAAAAAAACTACTAGAAGTGGGATTCATTGAGGTGTCAAACTACTTGAAATGTGTAGCAAATATAGTCCCCATTCTAAAAAAAAAATGGGAAAGTGCGAGTGTGCGTAAACTTCCGAGACTTAAATCAGGTTATGCCAAAAGATAACTTCCCTCTACCTCACATCGATGTCTTAGTAGATAATATTGTAAGGAACCATCTCTTCTCATTTATGGACAACTTCTTAGGATATAATAAAATAAAAATGGCTGAAGAAGATAAAACTAAAACAACCTTTATCACGACATGGGGAACTTTCTGTTATAAAGTTATGCCTTTCGGTTTGAAAAACGCCGGGGCAACATATCAGAGAGTTATGGTCGCAATACTTTATGACATAATGCATCGAGAGATGGAAGTATACGTGAATGACATGATAGCCAAGTCTAAAGGAAAAGAAAGCCATGTGGTAATCTTAAGGAAATTGTTCAAGCGATTAAGAAGGTTTCAACTCAAATTAAATCCCAAAAAGTATACTTTTGAGGTCACAACAGGCAAGTTGTTGGGTTTGTCATAAGTCGAGAAGGCATCGAAATTGACCCTGACAAAGTGAAGGCCATACTGGAACTGCCCTCTCTACGTACTATCAAAGAGGTGAGAGGTTTGCTGGGAAGGTTGAATTACATAGCCCGTTTCATCTCACAGCTTACAGACAAATGCCATCCACTATTCCGTCTACTGAAAAAGAATACCATGGTAGAATGGGACGATGAATGTAAAGAAGCATTTAGAATGACCAAAGACTATCTCATAAATCTCCCAGTCTTGATAGTTCCAAAACAAGAAAAGCCCTTTGTAAACACCCCATTTTTGCCCCTAATGATCAATAATAATCAATTACTATTTTTTCCAATTTTTTCTATTTTTTTCTCTAATTTAGCAAAAATAAGAAAAACATTGAAAAAATAAAATAAATAGGAAAAATATATCAATTTTGGAAAATAATTGCAGAAATGGTAATAAAAAGGATTAAATAATTTTTACAAATTTTTGAAATTTCAAAAAAATACAAAAAATAAAAAAATCGCATTGCATATATGCAAATTGCGAAAAAAAAAAATCGAGTAAGTGGGCTAACCCAGCTGGTTCGGACCATGGCCTAAGGCGCGCGTAGGGGGGCTCGGTCACAGGTTCGTAACACGGAGGAGGCAGATTCCGCGTTTTGCAATCTTTCTTCATCGCTTGGAACACGTAGCAGTAGCTGATTGGCTGAAGCCGACACATGCGCTGGGTGCGTAATCATCTTCAACCTTCGTCCAAGATCACCGGCGAGGAGAAAAAATCGAATTTCGGCCGTTTTGATTCGATGTTTTGCACAAATCCAGCAGATCTTTAACTGAAATAGGATAAACATCATCCAATTGGAATCAAATCGCAACAAATCAAAGGATTTGCACAAATGGGAGATGGGTTTCAACCGAAATCCGATTTGCCTCAATCTGTGGAAATCCGAGCTTATCCAGCTCGATTTCTTACGCCTATAAATAGAGGATGAAGGGAGGAGGCAGGGACACAGATCAAAAGTGAGAAAAAGAGATACTCGAAGCCTCGCCGGAGTTGCCAAGCCGCGACCACTGACCAAGCATCGAGCAGCCACCAAGAGGCGTTTTTGGAGAAATCCATCGCCACAATTAAGTTCCCCACCCCTGAAAACCTAGGAACCGACACTTTAGTCGCTTCGAAAGGTCGCCGGAACGCCGTCAACGAGCACTCCCAACCGTCGTATCCGATCAACCCGACCCGACCCGCTTCAACCCGACCGACCCGACCCGTGCATCGATCCGGATCTAGGTAAGTTGGATTTTCCAATTTTTTTTATTTATTTATTTCTTACTTATTTATTTAGTTATTTTATTTATTTTTTTGAATTTCTTTAGCTATTTATTTGTTATTTAATTCAAAAATAAAAAATGTTAGAATTTAGATTAGTTTTTTTATAGGAATTAATTTAGGATGAATAATAATAAGAATAAATAATTATAATAATAAATAATAAAAATGTGAAAATATATAAAGAAAATAATAAAAAAATTAGAAAAAAATAATAAAAAAAATTTAGATTTTCGAATAGGATAGATAAAAAAATCTAGGAGAAATTTTTTCAATAAAAATTTAACAAAAATTAATAAAAAAAATTACGAAAATTAATAAAAGTTAATAAAAATTAATAAAAATCATAAAAAATTAACAAAAATCAATAAAAATTTATAATAGTAGAAATGAGTTGAAAAATAGAGAAATGAAATTTTTATCACTTAGAAAAATCATTTTCCTAAATAAATCAAAAATTGGTTTTTTCCTAAAAATTATTATTTTTTCAAAAAAAAATCAAATTATCAAGCTTATGCTTAGATTGTTTTTAGCAAAAATGCTAAAATGGTAAAAACATAAATCAAAAGAAATTTCATAATTAAAAAATCATTAACACATTAAAGTTTTTCAGGAAAAGCGAACTACGGCACGTTTGATCCTGAATAACAAGTACGTAGGCACTCATTCGAGGCTACCCTAAAAAGGAATAAAAATTATTTTCCCAGAATAGGTTATTCAAAAAAAAAAAGAATTCTAGATAGAGTAAATTTTAGTAGATTAGGGTGGTAACCTTAGGGTTTTAATAATTTAGCCTCCGAACTCAGAAACTCTGGTTTTTCCCTTTCCTCTTTTCACAAAAAACGAGAAGAGGAAATCACGACGACTAATGGTCCAAATTAGGACTAATCTGCTCAATTAGTCATAATTCAATCTTTCCCAACAATAGTTGGGTGGCGACTCCAAAATAAAATGAAATT
The DNA here is from genome assembly GCA_037954665.1 of Laguncularia racemosa. Lineage (NCBI taxonomy): Eukaryota > Viridiplantae > Streptophyta > Magnoliopsida > Myrtales > Combretaceae > Laguncularia > Laguncularia racemosa. Next base: position 1,049,163 of record JBBMOL010000097.1, on the reverse strand, counting down.
CCTAACTCAAGTCGATGATCTACATTAGATGAGCATAGGGTCTAGTATAGATCGGATTAGGAATGGGAAATAAAAAATTAGACTTGACACCTTTATTCTTATACCTCACAATATTCCCTAAATCAATGGGGTGCGTGTTAGGACAGAAAGATGAAGAGGGGAGAGAACGTTACATATATTATCTAAGCAAGAAATTCACAGACGGGGAACGAAGGTATTTTGAAATAAAGAGGACTTAATGTGCTTTGATTTGAGTCATGCACCGATTGAGGTAGTACACCCTTTACTATCCCATTGAGTTGTTGACAAGACATGATCATTTGAAATACTTGGCAAAGAAGCCTGCTTTGTTAGAGAGGATCTCTAAATGGCAAATGCTTTTATCAGAATTTAATATCACATATATAAATCAAAATTCGATAAAAAGGGCAATCTTTAGCCGATCAATTGGTAGAATACCCAATTGAGAGAGATCCCCAAGAATCACAAGCCCAATTCCCTGATGAAAACATATTAATAGTAGAGGGCGAACCAATAGAAGACTACGGGATAGACCAAAGCCCTAAATGGAAAATGTTCTTTGACAGGACTGCTAATTTATTCGGTTGTGGGATTGGGGCGGTACTAATATCACTAGAAGGAACACAATTCCCCTCAACGACGAGACTCACATTTCCATATACTAATAATATCGCGGAATATAAGGCGTGCATCCTTAGCCTCAAAATGGCTTGCCACATGGAAATCCGTGAATTAGAAGTATACGGAGATTCTTCACTCATCATATTACAGATAAGAGGGGAATATAAAAATAAAGACCCCAAATTGGTACCATACCATCAACATTTGACAGAGCTGATCGACAAATTCGAAGCAGTTACCTTCATATATATCCTGATGACTCAAAATCAGTTTGCAAAAGTCCTCACCACATTAGCATCTATGATTCAAATAACAGGAGGAGCCGAAGTCCAACAATTGAAAATAGAAATCGAAAATCGGCCCACCTATTGTTTGGTAATCAAAAAAGCACAAAATGATAAGCCTTGGTATCACGATATCAAAACCTTTCTCCAAGAAAGCAAATACCCCGAAATGGCTAGCAAAAATGACCAACGAACACTCAAAAGGTTAGCGAGTAATTTCTTACTAAATGGGCTTGTACTCTATAGAAGATCACCCAATACCACCTTACTAAGATGTGTGGATAAAAAAGAAGCACGTGAGCTGATGAAAGAAGTGCATGAAGGAGTATGCAGATCTCACATGAACGGCTACATGCTGGCCCGAAAAATCATGAGAATGGGCTACTATTGATTAACAATAGAATCAGACTGCATCAAATACGTCAAGCACTGTCACTTGTGTCAAGTTTATGCAAATCGAATAAATGCCCTGCCTAAAGAACTTCATTCGTTATCTGCACCATGACCTTTCTCCATGTGGGGAATCGACATCATTGGGCCAATCACTCCAAAGGCATCCAATAGTCACAATTTTATACCAGTAGCTATTGATTACTTCACCAAGTGGGTAGAAGCTTTGTCATATGCCAGTGTCATAAAAGGGGTAATAGTCCGATTCTTGAAAAGAGATATAATAGCCCGATATGGAGTTCCTGACTCAATTATCACCGACAATGGTACCAACCTCAACAACAAGTCGATGATAGATCTGTGTCAAAAGTTCCATATAAGCTACAGAAATTCAACTCCTTATCAACCTCAAATGAATGGGGCAGTGGAAGCAGCCAACAAAAACATCAAAAGAATCATAAAAAAGATGACGATCACTTACAAAGATTAGCACGAGATTCTACCATTTGCCCTCATGACTTATAGAATCTCAATTCGAACATCTACTAGAGTTATCCCTTATTCTCTGGTATACGGTACTGAGGTAGTGCTACCAGTTGAAGTTGAAATACCATCCTTCAGGATCTTATCAAAAGTGCAGTTAGATGAGTCGGACTGGGTAAAGAAGAGGCTTGATCAGTTGAATTTGATCGACGAAAAAAGACTCGTTGCGTCATGTCACAGCTAATGCTATCAACAAAGAATAGCTCAAGCATTCAATAAGAAAATGAAACCCCGATGTTTCAAAGAAGGAGATCTGGTGCTAAAGAAAGTTCTCCCGAATGCTCAAGATTCGAGAGGGAAGTTCACTCCAAATTATGAGGGCCCATATGTGGTAAAAAAGGTATTGTCAGGAGGAGCTTTAATATTAACTTAGATGGATGGTCTAGAATTGAGAGACCCCATTAATATGGATGCTATTAAGATGTACTATTCATAGGCAAGGAAATCGAGATTTTGCCAATGTTTATCAAATGCCAATATTTAGTACAAATTTCACTGAGTTTAGTTTTCGTTCCTTTTACAAGCAAAGTTAATATCTCTTAATGATCTATTATCTTGATCAATTGTCATTAAACAAACCTTCGTATACACACTACTTATCATCTCACAATGAATAATGAATATTGAAATGATAATAAATCTCAATAGATTTGGTAATATAATTTTACCTATTGTTGAGCATTAAACTTGTTGCATTAATAAGATAACACTACAATCACAAGAGCCATGCTCACAAGAAGGAAAATAAATCAAGACCCTCAGCCCTATTTGAAGCAAGAGCAAGCAAAAAAGGAGCAAACCGGCATGAAGGTTCGGTTGTTTGGTTGCTATTCGCGATAAATTAGTAAGCATTTTAGAGTAAATAACCATCATTCACATATTATAAGACATCTCTTATCAAATCATTTAACCCATTCGCTAGAAGCATTTTCAAAAGTGTTAGGTAAGTCAGCTCACAATAGGGTACTTTCCTAGATATTTCTTTCTTAAAGTCAGCCCACAATGGGGCACTTTCGTGGTTATACTTTCTTAAAGTCAACCCACTATGGGCACTTTTCTAGATACAATAACCTAAAATTAACCCACAATTTGGCATTTTCGTGGTTATACTTTCTTAAAGTTAGCCCACAATGAGGCACTTTCGTGGTTATACTTTCTTAAAGTCAGCCTACAATGGGGTACTTTCCTAGATATCCTCTCTTAGGGTTAGCCCATATGGGGGCACCTTCCGAGATATCTATTCTTCAAGGTTGCAAGTCCAAGGAGATGCTTCTTGCTATCGGTTAGTCAGCCCACAATGGGGCACTTTCCTAAGATATCCTCTCTTATGGTTACAGGTCTAAAGAGACACTCTCTAATTTATTTATTAGTCAACTCATAGGAGTACTTTTCTAATTTATCGATTAGTCAACTCGTAATAGTACTTTTCTAGATAACTAATTAGTTAGCTCATAAGAGTACTTTTCTAAAATAATCTAACGATTAGTCAACTCATATGAGCACTTATCTAGATTATCCCCTTTAAGGTTGTTAGTCCTATAAGACACTTCTTGATATCGATTAGTCAGCTTATGAGAGCACTCTTCAAAGGCATTTCTCCTCAAACAGTCACCAGTCTAGCTAGACACTTCTGTTGGCAAGTAGCCAGCTCATAAGAGTACTTCCTTAGACAATCTCCTATTCAGGGTTACTAGTTCGATAGGACGCTTCTTGTTATCAGTTATTCCACTCACAATAACACACTCCTACATAATCCTTGAGATGTTTCTTAGCGTCGATTAGTTAGCCTACAGAGCACTTTTCTAGACGATACGTCACTTCAGGTTGTTTAAGATCATTCCCCAAGTAATGCTAATCATCACAAAGCACTCATGGGATTATTAGCTCATGGAGCATTTTCTTATTAAGACCAAGTTCCAAATAACTAGCCAATTAGGGCGTTATCCATTTAATCTATAGGCAAAAAATGACATCCTTTTTGTCTTTGTAGTAAAAATAGTAAAAATAATATATATATATAAATAAAAATAACAAAAATAAAGAAAAAATACATTAGAATATGATTCAGATTTCAGAAGAATAAAGTGATAACTTTAAGGTTTTAATTGGTTAGCCCTCGAGTTGAGAATCTCTTATTTTACTTTCTTCTTTTTCAAAAATTAAAGAGAAGATTTCGTCGACTAGTAGTCCAAATTTGAATTAATCCGCTCTATTAGTTCTAATTCAGTAATTTTTTCCCAACTTTAGTTGGGTGGTGACTCTAAATAAAATAAAATTTCTAGTTCAAATCGAGGTTTTATATTAGATGAGTATATGGTCTAATATAAATCGGATTAGGAATATAAATGAAAAAATAAAAAATTAGACTCGAAAGTACAAATAAATACACTTATTTTTTTATGCATTTATACAAAGTAATATAATAGCAAAAAGATTTTGATTTTTTCTCAAAAAAACATACCAAAATCTTACTTTGCCAAAGAAGTTGAAAAATGTTTTCTAAATTTTTCTACACACTTACTTGAACAAGCTAAAATCTATGTAAAATAGAAATTAAAAAAAAAAATCAAATTGTGAGATAGAGCAAAACTTGCAAAAGAAATTTAAAGATGTAAAAATGAACATATGAACTGAGGATTTGTATTTATATTATAAACTATCTATGCAATTTTTTTTTTCTATACATTGAAAATCACATATTATGATACTGTGTAAATTTACTGTATTATTTTATTATAATTTTTAGAGGTTTGTAGTGTTACTTTATAATAACTTTTATAGGTTTGTAGTGTGGGTTTATAGGATTCCATTGCGGTAAAAAAAAAAAAATCCTTAGTACAATTGCATTGAAGGCATGAACGAAGGTGTGAATGCGATCCGTGCCTTTAGTTTTAAATTTTTTTCTAACACTAAAGTCATAAACCGTATTCGCACCTTCGAAACCTATTTTATGAATAATTATTTCGAATACAATATTTGAGAAATTTTTTTCAAAAATTGTAATATTGTAAAGCGTTGTCTAGCATGGCAAAGGAAGAGGAAGATGTTTGATGTCTTTATACAATGTGGAGATAATGTAACTTATGAATATTTAACATCTCTGTATAATGTATATAACTTAAGAAGTTGTTAGCATTTGTTATTTATGAATAGTGAAGCTAAAAATCACATGTAAATTACAGCGAACAATATTTTAAGAACCGATGTCAACTCAGTGTTCATAAAGGACATATTTATATAGAACTAGCAAAAGTGCATATGTAATGCATGTGCAAAAATTAAATACAACAGTATCATACAACAATTGATTATTTGAGGAAAAAACTATGCATAAACACTCTTAAAAATCTATTAAAAAGAAACTAAAAAAATGAATAGTTAAGGTAAATACATTATTAATTTTTTTACTAATATAGATTGAAAACATCGTAATCATATTTAATTTGCTTCATTGAAGAGTTATTGTGTGCCTACAAAAATAATGAAGGAGATATAATTATTCAAAAAAATGTATTTGTTAGATTTAAAGTAATATTTAAGTAGTTAGCACATGTAATACTTGCATAGTGGAAAAATATCAAAGTAGAAAAAGAAAAATGCCGATTTAGAAAAGTATAGGTCCCTTTTAAAACTTTGATCAATGTAAACATCCAATTTTTGCCCCCATCCAGATTTTTTTTCTTTTAAAAAATAAAAAATAAAAATAAAAAATAAAGTCTGGTTTACAATATAATGAAAATGAAAATAAATAAAAATAATGATAACAAAAAATAATAATGAAACTTTCAACAATGAGCCTTTTAATCAAGTTTGGGAATTTCAAATCAATAAAAAATCAATTAAAATTGTTAACTTATATACAAATTGATTACATAAAATAAACAAGAAAAGGGTTAGCTTAGTTAGTTTACCTATGTACCAAAATAAGCAAAGGAAGCTAAAGGTCATGAGTTTGAATCTTGGAAGCATCATGGAATTTTTTTTTTTTTACTTGTTGAAACTAGGTTGCCACGTGTCGATAGCTCATTGGCCAAGCAAGATCACATACCTAGCACGTGGTCATCTTCAACCTCAGGAACATGGTTGAGAATCGCTAAGGAGAGATACGCGCACGAGAGATCAGTAAATCCAATCGAACCGAAGCCTTTTTCATCGAATTTGATACACATTTATCACTTATAACTAAAAAAAAAACGGATTTAACAAACAAGTTTGAAGAGATAAATTTAAATCTTAAAGGGATAAAAACAGCATCCAACGGCGAGGGTGATTCGAGCTTATCAAGCTTAGTTTAATGAGTCTATAAATAGAGCTCAGAAACAAGGAGAGGAAAAAAAAATCACAAAAAGCAAACCTTAACAAGCCTTGGCCGAAGCTTTCTCTCTCTAGAAATCCCATAACCGTCCTCTACATTCTCTCTAGAATTAAACGCTTTATACACAAAATCGAGCTGCAAATTAGGTGTTGATAAGTTCCTGAGGTTTCTTTGTTTTAGAAAAAAGGTTATCTTTTACATCAATTCGATTAAGAAAAGGGGGGGTTTTGAAACCCACTACCGGCCGCCATTAACATGTATAGCCACCATCTTCAGGCAACTTAAGCATGAATTGACATCACAATCGAGTCCTTCATCCCAGCAAAGCCACGGCTAACACTTCCTAGCACTTCAATAACCATTGGAGACAGCCGCTGACGAGGGTTCCAGCTACTATCCACGTACGTGAATCCAACCCGTGAATTCGACTCGCATTCTGATTTGCCAACTGAATCGCGAATTGACCCGCAATTTGACCCACATCCAGGTAAGTGATGTCTTTATTACTATATTATTATATAATTAATATGTTTGATTTTATCTTTTAGGATAATTAGAATTTGGTTAAATAAATAGGATTAGTGAATTTAGTTTTGAATCAATTTAATAATTTTAATTAATTTAATTAATGATTTAAGCTTAATAATAATAATAAATATTTTGTTACAGAAAAAATTTTCTTTTTTAAATAAAAATTAAGTCGATTTTTCCTTTTTTAAAAAAAAATTAGAGTTTTTTAGTTTAGAATTAGGTTTAAAATTTTTCTTTCTTTTTTTTAAAAATAAAAATAAAAAAATATGGTAATAAACGTAAATCTGGCTGATCCTTTTTCTTTTAATTAAAATTAAATAAAATACTAAAGTTTTATAAACAAGCGAACTATAATTTGTTTAATCACGAATAGTAGGTACGTAGACACCCTTATGGGGCAACTCTAAAAATAAAAAATACATATTTTCAAAACATTATTAGTATAGTCATTATTATTTTGTTCTTATTTTTTTAGTATTTTTTATTATTTATGCTAAAAGGATATCATAAAATAAAATATGGTTTAAATTTTAGAAAATTAGGATGGTAACTTTAAGATTTTAATAGGTTAGCCTCTGAATTAAGAATCTCTAGTTTTTCTTTTCTTTTCTTTTTTTTAAAGAAATAGTTTCATTGACTAGTGTTCAAGTTGGGATCAATCCACTTAAATTAGTCCTAAACTTAACGATTTTTCTCAACTTCAATTAGGTGATGACTCCAAATAGATAAAAAAAACCAACAAAAATCAATTTTTTTCCTAATTCAAGTCAAGGGTTTGTGTTAAATGAGCATAGGATTTAACATGAATTGAGTTAGGGAAAAATGAAAAAAAAATTAAAATTAGACTCGATAGGATGGCGACTCCGCTAGGGACCCATAGTAGGCTAGCCACCTAAATCTTCTAAAATTATAATTTATTTTAGATATCTTTAATTTTCATTCTTTCTGTAAATATTTAGTTAAACTAATGTTTGTATTTTACAGTGATACAGGGATTTGAAAAACTTAGCCTTTGTCAAGTTTTCATACATGTGATTGTGTGATTAGATACGATTAAACCTAAGCGGTTTAAGACCCTAAGACGGGGAGCCATTGTATAAGTTTTAGGTGAAGTGAGGTAATCACTGCTTGGGTCTGATTAAGCTACCCCACCCAATGCTTCGATATGGCTTGAGATCCACTTATTCGAAAATGTGGGAGGCCATAGAGCTTAGAAACCTTTAGAACCCACCTCTTTACATGCATGAAATCACAAACTAGCAAATAATTAATAATGTGGCATCTTGTAAAAAATTATACTTTGGAGTTTTTAGGCAATTTCCTTTTTGTAAGCATTTCTTGTAAAGAGATGATTATGTATTTTTCATTACAAATTTGTAAAAATATTTGACCCCCACCCCCCACCCCTGCATGCACATGCAAAGCTACCGACTGGACCAGTTGGGCTATCCCATTTCTCAGTTTTCTATTGCACACAAATTGTATATACATATGGCAATTTTTATTAATTTTATATTATTTTGAAATCCTAAAATTTTATAAAAATTCCTTAATGTCTTTTATTGTTATTTCTACATTCATTTTCCAAAATTGGTGTATTATTCCTATTTATTTTATTTTTTGTCATTATTTTTCCTTCATTTTTGAAAAGTAGAAAAAAAATGAAAAAAACATTAATTATGACTAGAGGGCAAAAATGGAGTGTTTACAACTACCCTTCTTTGTAGTAAAGTTTGCAAAACTTAACTATAAAGACAACAAAGACACCATTTTGTCCTAATAGATCGGGTAGATAATGCTATAGTTGGCTGGCTATTTGAACCTAGTTTTACTAGGGAGTTGTTTAATTATTTGTTTGAGTAGGGAAAACACTCCATGAGCTAATGATCCCATGTTGCAAAAAAATTATCACTTTAGGATGGTTAAAACTCTTTGGAAAGTGGCCTTAGATAAAGAAATGTCTCATCAGACTAGTAACCTGAAGGGAGAGATCATCTAGAAAAGTGCTCTTATGAGCTAACTAATCAATGATAGGAAGCGTCTTATTAGACCAACAAATAGAAATTGTTTAAGAATGTGCTCTTTTAAGCTAACTAACTGATAATAGGAAGTGTCTTACAAGACTAGCAACCTTAAAGAAGAGATTGTTTAGGAAAGTGCTCTTATAAGCTAGCTAATTGATAATAAGAAGTGTCTTATAGGACTAACAATCTTAAAGAAGAGAGTATTCAGGAAAGCGCTCTTATGAGCTAACTAATTGATAATAAGGAGTGTCTTATAGGACTAATAACCTTAGAGAAGAGAATTTCTAAAAGTGCTCTTTCGAGTTGACTAATCGATGATAGGAAGCGTCTTATAAGGACTTGCAATCATAAGAGAGGATATCTAGGAAAGTACCCCATTGTCGGCTAACTAACTGATAATGAGAAATATCTTTTGAATGATGTGTGGATACATCTTAGCAACCTAGCATATATAAAAAAATGCTTCTCATGAGCTGATCAAATGATAATGAGAGACATCTTTTAGACTACCTAATTTAAATGGAAAATGTGACTCATGATGAATGATTATTTAAATGCTTACTAGCTCGTCGCAAATAACAACCGAACCCTCGTGATAATTTGATCATTCTCTGCTTACTCTTGTTTCAAATAAAGTGGAGAGCCTTGACGTATTTTTCCTTCTTGCGAACATGGCTCTTACGATTGTGGTGTTGTCCTGTGAATATACTAGGTCTAATGCTCAGAATAGGTGGAATCATACCAAATTCCATTGAGTTTTATCATTATTTCATTGTTCATTATTTATTATGAGGCAATGGGTAGTGTGTATAAAAATGTTATAAGAGTTTGTTTAATGATAATTGGTCAGGATAATCAATCATTCAGAGACATTAACTTTACTTATAGAAGGAATGAAAACCAAAATCATGAAATTGTAATAATCATTGGCATTCATGAATCTTGGCAAAATTTCAATATTCTTGCATAGGGATAGTACATCTTAACAACATTTGTATTAATGATGTCTCTTAATTCTAGATCGTCCATTTGGGCTAACATTAAACTTCATAACACTCTTTTTACAACATATGGACCCTTATAATTTGGAGTAAACATGCCCCTTGAATCTTGTGCATTTAGGAGAACTTTTCTTAATACCAAATCTCCTTCTTTAAAACATCGAGATCTTATTCTCTTGTTGAATGCTCAGGCCATTCTTTGTTAGTAGCATTGGCCCTAACATAATGCGATGAGTCTCTTTTTGTCAATCGAGCTTAGTTAATCAATCCTTTTCTTTACCCACTCGGATTTATCTAGCTGCACTTCTGATAGAACCCTGAAGGACGGTATTTTGACCTCAACTGGCAATACTACTTCAATACCATATACCAAAGAATATGGGATAACTCCAATAGATGTTCAAATTGAAGCTCTGTAGGCCATGGGGGGTGAATGGTAGCATCTCGTGCCAATTTTTGTAATTGATGGTCATTTTCTCGACCATTCTCTTAATGTTATTGTTAGCTGCTTCTACTGCCCCATTCATCTGAGGTCGATACGGAGTTGAATTTTTGTGATTTATCCTAAATTGTTGGCACAAATCCGTCATCAATTTATTGTTGAGTTTGGTGCCATTATCGGTGATGATTGATTCAGGAACTCCATGTCTTCATGAATCGAACTATCACTCATTTAGTGACACTAGCATATGATGAGGCTTTCACCCGTTTGGTGAAATAATTAATAGCTACTAATATGAATCTATGACCATTGGATGCTTTTAGAGTGATTGGCCCGATAATGTCGATTCCTCACATGGAGAACAGCCATGGTGCGGATAATGAATGAAGTTCTTTAGGTGGAGCATTTATTTTGCTAACATATACTTGACACAAGTGACAGTGTTTGACATATTTGATGCAGGTTGATTCTATTGTCAACCAATAATAGCCCATCCTCATGATTTTTCGGGCAAGCAAGTGTCCGTTCATGTGAGGTCCACATACTCTTTCATGCATTTCTTTCATCAGTTCACTTGCCTCTCTTTTGTCTACACATCTCAGCAACATGGTGTCGGTAATCTTCTGTAAAGAACAAACCCACTTAATAAGAAATGTCTTGCTAACCTTCTGAATGTCCTTTGGTCATTTATCCTAGCCATTTCAAGGTATTTGCTTTCTTAGAGGAAAGTTTTGATATCGTAGTACCATGGCTTGTCATCTTGTGCTTTTTCAATTACCAGACAATAGGCAGGCCTATTTTCCATTTCTATTTTCAATGGTTGGACTTTGACTCCCCCTGTTATTTGAATCATAGATGCTAGTGTGGTGAAGACAACTGCAAACTGATTTTGAGTCCTTAGGATGTATGTAAAGGTGACTGCCTCGAATTTATCCATCAGCTTTGTCAAATGTTGATGGTATGGCACCAATTTAGGGTCCTTAGTTTTGTATTCCCCTCCTATTTGTAGTCTTATGAGTGAGGAATCTTCGTATACATCTAATTTGCAAATTGCCATATGGTAAGCCATTTTAAGGCTGAGGATGCATGCCTCATACTCTGCAATATTATTAGTATACAGAAATATGAGCTTTGTTGTTGAAGGGAATTGTGTTCCTTCTTGTGATATCAACACTACCCCAATTCTATAACCAAATACATTAGCAACTCCATCAAAGAACATTTTCCATTTAGGACTTTGCTCTATCTTGTATTCTTCTACTGGCTCACCCTTTGCTATTATTATGTTTTCATTAGGGAATTGGGCCTGTGATTCTTTGAAATCTCCCTCAATTAGGTGTTTTGCCAACTGATCTGCTAACGATTGCCCTTTCATCGAATTTTGATTTATATATGTCATATTAAATTCTAATAGGAGCATTTGCCATTTGAAGATTCTTCCTAACAAAACAGGCTTTTTTGCTAAGTATTTTAAAGGATCATGTCTCATTAATAATTCCATAGGATAGTAGAGAGTATACCGTCTCAACCAATGCATGACCTAAACTAATACACAGTAAGTCTTTTCTATTTCGGAATACCTTTGTTCCCCTTCCGTGAACTTTTTACTCAGGTAGTATATGGACTGTTCCCTTCCTTCTTCGTCTTTTTGCCCTAATACACATCCCATGGATTTAAGGAGTATTATGAAATACAAAAATAAGGGTTTTCTTTGTTTTGGGACTACTAAGGTTGGGGGATTCGTAAGGTAATCCTTGATATTTTGAAACGCTTTTTCACATTCATCATCCCATTCTACTGTGGCATTCTTTTTTAGTAGATGAAATAGTGGACGACACTTATCTGTGAGTTGTGAGATGAAACGTGTTGTGTAATTCAACCTTCCCAATAATCTTCTTACCTTTTTGATAGTGCATGGAGAAGGTGTTTCCAATATGGCCTTACTTTATCAGGGTCCATTTTAATACCTTCTCAGCTTACAATAAATCCTAACAGCTTATCTGTTGTGACCCCAAAAGTACATTTTTCGAGGTTTAACTTTAGTTGAAACTTTCTCAGTCGCTTGAATAATTTTCTTAAGATGACCACATGGTTTTCCTCTCTTTTAGATTTAGCTATCATATCGTCGATGTATACTTCGACTTCTCGATGCATCATATCATGAAGTATCGCAACCATAGCTCTTTGATACGTTGCCCCTGCATTCTTCAAACCCAAAGGCATAACTTTGTAACAAAAAGTTCCCTATGTTGTAATAAAGGTTGTCTTGGTTTTATCTTCTTCTGCCATTTTATCTGATTATATCATGAGAAACCATCCATAAACGAGAAGAGACAATTTATTGCGGTATTATCTACCAAGACATCTATATGAGTGTAAACACCCCATTTTTGCCCTAAGAATGAATAATAATCAATTCTTAATTTTTTCCAATTTTTCTCTAATTTAGCAAAAATAATAAAAATATTCAAAAAAAAAAAAGGAAAACACATCAATTTTGAAAAATGATTTCAGAAATGGCAATAATAAATAATAAACAATTTTTACAAATTTTTGAAATTTCAAAAAATACAAAAAATAAAAAATTCGCATTGCATATATGCAATTTGCGAAATTAGAAAAATCAGGAAAGTGGGCTAGCCCGGCTGGTGCGGACCATGGGCTAAGGCACGTGCAAGGGGGCTCGGTCGCGGGTTCGAATCGTGGGGGAAGCAGTTTCCGCGTTTTGCATTTTTCTTACTTATCCAAGACACGTGGCAGCATCTGATTGGCTGGAGGAAGCGCACGCGCCAGGCGCGTGATCGTCTCCTACCTCGAGCCCGAGATCGCCGGCAGAAGAAAAATTCTAATTTCGACCGTTTTGATTCGATTTTTCGCACAAATCCAACAGATCTTCAACAGAAATAAGATAAACATCATCTAATTGGAATCAAATCGCAACAAATCAATGGATTTACACGATTCGGAGTTGGTTTTTTTAACCGAAAATCCGATTAGCTTGGATCGGAGGAAATCCGAGCTTATCTAGCTCGGTTTCAAGCGCCTATAAATAAGAATCGAATGGAGGAAGCCAAAAGACGAATCACAATTGAGAGAAAGTGAGGAAAGAGTGCAAATCGGAGAGCATCGGAGAAGAACCCAAAACCGCGAGCACCGACCGGAGTTGAACCACCACCAGGAGGCGATCTGGGAGTGAACCACCGCCACCATTGGATTCAGCACCCTCAAGAAGCTAGAATTCGACACCTCACCCGTTGCAAAAGACCGTCGAAACGCCGTGAATGAGCATCCTCCGCCGCCGCATCTGACCGATCCGACCCGACCCGCGCATCCGACCCGGATCCAGGTAAGTCGGATTTTTCGGATTTTTTTAATTAATTAATTAATTTATTTATTTATTTATTCCGAATTAAGTTATTATTTATTATTTATTATTTATTATTTGTTATTTAGGCCGTTATTTATTTAGTTATTGGTTTACATTTTATTTTCAATAAATAGGGAAATAATAGAAATTAGATTTTTCTAGGATTTAATAATGTAATAAATAAAAAAAGGAGAAAAAGATAAAAATAATAATAATAATGTAGAAAAGTAATAAAAAGATTAGGAAAATAATAATAAAATTTTAGATTTCAAAATAGGATAGATAATAGCTTAGGATAAAAATTTTAGCACAAAAATCACAAAAATTTATAAAAATCATAAAGAAAAACCATAAAAATCATAAAAATAATAAAATAAAAAAAAATCATAAAAATCATGAAAATTCAAAAATTAATAAAAATTCAAAAAAATGAGCTTTATCACTTAGAAAAATCATTTTCTCAAAATAAATACAAAAAATTGATGTTTTTCCTAAAAATCATTTTCAAAAATCAAATTAAAATTTAGGCTTAGATTTTTTAGAAAAAAATCCCAAAAATGATAAAAACATAAATCGAAAGAGATTTCAAAATTAAAATTCACAAACACACTTAAAGTTTTTAGGAAAAGCGAACTATGGCTTATTTGATCCTGAGTAGCAGGTACGTAGGCACTCATCTTGGTCAACCCATAAAATGAATGAAAAATCCTTTTCTTAAAATAATTCAAAAACATAATAAAAGTAACAGAAACACAATAAAACACATTTCTAAAGAGGAACAATTTTAGGAGATTAGGTGGTAACCGTAAGGTTTTAATAGGTTAGCCTCCGGACTTTGAAACTCTGGTTTTCCCTTTTCCTCTTTTCAAAAACGAGAAGAGGAAATAACGATGACTAGTGATCCAAATTAAGACTAATTCGCTCCTTTAGTCTTAATTCAATATTTCCCAACAACAGTTGGGTGGCGACTCCAAAAATCAAACGAAATTCCTAACTCAAGTCGAGGATCTATATTAGATGAGCATAGGGTCTAGTCTAGATCGGATTAGGAATGGGAATTCAAAAATTAGACTCGACAGGATGGCGACTCCACTGGGGACCCATGCCAGTAGGCTAGCCACCTGAATCTTCGAATTGTTCTCTTTAAGAAATGTGTTGAAATTGTTACTCTGTTACTAACTTTTCAGGAATTAGTTAGATTTTAGTTTCTTTACTGTGGGGGCATGCATGCATATATCTGTGTGAGTAGATGCGGTCAAACCCGGACCGTCCTAGAAACCTAAGACGGGGAGCCATTGTGTAGGTTTCGGACGAAGTGAGTTGATTCACCATTCGGGACCAATTAGGCTACCTCACCCTATGCTTTGATATGGCCTGAGATCCATTTTTCCGAGAATGCGGGAGGCCATAGAGCTCGGGAACCATTAGAACCAACCTACTTGCATACATAACATCATAAGGAGTTGACAATTGGATGACAATGTAATGGTTTGTTATTTTGTTCATGGAGTTCAGGACCATTTCCCTGTAATGTTTTCATAGTTCTGTTTGTAACTAGGTTGTTTCTTATTGTAATAGATGGCTAGCAGTGCAGTCGACTGCCTTCTCCGCAAAGAAATTCGGGTGTACAAACCCTTGGACCTAAAGTTGGTACTGGACCATTGGTTTACCTTGTACAACCCAGAGGAGCAGGCCTTCATCCAGCAAAAGATCGGCCCCATCCTCTCGTTGACAAAAATAGAGGTGAATTTGCCTTTAGTCCGGGCCATGCTCCAATTATGGGAAATCGAGCCCGCTGCTTTCCTTATTGGGCCGCATGAGATCACCCTTACCTTGGAGGAGTACACCCAGTTGCTACAGGCTCCAACATTGACTGATCAAATCTATGCACCAGACCTTGAGGCCGGGCCAGCCGGTACCTTCAGCAGAGTATTAGGCATCCGTAAGACAGCAGTCAACAAAGCCCTAACAGACTGTAATGGATATTGCATATGCATGGATGATTTAGAAGCCTGGTTCATCGCCCGAGAGGACAATGGGGATAGAAAGGACGTCCTATGTGGGGACCCTAAGACTTATAGATAGAGAAGAGTGAACGCCTTCATCTTGACGGCCTTCGCCACCATACTATTCCCCACCGGAACCTTCTATATTCACTACAAGGTTGCAAAGCTGGTAGCCCAATTCCTGGAGGGAAGATCCTACATCCCGGCTCTACTGGCTGAACAGATCCGGAACTTGAATTTCCTCAAGAAGAAAGGCCATGGGATCCTTCGCTCAAGCCTCAACCTTCTGCTAATATGGTTTGTAAGCCACCTTAAGTGCTTCGAACTGAACATAGTCCGAAAAACCTTGGCCCAGCAGGTGGATCTCGTAGATTCATGTATAGAAAAGGTGAAGCTACCCGACGACCTTACCAGCCACAGTTGGGTAGAGGTGCTTAGAAGTTTCAGTGCCGAAGATATTCTATGGACAGCCAGGTGGAGTTGCTGTGACAAAATCATCTTGACCTGCAGTAACTTCCGAGCAGTGCCTTTGATCGGAATCAATGGATGTATTGGATATCACCCCAACTCAGTGGTCCGCCAGTTCGGCACTATCCAAGACATAGTTTATCGGCCCTCGGTAGAAGCAGTTACCTTTGAGTATCAAGATCCGAACCTGTTAGTAGCTGAGAAGTTTGCTAAGCTGGCAGAGGTCAAAGCACTTTGGGAAGCCAGAATTGAAAGCCCGAATGTGGACCTCGGGGAGTTAGATGGCGAAGTGGGAAAACACCGAGCCACCAGAGAGTTTGTAATCCGCCAGCTATACCAGACAGGGGAAAGAGCATACCGGGTTCCAGACGTCACCCAACCAAGACCAGATAAGATCAACCCAGAGACAGAAATCTACCTGGAGCAGGTCAGGGCCCGCATGGAAGTATACTTCGAAGCTGCAGATTATAAGAAAGACATCTGGAAGGGACGCTTCAAGGAATCCGACCAAAGGAACAAGGCCTTAGAAGCACAATTGGAGAAATGCCAAGCCAAAGTCAAGGAATTGGAAGCCGTCATCAGTGTGAAGTCTGAGCCTCCACAACAGAAGACTAAAAGAACTAGGAAGTAGATCATTATTTGTAATATTTTATTTTGAACTCCAGAATTTTTAATAAAAGTGAAGTTTCAATATTACATTGTCAATCAGTTGTCAACCCTTTTACTCTTAGCATCCGCGTGACACATGCATATCATTCTTGCATTCATTACACTAAAATAAAAACAAAATGCGCGTCCAGGTATCAAAATAGCTTCCAAGCAACCGAACCCTCCTAGAAGCCCAGTTATCACGCGCTCAAGAGAAAAAATGGCCAACAGCAGTGACAACCGCAATAACACCAATGTTGAAGCTGCCTCGGACTCTAGGATCATGTCCCTAAAGCAAACGGTCCAACAACTGGCTGCCCAGGTTCACCTCTTAACTGAAAGTATCGGCCTCCTGCGCAACACTCAGCCGACCCAGGAAGAGTATTCAAGGGCCAGAAAGGGAAAAGTAGTGGAGGGACAGCCTCCGAAATATGAAGAGATCAATTCCCACCTTAACCCAGCCTTTGAATATGAGCCAAAGGTCAACCAGGGGCCGACCTCTGACGACCTGAAAAGGGAGATGGAAGAGAGGCAGAAGGAAATGGAGAAGCAACTCTTCCAGCAGCTCCATGACAAGATGAAAACCATTGAAGGCCCTGATGGTTTTGAACAGGCCGGGATCACTAACCTGCCAGCATACAAGGAAGAGGTATTCCCTGAGAAGTTCAAGAACCCAGAGTTCGAAAAGTATGATGGGATCGGCTGTCCCAAAATGCATACTAGGCTATATGCCCGGAAAATGAGCAAGTATGCTCAATACGACCAACTCATGCTCCAGACATTCCAAGACAGCCTCACAGGCCCTACACTGGTCTGGTATGCCCACCTGGACTCCAACATTATCAATACTTAGGAGAAGCTAGCCCGGGCATTTTATGACCAATATAAGTTCAATATTGAAGTCGCCCCATCTGTAATCGACCTGGGGAGTCTCCAAAAAAGACAAGCTGAGCCATTCAAGGAATATGCTCAGCGCTAGAGAGCCCAGGCCGCCAGGGTAGCAACCCCGATATCTGAGAAGGAATTGACATCCATATTTGTCAATACCCTGGACAAGACCTACTTTTCACACCTGGTAGGCCAGACCTCATCCAGTTTTGCAGAGGTAGTGGCTGCGGGATGTAGGATCGAGAATGCCATCACCACCGGTAGACTCCAAACAATGGAGCCTCCTAGGGTCACACCAACACAAAGGCCTTTAGGAGGAAACAGAACTAAGGAGTCCACTGTTAGCACGGTCCATTCTGGGAAGGCAGAAAAATCTGGGACTCGTGTGACGTTCCAAACCATAAGTACCCCAGCACAATAACCCACGACAGGTCATACCCAGGCCATCAGGGTCCCAAGACAGTTCACTCCAATCCCTATACCGCTCAGTCAGGTCTTCGCTCGGTTGAGGGTAGACAACTTGATTAGTTTCGAGATCCCCAACGACCAGTACAAGCTCAAGAACTTTGACTCAAACCTCAAGTGTGACTACCACATGGGTCAGGAGGGGCATTCCACAGATAGGTGCTGGAGGCTCCGGCACAAAATCCAAGACTTAATTGATGCAGGAATCATACAATTGGATTTCGTGAATGCCCCAGCACCCAATGTCAACACCAACCCACTGCCCAATTACAAGCCCACCATCAACATGATCACATCAGAGGAGTCGGCTCCCAAAGAAGCTCCTAAAAAGAATCCAACTGAGCAACAAAAGAAGCAATCCCACCAAGCTCCGGAAGAAGCTCCAAAAGCACACATTAAGAGAAGATGGTTAGCTGGAGACCCAACAGTTGGCACTTTGGGAGAATCACACGGGAGATTTCAGTATTTGGTAAACTATTCTTATACCCCGACTGAGCAAGGGCCACCTAGTGGATGGGGACCGGAATTTGAGAAGGAAGACAACCCGGCAAAGGAAGAGGGGAAGATTATCAACATGATCAATTCTCAAAAGCCTAGGGTTATACAATGCTATGAGGGACAGTCAACTGAGGTACAAATCCCAAGAAAAAGATATGTATTCAATGTCCTAATACCGGCAGAAAATTACAAGGCTGCACCGTTCGACTATCGGGCCCTCGAGCAAGAGCGGCCTCCTATGGTGGGAGGCATCACCCGCTCTGGGAGATTATACGATCCAAAGTATAAAGGCCCGATTGAAGAGCCCACCATGGAAAAAGTAGAAGAAGAGGAAGAAGGACTTGCTGCATTTACGAAGATGGTTAAAGCCAGTGAATACAAGATCATGGAACAATTAAATAAAGTTCCAGCACAGATATCACTCATGGGCCTTCTCACAACGTCCGAGCCCCACAGGGAGGCACTCTTTAAAGTGTTGAAAAAGATTCAGGTCCCGGAAGGTATCGCTACAGACAAATTAGGTCACGTGGTGGACTCCATCTTCGCAATGGACCAAATATCCTTCTTTCCGGAAGAGCTAGGAGAAGAGGGAGACCAACATACCAAACCACTATTCATAGTGGTCAGGTGCAATGACACCATTGTCTCCCGAGTACTTATCGATAACGGATTATCTCTCAACGTTTGCCCATTGGCAACGCTCGACTTATTGGGGGTCGATCCAAGCAACATAAAACCTAGCTCCACGGTGGTCAGAGCCTTCAACGGGTCCAAAAGAGACATAGTAGGGGAGGCGAACCTACCGGTGGAAATCGGTCCACAAGTATTCCACATCTCCTTCCAGGTCCTCGACATCCTAAGATCTTTCAACTTGCTTTTGGGACGACCTTGGATACATGTTGCTGGAGCCATCCCCTCTAGTCTCCACCAAAAGGTCAAATTCATCGCAAACGGGCAGATAGTCACTGTACTAGGCGAGCAGGATTACGCCATATATAAAGAGACCGCCATACCTTACATTGGGGAAGAGGGTTCATAAGACCTAGGGTTGCAGATTTTCGATGAAGTGAACATGGTGACCAGCAAGGAGGGCCATCAGTTTAAAGAGGGGCAGCACGGGACGTTTGGACTGGGGTACATTCCTACGGTCGCGGAAGAAGCGCAAACAAAAGGTGTCAGAGGCAGAATGAATGGGAAGCTGATCGACACCCAGATGTGCATCCCACCTCTCCAACAATCTTTCCGAAAGGCAAACATCATTCAAGAGCTTCAGATAAATGAAGAAGACGACAGCAAAGGGAAATCAACCCCCCGCACGTCCAACCAGCATGCGGCTCTGAACAATTGGTTTTGTTATCCTATCAGTAGCGTTAGGTTAACTCAAAAGTAGAGAAAAATTATTAAACAAATTTTATTGAGACTCTTTATCAAATTCAGTCATAGTTTGTTTTTTTTTCTTATATATATGCTTTCATTTTTATGTTACTCAGATCTCCTACCATCGAACATCAGGGATATTCCGCACAGGTAGAAAGTAAAAACGCCGATATCGTTTCCAACGCTGCTGGGTCAGTTGTTGAAGGCAATACCTTAGACCACAAAATAATACAAGAAAATTGGCTAAAATATGAACAAAGCGGAATCTCGATCGACGAGCCTGTGGAGACAGTAAATCTAGGAAGCATGGAAAACCCTAAGAACCTAAAAATCGGAACCAGTTTGAGTGCCGAGCAAAAATGTGAGATAATCGAGCTATTAACGGAATATGCAGATGTGTTTGCCTGGTCATATGGTGACATGCCAGGGCTAAACCAATCAATAGTAGTTCACATGCTTCCCACAAGGGAAGATGTTAAACCTAAAAAACAAAAACTGAGAAGATTTAGGCTTGACATCTTACTGAAAATAAAAAAAAGAAGAAGTCAAGAAACTGCTAGAAGTAGAATTCATTGAAGTATTCGACTACCCAGAATGGGTAGCAAATACAGTCCCCGTCATGAAAAAGAACGGAAAAATACGTGTATGCGTAGACTTTCGGGACTTAAACCAAGCCACACCAAAGGATAACTTCCCCCTACCTCATATTGATGTTCTAGTGGACAACACTGCGGGAAACCATCTTTTCTCATTCATGGACGGTTTCTCAGGATATAATCAAATAAAAATGGCCGAAGAAGATAAAACCAAAAAGACTTTCATCACAACATAGGGAACTTTCTGTTACAAAGTCATGCCCTTCGGTTTGAAAAACACCGGGGCAACGTATCAGAGAGCTATAGTCGCAATACTTCACAACATGATGCATCGAGAAGTTGAAGTATATGTCGACGACATGATAGCCAAATCCAAAGAAGGAGAAAGCCATATAGATATCCTGAGAAAATTGTTTAAACGACTGAGAAAATTCCAGCTCAAGTTAAACCCAGAAAAATGTACTTTCGGGGTCACAACGGGGAAATTGTTAGGGTTTGTTATAAGCCAGGAGGGCATTAGAATCGACCCTGACAAGGTAAAGTCTATATTAGAGTTACCTTCCCCACGCTCTGTTAAAGAGGTAAGAAGCTTATTGGGAAGATTAAATTACATAGCTTGATTTATCTCACAGCTCACCGATAAATGTCGGCCACTATTCCGTCTGTTGAAGAAGAACGCCACAATAAAATGGGACAATGAATGCGAAGAGGACAATCAAAGACTATCTTATAAAACCTCCAGTCTTGATAGTCCCAAAACAAGGAAAACCCTTGTTCCTATACCTCACTATACTCCCTGAATCCATGGAATGTATGCTGGGGCAGAAAGATGACGAGGGAAGAGAGCGTTCCATATATTACCTGAGCAAGAAGTTCACAGACGGGGAACAGAGGTACTCAGAGATGGAGAAGACTTGTTATGCTTTAATTTGGGTTATGCATCGGCTAAGGCAGTATACCCTTTACTAACATGTTGAGCTGCTGACAAGACATGATCCCTTGAAATACTTGGCAGAGAAGCCAGCCTTGATAGGAAGAATCTCTAAGTGGCAAATGCTCCTATCTGAGTTCGACATCACGTATATAAATCAGAACTCAATGAAAGGGCAAGCCTTAGCCGACCAATTGGCGGACTACCCTGTCGAGACAAATTCCCAAGAACTACAGGCCCAATTTCCGGATGAGAATATATTGATAGTGGAAGATATGCCGGTAGAAGACTTTGGGATAAAGCAGAATGCTAAATGGAGACTGTTTTTCGATGGAGCTGCCAATGTATTCGGTTGTGGGGTTGGGGCAGTATTGATATCCCCGGACGACATTCAATTCCTTGCAGCGACGAGACTTACATTTCCCTATACCAATAATATCGCAGAATATGAAGCATGTATTCTTGGCCTCAAAATGGCCTGCCAAATGGGAATCCGCGAATTAGAAGTATATGGAGATTCGTCGCTCATCATACTACAAACAAGAGGGGAATATAAGACTAAAGACCCCAAACTGGTACCGTATCATCAACACTTGACAGAGCTAATTGAAGAATTCAAGGCAATCACTTTCACATACATCCCGAGAACTCAGAATCAGTTCGTTGATGCACTAGCCACGCTAGCATCTATGATCCAGATAACAGGGGGAGCCGAAGTTCAACCGATGAAAATAGACATTGAAAGTCGGCCCGCCTACTGTTTAACCGTTAAAAAGGTACAAGATGACAAGCCCTGGTATCACGACATCAAGACCTTTCTCCAAGAAGGTAAATGCCCCGAAATGGCTAGCAAGAATGACCAAAGAACACTCAGAAGGTTAGCAAGCCATTTCCTATTAAGTGGGTCCATACTTTACAAGAGATCATCCGATACCACCCTGTTGAGATGTGTGGACAAAGATGAAGCATGCGAACTGATGAAAGAAGTACATGAAGGAGTATGTGGACCTCATATGAATGGCTATATGTTGGCCCGAAAAATCATGAGGTTAGGATATTATTGGTTAACCATGGAATCAGATTGCATAAAATATGTCAAGCACTGTCATTTGTGTCAAGTCTATGCGAACCGGATCAATGCTCCGCCCAACGAGCTACATTTGTTATCAGCACCAAGGCCATTCTCCATGTGGGGAATCGACATAATTGGCCTTATCACTCCAACAGCATCCAATAGCCATAGATTTATACTGGTAGCGATTGATTACTTCACCAAGTGGGTAGAAGCTTCATCATATACCAATGTCACAAAATGGGTAATAGTCCGCTTCTTAAAAAGGGACATAATAGCCCGATATGGAGTTCCTGAGTCTATCATCACCGACAACGGTACCAATCTCAACAATAAATCGATGACAGGTTTATGTCAACAATTCCACATAAACCACAGAAATTCAACTCCCTACCGACCTCAAATGAACGGGGCAGTAGAAGCAGCTAACAAAAATATCAAGAAGATCATCGAGAAAATGACAACAACTTACAAAGATTGGCATGAAATGTTACCGTTTGCTCTCATGGCTTATAGGACGTCAATAAGAACATCTACAGGAGCCACCCCTTACTCATTGGTATATGGCACAGAAGCAGTGCTACCAGTGGAAGTCGAAATACCATCATTCAGAATCTTGTCGGAAACTCAATTAACCGAATCAGATTGGGTAAATAAAAGGCTTGATCAGTTGAATCTGATTGATGAAAGAAGACTTATCGCATTATGTCATGGCCAGTGTTATCAACAAAGAGTAGCCCGAGCATTTAACAAGAAGATGAGACCTCGGTACTTTAAAGAGGGGGATCCGGTACTAAGAAAAGTTCTTCCGAATGCCCAAGACTCCAGAGGAAAATTCACCCCAAATTATGAAGGCCCTTATGTGGTGAAAAAGGTTTTATCAGGAGGGGCTCTGATATTGACTCAGATGGATGGCCCAGAATTGAGAGACCCCATTAACACAGATGCTGTAAAGATGTACTATCCTTAGGCAAGGGAATTGAAATTTTGCCAATGTTTATGAAAGCCAATGTTCGATATAAATTTCGTTGAGTCAAGTTTTTACTTTTTACAAGTAAAGTTAATATCCCTGAATGATCAACAATCAATATTCCTAAACACATTACCCACCATTTCACCAATGAAAGATAAACGTTGAAATGATAATGAATCTTAATATAGTTTGTGATATAATCCTATCTATTTTTTAGCATTAGAACTGAGCGCATCATTAGGATAACATTACCATCGAAAGAGCCTTGCGCATAAGAAAGGGAGCACATCAAAATTTTCAACCCCGTGTCAAGATAAGAAGAAATGAAGCAGAAGCAAACCAACACGAAGGTTCAGTTGTTTGGTTGCTATCCACGATAAACTGGCAAGCATGTTAAAATAAATAACTATCATCATATCATCACATCAGACATATTCGAAAGCATAAGATGAGTCAGCCCATAGTGGGACACTTGTCTAAACATTCATTTTTAATAGGGTAGTCCACCCAAAAAGGGGCACTCCCCTACATCTCTTAAGGTTAGCCCATAGTGGGACACTTGTCTAAACATTCATTTTTAATAGGGTAGTCAGCCCAAAAAGGGGCACTCCCCTAGATCTCTTAAGGTTAGCCCATAGGGGGCACTTTTTGAGACAATTCAACTCCAGGTTAGTCAGCCCATAGGGGGCACTTTCCTAAAACCTTGTTCTCATGGTTAGCCGATAGGGGGCACTTTTTGAGACAATTCAACTCCAGGTTAGTCAGCCCATAGGGGGCACTTTCCTAAAACCTTCTCATAGTTAGCCCATAGGGGGCACTTTTTGAGACAATTTAACTCCAGGTTAGTCAGCCCATAGGGGGCACTTTCCTAAAACCTTGTTCTCATGGTCAGCCCATAGGGGGGCACTTTTTGAGACAATTCAACTCCAGGTTAGTCAGCCCATAGGGGGCACTTTCCTAAAACCTTGTTCTCATGGTCAGCCCATAGGGGGCACTTTTTGAGACAATTCAACTCTAAGTTAGTCAGCCCATAGGGGGCACTTTCTTAAAACCTTGTTCTCATGGTTAGCCCATAGGGGGCACTTTTTGAGACAATTCAACTCCAGGTTAGTCAGCCCATAGGGGGCACTTTCCTAAAACTTTGTCCTCATGGTTAGCCCATAGGGGGCACTTTTTGAGGCATTCAACTCCAGGTTAGTCAGCCCATAGGGGGTACTTTCCTAAAAAATTTTCTCATGGTTAGCCCATAGGGGGCACTTTTTGAGACAATCCTATCCTAGGTTAGTCAGCCCATAGGGGGCACTTTCCTAAAACTTTGTCCTCATGGTTAGCCCATAGGGGGCACTTTTTGAGGTATTCAATTCAAGGTTAGTCAGTCCATGAGGGGCACTTTCCCAAACTCTCCCGATTAGTCAGCTCTTTGGGCACTTTTCGGAAATACTCTTCCAAACAGTTGCTAATCTAACAAGACGCTTCTGTTGACAGGTAGCCAGCTCATAAGGGCGCTTCTTGAGTAAATTTTCTTTCCAAGGTTGCAAGTTTGATAAGACGCTTCCTATTATCATTTCTCATACATTCCTACACAACGCTTGAGATGTGTCCTGTCGCCAATTAGTCGCCATAAAGCACTTTTTTGGGAAGGAGCATTACTCTAAATTGTTAGGACCGTGTTAGCTATTCAAGAGGCCAAAAATGACGTCTTCCTTTTTGTCTTTGTAGTTAAGTTTTTCAAACTTTACCACAAAGAGGGGCAGCTGTAAACACCCCATTTTTGCCCTAAGAATGAATAATAATCAATTCTTAATTTTTTCCAATTTTTCTCTAATTTAGCAAAAATAATAAAAATATTCAAAAAAATAAAAATAAATAGGAAAACACATCAATTTTGAAAAATGATTTCAGAAATGGTAATGATGAATAATAAACAATTTTTACGAATTTTTGAAATTTCAAAAAATACAAAAAATAAAAAATTCGCATTGCATATATGCAATTTGTGAAATTAGAAAAATCAGGAAAGTGGGCTAGCCCAGCTGGTCCGGACCATGGGCTAAGGCGTGCGCAGGGGGGCTCGGTCGCGGGTTCGAATCGCGGGGGAAGCAGTTTCCGCGTTTTGCATTTTTCTTACTTATCCAGGACATGTGGCAGCATCTGATTAGCTGGAGGAAGCGCACGCGCCGGGCGCGTGATCGTCTCCTACCTCGAGCCCGAGATTGCCGGCGGAAGAAAAATTTGAATTTCGACCGTTTTGATTCGATTTTTCGCACAAATCCAACAGATCTTCAACAGAAATAAGATAAACATCATCTAATTGGAATCAAATCGCAACAAATCAATGGATTTACACGATTCGGAGTTGGTTTTTTTAATTGAAAATCCGATTAGCTTGGATCGGAGGAAATCCGAGCTTATCCAGCTCGGTTTCAAGCGCCTATAAATAAGAATCGAAGGGCGGAAGCCAAAAGACGAATCACAATTGAGAGAAAGTGAGGAAAGAGTGCAAATCGGAGAGCATCGGAGAAGAACCCAAAACCGTGAGCACCGACCGGAGTTGAACCACCACCAGGAGGCGATCTAGGAGTGAACCACCGCCACCATTGGATTCAGCACCCTCAAGAAGCTAGAATTCGACACCTCACCCGTTGCAAAAGACCGCCGGAACACCGTGAACGAGCATCCTCCGCCGCCGCATCTGACCGATCCGACCCAACCCGCGCATCCGACCCGGATCCAGGTAAGTCGGATTTTTTGGATTTTTTAATTAATTAATTTATTTATTTATTTATTTATTCCGAATTAAGTTATTATTTATTATTTGTTATTTAGGTCGTTATTTATTTAGTTATTGGTTTAGGTTTTATTTTCAATAAATAGGGAAATAATAGAAATTAGATTTTTTTAGGATTTAATAATGTAATAAATAAAAAAAGGAGAAAAAGATAAAAATAATAATAATAATGTAGAAAAGTAATAAAAAGATTAGGAAAATAATAATAAAATTTTAGATTTCAAAATAGGATAGATAATAGCTTAGGATAAAATTTTTAGCACAAAAATCACAAAAATTTATAAAAATCATAAAGAAAAACCATAAAAATCATAAAAATAATAAAATAATAAAAAATCATGAAAATTCAAAAATTAATAAAAATTCAAAAAAAATCATTTTCTCAAAATAAATACAAAAAATTGATGTTTTCCCTAAAAATCATTTTCAAAAATCAAATTAAAATTTAGGCTTAGATTTTTTAGAAAAAAATCCCAAAAATGATAAAAACATAAATCGAAAGAGATTTCAAAATTAAAATTCACAAACACACTTAAAGTTTTCAGGAAAAGCGAACTACGGCTTGTTTGATCCTGAGTAGCAAGTACGTAGGCACCCATCTGGGTCAACCCATAAAATGAATGAAAAATCCTTTTCTTAAAATAATTCAAAAACATAATAAAAGTAACAGAAACACAATAAAACACATTTCTAAAGAGGAACAATTTTAGGAGATTAGGTGGTAACCGTAAGGTTTTAATAGGTTAGCCTCCGGACTTTGAAACTCTGGTTTTCCCTTTTCCTCTTTTCAAAAACGAGAAGAAGAAATAACGATGACTAGTGATCCAAATTAAGACTAATCCGCTCCTTTAGTCTTAATTCAATATTTCCCAACAACAGTTGGGTGGCGACTCCAAAAATCAAACGAAATTCCTAACTCAAGTCGAGGATCTATATTAGATGAGCATAGGGTCTAGTCTAGATCGGATTAGGAATGGGAATTCAAAAATTAGACTCGACAATGAGGTAGAAGGAAGTTGTCTTTAGGCATAACTTGGTTCAAGTTTCGGAAGTCTACACATACTCGTACTTTCCCATTCTTCTTGAGAATAGGGACTACGTTTGCTACCCACTCCGAGTAGTCTGATATCTCGATAAACCCAACTTCTAACAACTTCTTGACTTCCTCTTTAATTTTTAATAAGATGTAAGGCTTAAATCTTCTTAATTTTTGTTTTTTAAGTTTGACACCTTCTCTCGTGGGTAGCTTGTGAACTACTATTGATTGATCAAAATCTGGCATGTCGCCATACGACTAGGTAAATACATCTGCATATTCAGTCAATAGCTTGATTACCTTGTGCTTTTGCTCACTACTCAAGTTAGCCCCAATTTTAAGGTTTTTGGGCTCTTCTTTAGTTCCTAGATTACTATTTCCATTGGCTCGTCAATTGAGATTTTACCTTGTTCGTGTTTTTGCTAACTTTCTTGTATTGCTTTGTGGATAATAATATCGCTTCCAACGGGTGACCCAACAGTGTCGGAAATGATATCAATATTTTCATTACTTACCTGCACGAAATGTCCCTAACATTCGACAATATTGAATCTGTGGGGGAAAGTGAGGCAAGAGTGTGTAAGTAAAAGAAATAACCTACAATTTTATTGGTATTTATTGAAGGGTTTAAATAATAATGAAATGATAACCATAACGGAATTTGTCTGTGATTGTTTCCTATTCTTGAGCTAACCTAGTGCTATTTAGATGATAAGAAAACCAGTTATTAAGAGCTGGATGTTGACCGGTTATGTGAGAGGCTGAGCCCTCATCGCTGATATCAGCTTGGATTGTTCCCGGCTCTTGAGTGATAGCCAGCCACAAAAAAGTTTGTTGAATGAGTGGAAAATGCATCTGGGTATCATTCAACTTCTATCTCCTTCTACCTTTGACACCTCTTGCTTGAGCTTCTTCTTTTAAGGTAGGAACGTACCCTAGTCCAAATGTCCCTTGTTACCCCTCTTTGAACCGATGCCCCTCTTTGCTCATGACCATGCTTACTTCATCAAACATTTGGAGCCCCAAATCCTCAGGACCATCCTCCCCGATGTAAGGTATAGCCGTTTCCTTGTAGATGGCATAGTCTTGTTCACCTAATACGGTGATTATCTGACCATTCGCTATGAAATTGACCTTCTAGTAGAGACTCGAGGGTATGACTCTTGTAGTATGTATCTATGGCTTTCCTAGTAATAAATTGAAAGACCTTGGTATGTCGAGGACTTGAAATGAGATACTGAACACTTGTGGGCCAATCTCTACCGGTAAGCTAATTTCCCCCACTATCTCCCTCTTGGAGTTGTCAAAAGCTCTAACCACTATTGAACTTGGCTTGATATTGCTCACATCAATTCCCAACAAATCGAAGGTAGCTAAAGGGCACACATTGAGGGAAGATCCATTGTCTATGAGGACTTGGGAGACTATTGTGTCATTACATTTTACCACTATGAAAAGTCGTTTTGTATGTTGATCTCCATCTTCTTCTAGTTCTTCAGGGGAGAAAGATATTTGGTCCATAGTGAAGATTGAATTTGCGACATGGCTTAGTCTTTCTATTGTGATGCCTTTCGGTACCCTGACTTGTTTAAGTATTCTGAAGAGTGCTTTTTGGTGAGGCTCGGATATCGTAAGAAGGCCTATAAGTGATATTTCGACCGGAACTTTATTAAGTTGTTCCATGATCTTATACTCTCTTGATTTGATCATTTTCGTGAATGTAGGGAGCCCCTCTTCTTCTTCTTTCTCCAATTCGATGGTAGGCTATTCGGCGGAGGTCTTGTTTTTGGGATCATAAACCCTTCCCGAATGGGTGATTCCTCCTATAATAGAAGATTTTTCCTAATTAAGGGCCTAATAGCCAAATGATGCTGCTTTATACTTTTTTGAGGGTATTAGAACATTAAACACATTTTTTTTTTACCTTCACTTCCATTTCTTAGCCCTCATAACACCTTATAACTATTAGCTTTAAGTCTGATCTGATCATGTTCACGGACTCAATTTTCTCCCTTGGTGGGTTATCCTCCTTTTCAAATTCCAGTCCCTACCCACTAGGCGGCCCATGAGCTGTTAGGGTGAATGAATAATTTACTAGGTATTCAAACTTCCCATGTGATTCACCTAAGGTGTCAACTGTCAGATCTCCTACTAACCACCTCTTCTTTATTTGTGATCAAAGGGCTTTATCCAAGACTTTATGTGGGCAACTTGCTTGTTGTACTGTTGTCTCTACTGGTTTTGGGGGCTCCTTTGATTTAGGGTTCAGTCCTTCAAATGTGATCATGTTGACTATAGGCTTATGGTTGGGTAGGGGATTAGTGTTGACATTAAGTGTTAGTGCATTGACGAAATCTAATTGCACTATTCCTACATCGATTAGATCTTAGATTTTGTTTCAGAGTCTCCAACATCTGTCTGTGGAATGTCCTTCCTGCCCTATGTGATACTCACATTTGAGGTTAAGATCAAAATTCCTTAGCCTGTATCAATCGTTGGGGATCTCGAAGCTGATCAAATTATCTACTCATAATCGAGCAAAAACCAGGCTGAGCGAGATAGGTATTGTAGTGAACTGTCTCGCGACTCTCGTAGTTTGGGTCTGATTCGCCAGTGATTGCTGGATTGGGGTGCTCGTTGCTTGGAACTTTACACGAGACCCAAATCTGTTAACCCTGCTTGAATTAACCGTACTGACGGTAAACTCTTTGGCTTTGTTGCTCCCCATAGGTCTTGGAGATGATGCAACTCTAGGAGAGTCGATAATCTGGAGTTTTCCAAATGTAATGGCATTCTCTATTTGGCATCCTACTGCTACTAACTCCACAAAGTTAGATGATGTCTGTCTCACTAGATGTGTGAAATAAGTCTTTTCCAGCGTGTTGACAAATATGAACATCAACTCCTTTTCTAAAATTGAGGTTGACACCCTAGCAGCTTGAGCTCTCCAACATTAGGCGTATTCTTTGAAGGACTCGTTGTGCCTCTTTCACAGGCTTCCTAGATCTATTATTGAAGGGGCAACTTCATGTTGAACTTATACTGCTTGTAAAATGCACGAGTGAGTTTACCTAAGTGTTAATTTGACTAAGGTCTAATTGAGCATATCAGATGAGAGCAGGAACCGTGAGGTTGTCTTGGAAAGTTTGGACCATGAGTTGGTCATATTGTGTATATTTGCTTATTTTCCGCATGTATAGCCTTGTATACATCTTAGGACAATCAGTGCCATTATACTTTTCAAATTACGGGACCTTAAAATTTTCTAGATAGGCTTCTTCCCCACAAACTAACAAACTAGTAATGCCGATTTGCTCAAAACTGTCAGGTCCTTCCAAAGTCTTCATTTTGTTAGCCAACTGTTATAAGAGCTTCTTTTCTATTTCCTTTTGTTTGTCCTCCATTTCCCTTTTTATGTCATTCGAGGTTAGACCGAGCTTGACTTTCAATTCATATTCGAATGCAAGGTTGAGGCGGGAGTTGATTTCTTCATATTCTGGTGGTTGATTGTTTGCTGCCTTTCCCTTTCGAGCTCTTAAATGCTCCTCATGAATAGGCTAGGTAGTACGAAGGAGGCCAATGCTTTCAGTTAAGAGGCGAACTTGCGCAACCAATTGTTGGATCGTTTGTTCTAGGGATATGATCCTTGGATTTGAGGCAGCATCTGTGTTGATGTTGTCATGATGGTCATTGTTGTTACCATTACTAGCCATCTTGGTTTTGGAGCGAGTGTGGATTGGACTCCTTGAAGGGTTTGGTTGTTTAGGAGTTATCTTTGATACCTGGTAAGCGTTTACTTAGCTGATATATGTTTATAAATATGATGCATGTATCACACAGATGCAAAAAGAAAAAGGGCTAGCATTTGATTAATGATGTAATATTGAAAATTTATTAATATTGCAAACTTAGAGTTCAGTAAAAGAAAACAATATTTATCTATCCTTCTAATTCCTAGACTTCTTCTTCTTCGGTTGCGTAGGTGTTGGTTCTCCATTGATGACGGCTTCTAATGCTTTAAATCTCGCCTGAGCCTTCTCCAGTTGAGCTTCCAAGGCTTTGTTTCTTTGGTTAAACTCCTTGAATCTACTTTTCCAAATGTCTTTTTTGTTGTCCGCAGTCTCAAAGTGGACTTCCATCCAAGCTCTAACCTGTTCCATATAGGTTTTCATTTCTGGGCCCATGTTATTCGGTGCAGGCAGAGTGACATCCGGAACCTGATACACCCTTTCTCTTGTCTGGTATAATTGGTTGATCACAAAATCTCTTGTAGCTCGGTGTTTGCTTACTTCCCCATCCAGATCTCCGAGGTTTATATTAGGGCTCTCAATCCGAGCTTCCCATAAAGCTTTGACCCCTATTAGCTTGGCGATTTTCTCAATTACTAACATGCTCGGATCTTGGTATTTGAACGTGATTCCTTCCAATGATGGCCTATAAACTATGTCTTGAATAGTGCCGAATTGACGGACCACCGAGTTTAGATGATACCCTATACACCCATTGAGCCCAATCAATGGAACGGCCTGAAAGTTCATGCATATTAGGATCACTTTATTGCAGCAGCTCCACCTAACAATCCAAAGAATGACGTTGTCACTGAAAGCTTTGAGCACCTCCACCTAACTATGGCTAGAAAGATCATCAGGCAGCTTCATCCTTTCTATGCGATAATCTACAAGATCTACTTGCTGGGCTAATGATTTCCTGACCATGTTCAACTCGAAGCACTTAAGATGACTCACAAACTAGATTAAGATGAGGTCGATGTTTAAGCGGAGAATTCCATGACCCTTCTTCTTTACGAAATTCAGATTCCGAATCTATTCAGCTAGTAGGGCTGGGATATAAGACTTCCCTTCTAAGAACTGAAACATCAACTCCGCAACCCTATAGTAGATGTGAAAGATTTTAGTAGGAAAAAGGATAGTTGCAAATGCTGTCAAGATGAAAGCATAAACCCGTCTTTATTTGTAACTCCTAGGATCTCCACATAAGATGTCTTTCTTGCTCCCATCATCACATCGAGTTACGAACCAAGCCTCCAATTCATCCATTTGGAGGCAATACCTATTGCTATTTCCCAACGCTTGGTTGATCACTACCTTGCAAGTTCCTAAGAGTCTTACTGAAAATACCGGCTAGCCTAGCCTTTAGATCTAGCACATACACCCCATTGGCCAGTGAAGGGGATTGCAAAAGTTGAGTATATTCCTCTATGGTTGGTGTGATCTCGTGTGGCCCAGTAAAGAAAGCTGCGAGCTCAATTTCCCAAAGGTGTGAGACAACTCAAATCAAAGGTAGGTTGACCTCTATTTTCATTAGTGAGAGGATGGGTCTTATCTTGCCTTGGATAAAGGCCTGTTCCTCAAGGTTGTACAAGGTGAACCAATGGTCCAGTACCAGTTTTGGATCCAAAGGCTTACAGACCTGGATTTCCTTATGGAGGAGATGATCGATTACAACACTGGCTATCTATCAGGATTACAATAGAAATTTCTAATTACAAATGAAATCTCTTACAAAAAATCATTAATTCTCTTATAGGTAAATGTATTTGAACTCTAGAAAAACAAGGAAATTACATCATTAATCATTTGCTAGCCCATGACTTCATATATACAAGGTAGGTGGGTTATAAAAGGTCTCCAAGCTCTATAGCCTCCCATATTCTCAAAGAAATTGATCTTAGGCCATATCAAAGCATTAGGTAGGGTAGCCTAATCGACTTCAAGCGGTGATTATTTCACTTCACCCGGAACCTACACAATGGTCCCCCGTCCTAGGGTCCTAAGACGACTTGGGTCTAACCGTATCTAATCACACACTTGCATGTATGGAAACTTAATAGCAATAATAAGGTATATTAAAAACCAAAATTTACTAAATCCCTGGATCAAGAATAGGTACAAACATTAGTGCTAACAATATTTCACAATGTAAAAGCTAATTAAAGATATCTAGAAGTGTTGGTTTCAGAAGGTTTAGGTGGTTAGCCCACTAGGGGTCCTAAGTGGAGTTGCAATCCCATCGAGTCTAATTTTTAAATTTTTATATTATATTCCTAATCCAATTCATATTAGATCCTATGCTCATATAATATAAATCATTAACTTGAACTAATGATTTTTATTTACTAGGAGTCGTCACCCAACTGAAGTTGGGAAAAAATTATCGAATTAAAATTAATTAAGCGGATTAATTTTAATCTAAACAACTAGTCTACGAAATCTCCTCTTTTTATTTTTTTTATAAAAAGAAAAAGAAGAAGAAAGAAAAACTAGAGATTCTCGCCTTGGAGACTATCCTATTAACATCCTAAAGTTACTACCTTATCATTCTAAAACTTGAATTATGTTAAGATATCCCTTTTTTTAGTATAAAAAGAAAAATATTTGAAAATTTGATATAATGATTATACAAACAATGATTTGAAAATATTTTTTTATTCTTTTTAGAGTTACCTTATAAAAGTATTTACGTACCTGCTGTTCAAAATTAAACAAGCCATAGTTTGCTTTTTATGAAAAACTTTAGTAGATTGTTTAATTTTAATTATGAAAATGTGTCAGGTTTATGTTTATTATCATTGTAATTCTTTTTTTTTTAAAAAAAAAAGAAGTTTCTAAATCTAAGCTTTGTTATTTTTTCTTTTTTTAAAAAAATCAATTATATTTATTTTATTTATGAAAAAAAAGCTTTCTAAGTGATAAAAAAATATTTTTTATAATTAATTTTTATTTTTTTATTAATTCTTATTAATTATCATATTTACCTTCTTTTTACTTTTCTTTTTTTCTTTTTAGAAAAATCTATTCCTAATTCTATTAATATATTCCTAAAAACCTACATTTTTATTATTTATATTTACTCGTACCCCTTTATTTTTATTTATTTTTTCCTTATTTTTCTTTTATTTTATTTAGTATTAAATCTAATAACAATAACTAAATAAATAAAATAAAATAAAATAAATAAATAAATGCAAATATCCAACTAACTTGGACAAGGGTCGTGGTTTAGGTCGATCACGCGGATCAGGTCAGATTTGCGGGTCGGGTTGGGTTGGGATAGTAAGCGTGTGCAGCGACTGGAATTGTCGTCGATGGATGTCTTCAATGGTCGATGAAGCACGGGAAAGTGTCGGCCTGGGCTTTGCTAGAACGAGAAACCTAATGGTGGTGGTGTTTTTCATCGAAAACCACCCCAATGCGACGGTTCGAGTAGTTCCTGTGGGGTTTGAGAGAAAGAGAGGAAGAAACTCCGACGAAGGCTCGACTCCCGTATTTCTCTCTTGTTTTTCTCTTTTGATTGCTTCCAGCACCTCCTCTCATCATGTCCTATTTATAAACTCCTAAAACCGAGCTTGATAAGCTCGGATCTTCTTTACCATTAAGACCTATCTCATCCATTTTTTTTTTGTTTTTGAATCGTGTTAATCTTTGATTTTTGTTAAGATTAATGTTAATTTAATGGTGTTTATCCTATTTTAGTTAAAGATTTGTGCAAAAAATCGAATTAAAACGGTCGAATTCCATTACTCTTGCGTCGACGCTAATCTCAAATGGAGGTAGGAGACGAGCATGTATGCACTTGTGTCGTCCAATCGGTTGCTGACATGTGGCAACTTAATGAAAAAAATTGTAAAATGGCATGAAGTGCCTCCCCCAAGTTTTAGGGTCACATCTGGGAAGCTATTAGGGTTTATTATAAGTCAAGAAGGCATTAAAATCAACACTAATAAAGTAAAAGCCATATTAGAAATGCCTTCCCCATGTATCCATCAAAGAGGTAAGAGGCTTATTGGGAAGGTTAAATTACATAGCTTGGTTCATCTCACAACTTACGAATAAATGCCGCCTACTATTTTGGCTCCTAAAAAAGAACGTCACTATGGAATGGAATGACGAATGCGAAGAGGTGTTTAAGAGGATCAAGGAATATCTTATGAACCTTCCGGTTCCAGTAGCCCTAAACTGGGAATGCCTTTATTCTTATACCTCACAATTCTTCCCGAGTCGATGGGGTGTATACTAGGGTAAAAAGATGAAAGAGGAAGGGAACATGCTATATACTACTTAAGTGAGAAATTTATAGAAGGAGAACAAAGGTACTCCGAGATAGAAAGAACCTGATGTGCATTGGTTTGGGTTATGCATCGACTAAGATAGTATACTTTCTATTATCCCATTGAACTATTAACGAAACATGATCCCCTAAAATACGTAGTGGAGAAACCTGTTTTGTTGAGAAGGATTTCCAAATGGCAGATGCTCTTATCAGAATTTGATGTTACATACGTAACTTAAAATTCAATGAAGGGACAAACATTAGCAAATCAGTTGGTAGAGTACCCAATCGAAGGAGATTCCTAAGAATCACAAGCCCAGTTCCCAAATGAAAATATATTGGTGGCAGAGGGTGAATCAAAAGAAGAATCCAAGATAGAAAAGGATCACAAATGGAAGATGTATTTTGATGGAGTTGCTAATGTGTTTGGATGCTGAATTGAAGCAGTGTTGATATCGCCAAAAGGAACGCAGTTCCCCGTGGCAATGAGACTCACATTCCTATATACCAATAATATTGCAAAGTATGAAGCATGCATCCTTAGCCTCAAAATGGCCTACTGTATGGAAATCCATGAGTTAGATGTATATGGAGATTCCTTGCTTATCATATTATAGATATGAGGAGAATACAAAACTAAAGATCCTAAATTAGTGCCATACCACCAACACCTGATAGAATTAATCGAAGAATTCAAGGTGGTTACCTTCACATACATCCTAATAACTCAAAATTAGTTTGCAGATGCCCTTGCCACATTAACATCTATGATTCAAGGAACAGAAGGGATTGAAGTTCAACCTTTGAAGATAGAAATTGAGGGCATGCCCACCTATTGTTTGGCAATTGAAGAAACACAAGATGACAAGCCTTGGTACCACAATATTAAAACATTCCTCCAAGAAGGTAGATACCCTGAAATGACCAACAAAAATTACCAAAAGATACTTAGAAGGTTAGCAAGCCATTTCCTATTAAGTGGGTCTATACTTTATAGAAGGTCATTCGACACCATGTTATCAAGATGTGTAGACAAAGAAGAGGCAAATAAGCTAATGAAAGAAATACACGAGGGGGTATGTGGCCCCTATATGAACGGACACATGCTTACTTAGAAGATTATGAAGATAGGCTACTATTAGTTGATAATGGAGTCAGACTGCATTAAATATGTCAAGTATTGCTACTTAGTTTACGCCAACGAGATAAATGTTCCACCTAAAGAGCTCCATTCACTTTCCGCTACATGGTCGTTCTCTATGTAGGGAATCACTGTTATTAGACCAATCACCCCAAAGGCATCCAACAATCATAGGTTTATAGTGGTAGCTATTGATTATTTCACCAAGTAAGTTGAAGCCTCATCATATGTTAGCGTCACTGAAGGAGTGGTAGTTTGGTTCATGAAGAAAGACATAATAGCTCAGTATGGAGTTCCTCAATCGATCATCACTGATAATGGCACCAATCTCAACAACAAATTGATGATGGAATTATGTCAATGATTTAAGATAAATCATAGAAACTCAACTCCATACTAACTTCAAATAAACGGGGCAGTAGAAGCAGCTAACAAGAACATTAAGAGAATTGTTAAGAAAATGACCATCACTTACAAAGATTGGCATGAGATACTACCCTTCGCACTCATGGCTTACAGGACCTCCTTTCGAACATCTACTAGAGTTACTCCCTACTCACTGGTGTATGGTGTCGAGGCAGTATTACCGATCGAGGTTGAAATCTCATCCATCAGGGTTTTATTGGAGACACAACTAGATGAAGTTAACTGGGTAAAGAAAAGAATTGATCAATTAAACTTGATTGACGAAAGAAGACTCACGGCATTATGCCATGGATAATGCTACCAACAAAGGATAGCCCGAGCATTCAATAAAAAAATACGGTCGCGGAATTTTGAGGAAGGTGACTTGATATTAAGGAAGATTCTACCTAACACACAAGATCCAAGAGGTAAATTCAATCCAAATTATGAAGGTCCATATGTTTTGAAAAGGGTATTATTAGAAGGGGTATTAATATTAGCTCAAATGGATGGTCCAGATTTAAAAAACCCCATAAATGCAAATGTGGTTAACATGTACTATCCCTAAACATGAATAATGAAAATTTTGTTGAAAGTTCATGAATGCTAGCAATCGTTTACAACTTCATAGTTTAGTTTTCATCTTTCTACAAGCAAAGTTGATACAACTTGGCGGTCATCAAATGTTGAAGCCACCTTGACCAATCGCTATCAACAAATTCTTATGTCACTTTCCTATCTTTTCTACACTCCACCTCATATATGAGAGAATAATGGTTAAAGAACAATGATGGAATTGTAAAACTCATTAAATGTTGTGTTATGATTTTACCTTTCTTGAATAACAGGTTTGGTGTTGTTTTAGGATAAGACCAAAATCACAAGAGCTAAACTTGCAGAAAAACTCTAGAATAATGATTATATCAAAATCTTTTAATCTAATCAAGATGAAGATAAGCAAGTGAAGATTAGACCATCATGAGGGTTTGGTTGTTATCAACAATGACCAGGTAGGCATCCATGTGTCAAAAGAAATAAAAATTGAAATAATAACAATAGGAGAACGGTTATTCTTCATTCCATCAGACTCACAATGATGAGTCATGTCCCTCTTAAGGTTGTTAGTCTATTAAGATGCTTCATGTTATCGATTAGTTGGCTCATAAAAGCACTTTTCTAGATAATTTTTTTATATTGCTAGTCTAGTAAGACGTTTCTTATTGTCGATTAGTCAGCTTATAAAAGCGCTTTTCTAGACAATTACCCTGAAGATGTTAGTTTTGTAAGACGCTTCCTATTATCGATTGGTCAGCTCATAAGAGCACTTTCCTAAACAATCTCTTTTTTAAAGATATTAGTCCAATGAAATGCTTATTGTTGGAAGACTACTCTCCAAGGAATATTAGTCATTATGAAGTGATTATCTTCTTTTGCAACATAGGATTGTTAGCTTGCGGCGTATCTTCCTTACTCAAGCTTTTGGTCAGATAATCCCTTAATGGATCCAGGTTTAGATAGCTAGCTGAATATAACATTGTTTATCTTTTCTCTTAGGTAAAAATGACGTATTTTTTGTCTTTGTAGCTGAGTTTTTCCAAACTTTACTACAAAGAGGAACAATTGTAAACACCCTATTTTTGCCTCAATCTAAATTTTTTTCTTTAATAAAATAATAATAAATAAATAAATAAAATAAAAGCCTGGTTTACAAGATAATGAAAATGAAAATAAATAAAAACAATGATAACAAAAAATAATAATGAAACTTTCAACGATATTAAGGAAATATGGGCCTTTAAATCAAGCTTGGGAATTTCGAATCAATAAAAAATCAATTAGGATTGTTAGCTTATACACAAATTTATTACATAAAATAAATGAGAAAAAGGGCTAGCTCAACTGGTCCACCCATGCGCCTAAATAAGTAAAGGAAGCTAAAGGTCACGAGTTCAAATCCTAGAAGCACCAACCGAGTTGTGACACATTGACAACTCATTGGCCAAGAAAGATCACGTGCTTAACAAGTGTTCATCTTCAACCTTTAGAACATGATTGAGAATTGTTGAGGAGAGATCCGTGCATAAGAGATTAGTAAATCCAACTAAACCGAAGCATTTTTCATCGAATTTAATACACATTTATCACTTATAACTAAAAAAAAGGATTTAATCACAAGAAATTAACAAAATTGAAGAGATAAATTTAAATCTTAAATGGATAAAAACAATGTCCAATAGTGAGGGTGATTTGAGCTTATCAAGCTTGGTTTAATGAGTCTATAAATAGAGCTCGACTTCATAACAAGGAGATGAAGAAAAATCACAAAAAACACGCCTTAACAAGCATTGGGCAGAGTTTTCTCTCTCTAGAAACCCCATAACCATCCTCTACATTCTCTTTAGGATTAAAAGCTTTATACAAAAAATTAAGCTACAAAATAGGTGTTGATAGCTTCTTGAGGTTTCTTAGTATTAGAGAAAGGTTGTCTTTTGCATCAATTCGACCGAGAAAAGGGGGGTTTTCAAAACCCACTGCTGGCTGCCATCAATGTGTCGAGCTGCCATCTCTAGCGACTTAAGCATGAATTGACATCACAATCGAGTCTTTCTTCTTAGTAAAGCCATGGTCGACACTTCCTAGTGCTTCAACAACCACTGGAGATAGCCACCGACGAGGGTTCTAACTACTGCTCACACATGTGAATTTGACCCATGAATTCGATCCAAGAACCAAACCACGAATTGACCTGCAATTTGACCCACATCCAGGTAAGTGATGTCTTTATTATTATGTTATTATATTAATTGATATGTTTGATTTTATCTTTAGGATAATTACAATTTGGTTAAATTAATAGGATTAGTGAAGTTAGTTTTGAATCAATTTAATAATTTTAATTAATTTAATTAATGATTTGAGCTTAATAAAGGCTAATAATAAAAAAAAAATATTTTGTCACGTGGAAAATTTTCTTTTTTTAATAAAAATTAAGTCGATGTTTTTTTTTTCTTTTTTTTTTTAATTTTGAGTTTTTTAGTTTTTTTTTAACCTTGATAAATGAAAATTAGGTTTAGAATTTTTCTTTTTTTTTTAAATACGGTAATAAGTATAAATCTGACTGATCCTTTTTCTTTTAATTAAAATTAAATAAAAATACTAAAGTTTTATAAACAAGATAATTACGACTTGTTTGATTTTGAATAGTGGATACGTAGGCACCCTTATGGGGTAACACTAAAAATAAAATATATATATATATTTCAAATCATTATTATTATGTTCTTATTTTTTTTAAATTTTTTATTATTTGTGCTAAAAAGGATATCATAAAAGAAAATATGGTTCAAATTTTAGAAGGTTGAGGTGATAACTTTAGGGTTTTAGTATGTTAACTTCCAAATTGAGAATTTCTGGTTTTTCTTTTCTTTTTTTTAAGAAATGGTTTCATTAACCAGTGTTTAAGTTAAGATTAATCCACTCAATTAGTCCTAAGCTTAACGATTTTTCCTAACTTTAGTTGAGTGACAACTCCAAATAGATAAAAAAAACAACAAAAATCAAAATTTTTCCTAGTTTAAGTTGAGGGTTTGTGTTAAATGAGCATAGGATTTAATATAAATAGAGTTAGGAAAAAAATAGAAAAATAAAAAAATTAAATTAAAATTAGACTCGACAATCAATTAAATTGAAAATTGATAATTTTCTCTTCCCAACAAAAAATATTAATGTTTAGTTCTTTTATTACTTTAATTGATAATGGTAGCTTAGAGAAGAAAGGGGAGAGAAAAGAGGCTAGTGGGTAAGTGGAGTTAATAAGTTACGGTTTTTGTGTATGAAAGTTTGGGTTAAACTTGGAGTTTAAATGGTTAATTTATTGATTTAATACTTGAGAATGAGATATTTTATTAGTAATTACCTTAAGGGAAGAGTTAATAATTGGTTTTAAAAGTACAATCTAAGGATAGTTTAATTATAAAGAACACCAAAAGCAAATAAGAAATTTCCATTCGCTTAAATAATATATATGTATGTATGTGTGGGTACGTGAACAAATATGTAAGATCTCTCTCTGTACATAACATTTGTACATGATCATCATTATATATTTATGTCAAACATATATAAAATGTATATAAACAAATATAAGATTTGTGTACAGATTTTATATATTTTTGACATATATAGTTTTTTGTACACATTGATAACTGTATACCTGAAGTATATAGTTTCCGATCAATATACTATAGTTTCTAGGATTTCTTTTGATTAATATATATATATATATATATATATATATATCGAGGTTGTTTATAACTAATTCAATCCGTTAATGTTTCTAAACACATGAATAGATTGATCATTTTGTTCCTAATTCTATTTTATTTCATTCAAATCTAATCAATTTTATTTAATTTTAGTTCATTTCAGTATACCAAATATGACATTAATATTTTATCAAAAGTCATAAATGGTTTGAAAAGCATTTGTATATGTAATTTCAAAATATTCTATTCAAAAGATGCGACATTTTAATCTAAGAGATGCAACATCTAGAACAGTTACAAAATTTGTGATATTTAATACGAAATACTACAATTTTTTTGCAATGTTTCATTTATCCTTATATCTTAAAAGATTATAACTCTTTATAAATAATATTCCATCTCACTAAAGGAATCATAAATTCATATATAAATTTAATATATATTATATTTTTATACAATATAGTAGTAACCTTTGTCATATATTTACAATACTACAAATATATAGGGTTGAATAAATATGTTTAAATTAATAATCATGTATAGTATAGCCTGAGTTTTGCCTGTTTTATTTAAAAGGTTGATTTTTTTCCTCTCTTTCACCCTATCGATAAACAAAGTAAAAGCAAAACAAGACAAAATATGATGGGAAAACACTTTTTTGGAAACAACCGGTTTAAAGTAGAAGATACGATTCGATTTATTATTTTAACGGATCATCTAGTTTTTAATTTTATTATTTAATTATATATATTAAATATTTATTATTAATATATTAATTAATTATAAAATTAAAGGTTAAACTGATCTAAAAATACAAACAGGATAATAAAAAATTCCGTCAAAAACTGAACTTATTGGGCTTTCAAGAACGACCATAGATTTCCATTTTTCACCCTCCCTATTTCCATGTCCCTTGCCCCGCCGTGAATGCCCGTACAAGCCCGGGAAACTTGGAAGTCCATCCTTCAGCATACAGAGCATCGTATAAAACGCCACCACCCAAAAAAAAAAAAAAAGGAAAGCGTATCTATCATCACTTCCACATAGCACAACTGTCATCTATTTATCTAATCTTTTCTCAAACTGATCTTCTGCACTGCAAATTTTGGCAACTTGAAACCCTAGACAGTTTTTTTTCTACGGAGAAAAAAAAAAATTTTAACCCTAGGTGCTCGCGGCCTAAACATCCACATCCCCCCCCCCCCCCGGCCCTCTTTCTCTCTCTCTCTCTGCGACACACAAGACGACACGACATTACTGTCTGCTTATTCAAGGTCAGGCTCATAGCGCTTTTGAGTCTTAGCGTTAAATTTCATTAATTCTCTGTAATACCCGTATTGATTAGATTTCTGTTCAATTTATTTTTATTTTTATTTATATATATTTTTGTTTTTTGCTTACAATGTGTCTGTTTAATAAATTAATTGCTGATCAATATAAAGCCTAGTGTATTTCTTCATTAAGTAATGCAGCCTTTTTTTGGTTCTGTGTTGGAGTATTACTAGGACTCTTTGGTTGTAAGATAATCGCCGAAGATTTAATTTTTGTTAGTGTTTAGTTCGAAAGTTGTGAAAGAAAGATGTTTTGCTTAGTAGTTGTCTTCTCGTAGCTAGGAGGAAAATTCTACGGTTCCAGTAACTCTATTGATTGTTCTGACATTGCTTGATCAAATTGTAATTCGGGACTTCTGTGCTGGAAAATAAGTTGCGGGTTCTGAAAAAAGTT
Organism: Laguncularia racemosa; assembly: GCA_037954665.1. Classification (NCBI taxonomy): domain Eukaryota; kingdom Viridiplantae; phylum Streptophyta; class Magnoliopsida; order Myrtales; family Combretaceae; genus Laguncularia; species Laguncularia racemosa. The sequence goes on along the minus strand of JBBMOL010000097.1, from coordinate 1,006,272 downwards.
GTATGGGTATACTCCGTTTCGATATTTGTATTTCTTTTTTTCTGGATAAATTTTGAATTTTTTATTCCCAGACCTGATTGGAAGATCGCTTTTTAATTTAGGGAAGAAGGCATTAAAGCAGAGGAATAGCTATCTTTCAAAAGCAATATAGGTGCTGGAGTCATTTGAACACCTCGAAGCTTGATATATTGGAAAGGCCCATAAAGAAAATCTCTGATATGGATTGAGACTTCTCCAAGAATTCACCATGGCATGAGATGCTTATCATGAAAACTATAGCGGGTGTTTTGACCAGATTTAAAGGTAATCATCCGAGGCTGAAGCAGGCTATTATAGGACCTCTGCAGTGGCAGAAGGTTCAATGTGAATCCTTAAAGGTCCCCGGCTCCCATCTTCGTCCCCAAACTTTCCGGTTACTAATTAAAGGGATAAGTGTCAGGCAACTCTTCTCGAGATCTTCCTATGCTGCATGATTGGATCATATTTTCTAGTTTCATAACCAAGATATGTGATATGTCAATCCAATTGCAATCAACACAATGCTAATCATGAAATAATTGAACAATTATTCCCAAATAGCAAGGATCCTTTTTTCACGTGGAACCCTAATTTTTTCAAGAACAAAAGAATAAATGAATTCCAAATTCTTGCTAGATATTACTCACTAGTAGAATGAGGAAACTACTTGCAATTACTACACCACAATCCCACAAAAATTGATGAGAGTGTATGGAAAAAGAGAGAAAACCCTCCTTCACGTGTTTACCTTTATCGAAATATAAAAAGTGTTTTTTGTTGTTTCCTTTATAAGTATTTATAATAGTTCTTAAATATGGAAAAACAAACATAAGAAAATAAAGAAAATGACATAATACATGGCTGGCTACCTATGGTTCATTTTGGTTCAACAAATGGACTGTAAACCCTTCTCTAAATCATGTGCTAATTAGTTAGATTGCCATCCTGTAGTACTGATAAGTGTACCTGATTAAATATAAAACAATCATATAAAATGAATGAAGATACTATGTGAATGTCTTTGGGTTCCACTGCAGTCTTTTAGCTCTTGCTTGGGTAATGAGTCTTGTTGTCGAAATGGTTTGATTCCCATCATCTTCTCGAGCTTGTGGAAGATTTGCCTTCAAATCTAATAGTTTTTTTGTTTTAGATGAAAATTTCCAAGAGTCACTTGAATTGAAAATCTTGGTCTGCATATGTTTGTTGCCCTGAAATTGTGGCTGCCCTTGAGTCTTCTTAAGATGTTCAGAAGTCTCTTGATGAAAATTTTGAATTTCTTGGGACTGTTTCAATTTACTCAAGTTGTCTTCTGGTTCCTTCCACCCCACTAATAAAGACTTCTTTTTAGTGGTTTTATTGATTTGTTTCTGGGTTTCTTGCATTTCAGATGGTGACATAGGATTCAACACAATTTGCTTACCATCCTTCTGAAACACATAGGTGTTCTTAAACCCATTATGCAACACTCTCCTGTTAAATAACCATGGTATACCAAGTAGCATATGTGATGCGCATATAGGAAGAACATCATAAACAATCTTATCATGGTACTTTTCTCCTATACTGAATAGAATATTAGCCATCTGAGTGACATGCAAACTATCTTATTTACTCAACAAGTGCAGTTTATAAAGCTTAGGATATGGAATAGTAACTAGTTTTAATTTATTCACTAATGAAGCAGTCGCTGTATTAGTACTATTACCTCCATCAATGATAAAAGCACAAATGTTACCTTGGACTCTATAGGAAATGTGAAATAGGTTTTCTCTCTATTCATCCTCATTAACAGGAAAGGTGGTTATCACCCTGCATAATACCTTGATGGACAAGTACTGATAATTTCCTTTGTCTTCATGTGCTTCAGCATCTGCATCCTCATAATACTCATTTAGCACTGCTAACAAATCTATTGGCTCAAGTATCTCTTCATCGCCATCCTTACTCTCCGTCTCCATAGCAGTCATTACCCTTTTGTTTGGAATTGAGCAACCATACGTCTAAAACCCAAATATTTGAAACATTGGATTTGATGAGTCTTCCCTCCTGATGACCCAACTACTATCTGCCTAATGTTAGCTCCAGCAACTGCTTTCCCTTTTCTAGAAATTTTTTTCTCCCCTCTATTGTCAGTAATAGTTGCATTCTCTTCCACATTCTTATTAATTCCCCTTTTGTTAACCTGTTTATTGTCTGTCCTATATAGTTTAGTAGATGATCCATACTTGTTACTCACTGCTTTATATGGATTAGAACGCCTCTATCGCTCAACTTTTAAAGCTAACTGGATGGTCTCATCTAGGGTGTCATATCATTGCAGCTCTACTATCTAGACGATCTCAAATTTCAGACCAAACACAAATCGTGTCATAGTCTGTTTAGGAGGCTCAATGGTCCCACATCGAATCATGAGTGTCTTAAACTCTTGGACCTACTCATCCACAATTTTACATCTCTGTCTCAATGTTTGGAGACGTATAAATAGCTCATGTCTGTGATGCTCTGGTATAAAAATCTTCCTCATAACCTGTTTCATCTTCTGTCAAGTATGTATCTCGGCATCTCCATCTCTCCTCCTATTGGCCATAATGTTCTTTCACCATAAGGCGGCATATCCTGTAAACTCAACTGCTGCCAATCGTGCTCGGGTATGGTCATTGATCTCATAGCACTCAAAAAGTCTTTCTACCTTATCCTCCCAATCCAAATAATCTTTCTACAGATCCCCTTCCAGCAAATGAAGGCATCTGTAATTTTACATATTCTAAACCCCTAGGTGATCTGAACTCACGGTCGGGATAGAATTTATCCTCAAAATTATCATCTCTTCATTCTAATTGAGCAGGGTAAGTTCCTCCAATTCGCCTTCCCTAATTACCTCCCAATGCTCATTCCCTACGAGCATTATTAATAGCTACATGAGGTGGGGGTACTAGTGGATTTGCCATTGGTTGTTGGGGCACTGTTATTTGGTCAACCCTTGTAGCTAGATTAGTAACAATAGTGGTTAACTCTTGTAACTGTTTGGACATTGAGCAGCCATACGTCCAAAATTCAAACATTTGAAGCATTAGATTTGAGGAGTCTTCGCACCTGATGACCCAGCCACTATCTGCCTAATGTCAGCTCCAGTAACTGCTTTCCCTTTTCTAGAAAATTTTTTCTCCCCTCCATTGTCAGTAATAGCTGCATTTTCTTCCACATTCTTATCAATTCCCCCTTTGTCAACCTATTTACTATCTGTCTTATATAGTTTAATAGATGATCCATACTTGTTACTCGCTGCTCTATACGGATTAGAACACTTCTATCGCTCAACTTTTAAAGCTAAGTGGATGGCCTCATCAAGGGTGTCATATCGCTGCAGCTCTACTATATAGACGATATCATATTTCATTCCGGATACAAATCGTGTTATAGTCTGTTCAGGAGGCTCAATGGTCTCACATTGAATCATGAGTGTCTCAAACTCTTGGACATACTCATTCACAATTTTACATCCATGTCTCAATGTTTGGAGATGCATGAATAGCTCTTATCTATGATGCTCTAGTACAAACCTCTCCCTAATAACTTGTTTCATCTTTTGCCAAGTACTTATCTCAGCATCTCCATCTCTCCTCCTACTGGCCATAATGTTCTTCCACCATAAGGCGGCATATCTTGTAAACTCAACTGTTGCCAATCGTACTCGGGTATGGTCATTGATCTCATAGTACTCAAAGTCTTTCCACCTTATCCTTCCAATCCAGATAATCTTCTACAAATCCCCTTACAGTAAATGAAGGCATCTGTAATTTCACATATTCTAAACCCCTTAGTGGTTTGAACTTATGGTTGGGATAGAATTCATCCTCAAAATTATCATCTCTTCTTTTTGGTTGGGCAGGTAATTTCCTCCAATTTGCCTTCCCCTATTACCTCCCAATGCTCTTTCCCTACGAGCATTATTAATAGCTACATGAGGTGGGGATACTGATGGATTTGCCATTGGTTGTTTGGGGCATTGTTATTTGGTCAACCCTTGTAGCTAGATTAGTAACAATAGTGGTTAATTCTTGAAATTGTTCTTCTAAGTCTCTTCTTCCACCTGTAGCATGATGTCTTTGATCCACTCCTCTAACTTGACTGTTGGCTTCATTTTCAACTCCTCTATTCACACTATCATTTGACATGATTGTTGAATTAAAGCTTTGACGAAAAAAATTACTCCAACTCATAAACACACCTCCCTGGCACACCTACTATTAAACTTGTTTAATTTTCAACTACAACCACGTGGACAACTACACAATCGAACAATCATTCCTTGTTCAAATTTCAATTCACATTCACATGTACTACAGCACAATTCAATAATCACTCCTTACTTAATTCTCAATTCAAAATCACGTATGCTATACCCACCACGTTACATATACCCTAAATTCAACTCTACTCAATTCAATTCAATGGGGCATTCATGGCACTTTAATTCACATTTTCTTCTCAATAACACAATTATGGTATCAATTGTAGTATACCCAATCAACCATAGCAAAAGCCTAAAGTAGCCCTTTCTTTAGTTTCAATTTACAATGACTAATGAAACACGACACAATTCATGCAATAGATCTAGTTTCAATTCACAATCAAATAATTGAACAAGTGCACCGCATAAACCCTAAATTCCCAATTCAAAATCAATACTTCCACGTGCAATTCCCTTCTCTCAACCGAATGCTCTGATACTAATTGATGATATGCCAATCCAATTGCAATCAACACAATGCTAATTATGAAATAATGGAACAATTATTCCCAAATAGCAAGGATCATTTTTTCACGTGAAACCCTAATTTTTTCAAAAACAAAAGAACAAATAAATTCCAAATTCTTACCAGATATTACTCACTAGTAGAATGAGGAAACAACTTGCAATTGCTGATTTTATACATAACGATCTAAGCATAGACTCGCCACAATCCCATAAGAATTGATAAGAGTGTATGGAAAAAGAGAGAAAACCCTCCTTCATGTGTTTATCTTGACCGAAATATAAAAAGTGTTTTTTGTTGTTCCTTTAACAAGTATTTATAGTAATCCTAAATATGAAAAAACAAATATAAGAAATAAAGAAAATGGCATAATACATGGCTGGTTACCTATGGTTCATTTTGGTTCAACAAATGGACCGTAAACCCTTCTTTAAACGATGTGCTAATTAGTTTGATCGCCATCTTGTAGTACTGATAAGTGTACCTGATTAAATATAAAACAATTATATAAAATGAATGAAGACACTATGTGAGTATCTTTGGGTTCCTTTTGGTCAAAAGGACTCTCAATGTAAGGCTCTGCAGTCCTTTAACTCTTGCTCAGGTAATGAGTCCTATTTGTCCAAATGGGTTGACTCCCATCAATATGGATGAGCAAATTGCCAGAAATATGATTTCGCTTTTTCTTTCCTTAATGTTTCCTTAGCCTTTCGCGGAGATCAACTCCTACTTCCTGTGTCGTTTGTCAGTAAAATCATCAATTCTCTTCTCAACCAAAGAAACATAGAGGTTCTTTTCTGTTTGAATTTCTTTCAGCACTTTCCAGCCAGGTTGGCCTTACCCTGCAGTGCTTTGCAAAGAGGCTGCTTTCCTTTTGGTCCCAAAGGGAGCAAGTTAGCTAGTTGCACCTAACTTGCCCTCAATTCTGATATAAAATATAAAACTATGATTTCAGTTGCTTCAGTTATGATACGAGAAATAAAGACTGAGAATATGTATTTTGGCTGACTAAACCATTGAAAGCTGATTTTTATGATTTATGGTTTGAGGACAATACATTGGGTGTTTGAGTTCCTCAATTATGATATAAGATATAAAACTATGATTTCAGTTCCTTACAATTATTATGTATTCTCCCTTGTAGGTTATATATTGACACATCATGGCATCAAGATTCCAAGCAGCAGGCCTTGTGGCTTCACCATCCTACCCAGACTCAATCACATGGTCTGAAGAGAACTTAATTGCTGTTGCTTCTGGTTCCATTGTTACTATATTGGTGAATCTCTCATCTCTACACTTTAAAAACTGACCTTTCTAAGTTTCAGCATTCTTACCTGTTCATATATAGCTTTGTCATTGAGCTTAAAAGGAAAAAAGAAAACTACCATCATCTTTTTATTTAATTAGCATGTAGTTTTATATGTCCACTCCTTGCTTTGTAATCAATTGAAAGATTATATTCTTATAATTTTACTATTGAAAAAATGTTTAAACCTCAAGGTACCTTTTGGCAGAAGTGTGATATTGAAAATTATTATAAGTTAAAGAAATAGTTTTTCACCTTTAGTTTAATTAGATTTGTTTGCCAGAATCCAGACTTGCCATTTGGACACCGGGGTTTGATCAAAGCACCTGCTAGGGATCCACTTCCAATTGGGGTGGTAAAGAGAGAAGGTATGTGGTGGTTTTCATGATGATTGTCAATGTTATATCAATCTTATGGCTGAATAGCCCTAAAAATAGTCTTTTTTCAGCCTCAAATGTAATCCTATTGTCGAGCTCTCAAGTATCTCATACTAAAATGTGAACACACTTATGCATTCTACATTGAAGATCTAATTCATTTATTGATTATGGCATATTGTATATTATTATTTAATTTTATTTTGTACTGTTGCTTCAGTTTTGATGTTTCTCAAGGTGAGAAGTGAGAATACAGATGTCACTAAAAACAGTTTTTAGCTAATCTCTTTCTAGATGAAGACGTCTGAAGTTTGAAACTTTAGCCATTGCAATCCATTGTTTAGCAGTATTATCCCAATTAATGAACAGTTTTTCTCTTGATGCTGAGGTGATTTCTTCCTTCTATTCAGATTTGCTATTTGGCTCTTTGTTGCCCATTTGTCTATCTCGGGATCGTGACCCTTGTGTTCGGTCAGTTTCATGGTCTCCACTTGGAATGGCACCTAACTCTGGGTATTTCTTTTTCATTTCTTCGTCCTTCAGGCTTGTTGTCAGACTCTCAAGCTAGTTACTGAGCTTTCTTATTCTTGATGAGTAAAATTAATTAGATCTTTTGCATTTTGATGGTATGTAGGTGCTTACTCACCATTTGTACTACAGAAGGACTTGTTAAGATTTATCGTCCACCGTTTTGTGATTATTCTGCTGAATGGATAGAGGTCAGAATGAAGAAAGAACTCGTAGCTTGTGGTTTCATACTTATTTGCTATAAGATGGTTAGCTAAATGGAAACAAGCTTGTTCAGTAAATTACTAAAGCACGATAGGAGAACTTTTTGTATGCATGTGCATTTGAAACTTTATTAGCATATATAAACTCCATTTGCTTATTCTGCATGCAGATTGTGGATATATCAGAGTTACTTTATAAATGTCTAGTAGACATTGGATTTCAGGCATTCGAAAGTCCCGCCCTTGAATATTCTGAAGTGAGTTTTTTTTTTAGAATAATTTTCTGCGTATCTGTCTATAGGATATAGTGCATTTCTACTAAATTATTACCCTAATACCGCGTAATAATCTTTTGAAGTTTTTCTCCAACTAGCAACTGGCAGAAGAGCAACAATATGCTAATGATCTGCCAATCTCTGTTCATCGGAAAAGTAAGCGAAAGCGAGGAAATGAAGATAGCAAATTGTAAGTTGCGATGTCCTCTTTACTTGGCTTCATTTTAATTTTGAGTGGTGATTGTGAGGCTGAAAGGTCTACAATTCAAAGTTTGTTTTGACGAATGCCCATTATATGTGAATTTTCTGCAGCAATAGAGTCTCTAAAATATCTGAAGGACATTTGTCATCTGAAAGAACTGGAAATGCTAATGATCTGGATCCTTGCTCAAGCATAGATGCTGAAATGCAAGAAAGAAGGTTGTCTCATGTAAGATTCTGTTGTCTGTCCTAATCTCTCAAGTTTCAAGCCATTGTCTTATTTTAGAAATTTAAAATTTGTTAACTAAGAAGTTCCTTTTTTTTGGGGAAGATTTTGCTTCACTTATCACGTATCTGTTTGCAGCTGCTTGAAATTCAACCTGCCAATACAAAGGAAAATAACTCACGATGGGGGCATCTGAAATCCTGTTCATTGTCCTTGAACAAAACTGAGGATCCATCTCTTCAACCGCTGACTGCAAGTCAGTATGCATCTTATAGTGCAATGCTATCATCACTCGTCACTGACTGGTCACCTGTGCTGCAGTTTCCTTTTGGAAATTGCACAGGAACTCAAAATTGTACATCCAGATTTTCTCTACTTGCAGTAGGAGGGAAATCAGGTGGAATTTCGTTTTTCAGAGTAACTGCTCCTCAATGTTACTCTATTGAAGAAGTTCATGTAACTCCTACTGCTGTGATTATTGGGCTCCTTCAAGCACACAACACATGGATTACAGCAATAAAATGGCTGCAGTCAACACATAATTTCTTAAATGCCAAGCTTTTATTGGCATCTGGAGCTTCTGATGGCAGGTAACCCTTCTCTTCCATTATATCATGCATCAGCAGTACTTATATTCGAAAAGTAAGATATAGCTATGGATGGCATGACATATTTTTCCTCTGTCCTTTATCTAATAATATTGAGTTGACAATCAAGTCTAAATTGATCAAGCAGAAGTTCATAGCGTTTTAGATCTATGAACTTTTTCCAAAAAAGAAAAAAAGAAACCTGATCCATGAAATGCATTATGCCTAGGCCTGGGTTTTTATTAGTTCTTCATGGAATTCTTCATGTTTGGATGCTACTCTTCATGCTAACCTTTCTGGTGGTTCACTTTCTTTTCAGTGTAAAAATCTGGACGGGGTCTTCTCAGGAATTTATGAAGTCTTCTGCAGTCAATCAGCATCACTTTGTTTTGTTGAAGGAGGTACTTCTTATCTTGTTTGAACTATTTTGTTTTAAAAAGTATTTTATTTTCAGTACATACTCACCCATGCATTCCTGGAATAGATAATATCAGCTGATTCCATCCCAGTTTCAGTTCTTTCAATTACTGTGCCCGTTCAATGTCCAGATGAATTGCTCTTAGCTGTTGGTAGAGGATCTGGATCTTTTGAAGTGTGGCTATGTGACAGATCACGCAGCAAATATGAAACATTTGGTTCCTGTGCTGCCCATGATAATATTGTATGATTCTTCCATCTACTAGGAGACTACCTGGTTTTTTACCAATTGCCTTCCGTTTTATATGCTTTATTTTCTGTGTCTTCTATCTATTGGATAAAATTTTCCTTGCCAGGTGACAGGCTTGTCTTGGGCATATGAAGGATGTTGTTTATTCACCTGCAGTCAGGTACCTTAATCAATTTCAATTCTGTTATTGTCTATTCAGTGCCTTGCCCCCAGTATTTATCATTATGAACTTTTGTGAATTTCAATTTCGTTCTCCTATAAATTTAAATTATGTGCTAAGGGTTGTCATAACTTAACTTATCAAAATTATAATAACTTGTCTACTGTCTGAACTTGCAAAGATTATCCTTTTCTTCTTTGATAACATCTTTGATTTCAGCACTCTTTTTGGCTATCATTTGTAAAAAACAACATGCAAGCTTGTGAAATATTAAGGCCTCATTTTGTTGTGTGAAACAAATCATTTAATCCCTTATTTTGTTGACCAGCAAAAACTCTCACGCTACCTTGTATGCAACAGTTTTTTCCTTGACTATATTCATTTGTTGTCATACATGGTCATGTTGTACCTTCACGTACACTTATTCTTTACCCATGTAAATATGCAACTGCCATATTGATTGTCAAAGTTTTATTGGCATAAATGCTGTTTTTCCTCCCTCCATATCCTCGGTTGCAATCCTTTGTAAGAGAAAGAGAGGAAGTTATTGCTTTGATACTTCACAAGATTTCTGTGGAAGATTACTATCTTCATACATCCTTCACCCAATGATGGCTCACTTTTCTATGTTACTTTATGATTGAATCCATTTAGACAATCCTTGGAAACTTCTCTTAGGCTTCCGTATAAGCTTTAGGGAATTCTTTGTGACTCCAATATTTATTGCTGAATCACTTAAATTACATTCCTTAAATTGAAACAAAGTTGTTTGCAAGCTTGCATTAATTGAAATGTAAGTTCAGCTTTGATGCATCATTGTACAAATAAAATCTCTGTTGTGCTCTGAGATCTTGTGGTAGAAATTAAAAATCTATAATGTTATTTTATGAGACTTTTTGTTACTTGTGCATGCTTCATTTCAACACGAGTCCATGTATATTGTAGGACCAATGTGGCGATCGTTAAAATTTGACTGAAATCCTTTGTTTATATTTGATAGGATAATGTTATGCGTTGCTGGAAGATACAGGGGAATGCTATCTCTGAAGTTCCCATTCCTTCAAGTACCCCTGGCCAGAGGAGTATCAGTGATGTATGCTGTTACCATTTTCTAGGTTCCTTTGCATTATATTTTATATTCTTGAGAACTAATTGAACATTTTTGCTTTTCAGCTTCCTAATGCATTTTTCTCATGCTTTGGACTAGCAGTGTCACCTGGAAATATGGCAATTGCCATGGTTTGTGTTTCCACTGCCCCAGTATTAGTTATTGCCGAATGCATTATTTCCAAATGTGTGTGTCCTTCCTTCCCTTATCCTTGAAATAACCAGGAGCAACTTTTGCTTTGGGTGAGCCCTATGCTGCCAATTTTCTGGGCAATTGTTTCCTGGATCAATTATTGGTTGACAGACTATGATAAAACAATTTTCGTCAAGTTCTCTCGTCTTAATGTATATCTTCATTTGATAAAAGTCAATTTCATTATTTATCCAAAAAAATCAATTTCATCCATCTAAATTTCTTCTTCTTGAAGAAGCTCTGATTCAAAGTATTTCCAATTCTTGGCTGCATATAGTTGGTCATTCTTTCAGGGATTATCGTTGTGTTCTCTTAGATATATGTTTCATGTAGTGGTTTTGATGTATGCCTTTGCTGATGAAACCTGGTAAATTTTTTTTAGGGAAAAATTTGTTTGCATCCTTTTTTATGGTGGATGGTCTTTGTCAGCAATGTAGAAGTATATGCATTTTCAATGCTAACTTTGAAGAATTACATGATTAACATATTATTTTATTTGAATTTTTTGTTATGGTCATTATTTAAGGGCTCGTTTGGTTCATCTTTCTTTTGTCAATTTGGCATCTATTTGGCATCCTTTCGAATATGTGTGTTACATATATACCCATCTTACAAAATTAAATACAAAATGTATCCCTAAAAATTTGGGTTTATTTATCTATTGCTTTATTCATTTTTATAAAAATATCAACTAATATCTCTTTTTCTAATGCATGAAATATATTTTTAAAATTTTTCTCTTAAAAGTATGTGAATTTTATTTCTCAATTCCCATTTTCATCATAATTATGAGGATAGGGTACTGAAAAGATAATTTTCCCAAATGCTAGATTTTGAACAGATACATATCAAATATAAATAAAAAAATAGACAATCCAAACAGACTCATTACCTCATCTTTCCGGAGATCATATTGTGGTGTAGATTGAGTTTGTATTTTTATTTAGAAGCCTCAAGAACTAATTCATGAATGTTGCAGGTTCGAAGCTTTGACGTGGAACTACTTAATCAAATGTACCAAGCAAGGTTATTCGACACTATCTCAGCCATTCTACTAATTATATTTGATGAAAGTTGTGCCTTAACCCTCTAGTTATTCCATTAGTTTTTTGACATAAACTTTCAGTTTGGTTACTGCTTTTCTCAACTCTAGAGTTCTTCTTATTAATATTTTATCCAGTAGTTGTAAGTATGAGAAGACACAATATGCAATCATTGAAAAGTTGCTTGAGTTCAAGAATACTGGAGCTTAAAAGTATATGGGACAAAGTACTAAAGAGTTCTTGAAATTTGAATACAAGTATTAAAACAATAGAGATGACCTCTCTCTCTCTCTCTCTCTCTCTCTCTCTTAATTTGAATAAGGAAAATAAAATATTACAATTGCTATTATCTCAACTGGATGAAATCCACTTTGAGAGGCTCAATTTTTTTCCGAAAATTTCTCAGGTCTTTGAGGGCTGCTGTTGAATATTTGTGGATTGGTGGACTAGAACGGGATAATTCATCAAGCCCACCTCCTGAGCTCAGGCAGGAGTTGTTTCCTGGTTTTTCTCAGAAGGATTCAAGTACTTGGAAGTCAAGTATATTGTGGTCTTTAAAACAGTATGAAGATTCTATGAGGCCTTTGGTCGTCTGGGATATTGTATCAGCATTATTAACTTTCAAGCGGTTGGCACCGAAATATGTTGAGAGTATATTGGTTGAGTGGTTGTCAGTTTGTTATTTGGGATCCAATCTACTGACAGTTTCCCCTGAAAAAGTATTAGCACGTGTCTCGAGAAGTTACTCAAGGCTTTCTTCTCGCCATTTGCACCTACTTAATGCTCTTTGTAGACGTGTGGTCTTATCAGATCTGAAAGCTGATCATATCATTGGTGGAACAGAGAATCAATTGAAAGCATGTGGTGGTGAAGAGAGAGTAAATTTGTGGGTGAAGCTTGTTTTGGGCAGTGAAAGGGAGCTGCGCCGCCGAGCTGTGTTTCTTAATCTTTCAGCCTTCAGTTCCATGTCATCCACCAGTCCATCTGTGACTGGATGCTGGTATCCTGTGGGCGTTGCACAAATGAAGAAGTGGATTGAACTTGATCAAGAAGAGAATCAATCAGAATCCTTTGTACCAGAGTTTCAATCACTTAAAAGGAGGTACTCTAATAAGCGTGAACCTGTTTATCTAGTAATTCTTATTGATAAATCAGTGCTTTTTGTCTGCTTTTCCAGTTTTAGGATCAACACAGAAGTGATTATATTCTTGTTTGAAGTTTCTAAAATAGTTGTCCATGAAGGGTGCATGCTTGTCTTTCCAAAGATCACTAAGGTTTTTATTACAAGTTATATAGGACATGCCCCTCATGAAAATAGTAAGATTGTTTGATCTCGAAAGGGATTATGAGACTCATTCCCTTAAATGATTTTCATTGAGAGCTTGAATTAGAAAGTAAGTGTGCTTGATGAATCTATGTATTACAATGTTCGTCCAAAGAGTGGTCTACTCTAGTTTCTTATTTTTTACTCTTACTCCAGCATAGAGCCTTTATTCTCGCAATTGTATATGGTTTTCTTTTGATTGTACCCCTTTTCCGCTTTAAGTGCTGGACATCTTCCTTATATTGAAATGGAATTTATTATTAGCCAAAAAAAAAAGAGGTTTCCTTCTCTCTTTTTTTTTTTTTACTCTTGGACGAAAGATCTGCTATAAGGCTCTGGAAACATGGTAATATTTAAATTTTACAGCTTAGAAAAGTTTCTATGGAATACTTATCAGTAATCCAAGTTCCTATCTAGTGTACTTTTGGGCTCATGTTATTTTAATAATTGATTTCATTTTCTATTCTTGCTATACCCACCTCTGGAGCACTTCAGTTTTAGGGCTCATGTCTCACAACAGCTTTGATAATTAAAGGCGTTCTTACTTTGCTATTCTTTAGGTTGCATGGCAGGCCAAAATTTGACTATTCATTGGAAGAGCAATGTAGCTACTGTTCAGCTGCGGTTCCCTTTGAGTCTCCAGAATTTGCATTTTGCCGAGGCACAACAGATAGCAGCGGCATAGGTGGTGAAAGGCACAAACTAGTGAGATGTGCTGCTTCTATGCAGATATGCCCCACAACTCCCTTGTGGTTTTGCATATGTTGTCATAGATGGGTTTCTAAGTTGCCCCCTGAGCCTCTGTTTTCAATGCCGGGATTTCTTACAGATAGTTCCTTACATAGCTCTTCTTTTCTCCAAGTTTCATCCAAACCATTTTGTCCATTTTGTGGCATTCTTCTTCAGAGATTTCAGCCGGACTTTTTACTCTCTGCAGTACCATTGTAAATTTATTGCTATGACAGGTTCATTCAACACATATTTAATGACCACTAAGTGGTCTGGAGATTCTCGTCAGAATAAAGTTGACACGATATGCTTCCAAGTCTAAGGTGCTAGAAAATTAGATTTGCTCAAAGTTTCTTTGCTACCCTTGGCTGCTGACAAGCAAATTCATGAGGTACGAGCCTGAGATTTATCTGCCGTAGTACACCGTAACGGGTGAGGATGATGTTTTACTGTACGATCACATTATAGTCAGCCATTTCAGTCTCGTGTTTGTTTTGTAATTTTTATCCAGTCCGTCAGTATTAGAAATGTAAATTCATTAGATATGATAAATAATTGATTTGTTTTGTAATCGTCTCCATTCATGTTATGATTGCACCATTTTAAGTTTAGTTACTTTGCGACATGTTTATTTTTCTTCACTAATCGTGATTCATGTCACATTTTATAGATCTGTCATGTTGTCTTATATTGCTACACCTAGATTTCTGCATTGTACTATTTGAGTGCATACAATGGAATGTTTGATACTCCCATGAAAACCACCAATGTAATTTTCTTCTTTATCTATATCATCTTATGGTTTTATTTTTTTAGCATAGCAGTTGGTGAGGTTTCATTTTTCACATCCAAAACAATTGGGATAAGTTAGGGAATCAATTAAAGGATTTTCGAACCCGAGAACATGAAGCTAAAATTCTATAGAACCTAGATTCCAATCGAACATAACCTCGTTCAGTCGATTGAATTGAGTAGGGATGAGTTAAATTGACGTAGTTAGATCATACCCAACTCTTCCTGTTCCACTTTTTCGTCAATCGAACTCCAACTTCAGTTACTAAATATAGCATGGATTTAGAACCCCTGAAGAGGTTCTATCAAGTTAGTGCTACTTCTTGGTTAAGTTACTAAATATTTATTAAGTGCTTACCTACAGAGGGAGAGACGTAGGTTCAATCAGTGTGTGACTAATACCCTCTAGATTTGTTGTTATTCGTGGTTGCAAAGCAGTATGTACTTTACACGTTCGTCTTAATGGAATTACAATAAATTTGTAGGTGACCTCTATTAATGCATGTGGAGTTATTGGTTGCCCCCTATTCCTGTTATAGGATTGGGTATATGATGTATGGTGGTCATTTGAGTGTGCTAGAAAGTTGGAATAAAGTGACTTGATGGATTTAGAGGTGGGATGTCTACTCGTAATATGGGGCATGGTACATGGTTCATGAAGTGATTAGTGACGGCTATTCAATTGGGTCACAGGTAGGACGAGCATGATGCCTGCTCATTGTGGGTAGGTATATGTATTGTGGGCTAACCGATGGTCATATAAGTAGGCTAAAATGTTGGAAGGAAGCAACCAATGGTTATGGTTTGGCACCTTGGTCCATGCACGAAAGGGGGTTGTGGGTCGACTACCAATGATTATCATGGGCTATAAAATCAGTGAAAAGTGGTTAGTTGGGTGCTTGTCACCTTACTAGGCGAAATATGAAGGCATGGATTAACTATAGGTCGGGTTAAGGATATAAGTAGGTCGGGTTTGAGACGGGTTTATTGAAACCCAAACCCGATCTGACAAAAAATTATATATCTAAAATTTGTCTCAATTCAATAGGTTTTTTTTTTACTTGACTCGAATGATGATTAATTTTTTTTTTCATATTTCAACTCATTTTCATATATCATTTATTTAATTTATTATTAATCTACTTGTGATGAAAAGAAAAAAGAAATTAAATATAAAAATAAAATAAAATATAAAAATATTTTGATTAAAAATATAATAAAAAAATAAAATAATATCATTTATTTAATTTATTATTAATCTACTTGTAATGAAAAGAAAAGAGAAATTAAATATAAAAATATTTTGATTAAAAATATAATAGTAATAAAATAAAATATATTAATTAGAAATTATAATATTAATTTATTATTATTTTTAAAATTATTAGATCGGATTTTCTTATCGAGTTTTTTTTTTTTTTTTAAATCCCATAATTTGACCCTAAACCTTATCGAGTTTTATTTTATATCTCACACCTAACCCTAAACCCTATAGGGTCAAACCTTATAGGATTTTTATCGGGTTGATTGGGGTGGATACCTTATTACGACTCGCCTCAGTTACATCCCTAGGTCGGATTGGCCAAGAAACTACAATGAAGTGGCTTTTATTTACTAAGTATGATTTAGCCTGTATGATTGAATAAACATGGGGAATTGGGCATCAAAGTTGTCTTTAACATTTACATTCCTACATTCAAGTTAGATAAACGCTTAAAGAATATAGTGATGACAAGAGAGAGAATGAGAGTATTAAAGAAAAGAATTCGATAGGGTTGGCAATTCGTGTCAACCCATTATGTCTTGTGTTTATGCTTAAACAGGTCGTATCTTGAAAATTTTAACCTGTAATATGACTTGTTTATTAATTGTATATGAAAATTTAAATTCGTAACTCGACTTATTTAATAAATGTATTTTGTATTCAAGTTGAACTCATTTGTTGATAAATATATGGGAAAAAAGTTATAAAAAAATTTATAAAGTAGTCATAAATATATAGGGAAAAAGGGCAATTATAAAATTAATATTTACAAATAAAAATAATATAATCTTAATACTTAAATATAATATTATAATCCAAAAAGAGTTTAATAAAACAAAATTATATAATCTATAATATAATATATATATATATATATATGTCTTTGTGAGTGTGATACATAAATATGCTTCATAGTTATATAAAATATATACATTTATTGTATACATAAATATGTGTTATATATGCATATGCTATTACACTGTATGGGCTGATACATATGATATATGTATCTAAATTATATATATGTGTGTGTTATATAGTTGTATAATCTATATTCAAATAAATTATACATATTTTATTGTAATGTATGAGCTAATACATATGACTTATGTATCTAAATTACATATTTATTATATAAATGTATATAAATCTATATAATCTATATTTAAATATATATAATGATGCATATGCGTGTGTTTGTGTGTATGTAGTATATATTATTAAATGGTTTCATAGGTTTTTTAAATATGTTATATATATATATATATATATATATATATATATTATTGTTAAATGGGTTCATGGGTCGAACTAGAGACCTACTTACAGGATCTATTGGATCTGTTTAATAAACGAGCTCATAAATAAGCCTTATGAGTTGGTTTGAACACAGATACAAATTTTACCATGTTTAAATGGGTTTGATCCATTTGTCTCTCGTGCTAATTTTTTCTATGCACGAACTTGTTTATAATTGTGTAGTGTCATGTTTGAATTTGTGGGTCATGTCTCGAGTTGACAACCTTAGAATTCAGTCCCTCCTATACTATTTTGGTATATTCAGTTCACCTAATAAGGATAGAACAAAATAATTATTTCTTTCCTTTAGATTTATTCATGTATTTGATCGACGAAATTGCTATTCCAAGGAATTACTATTCTCCAAAATAAGGAATTGCAATTCCTTCATAGATTAAGAAAATAACTATTCTTTAATTTTTTACAACATATTTTTTATCTTTATTAATGGGGACTTTCTATAGTTGTATCTATGGTCTCATTTACCATTTTAATAGAATCGGTTTAATTTTAAATTTCATTGGTAATTTACGTGTATTAGATCTCTACCTTGATCACCATTAAATCTTTACCGTTGATAAATAAATTAATGATGAGATTGAAGACTAGATCAATCTTGTTAAAAAGATGGATGGAACTATAGAAAATTTCCTATTTATAAGACCTTAAAGGAAATAAAAAGACTAGCTATTATTTTTCTATTCCATTCCTTAATTATATTTTTATTCCTATCTTGCTTCATTCTACAAACCAAATGTGCCATTTATGTTATCTAAATGTTTTTATATTTTTTGTTAGGGTGAAAAGATGAATTGGTTAGAAATAGCATGTGTTATGTACACATGATATGTAGATATCAATAAGATTTTTTTTTTCCAAAAGAAAAACTTCATTTACATTCCAAAAACACCAAACAATGAATAATTAACAGCCAGAACAAGAGATGGAGTTTTAATGAACCAATCCACAATGAACACATTCCTCTTACAACAAAGGTTGAAATATCTCCATTTACAATGAAAGTTCTCCAAATGAGAATAAAAACCAATCCATTGATCGAGAAACATATCCACATAAAGAGTAGAAATTAAACTAAAATAACAAAAAAGAAAAACAAACTAATCTACTAGAGATACATATCACATAATGTTATTTATGTTATTCTTAAACTTACACACACATATGCACATATATTGAACTAATATATAAAATGTAACATATTATAATTAATTTCAATACAGAAATACTATATTTAGTATGTAAAGACATGCATATATATATATGTGTGTGTGTGTTTTATATGTACATATATATGTACTATATAATAAATTGTATTAATGATAATACTTCGTACTATCTATACTATATAAAATAATGATTAATAAATATATAATCTACAAACATTTTAAATGATTGCTTGAAATATTTAGTACATATTGTGTTTTGACAAATCCGTAATATATATGCTTGTGTTGTTTACATTATGTAATGTAGCATATAACATACATAATTATATTGTAGTATATATATATGTGTGTGTGTGTTTGTATTATAAATTATATCACATTAAGTGGTTATACAATAACTATCTTATAGGAAATACTATTTATTATAAAAACATATTATATAAAATTTTCTATATAAATGCTTGGAATATGTGTATATTTTAGTACTTGCCACAATATGTATAACGTAATATATTATGTTATATTTGATTATAATATGTGTGTAAATAGCTTGAATAATGCAATTCATATAATATACAACATATTATATACCTTCAAAGGTATACCGAGTAACATAATATATTGTAGCCATTTGTAGTATATACATGCTAATAAGACATATCTAGATATGTGCATATATAATAAGATGGGATAATGGATCCGTGATACATATACTTAAACGATAAATATGTTAAAAATTATCTATTAATAAAATTACATAAATATGCAAGATAAGCAACAACGATTGAGGACATCTTCTTAATCTAAATACTAAGATTTTCTATTAACAAATCTTTTTAGTTAAGATTTGCAATTATACATTAGTTATTTATTTTTAACTAACTAGGGTTTATTTTGAGCATATAAATAGTATTTTGCTTGTACTCAAGAACAACTTTTAACGAGTGATCAATGTCTCTCTCTTTTTCCTGCTTTTGTGAATCTTCGAACTCATAGGAGTTCGTCATTCTTTTTACGTTCATATACCATATCGGATTTAGTGTTCTTGGATTTATATCGGCGATTCTACATCAACATGTACATCCGCTGCTGTTTGCAATAAAAATGGCTGATGAGAAAGGAAATCGGGCGAACAAGAAGAAATCGAGTTCCAACAGATTCCACATGACACGAGTAGGAGGTGATGAGGATGCAGATTGCTCATTTATAATCTATGCTCATGTCATGTGAAATTAAGTGAAACTCGATTTTTTCTCCACCGCTTAATTTGATTTCTCATTAGCCATTCTTTCTGTTGGCAATAGTAGATACATCACTGACGCAAATGCAATACGATTCCTATCGAAACACATGCCATGAAGCAGAGGATATAACAAGAAGAAAAATGGTGGATCTTTACTCCCAAAAGTCAAATGTATTTGCTGCATCTCTTCGTCTTATGTATCATTGGAATAACGAAGCATCACAATCATGGAAAGTCGATGCAATCAAACATGAGTCATTAAAGTATCTGATTAATCAAGAGAAAGGAAAAAGGGGTAACAAAAAAACAAGATGTAGTAGTCATGGGGCATAAGACGAAGAAGTGTAGCAAAGACATTTCGCTTTTACAAGATGCGATCATTAGAAAAATCATTTTGACAAAGGTAAGTCCGCATCCACTCCGTTGCACATGCTTAGTGCTTTTGGTATAAAGGAATGGTTCATAATGGAATAGAATTAAGAATGAAAAGACAATTTTAATCATGCTTTTGACAATGGCTATGGAATTGTGATCCCATTTCATTATTTTTAATATATATATTTGGTTCAAGTATACTCAAATTGGAATGGAACTAGTATAAAGTCATTTTTGTCATATATATACCCTCATCTCTTGAAAATGTATAAATACAATATATTGAAGACATGCCTTCCATATAGGGCTTACATATCTATTAGAACATTTAGCCCACTTGCTTAATATATATATATATATATAATAAATATATAAGCACAACATCTAATGGAAAATATAACAATAAAGCCAATGTTAGTAACGAGGAATAAATGAAACAAAAGGGGTAGAAAATAGATACATGAAGATAAGACAAGAGAGACATGGAAAAGAAAAAAGAAATAATGAATTCTTTATAATTTTTTATGGATGATGGACTTGTGCTATAACCTATATGTTCATTTTGTTCTTTTTGGTAAAACTTAGATGGTAAAGTATAAATTTGTTTTTAGATTTATTTTTATTACTTAATATTTTTTATAAGATGGGTACATAATAGTCTAGAACCAATATCATATATACTTTTATAGTGAAAGTTCCTACCTCATAGGTAGTTAAAGAGTATTAACACATCATACTTATATCCCACCTTGTATAAACAAGAACTAAAAAATCGTATCCAGAGCCAAGCTCTATGACTTTCAATACTTACATCAAACTTTTACCTTATTTATCCATTATTTTATTCATTTTTCAAAAATATCAATTAATATCTGATTTTCCAATGAATAAAACATATTTTATAAAGATTTTCTTTTAAAAGTATGTAAACTTTTATTTTTCAATTTTCATTTCTTAATCGCTATTTTCATCATAATTATGAAGATGAGATATAGATACGATAGTTTCTCAAACCCTTAATTTTATATCAAATTTAGATTAGGTATAGATAAGATACAAATAAAAAGAAAAAGACAATCTAAATTGGAGCATATTTGGTAAAACAAAAAGTAAAATACAATTTATAAAGGGTTAAAGCATCAAGGTGGGGCTTCGTACTCTAGTTGTGTAGAAAAAGAAAATAGTTACAATGAGGGTAATTATTTTAGATGGTTATATAGACATCTGTATCACTTTTTCTCAAGTGATAATTGGAATAGAGAGAAATTACATAAATTATTTAACAATTTTATAAATAATATAATTACTTAATTGTTTATTATTGTTCGATATCACAAAATTTAGTATTGGTTGAAAGTAAAACCAATTTAAGGAGTCATGCTACCAGTTTTCTTGCATGCACGCGCAAGAGTAAGGGTCTAATTTATATAAATACTAAAAGGTGTATGGATTCGAATGTGTAGGTCATGTGCGTGTTGCATGCAAGCACACTGCACCTGGCTAAAGGAGAGAAACGACATGTTTAGGGATGATTAAGGTGTATAGTATGGGGAGGAGATACAAGCAATCTTGATTAGGCTTAAACACTTTGGTGATAGGTTAATATTCTTCACTAAATTGTGGTTTGATCTTTGAGAGAGTAATCTAGCAAAGTAATAGCATTTCTTTTAATAAATCCCCTCTTTTAAATGTGGATACCTTAGGTATTTATAGAGTTTGGCCAGGAATCTTATTCATCAGATGGTGATGTAATATGATTCATATCGAAACACATGCCATGAAGTAGAAGATATAATAAGAAGAAAAATGGTGGATCTTTACTCCCAAAAACCAAATGTATTTGCTCCTTCTCTTTGTCTTACGGTAGCATTTATATTATAGTATTAGATAGTAAAAAAATAAATAAAAAAATGGATAGCATAGAATAAGGAAAACTAGACAGTACAACTCTCTTATACCATATTTGTTGTATACAATATTAGATAAGGATTTTTGTGATATTCACTGTTTGGATATATAAAGTACTATACTAAACACGATGTATAAAGTATTAGATATGAATTTTTGTATTTTTGACTAGGGAATTTGATTTTTGTACTATATTTTAGATAGTATGAAATATAAGCATTTTGTTTAGTACTTTAAGATCACTTTTATCCAGATGCTGAAAAAAATATATAAACCAAACAAATGAAAAAATATTTTATCCAATCTAGTACCATAAAATTTTGACAACCAAATGATACCTACATATCATATGGAATATAGAAGCATCATAACCATGAAAATTCGATGCAATCAAACGTATCATTAAAGCATCTGATTAATCAAGGAAAAAGGGGTAAACAAGGTGAGAAAAAGAACAAGATGAAGTTGTGATGGGACATAAGACAAAGAAGTGCAGTAGAGACATTTTGCTTTTACTACATGCATGCAATCATTAAAAAAATCATTTTATATACACAAAATGCAATGTAATTGTAATAACAATTATATTTTCCTATGAGAAATTATAATATTAATAAAGGTAAGTTTGCATCCACTCAATTGCATGTCCTTGTTACCTTTGGTATAAAGGAATAGTTCTGAATGGAATGATCCAAAATTGAATAGAGTTGACAATGAAGATGGTTTTAATCTTGTCTTTGGCAATGGTTATGGAATCATGATCCCAAACTAATAATTTTCATTTTTGGTTTGAGTATACTCAGAATGGAATGGGACTAGTATAAAGTCACATTTGTCATATATACCCTCCTCTCTTAAAGCAATAAATTAAAGACACACCTTCTCTTATGTAGAGATTATTGTCTATAGAAAATTCAGTCCACTTGCTTTATATATATATATGATTTTAATCTTGTCTTTGGCAATGGTTATAGAATCATGATCCCATTCCAATAATTTTTGTTTTTGGTTTAAGTATACTCAAAATGGAATGGGACTAGTATAAAGTCATATTTGTCATATATACTCTCCTCTCTTGAAGCAATAAATTAAAGATACTCCTTCTCCTATGCAAAGCTTATTGTGTATAAAAAATTCAGTCCACTTGCTTGATATCTATATATATATATATGTATGTGTTTATGGTTTTAATCTTGTCTTTGGCAATGGTTATGGAATTGTGATCCCATTTCAATAATTTTTGTTTTTAGTTTGAGTATATTTAGAATGGAATGGGACTAGTACAAAGTCATATTTGTCATAGATACCCTCCTCTCTTGAAGCAATAAATTGAAGACACACCTTCTCCTATGTAGAGCTTATTGTCTATAGAAAATTCAGTCCACTTGCTTTATATATATATATAACCAAATCTACTATAGTAAGTTTTTAAGTACAACATCCAATGAAAAATATGATAATGAAGGTAAGGTTAGTAATGAGGATGAAATGAGACAACAGAGGTGGAAAATAGATCCATAAAGATGAGACAAGGGAGAGGTGGAAGAAATGAGATAATGAATTCTTTAGAATTTTTTTTTGGATGATGGACTTGTGTTATAACCTATATGCTTTTTCTTTTCTTTTTTCATTTTTGGTGGTACTTAGAGGGTAAAAATTTAAAATTATTGTTGTTGTTGTTATTATTATTTAAGGTACTCTATAACCTATATCTTATATACTTTATAGTACGAATTTTAGCCTTGACGGTGATTAAAGGGTGTTAAGACATAACACTTACATCCTACTTCGTGGAAGCAAAATCTAGAAAATTGCATCCAGAACCTACCTCTCATGATTTTAAATACTCATCCCAAACTTTCCTAATTAAGTAAGGTATTATTGGGGTATAGGGTGCAATGGGGTTACACACTCACTTCTTTATGCATACATAAAAAAAATATCATTTATCATACATACCACATCTAATGCATAAATATAACATGACATATATTACATATTATAAGATATAAATTAATGGTATCGAGATGCATTATACGATACAATTTATTTTATTTATAACAATTACATTCTATAGGTATTGTATAAAATAATATATGTATGCTATATTTAAACTAGTATATATTGAACTAACATATAACATATAATATATTACATTTAATGGTAATGGATACATATTATCAATGACATAGAAAATAATGCCTAATAGATGAGGCTAGTAAGGTATGTTGGTTTTTGGTAACGTGGAGTTTAGCTGCTCCTATCAACCTTTGATGCCCGCTGCATGGAATCGGACCCCTTTTCCCCCATTATGATGTGTTTAGAGTCTTGAATACTCTCGTGTTAAGTGCCTAATTAAGATAATTAATTAAATGAAGTGATTAACTGATGTTTTAGTTGTTGGCTCGTTTGACATGTGTGTATGTGTTCGTATTACGATGTATTGGGCCCTTATGGCTCACTCCCCCTTTAAGTCCACCCCCTCCACCACACCCACTTTGTTTTTTTGTTTTCGGTAAGAATTTTATTGATCTACTGTACAACTAAATGGGTTATGGCTCCAAAAGGAGATAAAGGATGAGATCATGGGGATAGACCTCATTGAATGTTTTTATGACTGAAATCTATTATGTTTTAGACTAAATTTTTATATTTTCAATTATACTAAGACTTATTGAGAGTTACCAATGGCTACATAGCCTGTTAGTATGGATTGTATCTTTTGTGGGCCATATAGACCCTAAGATTTAGTTTATTTTTTCCTGTCTTACTATGCATTTTTATGGCCAACAATTATCAAACATTTTTGAAAATCCAATATTTTGTCAAAATATTTTCAAAATCTAATGAACGATTTTAGGATCATGAAACTGGTTTAGAAACCCACTTAGTAATTATAGCCTTACGTATCTTACTTAAGTAGGGTACACGACGAACTACCAGTGCAATAGTAGTTTCAGGGCGTGATAATTCAGGTGGTATCAGAGCATGGGTTTCTAAAATAGAATTGGACACTAGTAGGATGGTGAGTTCCAGAGTGGAAATCTTGTGGGACGATATGAGAGTTTCGATTCCTTACTTGTTGGACTAAATAAAAATGATAATTAACTAGGACTAGATTATGAATTGTTATAATGTGTTTCATTTAATTGTAAATTTGATGTATATGGGTTACCTCGTTATATGATGAGTTTGAACTTGACTGATATTAGTATTAAAATGAATATACATGCTCAATTGGACTAAGTAATAAAGGATAAATAAAATTAGAACAAATATTATATGATCTCACACTATTAATGGGAAATTAAAGGGTAATATTTTGCATTGGAACCCCCTAACCTATGCATGATTAAAGTAATACATAGGTTTCTAATATAGTAATTACAAGTGAGATTGATGAATCCTAAAATTGAATAAAAAGGAATATGATTGGGCTCTCCTCCAGGGATATTGGAACACGATATCCTATAAAAGATTCAAAAAATGACTAGAATAAGGAAGTACCACTTGCTCTCATAGAATTGGAATGAATAGATAGAATATAGTCGAGATATGGATAAGAAGAATGGTGATGAATTAGGCAAATTATATTGATACATGATCATTTTAACATTAAATCTCTAATGATGTATAAACGTGTATCAAAATTTCCCCTAAACCTTCTTTGGAAGGTAACATTAATACCATAAGACGAAAAGGAAATAAGAATGTTAAAATCAATTGACGGTTAGTTATGGAGCCTCCAAACTAACCAAAACATCTAGTATATTCACTAAGATTCAAATACATCGTCAAAATAAGAGATTATGAACCAAAGTTATTCCAATATTCCACGAGCTAAAAAATGACCGTCTTGATCAACTTTCCCATATATACGACAACGCTACCTTACTAAAATAAAAACCTTGCATGATAACAGCAAGCGCTACGATTATAATTAAACACCTAATGGATATTTCAAAAAGGAAGTAGCAAGTATGATTTCAATCACAACTGAGCAATGACTTAGATACAAAATAACAAAATCCAATTAAACATCTGGAAGCGAAGCAAGTCCATCTTAACAACCTTCTCAAAGGACAACAACATAAACATGGAATGATAAATATAATAAACGAATAGTGATGAAAAGGATCAAACACTTCCAAAACAAACCGAGCTATATCACTAAACCCTAAAAGGTGAGTAGTGAGACAATAATGATAAAAAGCAATCAAAGAGGATGATATGACCTTGCAAAATAGTAAAGGATAAAAGATAATTAAGCTAATACGTTGGCATACAAATAAGATGGAATGGTGAATCAACAATTGTCTTCTCCTTCCTATATGTATTTTATATCTATCTATCTCTATCTATCTATCTATCTATATATGCTTTTGTTGCTCAAATTAACATACATACATATGTTTGTATTATAAGTAATATCATATTAAGTGGTTATACAATAACTATCTTATAGGAAATACTATTTATTAAAAAAAATATTATGTAAAATTTTCTATATAAATGCTTTGAATATGTGTATATTTTAGTACTTGCCACAATATATATATAATGTAATATATTATGTTATATTTTATTATAATATGTGTACATATATCTTGAATAATAGATTCTATTCAATTTATATAATTAACAACATATTACACATTCAAAGGTATATCAAGCCACATAATATATTGTAGTTATTTGTAGCATATACAAGTTAATAAGACATACCTAGACATGTGCATATATAATAGTAACAGATAGTGCATTGCGATGTATATACTTAAAAGATAAATATGTTAAGAGTTATTTATTAATAAAATTACATAAATATAAAAGATAAGCAGCAACTTGATTGGTGACATCATCTTAATCTAAATACTAAGATTTTCTATTAACAAATCTTTTAGTTAAGAATTGCGATTATATGTTAGTTATTTATTTTTTAACTAACTAGGGTTTATTTTGATCATATGGAGTCTTTTATTTGTTTTCAAGAACAATTTTTAACAAGAGATCAATTTCTCTCTCTCTTTTTTCCTACTTTTGTGAATCGTCGAACTCAGAGGAATTCAGTGATTCTATGTCAACATGTATATCTATAGGAATCATATAGCAAATCTATCTACATATCTACTCTTGTTTGCTGTAAAAATGGCTGATGAGAAAGGAAATCGAGTGAATGAAAAGAAATCGAGTTCCACTAGATTCCACATGATACGAGTAGGGAGGTGATGAGGATGTAAAGCACCCATTTATAATTCATGATACAGAAATTATGTGCATGGTTTTCTGATGCTTTTTTCTTTCCGTCATTCCGTCAAGTATTAGGAAACCATGTGCATGGTTTCAGTATTGTCGATCATGAATTAAAAATGGCTGATTTGCATCGTCCTATTCACTCTTGTGTTCATGTCACGTGAAATTAAGTGAAACTCGATTTTTTCTCCGCCGCTTAATTTGCTTTCTCATTAGCCATTATTTCTATTGGCAATAGCAGATACATCACAGACGCAAATGCAATACGATTCCTATCGAAACACATGCCATGGAGCAGAAGATATAATAAGAAGAAAAATGGTGGATCTTTACTCCCAAAAGCCAAATGTATTTGCTTCTCCTCTTCGTCTTACGTATCATATGGAATATGGAAGCATCACAACTATGGAAAGTCGATGCAATCAAACATGTATCATTAAAGCATCTGATTAATCAAGAGAAAGGAAAAGGGGTAAAAAAAAAAACATGATGTAGTAGTCATGGGACATATGACGAAGAAGTGTAGCAAAGACATTTTGCTTTTATAAGATGTAATCATTAAAAAAAATCATTTTTACAAAGGTAAGTCCACATAATTCGGTTGCACGTCCTTTTTACATTTGGTATAAATGGATGATTCATAATGGATTAAGATAAAAAATAAAATGACAATTTTAGTAATGTTTTTGGCAATGGCTATGGAATTGTGATATATATATATATATATATGGTTAAGTCATATTTGTCATATATATCATCCTCTCTTAAGGATGTGTAAATACAACATATTGAAGACACACCTTCTTTGTTGAGCTTACTTATCTATTAGAAAATTTAGCCTACTTGCTTAATATATGTATATAAAAAGCCAGATCCACTAAAGTAAATATGTAAGTTTGACATCCAATGGAAAATATAACAATAAAGCCAAGGTTAGTGATAAGGAAGAAATTATTTAAAAGAGGTAGAAAATAGATACATAAAGATGAGACAAGAGAGGGGTGGAAAAAAAATGAAATAATGAATTCTTTATAATTTTTTATCGGTGATGGACTTGTGCTATAACCTATATGTTTATTTCTTTCTTTATTTTTGGTAAAACTTAAATGGTAAAAGTATAAAATTGTTTTAGATTTATTATTATTATTTAATAATTTTTACAGTGTGAGTATATAGTATTTTATAACCTATACCATATATACTTTTATAGTACAAGTTCCACCTCAAAGGTAGTTAAAGAGTATTACCCATCCTCCAAGAAAGCTTATAAATAAATACAGATTCTTGTTATCATTCTTTATATTGAGATATATTATAAGACCAATAAGTTGATTTAAGATCTCGATATCAACCTCTTAACCTAAAAAATGTAATCTTCCTCGATAAAGTTGGTTGATGAGGATAAAATTTGTGTCTCTGAAGAGCCATATATCCCACCTTGTGTAAACAAGTTCCAAAACATTGTATCCAAAACCAAACTCCCGTGACTTTCAATACTCACCTCAAACTTTCTCTTTATTTATCTATTATTTTGTTTATTTTTATAAAAATATCAACTAATATCTTATTTTCAATATATAAAACATAATTTTTAAAAGATTTTCTCTTAAAAATACATGAATTTTCATTTTTTTTCAATTCTCATTTCCTAATAACTATTTTCATCATAATTATGAAGATAAGATAGAGATATAATAATTTCTCAAACCTTAAATTTTAGATCAAATTTAGATAAGATATAAATAGGATACAAATTTTTTTAAAAAAAAAAAAGAAAAGAAAAGAAAAAGACAATCTACATTGGAGCATATTTGGTAAGATAAAAAGCAAAATAAAATTTATAAAGGGTAAAGCATTAAGGTGGGGCTTCGTATTCTAATAGTGTCGAAAAAGAAAATAGTTAAAAGTAAGGTAGCTATTTTAGATGGTTATGTAGACATCTGTATCACTTTTTCTCAAGTGATAATTGGCATAGAGAAAAAACTGCAACTATTATTTAATAATTTTATAAATAATATATTTACTTAATTGTTTACTATCATTCAATGTCATGATATTTGGTATTGGTTGAAAGATAGCCTGATTTAAAGAGTCATGATACTAGCTTTCTTGCATGTACACATAAGAGTAAGAGTCCAGTTTATATATATGTATTGTAAGATGTATGTATCCGAATGTGTAGGTCATATGCATGTTGCGTGCAAGCGCACTACACATGACCAAAGGAGAGAAATGACATGTATAGGAATGATCAAAGTGTACAGTATTTGAAGGAGAAATAGACAATCACTATTAAGCTTAAGCGTTTTGGTGATAGGTAGATGTTCTTCGTTAAATTGTGGTTTAATCTTTTGAAAGAATAATTCGGTAGAGTAATCATTTCCCTTAATAAGTTCTTCTCTCTTAAATGAGGATATATTAGGTATTTATAGAGTTTAACTATGAATCTCATCTGTCAGATGATGATAGTAATGAACGGTTGTAAATGTATAGATGAACACATGAGCTACTTATGAGCTAAGGCCCATTGAAAGCCTTTTTTAGTGTATGAGTTTTATTAAGAAAGATTATATTGAACCAGCCAATCTAATGGACCTTACTCTAAGTTCACCATGCTAAATCTCTCCAAATCATCTCAAAAAAGTTTAAATTAGGACATTTTTTTGAATGAAGGGCAATAACAATTGTATAAACATGTGACAAAACATATAGCGAATTTATATGCAAACTTACGTTGATGTATGGGTGTAACTTGTTAAATCCTTAAACAAACCAAGTTGATAGGTTGATAGATTGATCCATTTAACCTACTAATCTATGAAGAAGTCTATCAAACATATTAAAATGGTTCGGACTCTTTAATCATGACCAGAATTAGTGTAGTAATGAAAGACATGTATTCACTGAAATTTATTTAAAGAAGTGTAAAAAGTGGTTTTGAGTGCTCTTTTGTTTGCATATGAGAAAATTATTAGGATAAGTTTTATTAAAGAGATTTGAAATAAGTCGTAGTAGAAATTTTAGTACAATTTCAAAAGTTATGTTACTGTAAGAGATTTTAGTGCATAATCTGTACCAATATCATCCCTTTGCATGTGTCCTTTGAGCATGGATAAGTCTCGGGATTAAAAATCATGTTAGCCAAGAGAAAAAACAAATAGGAACTCCAATGTTGGATGCACTGACATGAATCCAATGAAATCAAGGAATAAACATATTTATTTATGGGCTTCATTTTTTTTTTTTCTACATTGATTTGATTGTATTAAACTAGAGGTTGACATATGACCCTCCAATACTATTTTGGCTTATTTAGTTCACTTAATAAGGGTAAAATAAAATAGCCAGTCCTTCCCTTTAGATTTATTCATGTGTTTGGTCAACGAAATTGCTATTCCAAGGAATTATTATCGCTTAAAAATGAGGAATTGCAATTCCTTTATAAGATTAAGAAAATAGGTATTCTTTAATTTTTTACAACATATTTTTTTATCTCTATTCATGGCGTCCATGGTCTCATCTACCATTTTAATAGAGTCAATTTAGCTTTCAATTTTACCATTAATTTACGCATATTAAATCTCCATTGTTAATCACCATTAAATCTCTATTGTTAATACATAAATTAACGGTGAGGTTGAAGCTAAACAAATTTCCTTGAAAACATGGATGGGACCATAGAAAGTTCCCTATTCGTATGACTTTAAAGGAAATATAAAGACTAACTATTACCTTTCTATTCCATTCCTTAAGAATTATATTTCTATCCCCACCTTACTTCATTCTATAAACCAAACATGCCATTTATGTTTAACAAATGTTTTATATTTTTAGTCATACATTTTTTTGTTAAATTGAAAAGGTGAACTAGTTAGGTACAATACATGTTGTGTATACTTGGTGTATACATATCGATAATTTTTTTTTAAATCAAAAAGAAAAACTTCATTCATGATACAAAAACACCAAACAATGAACAATTAACAACCAAAACAAGAGTTGGAGTTCTAAGAAACCAATCCACAATGAACACTTCCCTCTTACAATAAGGGTTGAGGCAACTCTTTTTACAAAGAAAATTCTCCAAATGAGAATAAAAACCAATCCACTGATTGGGAAACATATCCACATAAAAGGGTAAAAACTAAACTAAAATAACAAATAAGAAAAACAAACCAACCTACTATGGGGAGGTATGAATGATGAAGATGGGGAGGCATGGATGGTAATGATGAGGAGGTGTAGTTGTAACAAGTAAGTGATAGTTGTGAAGGAGGCATTGGCAATGAGAGGGCTAATGATGATGGAAGTAGTAGCACTAGTAATGGAGGTGATGGCAATGAGGGAGATGGTAGCGACTTGTAGTGCACATGGGCTTTAGACAAAAGTGAAACTTATTTAGATTGATATATTGAAAAATGGGGATCAAGAGAGGGAAAAGATGAAGAAAGTGAAGGAGAGTGGGCTACAAGCAGTCACCCTTAAGGTTTTTTTGTTTATGTCACATTTAGTACACAGAAATGATTTGGAGGGGAATGGAAAGAAAAGGATTAGAATAGAATGGAATGTTAAGTTCATTACAGTGCTTGGAAACACTCATGGTATGTAATGGAATGGAATACATATAGTGGTATTTATGAAAAATACACTTAATTCGTGAGTGTAATAAATATACATTAATAAGGTTAATAAAACTTATTTAAATGATTGTTATTAATAAGTGGAATGAAATTGCGATTAAGCTGCCTCAAAGGTGAAATTGAATTCTCCCTTAAAGTCACAATCGTCAATTCGAAAGAATTGCGATTATGGCATTTAAAAATGCTTCCAATAATAGGAAAAGGGAGTAGAACCTAAAATTGCAATTCTAATATGTGTTCATTCTAGTGTACTAGACATGACATTAGGATTTTTTGCTTGGAAAGGGAGAAGAGAGGAGCACCCTGGTAGAAGAGAGAGAGCTCATATCAATAAGATTTTAACATATATATTATAAGATACATAGGGTAATTATTTCAAAAACTATACAATGTATATTAAAAGCTTATTGGTATTAACTTTAATGTACATAACACGTAAAGTGTAATATGTAGTCAATCTTTTTCCCTATTAGGAAAGAAGTCCCATAATCATAATGTTAACTATGCTCTTGGTTCTTTGCCAAGTGCCTTTTTTTTTTAATATTGTTATTTTTTTAAGACGCATTTGGTCTTTTTTTTTTTAATCCATTTAGTGTCTGTTTGACATTAGTTCAAATATGTGTGTTTAAAAAAAATAAGTTACCAAAAAAATGAAAATAAAAATGCATTTATACATTTTTTACAAAATTAAATACCTAATATATCCTAAATAATTTGAACTTAATTTACTCATTACTTCATTCATTTTTACAAAAAATACCAATTAATATCTAATTTTTCAATATATAAAATATATATTTTAAATACCTTTTCTTAAAAGTACATGGGCTTTACTTCTCAATTCCTATTCTCCAATAATTATTTCTATCGTAACTATAAAGATACGTTATAGATTAGTTTCGATTTATATTTAAATTAGATAGAGGTAAGATACAAATTAAAAAGAAAAAAGAAAAGTTCCAAACAGGCCCTAGCAGCTTTGTCTTATTAACAGTAGCTTTATTATTTTTCTATTTGGTCAACCATGGACAGCATATTCAAAGGATTTCCAATAGTCAAAACGGATGGAGATTAAAGCAAATCATTAACAAATTGATTCTTTAAGATTCTCCCAATGTCTCCGGAGACATCTTCTTAATCTAAATACTAAGATTTTCTATTAACCAATCTTCTTAGTTAAGATTTGCAATTATTTATGTTTAACCAACTAGGGTTTATTCTAAACGTATAAATAGGCTTTTATTTGTATTCAAGATCAACTTTTAACGAGAGATCAATCGCTCTCCCTCTCGCTTTCTTTTTTCTCCCTTTTGTGAACCATCGAACTCGATAAGAATTCGTCTTTCTTGTTACATTCCCTCAACATGTGTGTGTTTCTATAGAACTCATATTGTGAATTGGTCCGTATATCCGCAATTGTTTGCAGTAAAAATGGTTGATGAGAAAGGAAATCGGGTGAACGAGAAGGAATCGAGTTCCACTAGATTCCTCATGACACGAGTAGAGAGGTGATGAGGATACAAAGCACCCATTCATAACTCATTGATTCGCGGTACAAAAACTGTGTACATGGTTTTCTTTCCATCAAGTATCAGAAAATCAAGCACGTGGTTTCAGTATTGTCGATCATGAATTAAAAATGACTGATTTGTATCGTTCTAATCACTTCTGTGCTCAAATTAAGTGAAACTCGATTTTTTCTCCTCTGCTTAATTTGCTTTCTCATTAGCCATTCTTTCTGCTGGCAATAGCAGATTCATCACAGACGCAAATGCAATACAATCCCTATCGAAACTCATGCCATGAAGCAGAAATGGTGGATCTTTACTTCCAAAAGCCAAATGTATTTGCTACACCTCTTCGTCTTATGTATCATATGGAACATGGAAGCTTCACAACCATGGAAAGTCGATGCAATCGAACATGTATCATTAAAGTATCTGATTAATCAAGGGAAAGGAAAAAAGGGCTAAAAAAATATACATGACGTAGTAGTCATGGGGCATAAGGCGAACAAGTGTAGCAAAGACATTTCGCTTTTACAAGATGCAATCATTAAAAAAACCATTTTGATAAAGGTAAGTCTGCATTCACTTGGTTGCACATCCTTCTTGCATTTGGTATAAATGAATGGTTTATGATGAAATGGTTCTTAATAGAATAGGATTAAGAATGAAAAGACAATTTTAATCATGGTTTTAGCAATGGTTATGAAATTGTGATCCCATTCCATTATTTTTAATATATACATATAGTTTGAATATAATCAAACTGGAATAAAACTAGTATAAAGTCATATTTTTCATATATACCCTCCTCTCTCGAATACAATATCTTGAAGACACACCTTCTATGTAGAGCTTACCTTATCTATTAGAGAATTTTGCTCACTTTCTTAATATATATAAAGCCAGATCCACTATAGTATGACATCCAATGGAAAATATAACAATAAAGCCAACGTTAGTAAGGTGGAAGAAATGAAAAAAAAAAAGAAGTGGAAATAGATATATAAAGATGAGACTAGAGAGAGGTGTAAAAAATGAAATAATGAATTCTTTAGAATTTTTTTTTATGGGTGATGGACTTATGCTTTAACCTATATGCTTATTGATTGATTTATTTATTTATCTTTTGGTAAAACTTAGATGGTAAAAATGTAATTTTTTTTTAGATTTATTATTATTATTTAATAATTTTTATAGAGTGTGTAAATAGTATTCTAAAACCTATATCATATCTATATATCATTTAAGTCAAAGTTCTATATTTGTAACTTTTGTATTTTATTGTTATCAGGTCTGGATTTGATTTTAAAATGGCAAAATAGTATTTGGTATTTATGTTTGTATAGGATGGATTTTCAGCTTTTTGTTACTATATCCTGCATCCACAGAGCAATAAAATCTATCTCTATGTTCTATTTTAGCTTTTACCCCCTATCTCTTCGTATTTTTCCTGTTTCTCTTTTACCAACAGCAGCCATGTCGGACGAGGAACATGACTTCAAGCCGAAGGCCGATGCGAGAGCTTCCAAAACCCATCCTCAGCAAGCCAGTACTATTTGTAAAAATGGTTATATTGTCAACAAAAACCACCCTTGCAAGGTTCCTCCCTGTCTCTACCTCCTGTCTATATATATGTATATTTTATATCTGCATCTTTTAATTTTCTGAATATTTGTATTAAATTTGTTACTGCATGGTTTTGTTAAAGATTGTGTTTTGATGGAAGAATGTTAAAATTGAATAGAGCGTCTTGGTATACAAGGTCGTGTTGTTTTGGTCCATGGCTGCGTCCTTTTTCTCTACCCTTTCCAGCCTTATGTTTATCGGCTAATCGGTTTAGTTTCTCCAGTTTTAGATTGCATTTGGGTAGATTTTGATGATTTATGGTTTTGATATTTGGGAATAAGTGATATTGGAGTCTTGCCGAAAATTTATGATTAGATGTGTTGATTACTGTTTCTGGTTTGAAATTTATTTAAATTAAAGTTTTTTCTATATAACATTTAATATGTATATGGTTTAAACAATTGATTTTGTAACTTTTGTGCTTTACTGTTATTGGGTTTAGATCTGATTTTAAAATGGTAAAAAGTTGTATGCAGTTGCTACATGTCATGATAGTACTTAGTGTTTATGTTTGCTATAGAATTTTTTGTTTGTTCTTATTCTATTAGTATAGTGTATGCCAATTGACATTTAGATCAATATAATGAAAGTTTTGCATTTAAGCAAATAGATAGATACAAATGTATAATAAAGGACTTGCACATTTAATCAATATTTTTTTTTTCCTTTTCTTTTTTTTTTTGTGAATTCTGTTCATTAATTTATTTTTACTAATTTAATTTATGATTTCCATGTAGCAGGAATCACATTACCGGGTCTTTGCAATTAGTTGGTCGAAGAATGACACCAACACATTTCATACCAATGATATTGCAATTATTAAGATCAAAGTACTTGAAAATATTACAATTGGAAGCTGTGGTTCCTTAGCATGAATTTTGGCCATTTGTCATGATGAATGGAAAGTTATGAAACTATTTATATGTGTCAAGAGTATTTTAGAGATGGCCAACATTCGGAGAATTGTGTTTACTCCAATTATGTTTGGATTGTTTAATGAGATTATAATAGAAAGACATTTTAAAGTGTTTGGTTCTTGCTTCACTTTGAAGTTGTATAAGGTTTTTATAATTTTATAATGTTTTATGATGTATAATGTATTTTTACTTTCGCATGTGTTTTTGGGTATTGTTGCATGAATTGTTCTTTTATTCACCCAACAAATTGTATCCTTCGGAGGCTTTCTTAGAGTCATATATTCCATAATTTGACATTTCACATAGGTTAGAGCAAAGTTATTGTGAGTTAATCGAAGATGTTGACAAACCAGGTTAAAGTTCTTTTAACTTTTGAAAAAAAAGAGTGGTTAGTGGTGTTAAAATTTTTGAACTCTTAATATGAGTTCCTTATTAAAGGTTTTTATATTTTGTACTTGTTATAAAATGAAACTTTACACATTTTTATATGTGAGTTTTTTTCAATGACATCAGTTTTAACATTCATTTAGAATTTGATTTCAACTTTTAATCTTAATTACAATTCTACTTTT
This sequence comes from Laguncularia racemosa, assembly GCA_037954665.1. NCBI lineage: Eukaryota > Viridiplantae > Streptophyta > Magnoliopsida > Myrtales > Combretaceae > Laguncularia > Laguncularia racemosa. The sequence goes on along the minus strand of JBBMOL010000097.1, from coordinate 969,984 downwards.
ATTAACCATTTTTTTTTTAATGCTTTAGTGCAATTTCAAGAATCTTATATATAAGACCTTCAAATTTGATTTTGAAAGAATGATAGAAGAAGATTAATGCATTTTGACAATTCAAGTCCTCAATATACTTTACTACTATTCTCATTTTTGTCTATATATGAAAAATATTGAATCTATATTCCTTTTACATCGAAAATATAGGTTTAAACAAGATTTAGTTATTTAATTTCTTTTCTTTTGTATTTCCAAAATACACCTATATGTATAAATTTTACCAATATTCACCTATGCAAGGTATTAATTTGTTTGAGTACATTTTCTTTATGGATACTAACTCCAACATCCATTTCGGATTTGATTTCCACTTTTAATCTTAGTTAAAACTCTACTTTTATTTAATGTTTGTTTTTCAATACTTTAGTGCAATTTTAAGAATCTTATATCTAAAGCCTTAGGATTAAAAGTTGAAAGAATGAAAGATGAAGATAATGATTTTTGACCATTCAAGTCTTCAATATACTTTATTACTGTTTTCATTTTTGTTTACATATTAAAAATATTGAATTTATTATTCCTTTCTTGTCCACTATTTTAACATGATTAGTTCAATATTTAATTTTATTGTTTAGTTATATATACTAAATCCTCATCATTAATCATTGTTAAATCTCCATCGTTCACAAGTAAATTAAAAATCAAATTCAAAGTTAGACTAAACCCATAAAAAATACAAGTGGGTCCATAGAAAATTCTAAAATATAGGTTTAAACAACATTTAATTTTTTTAGTACTTTTTCTTTTGTATTTCCAAAATACACTTGCATATATATGTTTTACCAATATTCACCTACTTAAGTTATTAATAGAAGTTACCATTAATAAAATAAGTATCATAATAATATAATTTTCAATATTATCTTTATTTTTACACCTACAGCACAAATGCATCGTTTGCTAATATACTTTTATAGTACAAGTTCCAACCTCGAGCGTAGTTAAAGAGTATTAAGACATTGTACATCCTATCTTATGTAAAAAAGATCCAAAAAATTGTATCCAAAACCAAACTCCTATGGACTTTTACTTTATTTATTCATTATTTTATTTATTTTAAAAATATCAATTAATATCTTATTTTTCAATACATAAAACATTTTTTTTAATTCTTTTAAAAGTACGTCAATTTTTATTTTTTAATCCTCATTTCATAATTATTATTTTTATCAAAAATATACAATAGTTTTCCAAATGTTAAATTTTGAATCAAATTTAGATTAGATATAAATTAAAAAAAATCTAAATTGGAGCATATTTGGTAAAATAAAATTTATAAAAGGTAAAGTGCCTAGGTGAGACTTAGTACTCTAATAGTGTAGAAAAAGTAGATAATTATATTAAAGAAAACTATTTTGGATGATTATATTAAGATCTGTATCACTTTTTTTGAAGTGATAATTGGTATAGAGAAAAACTAAAAAAATTATTTAACAATTTTATATATAAATAATTACTTAATTATTTACCATAGTTCGACACCATGATATTGAACCTAGGTTTTATACAAATGAAGAAAAATAAAAAATAAATGAGTAAAATAAATTACTATTTTATAGAAATTTATTTAGTATATTTTATTTTGGCATGACCAGAATTTAAAAAAAAAATTAATAATCTTGCCTCTTCCCTTCGATCTTCCCTGTCACTTCCTGGACAAACCCTAGTAATGGCACTGCCTATCTAAACCCTCCCTCCCCCATCCCCCCAAACCCCTCCTTCCCCTCTCGCTCTCTCTAATCTTTTCTCTGTCTGCGCGTGGGGTTCTCCTTTGCCGGAAATCAATCAGCGACTACCTTTCAATCACCGCCTCATCGGTTATCGGCCCTTATCGTATGCTTTTTTTTTTTTTTCTCATCATCTTTCTCTGCTTTCCTACATTGCTGGTCATCCTTTTCTTTCTTTTTCCCCCCCTAATCTGTTGCATGCCAAATGTGTTAATGTAAACATCTCTGGGTTAATCTTATAAGATGATTAGAAATGGCACGAGACTGTAAAGATGATGTTACTTTTAACTTCTGATTGCGGTGTTGTTATCCCCTTCATAGTACTGTTGTTAGTTTTGTTAGTATAAACTTGTACTTATTGGAGTTCAGTTTCTGTACAAAGTAATTAATTAGAGCGAAAAGGGGAGAGAAAACAAAAAAGAAAAAAGAAAAAAAAAAAACCGTGGAGGAAACAATGTATTGAAGAGAACTTGTTTGTGATGAATGCGATTGCAACATAGGACTAGTATAGTGGATATTGCCTAGTGGGAATCAGGCTTGACTGGTAATGTTGTTGTTAGGAAGCAAATGATTCCAAGAGGATTACTTGATAGAGAAAGTAAGAGGTGGTTGAAATTTTCTGTTGATCCTTTGTTATTTATCTTTGGTCCTTCATTTCATCCAAAAATATTGCATATCCTATCAAGTTCGGAATGATTGTGCATGAGTTGTTATAATGTTTCATTTGCTGTAATAGCTGTTGACAACATGCACTATTAGTTAGCACTACTTTTCTAAGGAATTAAAAAAAAAAAAAGCATGTTACAACTGTTCAATGAACTTATGAGTGCTGAAATTGAAGAGTTGGACAAATAAAAATATAATGAAACTGGAATTGAATCCTTTCCTTGTGTATTTGTATGTGAATGTCATTATCTGTCTCACTATGAATAGATGATCTGTGTATTCTTTTGATTCTAAGGTTTGATAATGTAAATTTTGAATTCTACTATCCCCAATTTTTCCCCCGTGTTGATGAATAAAGAATGATGATACCGATGGTTACGAGTTCCCATAAGACAAATCTGCTGTGGTTTTTGTAGTTGTGTAGGCGTGATAACAAATTGAAGAGACTGTAGAATAAGAGGCTTATAGCTGGCAAGATACTAGTTATCCATAACCGAGAAAGTGGATCATCCACAATTTGGTACCAAGAAATTTAACTTAAGCAAGCTCATAGGACTGAATCTTGTGTTCTCAGTTTATTTTTCCAGAATTGATCCAATGCATGCTAATGGCACCTCAGTTGTTTTACAGTATTCTATTGCTTAAACCAACTATTGTACCTATGAAATTTATGTTTCTTTCAAATTTTCTGTTCTTCCTGACTAACTTACAAAATTGTTGCTGCTAATGAGTTTGTCATCTGAAAGTTCGAGTGCTTTTTGGGTAAAATGCTGATATTGATGCCTTCTATGGCCTCCCTTTTGTTTGTCAGGGGCATCACTAGTGAACTATGGCTGGAGAAACTCTTCTTGCAAAATCTAGAGAATTCTCCAAGAAGAGGAAATCAGGTTATAAGAAAGGTCACAATGGAAAACGGAAACTGAAAAAGGTTCCTGTGCCTGGAGAAAAGGTAAAGATAGACCCCAAAATGAGGAAACTCTTTCGCAAGAGGGCAAGGGATTACAATTCAGATGATGATGAGGATGAAGATAACAATGATCAGATTGATGACTCCTCCGTAAGAGGGGATGATGATACCCCTTCTTCACGAAATAATGAAGAAAATTTTGAGTTGGATGGTATGGGAGAGGATATTGAGGTTTCTGAGGATGATGGCAGTGATGAAGATGGTGATATGCAGCCTGGAATCACAAAGTTCACAGAAGGTTGCAGAGCATTTAGGACAGCATTTAAAAGTATAATAAAGAAGAGTGTCTCCTATGATTCCCTTGTAAGCTTACTGCACTTTGGATTTTGCTTTATGCATACCTAAGCTTCTGTACTAAGTTGGATCATTTTTTAGGGTCCTGTCTTATCAGCACACAAGAAGCTTGTTGCAGAAAAGCTTGCTGAAGAGGAATCCGAAAGAAAGATTAAAGGGGAGGCAAAGAAGGAAAAACGCATTGTATGTCTTTTGTTTATTATACATTTCAATGGAGCTTTTAATCATTTTTTTTTTAAATTTAGTGGTTTATGCATGTACATGTTCATGAATTCAATAGGTGGCAGAGAAGGGGCATGTTGAGCCTCTTAAATATTTGGATACACACGAAAAGTTTCTTATAGGTGTTGCTACAAAGGGAGGTATGTGCTTCATTTTGTTTTAAAAAGCTTATGGCAGCCAAAAAAAAAAAGTTTATGTTTTAAGATTTCTCATTTTGTTTCTTACTAACTTTGTTTGGATTTCAGTGGTCAAGCTGTTTAATGCAGTAAGTCTCTCTATGTTTATTTGACTCTATGCTTTGTGAATATTGATTGACTAAAGTTGAACATGCAACACTTGTGACATTTTTTCTGATGGCCTTCAGGTTAACAAAGCACAAAATGCACAGAAGGGCTTGAATCCATCCAGGTCGAGAGATGCAAAAGGTTAGATAATGAGTTCTATATTGCAGTATCCAGGACAATGCAGACCATCAACTAATAGGAATATTTATTTCACAAGGACCATATCATCTGTGTGTTTGTCTGTTATTGAGTTCTTCTTTTGTGCATTCGATGTGGGATTGAGTGTAAAGTAATCTTTATACTGTTATACCATTATCTGGGAATCAGGCTTAGTCCATTTTTGCTCAGTTAAATCTGTTTCTGGATTATTTTACTTGATTAAATTTTGCTGGATCAACATGATAATTATCTCAAATTTAAGTTTGTTCACGATTTTTCCTTTCCCCCCTATCCGGTTGTGTGATCTTCCCTCTAGAATGTTATTGTTATAAAATGTCAATCGTCTTTCTTTCAACTGGGCCTCTGGATGCCATTTCCAGTACACTTGAGATCACCAATTCAGGCATTTCACTTCACACTAGACTTTGCTCCATAATTGATGGACAACATTGGGAATTGCTCCAAGGTCCTCTATGGGAAACTCTCAATATTCCTACAACTATTACTCCCACACCACTCTCATCAGATGTTTTTTAATGTTTGCATTCATCCTCAGGGGAGTATACCATTAAATCGGGCTACAACTTTCTGGCTCCATCTCCACCCTGTGTTCTATGGTACAAGCTAGTTTGGAATAAAATTACAATCCCTAGGCACTCTTTTTGCCTTTGGTTGGCTAGGTTGCAAAAGCTTCAAACACTGGACAGGATGTATAAGGGGGGGATAACCAACTGTCTTGTTTTTTCTATAATAGTGGAACAGAAAACCATGACCACCTTTTTTTTTTTTTTCAAATGTCACTTCCCTTCTCAAGTTTGGTATAATGTTTGTGACAGTCTTTAACTGTCCTTCCTCCTTTAAATCTTGGTTGGGTGCTACAATGGGTCTTTTGAGATCAACTAATTGATCATCCACTCCCCTTAGCGCCTGGAGGTCCACCTTGGTTGCTGCAGTATACTGTATCTGGCAGATGCAAATTTCAATTTGTTTGGGCAGCCCTTGCCTGCTGCGCTCTCTCTTGTAAATCAAATCCTTGCCTATTCTAGGCTTGAATGACTCTATTGGTCAATTCTACTCTTGTTTCCCACAGTTTTTTTGTATTCTCTTTTTAAGTTGAGTGATGCTGTGTAAACCTCCCATTATTGATGGTTTTACATTCTCTGTTTTTTTTTTTTTTTAAATGAAAATATTTACTCACCAAAAAAAAAAAAATGCCTTTCTTCCCTGTAAATGGAGAGATGCCAATTGCAATATGAACAGTTTCTCTGTTGTTTAAGGATTGTCTCTTACTGACTTTGTTTAAATTTCCATTCTTGCAGCAATAAATAAGAAGAGGAAAGAAGCTTTCTTTTCAGAACTGGGCAGACGATCTGTGCAGGGAGCTGAAAATTTAGATAAGGTTGCACCCTACCTCCAAAATAATTTAGCTGCTAGCTGTAAAATTTTGTTTCTCTTTGTTACGGCCTGTATAAAGGCTACTTCTGGTTTATTTCTTTTCCGAGTAAGGTGCATCAGATAATTTCTCTGCAAACTTAGGCCAGATATGTTTTTTATTGTTTCAGTGGCACTTTCAGATTCTTTTGGAATGATGTGATTTATAACTCTTGAACAATTCCATTGCTTGATGAGATGCAGGTTAAGACTGGTACAACAGATGTTGAACCACCTGCTTGGGCTCCCTTACGTGATAATTACATGCTTACAAATCCTAAGCTTAAAGATTGGGATAAAATACAGGTGAAGATTTTTCTGCTTCCTTCCTCTGTTTGCCAGAGTGTTTTCTCAAAACCACCTCCGTTCCTCTTTTTTTTTTGTCGCCCTTCTTTTTGAAAGTTTTATATGTTACATGTATATCTGATCCGTTTCAATATAGGAAGCAACTGGCGAAGATGACTTAGAACATATGTCTGAAGATGGAAGTTCAGATGGGGATTGACATGATGACTTGGAATACTGCTCTCTTAAGGGAAGTTTTGATAGCTTTGGAACAGAAGACAAGATGCCTTTATTTCGTATAGATGCATCAACTTTAATTGTATTTTACTGTTTATTAGCATCTGCTTAAGCAAATGATCAATTAGTTGCTCCACGAGATTCTCTCTATCAAGGTCTTCATTAAATTGTTTTTGGCACCGTTGGCAAGGTCGCAAAAGGCATGGCACGGCCAGAGAATGCTTTCACGAGCACTCTGCATTATGGTTAACCCATCCCATCGGCATAGTTTTGAAAATGGTGGTAGAATTATAATGTTGAATGATCTCGTAGACAAGCCTTGATAACTTGGTTTCCAGTCCAGGTTTCTCCTCCAAGGAAAGAAACCAACTGCTCATTTACTCTACTTGTTGATCAGCATCATATGTCAATGCAACATTTGTTACGTAGCAATGATTCGGTATGAAATAAAAGTGTGATTGTTTTTTGGAGTTCAGGAATCAAAATCCTATATAAAGGTAGAATTTTTTATTTTAAGGAAACGTAATTTCATCTTTTTAAAGTTGCATTAAAACGTATTAATGAGAATAGAATTTAAAATCACAATTTTATTTTAAGTTTATTTTTGCATATCTAATGTGCTATAAATGTTGTAAATTCCTTCATATAGTTTTATTTGAGACAAGTCATGAATTATGTAAAGGGATCATCATACAAGATTTTGCTATTTAGTTGCTAGGGTTTTGAGGTAGTTTGGTTTGGTTTATAGTTCAAATCAAACTCAACCACAATTTATGGTTTCTTTTCTTCATCTTCTTTGTGTCTATTTGTTTGTATATTTATTTTTCCATCATAAACCAAATTGTAATAACCAGATTAGTAATTATTCCAAAGCCATAAAAAACTGGTTCGGATCGTGGATTGAATGAATCGTACGCAGCTGTAAGATTTCGAATATAGCATGACGATGTTCCATTCTCATGCGATGTTTCTACAACAGATTATAACCCTTAAGTTTATATATTCTAGTACGGCCACTTGACTTATATTTATAACATCCCGTGGAGTCGTGGGGAGTATAACTTGTTGGACATATATAGTGCATTTAAGCATCCATCATCATTTAATTTTGAGTTATAACTTTCATTACTTTTACCGGCAAAATTTTTTAGCCAGCCAAATGTTCAATGCTAAAAAAAATAAAGCGGGGGTGATTTTTTATTTCGCTTGCTTGCTTAGGAAATAATTCAAATAAATAGATGATTTAGTATATTCTATTATTAATGGTTCAAATATCGGTTCTCAATCATATAATTGTACGCCATGCAGCTTATGCCCTTTTTTGTATGGTCGCATGTTTTTTACTTTGTTGCTGAGAAAACATAGATAGGTTTACTGTTTTAATAAAATTAATTGTGCTCCAACTTACAGTAGCGTTAATATCGCATTTGGTATTTCAATTTTATCCACTTTTATAATTAACTATTTAAAATTTAAATATATCAATTTACTATTTTATTTAATTTTTTTGGAGTCATTAACATTGTCATTTTCTGTTAACTACTAAGAACATGACATGTGTCACAATAAACATATTTTAATTTCAAAATATTGTATAATCTTATTTATTTATTATTACCACTAATCATATTTAATTTCAAAATATACAAGCCCATTTAAAGCATGAAGCCCATAGTACGCACATCAAACTCACTGGCTTCACAATCCTTTTCACTTACAAATGGCTTCCTCAATCAATAGTCCATTTTATCTTATATTATATAGTGGGAGAAAGTTTATGAAACAAGCATTATAGGATAACAATTGCAACTTTTCTCTGCCCTTTCTCTATAAATGATAAATGTAAGAACACTTTTTCATCTCTTTATTTCTCTTTACTCACTTATAAAAATTCAAAGCTAAGACCACAAATGAAAACTACTTCACACTCTCTATCACTCCCATAACCACCAAAAACCATCAAGCATCACTATCTTTCCAAAAAATCCTTTGCAAAGTGAACTGCTTGAACTATCCTTAATACTTAAAAAGTATTTTAAGTATTACAAACAACCAAATACTATCACTTTGAGTTGCCACCAACTACTTAAGTTATGACCACCACCATCATTTGATGGAGTCCTACAAATACCACCACTACTATTGTCATTATAGTCTTAATATGGACTTATCACCACTTCAATCACCACCATTAAAGAGTGTTTACTGAGTCAAGCCAAACCATGGCTCTTTTGCAAGGTGATTTGATTTGAATGGTATTTAAAAAAAAGAGTAAATTTTGAAATTATATGGGAGAAACTTAGTTTCATTTTCTATGTGTTGATTTTATTAAGATAATTTATAGAGAAGAAATTGAAAAAAAAATGAGTGGAAAGAAAAAGGGAAAAAAAATATAAATCGAAAGAATTGTAGTTTGCACCTTGTGTTTGGAGATGTAGGAGGAAAATAAAAGGAAATGGAGAAAATATTTCCATTTTCTTTGTTTAGTTGGTTTATTAAAAGAAAATGAAAAGAAATGGAATTGGTATTTGATAAAATTAACGCTATTTTATTTGGATGTACATTGTCTTAAATGATGATTTTGTAATTGTATCACATTTCTATCCATTCTCTTCAATTTTGGAGAGAAAAGAAATGGATTCTAAAGTAGAAATATTTTTACTTATTTTCTTCCCTTCTTACCCATTTCCATTTTTCACTTGAATTATCAAATGTAAAATTTCTTCTATTTTTTACCAATTTCCTGTGATTTCCACTCCTTAAAACCTAGCCAAACGTAGTGTTACTTTTATTTCCATTTAGTGTAAACTACTAAATTTTAGCCCTAAAAGCTTTCATATTCATACCCCACTATATTTTCTTTTCGTTTTTTTTTTTTTTGTTTAAATGTTTGAGAAAGCACTTGCTTTTATTTAGAAGGGGATGGAGAAGTAAAAGCAAAATTTGAATGTAAATAAAAAGAAAGATATATCAAAATTGGTAAAATAAGAAAAAATTCAAGTCAAACCATACTATTTTAAAGTGATTAACTTCATAACTTGAACTATTTAAATTAGGAAAATGTATAAATCTTTTGTTTTTGTTTTTTGTTTTTTTTTTTTTTTTGCAAATGAGTTCTTTTAATGATAGTATTAACTTTTTTTTGTTAGAGAATGACACATAACGCGATATGATTGGTTGAAATAATAATATTATATATATTATTTAAGTAAATTATTAAAAATGGATAAAAAATTTAGGAAAATAAAAAAAATGGAAGAGTGAAAAAAAATCTGAAAAATTAAATTAAAATTAAGATAGTAATATGTATATATATTATTTAAGTATATTAATAAAAAATAAAAAATTTTAAAAAAAGAAAAAATGACTGTAGTAAAAAAAAAAAATGCCACCAAACACCCCTTACCCTTGGGTGGCTAAACATTTTTTAAATAATTTACTATAATGTATACTCTATTATTTTTTTTATTATTAAATTAGTTATTTCAACTAATCAGAACACGCTATGTACCATTTTTTAATAAAAAGTTAACGTCATAGTATAATTGACTCTTTTGCAAATATTGAAAATTTAAATGTAAAAAATGAAAAACTTAAGATCAAAATAAAAAAATAACAAACATTAAAAACTAAATTTCTATTTCTTTTCTTTTAAATTAATACAACTTCCCACAACCCCAGTATAACTATTGTAATATAAAACTCCTCCCCCTGACAAGCGCATGTTAAGGAGCTAAGCCGAGCATCATGGTCGGCTACCATGCACCTTTAGTTGGCCGACCTTTAGCATTCCTTGTCTCATTGGAAAAAAAAGAACTTGTAGTCTATTTTCATCTTTTATTCTTAATTAGTTTTTCAGTTGTTAGGATTTGTTTAGAACTATGCATTTAGGACGTTATTGAAGTAGTTGCTGGAATATTCTTAGGACATCTTTTTAATATTTTTGTATTTTCTTTATTATCTATAATAATAATAATAATCTATTACACAATTTCAAGATCAGAAGGTTACAAATAAATTAATAATGGAATAATCTCTTGTAACTTCTTTGGACCTAAGATGTGTTCTGTTTTAGGTTTCTTATAAGACTTGTTTCGTTGCACGTCGGAGTGTGATTTCGAGCCTCTACATTACTTTCCTTGTTTATTTGGCTATTTGGGTTTATTGGCACAAGATGCTTAACTAAATATATCCTTGAGTGAGAACCGTTGGCTCTAGTATTTATTATAAACATTTGTTATTCATCTGATATCGGTAAGAATTGACCGTTTACGAAAAAAAATAGAGATTTTTAAAGGAGAGAATTCTCCCTATTGTTGTGTCAGATAATGTATATTATTTTATGCCCTTGGACTAGAAAATCTATAGTCTTTTAGGGCACTTTCAATCTTAATATCCCATTTAAGGTATCAGCATTTTAAGTACTTTCACTTTTTAATGACCTTTTCAATTCATTACTAAATGCTTAAAGAGGGTTCTTAATTGCCAATTTAGGTTTTTAAAAGAATTCTTATATAATATTTATTAAAATAATAATAAATTTAGAGTACTTTTTGAGGTCCTTATAAAGACTCTTAAAAAGTATAAAGACTTCTCTTTATTTTTCAAAAGTTTTAAAAGGTAAGTCTTTAGTTTTAAATTTGATATCAAGAACCAAGAATGGAGATATCCTTATTTGGTTTCATAGTAAATCAAGTCATTAGATAGAAAGGACTTCAAGATACTAAATAAGACTTTAAAAATTTATACCATAAATATTGATGCAAAAATTTATTTTGTTGGACAATAAATGAATACATTCTTTAAAAAAAAAATTATATCATTACCATTCTTTTTACTATTGTGTTCACATTAAAATCCTTATAATAAATTCTCACATTGACACCAAAAATAGCCCAACATTATCATAAAAATTCGTATTTTATATTACACAAACCAAATATAGTATAAATGAATTATATAAAACCGTTATTTTTGTATAATACTATTATTTTTTTTATACTGTTTAGTTTTACAAATTCAATACAACATAAGTATCAAACAAAAGTCCTTAGAATAAAAATAACCATGTTACCTTAGCTAATGGACAAATTCACAACTACTATCCAGCTTCAAAGTTCTCTTGTTTACTCATTGATATAGATACTTCATAGTGCCAACATGACTCGCTGATTAGATTGGCTAAAAGCGAGAGAGATGTACAAACGGTGAATTCTTTCTTAGTCATGGGGGGTTTTGGTGCACTACCATGACGAGAGATTTCAAAGGATCCTGTGGCTGAAAGACGGATGGCTACACTCAATTTGAGCTGAGCAAGTTGAACATTAGTTGCATGCGCCAGGACATCTACGTTTGTGAAGCAGCACATGCTTTGTTCAATTCTAGTTAGTTGTCACATACGAGTGTCTTGTTTGTTTTCTTGGTAGGTCATAGGATTGTCCTGGTTTGACACATTTCCAAGGACGACCTTATGCCTACTGTCCTAAAGGCTCACCAAAGGACAGGTGATGAAGAAATTTAGACACAACCAACTGTGACTCTTCGGCGAAATTTCCTTGAGTTACAAATCTTTCCTTCCCCCCCCCCCCCCCCCCCCCCCCCCCCCCCCACATGGAATATTCGGGACCAAAGTTAGAATCAATATGTAAGTTCTTGTATTGTCACATGACGCCCATGAATTAGGACCTCTTTACGTACGCTATGTCTAGATACTGAAAAAGAAAAGAAGAGAAGCATGAGGGAATAGAAATGAGCAGATACACACATGCCAAACGTCTTTGACTGAAATCATCAACTAAATGATAAAATTATACTTAAGACACAAAACTTTAGAAAAAGTAAGTGTGCACCTAATTCGAAACTCCTCCTCTAGAAGTTAGGTTTCATGTTTATCGTAGTTCTCTTTCTATAGTTATCTCTTTTTAATATTTAATAAACTTGATCCTACTAAATTTTTACTTCTTATCACTTTAATGTATAAAATTACTTCTATAAAACTTGGGGGTTTGGGGTATTTTAGAATTTTGGGACAGAGCCCACAAAAAGCCTTGATTTTTGAGCGTGCCACTTCTTTCGAAGGAAATGGTTTTGGTTGAACAAAGTGATGCAAACATCCTTTTTAACTAGTGTTTCTAAGCTCAATAACTATTTGTCCAAAGTTCACTCATGATCTATGGCTCACTTAAGGAAAGAAAGAAAGATGGCTTTTTTCATATAAAGCCAAATGGGGATGCCATTTTCTTGTCTTTATCAACGCGTTCATAAGAGAAAGTGTTGCTAGAAGAGAGAGCTAAATGAATGTTGACTGGACTTTTTTACACTTTAATTAGCCATTGGATATGAGGTAAGAAGGATGACCCGCTAGGGCGAGGGTTTTGATTCCTGTCTTTCAGAAAGAAAGGCTTTCTTAGGGTATAATGAGGAGGCATCATTTCATGTTGAGGGTAATAAAAAGCTAAAGCTCTAGGTTGGTGGGTGTGTGTGGGTGGGGGTAGGTATAGAGCTACCTCTTTTTTTTTTTTTTTTTTTTTTTGGGATTACCACCATTCCTCCCATCTTTTGACACCTTCCAAAATTACCTTTAAGACTGTCAACTCATAATAGGGTAGGGAATTAGCTTAAAAGGCTTCTCGGATTTAAAACTAATCTCATGATCATGGATTTAGTTATTCTTTTTTTTTTTTTTTAGCATTTAGGAATGAGTATTGGAACCTGTAGGATCCAAAAAAATATTGGACCTTACGTAGTTAGATAGTATTAAATTTATAGGATAAGTTTTCGTTCTAAATTTTAAAAATTTGTTTGTTAACACACATGATATGATCTGATACCTACCTTAAAACCTATTTGGAACCTATATTATTTTTATAACAAGTATTTATATTACAAATTCTAACCCATATAATATCACCAATATATATACTTTAAATAAAAAAATTAATGAAAAATCAACTATATTGATATAACTTATAATTCATTCAATCATCATTCAATTGAATAGTTAAATCTATTATAAATTTCTAATATAATTTCAATTGATATTAGGGTTTACGTTTGTTGTATTTTATATTAATTTCATATCTTTTATGTAAATTTGTTAAATCTATAGCTTTTATACATTTAAAAGTGATATAAATTTACAATTTGGATATTATGATTTTACAAATAAGTAGTTGTTAATATTCTAACTTAAAAAGGTTAAAAAAAATGCTCAAATGTTCTATAAGATATCTTAACACTTGTAAAATTCGCAAGATATTAGTCATATTGAAGGTTTTAGCTTCAAACTTGTGGAACATTTGCCTACAAGGAATAACACAAAATAAGGATCCTGACCGTACTCATCCAATATTCACTTATCCTTAATAACACTCCACATAAGAGCTGAGAACTGGTATGGGATGATAAGGCTATAATATCTAAAACTTTAGAGCTAAAATTTGTAATGTGATTCTTCTTAGTCATCTTAGACTATATATCTAGTAAAATTTATAAAATTTAAAGTATCTTATAAGGTTTGTAAATTTTTTTTTTATAAGAAATATAAACCAAAATAAAAATTTTAAATTGATGTTTCAAGATAGATTTGTTAATTCAATTTAGGGTTGGCCTAAAAAGATGGGTCACAAGTTAGATCAAGTTAGTTTAATTTTCATATATATATATTATAAACATTGTACAAGTTAAGTCAACGTTACCATATGAGAAATTACAGGATACCTTATAGCATGAAATCTATGACATACAATTGGTTCTAAACATGTTACATGGTGTATAGAAGGTTATAACTCGTACCCTCTCCATGGCTGCAGATATCAAAAAATTAGAATACGAACCTACCCTACAAAGTTTAATATCCATCCGAAAACCTGTTCAATCATATATCGTACGACAACTTTCAAAGTACGATGGATTCCATGTATCGTGTTTTGACGGTCATTTCTACTTCAAAAAATGATAAATGATGAACAAAGTTATTAAAAAAAATTATTAATTATTACATATATATTTAATGAAAATTAAACTATTTATCCTTACACTATTTAAATAATAAAATCTAAAAAATATCATTAATTCACTTTAAATTCTCAACATCTTTTACCACCATTTATCTTCACTCCTCTTGTTGCATATCGTTGGCCTATTTCATATACACCTTTAGTCGTAATATTTGATATAGGAAGAATCGCGAATTTACGGCCAGTTCTCCATTCTTGTGTGAAAAATGAGCCAATTGCTGTTTGGTGTGTCAAATAGTGCTATTTCGTATGTTGGTAGCTAAATGTCATTTTCATTGGGTTTCCTAGAAGTTAAGGGTCATCCTACCCTTATTTATAAAATTATATTCACTGATTTACCCATTTGCTTATTATGAAGTTGATAAGTTGGAAAAAGCGTTGCATAATTTTAGGGAAGATTGTATGATCTTGTCGACCAACAGAATGCAATAGAAATTTTGATAATTAAAGTAGACAAACCCATCAACATAACTATATAAGATTGCAAATGAGCCGAACTAAGTTGTGCTTTTTAAGACTTGAAATCGGCTCATTAAAAAAATGATCAAACTCGAACTAAACCAAAATTACATGCTTGAGCTCAAACTTGTTTAAATAAACGATCCTAAGTTAGAGTTCATTTAGATAAACAAACCTATTTACGAGCCTATTCGCAAGTCTATTTATTAACAATATAAATGAAAACCTGTTTCTGTACCTATTCATAAATTAATTTGTTAACAATATAAATAAGAGTTTATTAACAAACTTATTAACAAACTAACTTATTAATAATATAAATGAGAATTTGTTCATTAATCTATTTGCAGCTTGCTCATAAAGCTATTTATAAGTCAACTTGTTAACAATATAAACGAACCTACTTGTAAGTCAACTTATTTATAATATAAACAAGCCTACTCTTAAGTTGGTTCGCTACGCCAGCTTAAATAAGTGCTCAAGCTCCACTCATTTAAATAAATAAGTTTTATTTTTGAGCTTAAATTCGACTCATTTACTAATCGAACTCAAACCAAGCTAAGCTCAAAGCAAGCCGAGTTAAGCTTAATTAGCTCGTAAGTAACTTGTGTAATTTGTAGCCATATAACTATAGAATACCCAATTTAAAAATTATAATACTTAAATGCTAAAATCGTTTGAAGGATGCATTATCAAGTTTTCATGCATTACGATGTATAGAAATCAATGATAGGCTAAGTACCAATGCATTCCAAACACGATCTTTTTCTCACCGGTAAATTAGGATGACTCTAGAAAAGCTACCACATTCAATAGCGTGGAAGATGTGGTCTTTCCCTTGCAGTTGTTTTGTTTGGAGGATATGCTCCAATGGTCACCAAGAAGGAAAACCTCACAATTATTTTATTAGCCTCCTGCTGTCCTAGAGTATCTTCTCATGAATATGCCCCACTTACTTCGAGTCCACATGCCATTGCAGCTCTTCTATATTCATGCATAGGAATGAGTACCTCCGACTTCTGAGAGTAAAAGGAGATTTATTTATTTGCTCTTCCTGGGATGAAAGTTAGATTTCACATAGACGTGTCCTTCTACTGTCCACTCTTCAGAGATGACACTTTCTTCTTATGGCTAATTAATGTGTTGGAAATCATATACCTAGTGTGATTTGCAGAAGGGGTTGGTCATATTTTGCAAGGCTGAGGTAGATTGTTTGGTAACATTAGACTGTTAATTTTCTCTCTTGAATAGTTGAATTCACTCGAGACCTGGACTTTGGAGCATAAATAGGTAAAGAAATGAGAAAAAAGTTGACCCAGGTTTACATTGGGATGTACCAGCTTTCCGTTTTGTGTTTTGTTATCATCTGAGCTACTTCCTATTACATATAAGGGTCTATGAACGCAACCTTAAACGTTATAAATGCGAGGAATCATCAAATGAATGTCACGTATGTGAAACATGCTTCACGTATAAAAGACAAGTGTTGTACTTCAGATGATATTTCAAGTATGATGAGAGAAGCAAGTATTGAAAAGAAGAAACAAATAATTTCAGCACTCATATATTAATGTGGTATTTCGATAAACTGGAATGCCATGATCTTTTAGTTTCCAAACCCTAAAGCAATGGCTGCTTGTCATCTTCAATCTAAAGCCCTTTGAAAGAAGAGTTTTATAAAGTTTGACGATGAATAGCCAGCAATAGTAGATAAGATCAATTTTTAAAATCTTTAATAGGCTCCTAAAAAAAATATGTAAAAGTTCAAAAGTTTTAAAGAGCTTTGGTGGATACGTAAGTTTGTAAATAAAGCTTAAAATTAGACTAGTCAATCTTAATAAATAATTTTTAGAGCTTTTTAATCCAAACTTCTTAGGTCATTTCAAATGTAAGTATAATCATTTGAATTCTATTGCAACTTAGGTTTTTTGTCGGCTCGTATTTCGACAAGAACTCGGGATTCACGTGCAACAGTGCCAGAAAAGCATATACTTTCACGAACGGACAGCACAAAAGAGAGATAATCCCGTTTCCATTCCTAAACCGCTTTTCATGACTCGGTTTCATTACGGACTAAACTTCTGCTCACTTATTTCAAGTCATAGCCGGACGAGAGACATGTTAGAAAGGCCAAAACAAGATAGGAAAATACAAGAATTCATGACTCGGTTTTAGGTCTGATTTTTCTAGGCTAACCTGGACTTATTTTTGGTTGAAAGTTTTATTTTTCCTAAAATACAAATATACTATTGAAATTTTTTTTTTTTACATAAGATTTAATCTATATAAATTATGTATTTTGAGTGTTTGTTTGAATTTGTAAAACCGGGAAAAAAAAAAGAAAAAGAAAAAGAGGGAGTGTCATAAATCTAAGAGCACAAAACAAATGATCCATAAATCAAATAATTTACATGCCTTATTATTAAAATAAGTAAATAGAATATATTATTAAAATAGGGGGAAAAAAAGAAAATAAATAAGAAGTAAACAAACGCGTAGCTGCTTTGTATTTTACATGCCTTAAGTTACTTTCATCTTCAGATACTTTCCATCAATAAAATAAAAAATAAAGAAAGAAAGAAAGAAAGAAAAGATCGAACACGTGAATTATTTCCTCTAATTGACCAAAAGGTCCCCATCTATAATTCCGTAACTACCTTCCTCCCAATTTCCCATTGACCGCTGATCTCTTACCGAACTCTTTTCCTTCCACACCCCCTCCTTTCTCTCTCATTTCCCCCACCCCTTTTTCTCCTTCCACCGCCCCCCACTCCCAAACCTCCCTTCTCCTATTAAAATCCTATATATACTCCCTCTACCACACGCCCCCTTTCTTAAGCCGCCCCTCCAACCAAACCCCGAATCCAGCTTTCGCAACCTCTCCCCCTCCTTCTAAATCCCAATCACTCGAGTTTTCGTATACAGATAACTCGAGTGATATAACAAATAGAAGAGCCTTCTTAGCTTTAAATTGACTAGCTCTGCAGAATGGCCCTCGCAAACACCTCCACCTTGTCTTCTAAATCCGTATACGGAACCGGTAACCTTCTCACCAAATCCTCCCCATCCCAACCCGCGTTTTCCCTCCTCCCCCCCAAGGCCTCCCAGAAGTCCTCCCGGCCTATCTCTGCCGTCCATGCCGCGGAGCCTGCCAAGACCCCTGCCGTGGCTGAAAAGGTTGCCCCTAAACCTGCCCCGGGTACCGGAAAATGGACATTGGCTAGCTGGAAGAGTAAGAAGGCTTTGCAATTGCCTGAGTACCCTGATGCCGATGCGCTAGCGAATGTGGTTAAGACCCTCGAGAGCTTCCCACCAATTGTTTTCGCGGGTGAGGCACGGACTCTCGAAGAGAGGCTTGGTGAAGCTGCTTTGGGAAATGCATTCCTTCTTCAGGGTGGTGACTGTGCAGAGAGTTTCAAGGAGTTCAGTGCAAATAATATTAGGGACACTTTCAGGGTGCTTCTTCAGATGGGTGTTGTTCTTACGTTTGGTGGACAGATGCCTGTTGTTAAGGTACATCTCCTTTGTTGCTTTTCAACTTACCGTCTCCATTATTTGAATTGATTATGTTTAAATTAATTTCTTTATTTTATATCTATAGCAGGTCAAAGCATGCTAGAGATTAATATAATTTTTAATTAAAGCATAGTAGTTTAGTTGTTATTATTGAACTCTTCGATTTGCCTCGTGTTGTTTCTGTCACTAAGTTATATGTCTTCCTTGCAAGTGTAAGTTTCCTTAGTTAATCTGGCATAATGTGAACCCATTGCTCTCGTAAGTATAATGTTTGTTTTTTCACGTTAGAGACTAAGATTTTCGGTTGGATTTCTCAGCCTAGTATCAGTTAAATTAGTCATTGATGTTTCTGTTTAAACACAGATAGAGGGATAAATATAGTCCTAATATTGTTTCTGGTCATGTGAGAAAAGAGTGCATAGCTCAATTGATTTGATTTTCATGGTTTTTTCTGTAAAGGTGGGAAGAATGGCAGGTCAATTTGCAAAGCCAAGGTCTGACCCGTTTGAGGAAATTAATGGGAAGAAGTTTCCAAGTTACAAGGGAGACAACATAAACGGAGATACTTTTGATGAGAAGTCAAGGATTCCGGACCCTGAGAGAATGATCAGGGCTTACTCTCAGTCTTCAGCAACTCTTAACCTTCTAAGGGCCTTTGCTACTGGAGGTTATGCTGCAATGCAGAGGGTTACACAATGGAATCTCGACTTTGCTGAGCACAGTGAGCAGGGAGATAGGTAAAAACATGCTTCTCTTTAGGATAGTGGCGTAAATGATGTCAAATATATTAACTATTTAGTAAGGAATAATTACTGAACCGCAAACTATACATTTCAGAAGAAAGAGCAATACACTGAAACATATAAAATTTCTTTATAATCTCTTAACAAATTTACCCATGCACCTGTTAACAAAATCCAGGGTAGAACATTGCATGTCTCTTACAACCTGTCCTTACCTGCAATAGAATGTATTTGAACTTGACACATTGACTTTTGGGTTGTTTTACAGGTACCAGGAACTGGCTCACAGAGTTGATGAGGCCTTAGGCTTCATGGCTGCTGCAGGACTCACTATTGACCACCCTGTCATGAAAACAACCGATTTCTGGACCTCTCACGAGTGCTTGCTTTTGCCTTATGAACAGGCACTTACTAGACTGGATTCAACTTCTGGCCTCTACTACGATTGTTCTGCCCACATGCTTTGGTGTGGAGAGCGTACCCGTCAACTGGATGGTGCTCATGTTGAGTTCTTGAGGGGAATTGCCAATCCCCTGGGTGTTAAAGTATGGCCCTTGCTTCTTTCTGATATAAACTTATTATTACTATTGAAACCGATGCTCTAAATAATATGGCAAGAACGGATGTTGATTTTACTTCTTGAATAGGGTTTGCAAAAGTTTTGGTTTTGATATTAAATCCTGTCATACAGGTGAGTAACAAAATGGATCCAAACGAGCTTGTTAAGCTCATTGAGATCCTCAACCCCAACAACAAGCCTGGAAGGATTACAATTATTGTGAGAATGGGAGCTGAAAACTTGAGAGTCAAGCTTCCACACTTGATCAGAGCTGTCAGGAGGGCAGGGCACATTGTGACCTGGGTTTGTGATCCCATGCATGGAAACACCATAAAGGCACCATGTGGGCTGAAAACAAGGGCATTTGATTCCATCCTGGTATATAATCCTTTCCTCATATACTTCTCTTTATTCCATTAAACAAACCACTTGGCTTTGCGAGGATGTCTAAAAATGTTGCAGGCTTCATTGATTTGCTTGCTAGATTGTGATCTAGCTAAGATGTATTCTCTGTTAAATAGCTTGTGTAGACCGAATGTTTATCCGTATGAGAAAATGCCGTGATTTTCAAAGCTCTATAAGGCTATACCCTCACAAAATTGACTAAGCAGGCAGCAGTAATGTCTGCTTCAAAATAAGCAAGAATTAAGTGGGGTAATTCCGTTGAATGAATGACATTAGACTTTGTCTCTTACATAATGAAAGGCTTGTTATAAGCAGTAACAGTTCATTGATTTTTTATCACAATAATTATAAGTGTATTTTTTCTTAATCTAATGGCATTTTTTGATATTATGCTAGGCTGAGGTGCGCGCATTCTTTGATGTTCATGAGCAAGAAGGAAGTCACCCTGGAGGTATTCATCTGGAAATGACTGGACAGAATGTGACAGAGTGCATTGGAGGATCTAGAACCGTGACTTATGATGATTTGGGCTCCCGCTACCACACACACTGTGATCCAAGGCTGAACGCTTCTCAAGCCCTTGAGTTGTCATTCATTATTGCTGAGCGTCTTAGAAAGAGGAGGATCGGAACTCAACGCCTTCTATCCTTAGGCATTTAAGTAGCCTCACCAACTTCCAATTATGTCTGAATTTGCCGAATCTCCTAGCAAATAAGTTTTGCATTGGTCTCCTACAAACTGTGTTGGATCCATCGGAGGGCTGCAAGCATACAGCATACCCCCCAAAAATGCAGAAGCAGATAAAGTTCTCCGAAGTTCCTTTTGTAGTGTATCCTATTAAGCTTGGTACAAGTGCTTTTCTATATGGTGTGTGCTTGAATTACCGAATGAAAATCAGGTTGGAGCTGCATAAGATGTTGGTGATCAGTGCTGTTGAACCCAAGTTTTCATAGTAGTTGACGTGTGTATCTATGTTTGAACGTATTTAGTATAGAGATCAGCTTAGATTTTTTAAATTGATGAATAAAAAGCTTAATTGCCAGATTGGCAAACAAAATGTGCTTAGTACATTCTTCTTTTTCTCAGTCATACATTTCATATTCAAAGATTGCATGCTTTTCCTTTCTGCCAGTTATAGATCGAACCTGCTCCTCCATCCTAGTTGGATGGAGAGCAGCGACCATATCTCTAGTTTATGAGAGCCTCGGGAAAAATTGCATGTTAATGTGCTGGTTTGGATGCATTAATAAATGAATGCTTGTTATGAGTAACATGCTCTGGCTAGAGTGCACTAGCCATTCGTGTAAATACACTTAAAAACTTAATTGGACTAAGAAAATTCTATAGTTTTAGGATGTTTTGTAATGAAGCTAATTTTGCTCTACATTATCCTAAGGTAGAATTTCTAAATCGAACGATTTCAGCATTTTTCACTCTGATTTTCTTATGTTGGAGGTGGAAAGAAGATGAAAGAAATGGAAGTATGCATTGAAATCCCGAGGACGAGCAATGTTAGTTACCTCCTTATGTGTACCTATTTCTATATAGTTACCTGTCTTTCATTAGTTTTATATATATATTTACACATATATAAATAGTATGTTAGAGTGTAGATATAACAAAAAATATCACCTATGTATCGGCTCGAATCTATACAAAGTTGCTTCCCAGTGTCGACAGCCCATTTTCTACATCACAAGGGACAGTAAGTTTTATCTTTTTAAAGCCCAAATTTGGATTTTGGTGCAATATATGATCCTTTATATAGGAAAACATGTCGATGGTAAGTACCGTCTACAAAATTAATTTTCACAAAAGACCAACCTTATACATCAGGCCGATTCCAAACCGGCTTAAGACCAACCTGGACCCGTCGAGTCAAGGGTCGGCATGAGGGGGAATCGAAACCAAGCTAGTTGAAACCAGGCTAGTTTGACCGTTTGACTCGTGAACTAGCCTTCAAATTTTTTTTTTAAATTGTTTTTAATTTTTTGTTTCTTATTTTTTATTACTTGTTTTTCATTTTTTTAGATTATTTATTACTTATTTGTATGTATTTTTTGAGTTAGTTTGTTTCTTTCCTTAAATTTATTAACATCAAAATTTAATCCACCATTTTAGGGGCAATATACGATGTTTGGAAAATTAATTGGTAGCAATATCTCATATACTACGAGATGCCAACATCGAATTTTATTGATTAAACAAAAAAATTACAAAAAAAAAGAGAAAGACACTTGGCTTTACCTCTTGTACATGAGAATAAGACTCTATAAATAAATAATAAAAATACATAAGGGAGTACTACTCCCCTTAAAAAATATCTCTAACTTAGTATAAAAAATAAATAAGGCAGTATTATTATTTTTACAAAATTTGGTTTACCCGATATCAAAATTCGAACCAGTGGAGCTTTCACCCGACGAAATAAAATCACTAAAGTATTCATCTTCTTCATTGAACATCCTGTATGACTCTTGTGCTCAATTCCTTACCTTAACTAATCTTCTATACAAGCTAAAGCCTCAACATTGATGGGTGCTAGTCTCGATCGCCGCTGGAATAAGATAAGGCCTGCTGTGCTGAAAGTCTGTTCAATAGTTACCATTGATATTGGAGTAGCCAAAACTAGGCGAGCCATTCGAGAGAGGATTGGATACATCTTCCTGTGACTCCTCCACCAATCCAAGATGTTGAAATCCATGATACTATTATAACTAAATTCAAAGTGTGTATTGAAGCAATCATTAAGTTTTGTGTATTTACTTAACCTAAAATGGTGTCGCTTCAACTTTTGCAGCATCATTCATTGCGAGGGAAGTGTGTGACCATGTGTGGTATCATGTTAAAGTATATTCATGAAAAACTTTTAAAGCATTCAACATTCTACTTCATACATCCCAATTGTTAAGGTATAGTGGAATATTTGGGATATTCATGATAGCAAAAGAACATAATGTATCTTTATAAACAACTATACTTTCTAAAAGTCAATATGTGAAATTTTATCTATACTTAACATTATTTTTAATTTTTTTTCAATCGTATATCATTTTCAATACAAAATCTTCGCCATGCCTTATTTACAGAAGGATAGTCAATTAAAAAACAAACTAGTCATCTTATTGGGGACATCTTAAAATCTAAATAATTCATACCATCCTTCATATAAAGATTTAACATGTAGCAGACACATCAAATGTGAAAAAAAGTCTCACCTTATATTGGTTGACATAAAACTTGAAGTTCGTCAATGAATGCTATGTTAGCGGTTGTGTTGTCAAAACCAATTGAAAAAATATTTTTTTGTCTAAAATAATACTTATAATATGAAAAGTGTTTTATACATCATCTATTCAGTGGTATATAACTCTCATGTATGAATCTTCATGTCACGGATCGGTCCATATATCTGCGCAAATAGAAAGATGCATATTAAGAGAATTGAAAAGAGCATCCAATTCATGCTTACTATTGCGATAGAGCTTCATGATGGTTCGTTCTATTATTTTTGGACTATAACTATGTGAGCTTAGATTCAGCGCTTTCCATTCACACTTTAACTGATGCTTAGACGTTGTGTGATTCCATGACAAGTTACATTTCACTAAGTATTATGCAAGTAAAACCCGTTGCCTCTCAAAAAAATATCGAAATAGACCTCCTCCTTATGATATACCTGATTGGGAAATTTATTACTACAACTTATTTATATTGAACTTCGTGGGGTGCTTCGGTCGCCTATGCCTATTGAGAGTGCCATACCCTTCTCTTTTTTTCCATGCATAACTTGATTGGTAATAGTTGCAATAAGCACAAGTCCTCCTATCTTTTCCTATAATTTTACGAAAATATTTAGTAAGAATATCTTATTTAAGTGTTGTAAATGGCTTACCTATAAAGTTGGATGGGCCATGTAAGTGGTTTGGCATTTCTTCCTCTGGCACTTCCTAGACATCGTCTTCCCCTTCTTTTTCTGCCTCCTCTTCACTACCCTCTTGTGGCAATAGTTGGTTTTGTCCATTGAAAGACCTTTGATCAAAGCTTGGGGGTGGCATCATCAAGTCCTCTAACTAATCATTGGTGAAGTTGTAAATATCATAATCATCAACTTCAAAAAATTGTTTAGATGCTTCTTATACAGATTTTTCCTTATCACTTTTTTTAGAATGATCTCTTTTAAAAGAACTTGAACTGTGAAAAAAACTTACCATTTTTTGAAATTAATATAAGTAGAAAATAATGATATAGGCAAATGAGAGGACAAAATATATTCAACAGTTCAAAAGATATATAATAGAAATTATTCGGAAGATATTAGAAGTATAGAAGATGAGAGCATAGAAAATAGAATATCAAAGCATAGAAAATAGAAGATGAGAGTATAGAA
Organism: Laguncularia racemosa; assembly: GCA_037954665.1. NCBI lineage: Eukaryota > Viridiplantae > Streptophyta > Magnoliopsida > Myrtales > Combretaceae > Laguncularia > Laguncularia racemosa. Next base: position 945,568 of record JBBMOL010000097.1, on the reverse strand, counting down.
AACAGAAAATGAAAGCATAAGAGTGAGTGTAAATTTTTTGCGTAAGAAATTCTGCTTGTGAAACTGCAGCATACATTTACAGAACATCCAAGAACTTGTTTAATTTATTTTGCTCCCTCGCAATGTTTAAATTCAATTTTTTGAATACCTACACGCTACACTTACTCCTGCAAGCTTATAACCTAGGTAAGATTTATGCGCTCAAATTTCTCTTTTTCTCTATCGACAACTTTAACCTATTGCCTACCGCCTGCAATTCTATAAACCTACGTGAATGTTTTTTTTTTCAAAATGTGCTCCTTTTGTTCAAAACTTCCATTCGCTTCCAATGTTTTCATCTTTGTATATGTCTTCTTCTATCAAATTTCCGCATTTGTCTTCAACAGTCTTCTCTTTTTCTTTCTATTTCTTCCCAAGTTCATAGAGTTGCAACCTTTGAAATTTTTTTCATCATAACTCTTTTTCTTGTTTTGAAATTCCATTCGCAGGCTTTCTTCTTTCACTTTTTTTGTGATTTTTTTTTGCCTCTATACGGCAGGTTAGGCCCATTGGTTTAAGGGGCCCAAACCGCTTATAGCGATTAGTGCGAGAAACGGGTTACTAGTTCTTGGACCATCCATTTACTCATGGCACTTTCATTGAGTTTTCACATGGGATCCATTATACTGTATTTTGACTGTAAATTCAAAAACCAACGGATAAAAAGAATGACACATCATTTGGTACCTTCAATTTACGAAGTAGTTTCAGCCCAACAAATATTTTCCTATTGTGCATGGATTCCTATGTTCTTAATTAATAATAATAATAATAATAACTAAAGACTTAACTTATTACCATCACAATGATGGGACTTGTTATCTTTCAAAAAGTAGATCAAAATACATTAAATAACTCAAAGTACATTGCAACATCCTTATAATCTAGTGGTATAGATGTTAATCTTTCAATAGGATCGATCATGTTTGAATTCACTCTTTCCGTTATAATTAATAATTACTTAAGAAAAAGATATTCACATTTAAGATAAAATTACTTGAAATATATTGAAAATTTTAGTGCATAGGTAGAAATATGAAATAGTAATTGTCTAAGTTCCCTATAAAAAGCTTGAAATCAATTAAGTACGTTAATCAAGATCTAAATTAAGTAAAAGAAAAGAAAGTTATTTTAACAACTTAGTATCTTGGATTACTCATTATTAAAATTGATTATATATATATATGTCATGTTTGAATGGTGAATGTGTATTCATATTTTTCAAGTGAAATCTATAATTAGTGTCTAGAAAATGGTATAAATAAAATTCAATCAGTCGGTAGCAATTAATAGGAAAAAGGAAAAAAAAATGATGATAACTATTGCAGACAGAGATATCCAGGTGAAGCTGAACGAGGTCAACGGTCACGAGACACTTAAAGTTAGTTGACCGCGTGTCCAGTTGAAAAGAAGTAGAACTCCGGAGCAGCAAGGCTTTTAGTCACGTGACTATCCGAATATCAAACCCCAAACGTTGACTCAATCTTAGGTAAAGCCCATGGAGGCATCACCCAGTCATCGCATAATGTTGCATGCACACATTCTTATTATTCTTGGTGATGGAATCATTTGGGAAGTAATCTTCGTCCTAAAAAAGACATGTTTGTTAAAGCTAGAGTAATTAAGAATGTTTGTTGCTGTGTATTATTATTTGATACTTGCATGAATGGATTTTTTTTCATCATCAACAAAAGATAACTTTATGAGGAAAGAGAAAGAACAGGCATTTATATATTTTATAAGTTACTCCCTTAACTATCATATTTATGCATCTAACACTCAATTGCCCTAAATGGCATTATTATTCTCTAATTGTGAGATGGACTATGAGCTATCTTCCTACCTTCTTTTGATAGCATTTGTGGATTTTGCCAATATGTTAACAAATATAGAGAAAGAATTATAAATTTATTTTTTTTTATTTACCAAAAGTAGACATAAATTTCTCGAAGTTTGAAAATTGTGTTTTTAAATACTAAAGCAATAACTTCCTTCATGAGACAAAAAGAAAAAATCTTACTAATAAAGTCCTAGAAACATAATAGATTATATTCAGATATTGTTAGAGAGGAAAAATAAGATAATTTTCCTTTTTCTTCATCCTATCCCTATATTAAACCGAGCCCTAACCTTGATCATCCTTGGACTACTACCAAGTTACTATTTACTAACCCACTAATAATAAAGCACTACGGACACTAAGACCATCCCTCAACACTACCATCCTCTTAGCCTCCTATAAGATTACCTAAATCATAGTCTAGTTTGATACGATGCCTAATAAACTTGCCATACTCACAAACCGAATCAAACCTGCATAAGGCTTGTGTCTTATACCGTTAGGAACAAGATAAGCCAACTCCCAAGCCATGAACCAAGACCTACTTTAGCTCTAGGCTCAATGGGTCTATTAAAGAAACCAAAAAAACAAAAGACAAAAAGAAAAAAGAATTGGCTTATTAATTAGTAAACTTGTGGAACTAGCCTTGTCATTGAAGCTGCATTGGAACCAACGAGGCTTGACCCACCTAATCCTAGCACTTGGTAGGTCAATGTTAGTTTCTTGATTTCTTGGCTTTGAACTAGTAGTAGGTCTTTGGACCCACCCATGTCTATAGTAAACCATCGTATAGACATTCCCACAGCCCAAACCATTAAACTTAAACTTGGCATTATCATTAGAGGCTTCCTCCACTATTGAATACCACCACTTCCATAATCACTAAAATCAAGTTCAACCTTCATTTAGGATTAAAGCCCTCCAATGGGAATGGACGGGATACCTAAAAACACCTATAAACCATAATATACTAGCAAATCCACATACATATATGTCTATTCACATGGAACCATACCACTACAATGATGACACTTGTGAAACCCATACATGAGAGTAATAGTGGCCTTAGATACACCTTAAGCATAATGGAAAAAGGGAAAAAGAAAAAAAAAATTCTTAAAATAATTCCAAAAATGCAGCTAAATTAAAATCTGTTGAATATGGCACTTGAAATCATGTTGTATACACATGAAGTAATGTTAAATTCTATGGCCTTTGAAATCAAAAGTAGTGTTGTACAATCACTTATGATGCATGTTCATTCAAATCTTCTGTCTCTTCTTTTTATTATTTTCTCTTAATCTTTCTCCTTTGCACTACTTTTTTTTTTCTCCCTCTTCTTTTTCTATCTCTACCATCAAACATGCGACCTAAATTCTCTCTCCTCTCCTATATCTCTCTTTCTCTTTCTCATTTGTCTCCTCTTTCTCTTCCTATTTATTTAATGAAAGGACAAATCACTAATATGTGGAAAAAAAGTAGTACTTTTTTGCTCTCCTCTATCTCTTCTCATAATAAGAAGGTGAAGTAAGAAATCTATTTAGAGAAGAAACTGCAAAAATTCCAAAATGCACAACCCTGAGTACGACCATTTAGGAAGTTGTGCAGAATCCAGAATGTTAGAATTTCACTTTTTTTATAATACACAACCCTAAGACTATAAATACTCGCTTCATTACGAAAATTAGGGATTTGAATTATTTTTTCTTATAGCTACTCTAAAAACCTTAGGAAAGCAAAAATCATACATCTAGAGAGCAAAATTGCTGGAGTATCATCGAAAATCACAAAACGCCTACAAGGATTTATTCTTTTCATCATGAATTATTATTACTTTTCTAGATTTCTCGTGATTACTATAGATTTATATGCCCTACATCTTGTAAAACTCTAAACCATGTGATTGAATTACTCATTGATTAACTAAAAGTTTATACCTTTGTATCTATTCATATGTTTTAACTGCTATGTAATTAATTTATGCGTGCGAATTGATTACATGTATGATTTTTGTTAGAGAGAGAGAGATCCAATCTAATATGATAGATTTTCATGAATAGAAAGAATGCATGTTTTACCTAGAGATAGGAAGATTTCAATTTTCTGCATGAAGATTTAATCTTTATTTAAAAATTATGAGCTTAATGAAATCTTATAGAGCGATAGTGGAGGAGAGGTCTCCACTATTCTGTATAAGATTATTAATTAATTAACTTGATGGAGTAATTAGTTTAATTGAGAATTTCTGCAGTGCAAAGTATAAACAATTAATTAATCAAAACTTATTATAAGAAAGTTAGGGTTTATAGTGGATCAAGATGAAGAGTATGTCTTTATCATTAAATTCATTTATTACAACGATTTTAATTAATCTTAGGGTTATTAGATTAGTTAATTAGTGATTTAATTTATTAATCTCACATTAAAATTTAGACATATAGCAGAAAAATGGTAATACTAATACGTGTTTCTAAGATCCTTGAGGATAACACCCGTTGCGATCTATACTACATTAAATAAGTGCACTTGTTTAGTTAGGTCATTAGATTTTTCTGGGTTAATAAATTTATAATTTGATATGATTAAATAAACAACCCATCACTCCCAAAGTCTATGGTTAGCTAGTTCTTAAGGCCCTTAGGTTTAGGTCTGGCTCATCCTTTGCTCACAAAGTGATAGCCTAAAGTAGAGATTGAGAATGATAGGCATGCATCATATCTTGTATAGTCTGACATTTGCTCACATCTTCGAAAGGTTACTTTGAATCATTTAGAAAGCAAACACCATATTAAATGCACCTCCAATATTAAATGCCTACAATTAGAAAGGCATAGGCATAGTCAATTAGCTTACCATACTTTCCATAGAACATATATAGGCTCGAAGGCTTCAAAGTTGGTTCATTCACTATGCCTCAACCACACCCTTATAGTCACCCAATTGCCATAGTGATTTCTGTATACTCTCTCTCTCTTAACCACTATTAACTTAAGCACTGAAGTAACAATGTAGGAGTAATCTTTGATGCCACCCCTTAGTTTATATGTATTCTTTTTACAAGCACTCTTCATAAAGGCTCACATTTCCCCTTAAGCTAGGCCCAATACTTGAGAGCGAGAATTACGTAACAACAAATGGCAACAAATAGGGAAAGAGAGCAAGTGCAAAGTACACTATAAAAAATTTGCCTTTTCAAAGGGAAATTTCATTGTGAAAAGTTTTTGTAATTCCGTTATTGGTTGTCAAAGTATTATAATTTAGAGTATTTTTAAGGGATAAGCTCTTTGTAAGAAATAGGGTACAAAGTGCTTGTTCTTACAATAAGTGGCTAACATGATAGATTCTTTATTTAAAAAAAATAAAATTCTTTTTTTTTTTATTCTCAAATATAACTATAATAATAATATTTCCAAATCGATTGTTAATTTTGTTAGATTCAAAATTGTAAAATCTAAGAAATAATCTAAATATAAAAAATAACACTAAGAATACTGCATAATCAATAATTTTATATAAATTCTCCCAAAAGTAGAGTCCAAACATTTAAACTAATACAAACATTAGAATTTATCAAAGTAATATAACTAATCTCCCATCCTATCAAATGGTCCATTGAAAGATGGGAGCTTAGCACATGGCATGTACACTCCCACTCTTGAGGGTAGCTAACAATATTTATCATTGTGGAAGAAATTGTATTAGGGATGCCATAAATGAGTCAGAGGAGGGTTACAAACCCCGTCCATTAGATGATCTCAAGTATTTGTGACTAAGGATGCATCATATATGGGGTAGACTTAGCCAAAAGTTGACTGCAAAAAACCTTAGTCAAAGCTCTCTAACCTAGATTGTGTTGTAGTAGTCTTTTATTTAAGGTAGCAACAACATCCCTATCTAACACGTGTTAAATCATTTTTATTCGTAGTTTCCCAAAATATTATATATTATAATAAATTTGGTCCTCTTGAAAGGAATCATTTCTTTCGCATCAGTTTATCATTTATTTATTATATATATAATTTTAAAAGCTTTTTATTGTTGTATCCCACCCTATTGCCTTTCTTTCTTTCTTTTCTTAGTTACCTTTTCCTTTTAATAGTACTATTTGTATTGAGATTTGCATTGCCTGATATAACATAATATAACCTTTGGTATATAATAGTACATTCTTACGGTTTGAAGAATAATAACTTTTTTGCAGCAATATATCATTTCATTTAAATGTAAAATTACAATCAAATAGCTATATAAAACTATAAATAGTAATATATATTTATATAATTAAATTTTATATTTACACCGATTTTATAATAATTTATTATCCATAAAGTAACCTACTTGGATTGCGTAAGAAAGCTTTAACCATCTTGATGTCATCATGCCAAACACTAAAAGCCTAAATTGTAAATCACAATGAGTGTTTCATAGGGCCATGAGTGAAATCATAAGTAAGAATTTCAAACACATCCATTAATTTACTAACACATTAAATACATTTCGTTTTATGGGAAGGCTTTTGAGGTTGATTTCCACTAGAAAATTTTGATACTAAAAAGAAGGACTACATAACCTAATGAAATAAAGAAAAATCAATTTGAATATTCAAATAGGTTATCGATTAGTGGTAAAGTCATTTAAAAAATAAAAAATCAAAGAAGTACTTTGAATTGATATTTACATGAGCATTAGTGGTGAGAAGTGTTAAGTGGAATGATGAAAGTAAGAAAAAGAAGATTGCTTTTCTTACTTTCTCTTTCCCTTATTATTTTTATCGAGAAGATTGAGAAATAGGGGGAAAACAACTACTGAAAAACAATTTGAAAGTAGATGAGGCTTGTATTCTTTTAAATGGAAAACTATGGTTGTAACTTATGTGTGTGGTTGATGTTATGATTGTTTTAAAAAGTAAAAACTATCCAAGAAAAATTATCTAATGTGGTAGTGGGCCTATAACTTGGAAATAAGTTGATCCATTTAAGAGAAACCCAATAGATAGGTACGTTATTGATGTATATATTTTAACAACACACTTTATTGAGAATACGATATATAAGAAAACAGGATCTATGTGTGAAACTGCATATGTAACTGCATTCTAATGTGTTACATCATTAATGAAGGGTTTTGTTAAGATAGGTATATTAAGGATACACCTATTTATTTGTTGACAAAGAGAGAGATCATTTATATGAAGCTAAATAAAAGTGCACCTTAAAAACATAATAAAAGTATCGAATAAAAAGATAGAGAAGAATAGTGGGTTATTCTCTTTACATATACAATTTGCCCACATGTTTATCTTTTTGTCTAAAAAGGTGTAAGTCCAAAACATAAGAAGTAATGTTTGTTTCCAATAACTCGTCTTGTTTGAAAAGTTGCAAGTCTAGTATGTAAAAAATAATGTTTGTTTGTAATTTTTTATAATCTTACTTATGTTTTTGATAAGACTAGTTTATCTTTTAATTTTACTATTAATTTACACATTAACAATGATAATTTAATAGAATCAATGATAAAAATTTAATATATGTAAAGTAACAGTAGGATTGAAAACTTGATCAATCCTGTTAAAATGGTAAATACGAGTAGAGATATCAGTGGGATGGGTTTTGTCGGGTTCCCGACCCACTCATCCCACTAAAAACCCTATAGGGTACTACCCTATAGGGTTTGGGACGGGTTATGGGTTTCATTTTAAAAACCTTGTAGGGTTTGAGAAAGGTAGTAGGACCAATGTTAAACCCATTGGGATCCCAAACCCGTTAATATATATATATATATATATATATATATAATTTAGTTAATAAATTATATTATTATATATTTAATATTTTTTTTTAAATTTAGGATGGCTTTACCTACTATTGTACTGCTTATGACAATATTAAAAAGAAATATTTAAGGGATTAAAAGAAAAAAAATACACACTAAGACACGCACACATTGAGACACAACAGTGAACAATAATAATACCCACATAAAACACACGGCACACTAAGCTGAGAGCCTGAGACACAAGGACACTACAGCACTGCCCGGATAGTGGACACCCACACAGTCCACAAACATGACACACAGAGACAGTGAGACATACACACAACACAGAGTCACAAACACGACTCGTTTTCACCACACAGACACAGTGACACACATGCAAATAGGTAAGTTATTTGTAAGTTGTGGTCCATTTACCATTTTGTGGTTTATTTGTATATGTGGGCATGTGTGTTCGTGCAAGGATGTGTCTGTTTATTTGTATAGTGACTTTATGCTGTGTGTATGTCTCACTATCTCAATGTATGTATCTCATCTAACTATGATCTTTATAGTTTAATAGTGATTTTCGAATAGAATAAATTAAATTCAAATTTCTCCTTCCAATTAAACTCACCAATTAATATAAACTTTTTTTCTTGTATTGTAGTAAGATGATTGGGATAAGAGAGAAAGATTCTACGAATTTATGACTTTGTTCTTGATACAATTACTTTGTTAGTACTACCCCTAATTGATATAAACTTTTGTTCTTAAGTTGTTAGTTGATTTTGTAATGTTAGATGTTCTTCACCCTTGTACTTCACCCGTGTCCAATCTCATCTAACTGTCAAATATTTTTGTGTCAAAATATATTTAATATGTGACGATCATAGATAATGAATTTTGTACTTTTTGAATTATATCTCATAATTATCCATCCATTTCTTATGCCTTTGAATTTATAATGTGAGAATTGAAGTTCTTGAAAGAACTGAAGTTCACCTTAGTTTACATATTTTCTATAGATAAGTTGATGAATTTTATTTTTGTTTACTTTTATATAATATAGAAATGGACGAATTTGATATGCCCATTGAAGCACATCCCATTGATGTTGAGGAAGAGGAAGGTCCATTATCATTACTCGGATCTGAAACAGAAGCACCAGCAACAAATCCCACAAGCACAACAAGTTCTCAAGTAGGAAGCAATGCCGATCAACGTGATAATCCCAATAAACGTAAGTTGACTTCTCTTATATGGAATGATATGGTGAGAAAAATGGTTAATGGGGAGGATGTTGCTATCTGTAATCATTATTCTAAAACACTAAAAGCAGGTAGTAAGTAAGGAACTAAGCATCTGCGTAATCATTTGGAGAGGTGTACACAAATGAAGAAGCATAAAGACATAAGGCAATGCCTACTATCCATTGAGAAATGACAAAATGAGAATGAGAGTTGTTTGAACATAGGAAATTGGACTTTCAATCAAGATATTTGTAGGCAAAGACTTGCAAAAGCAATAATTGTTCATGAATACCCCATTTCAATAATTGAGCATGAGTATTTTAGGGATTTTCTTGAAAGTATGCAACTACTTTTTAAGCATGTTAGTCGGAACACCATGAAAAAGGAAATCATGAAGATCTATAATGGGGAGAAGGAAAAATTAAGAGTGTTGTTGAAAGTACTAAATTCTTGAGTTGCAGCAACAACGGATTTATGGACATCAAATCAGAAAAAGGGGAACATGACTGTCATAGTACACTTCATTGATTATAATTGGAAACTTCAAAATCGACTCATGGAGTAAGATTCTTTACTTATATTATCTTTTCATAATCAATAATGAAAAATTATCTTACATTGAGGTTTTTTATATTTTCATGCAGTTTTTTGTATGTTCCAATGCCACACACAAATGTGATGCTTGCCGATTGTTTGTTTAACTCATTGATGAGATGGGGATTAGATAAAAAATTATCTACAATTACTATAGATAATTGTTCTATGAATGATGCAATGATTACAACTTTGACCATGAAACTAAGAAGAGATGAGTTAATTCTTCGAGGAAAGGTCCTGCACATGCGTTGTTGTGCGCATATTTTAAACTTAATTATGAAGGAGGGTGTGGTCGTGATAGAAAGTGCGATTGAGAAGGTCCATGATAGTGTTGCATTTTGGTCAGTGACACCATCAAGAGTCGAGAAATTTAGAGAAGCATGTAAGCAATTGGATATTCCATATGATAGAAAGCTTGCCTTAGATTGCAAAACTCGGTAGAACTCTACATATGACATGTTGATGATAGCCATTGGATACAAAGAATTTTTTTATAGAGTTCAATTTATGGATAGACATTATAAATGTCTTCCTACCGATGATGATTGGGAGGTAGCGGAAGCAATTTGCCAGAAGTTAGTGATCCTTTATGAGGTAACCAATATTTTTTCTGGTACCCAATATCCAACTGTAAATTATTATTTTGAAAAGGTTTTTGAGAGTAGAGAATCATTGGTTGAATGGAAAGGCTCTTCAGATGTGAATACTAGAATGATGGCAGGGAAAATGTTTGATAAGTTTGAAAAATATTGGGTTGATTACACATCATTATGGCTGTTTGTACTGTTTTGGATCCACATTTTAAGATGAAGGCCGTGGATTTTATGTTTCCTTCTATTTATGGAGTAAATGCATCTTAGAGATTCAAAATGTTAGAAACATTTGTTACGAGTTAGTTCGTGAATATCAATCAAATGGTAGATCTCGACTTTCTAAATGTTTGAATAGTAGTAGTAGTAGTTCTTCTGGAAACACTTTAGCAACTACTTAAACCGTTCCTTTTGATTCTTTAAGAAAATCAAGGTTGGTGCAATTCTTGAGCACTATTAATACTGATGGCCAAGTCAAGTCGGAATTGGATCACTATTTAGAAGAAGCTGTGTTACCTTAGACTGATGATTTTGATATTCTTAACTGGTGGAAAGTAAATGGAATTAAATATCTTACATTACAAGAACTAGCTAAAGATATGTTGGCTATTCCTGTGTCTACGATTGCTTATGAGTCTGCATTTAGTATTAGTGGACGAGAAGCAGATTAAATCCTGATACAATAGAAGCATTGATGTGCAGTCAAAGTTGGTTATCAAATGAGATAAGAGGTAAAAATTTTGATTATATAATAATAAGTTCTTTTATACATGGAGTAACTATTATTTGCACAATCTCTAATGTGTTTTATGAGGTTTTTTCCTCCTTTTGATAGGTTCAAAGATAAATGATGAAGAAGATGGGATTTGAAGACTATGAGAATCAATTGTCAAGTAAAAATTCCAAAAAATATAAGATTAATGTCTTTTCTATATGTGTTTAGAATTTTTTCTATTTCTATTAAGACTTGTTAACTATATTTTTTTGTGTTATTTATTAAGTTATACGATTGGTTTAGTAATTTTATTTTATTATAATTAAAAATATTTTTACGTCGGTAACTTTATTTATTAACATGTAGATTTTCAAATAATATTAAAATACATATAATTAAATACATTGAAAGTGCAAATATTATTTATTTTCAAGAATATAAGCTATATTTTGTAAAAATAATCATAATGAATAAGTAAAAATTTTAAACTAATAATAGAATTTTTTTTTTTAAATTCTAACGGGTTTAGGACAGGTTTCGGGTTACTTATTAAAACCTTGTAGGGTTTGGAATGGGTAGCGGATATTTCATAAAAAATCCTATAGGGTTTGGGAATCCCCATAGAATAATAGGACGGGTAATGGGATTACTGATCCTGGTTCAAACCCGTTCCGCTTACATCCCTAAATAGGAGTCTAGGACCTTAGAAGGTTCCTATAGTAATGCGATTGAGAAATAGATACCATAAAAGAAAAAATAAACATCTAATGACAATTTCTTAAGAAACACTATTTTTTAAAAGGTTAAACTGAAAATATATGATAATGATTTTTTTTTAAATTATATATTATAATAGATTCAAAAACTTTTATTGTTGCCATTTTTTCATTAGTAGTATTTTTAAGTCATTATAACATATATATATATATTTATTTTTAAATTCAAGAGACATGTAATTTATATAAATAATTGTTAAAGTTATAACTAATATATAACATTATGTGAAATGGCACAACTCAATGTATTTTGAAAAGGATTATAACTCACTTTACATGATATATCGTTTTCTATACAAAAGTGAATATATAATCAATAGCTATGTAAAATTATAATATAAATTTGTAATATATTTACATAAAATAAAACTGCATTTATTCGTACCATAGTTAAGATAATTTATAAGAATAAAATATTATTATGTTAATTGTTACAATTTTTGAATAAATTTATTATTTTAATTAACATGTATCCATATTAGAATAAAATCCCTACGTAGCATTCAGTCTTAACTAGTTTATTTTATTTGGAAAACCTTGGTTATTACTCAAAAAGTATTTCTTAAAAAATTAAAAAGAATTATGAGACAGCCAGCAGGCAACACCAAGACATCCGGGCGTTCCTTCCTATGTGCCGCGATCATTGCCAGAGCAACTGACCTTTTTCTCCTCCTTTTCCCTTTAATTACACTTGAAAGACAATTAACCCCGATCTAAATCACTCTCCTGCAACACGCACCGCCTACTCCAAACAAATAACCCACTCAAATAACGCCACGTGTTGTTTCTCTCGCTTTTCAAAATCCCATTGGTCCTCTCTTAATCCAAAACCACTCCTTCCTGTCCATAATCATTCCCCTTTCTCACTCCCACTGAATCTAAACTACGTTACTTCGCTTTACTTCAAAACATTAATATCTCTTCTGTTCCAAATTTCTCTCTCTAGAATCTCGAGAAAAGTTGAGAGAGAAATGGCGAGTGGAGGAGGATATGGCGATCCGAGCCAGAAGATAGACTATGTGTTCAAAGTAGTTTTAATCGGCGACTCAGCAGTAGGTAAATCCCAAATACTGTCGAGGTTCGCGAGGAACGAGTTTAGTTTAGATTCTAAAGCTACAATTGGAGTTGAGTTCCAGACTCGAACCCTAGTTATTCAACATAAGAGCGTCAAGGCTCAGATCTGGGACACGGCTGGTCAAGAACGGTACTGTTTTGACTTTGCTTCACTTAACTCACTTATTCGCTTTGCTTTATGATTTTCTTGGGCTTTGCATTGATATAGTGATTGTGTTAGTTTGATTGCCATACGAGGAGGACAGGAAGTTTTTTTTGTAGTTGGAATTTGCGGTGTTAGTTAAGTTTGAGGATAAATAAATCACAGGTCATGAACGTACTTGGCCATGTTCAAACAGGTCATCTACGTTGAGGATCGAACGACCTTTTGATGATGTTTTAGGGAGGTAGTATTATTTAAACACGTTTGATGAATTGCTCTAAAGCATCCTATTTTTATACGGTTAAAGAGCAGCGTTAAAATGTTGATCCTTGTTCAATTTGCTTAAACCGTCTGTCACTTATTTGAGTATGAGCCTCAAAAGGACCTGCGATGTTTGGTTTGTGGAGTTGGAATTCGCTTGAACTTAGTGTTTCTTCTGTCGGTAGTAAATAGGGAAGTATAGTTTGGCAATGGTAACAGGTCAATTATTGGAATGAGTATGCTATGGATAATCGAAGTTGTACACTTCATTTTAGCTCAAATCTCAACCTATTTGCTTAATTTCCTTCAATTAGAATTGCTTTAATGGTTATTCTGATCCAATAATTAGTAAACTGTTATTACTTTCATGTGTATTCGAATTTCGACTAAGGTACTTCCCTAAACTAGGTCCTTGGTTGAGGACTCAAATACACATCAAGATACTGAAAATGAAAATCTTGCATATAATCCAGAACCTCCACTATCATTTCTTTTAATGTAGAGACACAGCTGTAAGTGAACCAGCTATCCATGGAGATTGATGCACTGGTTCAGCATCATACATCAATTTAGTCGAAGATTATGTTGTGTAGATAACCCGAAAAGAGTTGGATTTGGGGGGAATTTGAATTGAAGATCTCCATATAATTTGTAAGGAGAACTCCTTTACCATAGCCACTAGTCTGACACCTTGGGTTGCCTCACCATATTTATTCAAAATTTTTTGGCAAGAACAAGGATATGCTGTCCAAACCTGAAGCTCCTAGAGTGTGTGGAGATATGAAGAATATATGTATATTTTTTTCCTCCTTGAAGATTGATCTGCAGGTTGTGGAAATGATTGAAGCTGCTTTGATTGTTTTCACATAATATATCGTAAGTGAAGTAACTGCTGCTTGTGATAGCCTTGGTCCTTAGAGGAGGACCCCTCTTTGGTGGTTGAAGTGTCCTTAAAGGTGGGTCCTTTATTAAGGTTCTCAATATGCAACCCTAAAATGTTTTAGAAAACACAAGCAGGTCCTATAATGCTGTGTGGCACTAATTTGGCATATTTTATTTTATTATGTTTATTTTATTTATTTATTATTATTATTTTGGCTATGTAGTTACTGACACTGACACAAGTCTGCAAATATAATAGAATTATTAAATAATAAAAAACACATTGAAATAACTTTGAGTATTATCTTATCTCCTTTTACTAACAGTAGTTATGCTATTGAAACCCTTAATTGTATCATTTTGTTATTTTCAGCATTGTGTGCTGCTCTTCCCTATCAAGTAGTATTTTTAAAGATAAATAAACTGTAATTTTTTATTTTTTTTTGTTTACTAAAGCATCAGAATCAAGAGACTACAACATTTATTCTATGTTTTCTAAAAATTGAAGTCCTAGTGTGAAGGGGCAACCAAATCATGACCTGAGTTGCAGATATACTCCACTTTAAGGTTTTTACTTGATAAATCCTTAACTCTTGCCAAGAGTAATGGTGTGTTCTCTTCACTGCATAGTCTAAGGCAGAAATTGAATAACTATACAATAGGAATACAATAAAGGTGTTATTAGTATTATTGATGTGAACCAGTGGCTCTGATTCCAATTATGGTATGAACTGGATTGGGAATCATTCTAGAATACAATTTAGGATTTGGATTTAAGGTTCAAAACTGATAAAATTGACAAGGATGGTATTTTTATGTTGTTTTTGGAAATTCTAATAATTGGTGAATAATTTATCAACCCATCACCTGGCGTGTTGTGACCATCAATGCAAACCAGTATCCAAGTTGACATCATCAAGTCTAGGTGCGATTGGGGTCTCACGTGCCCAAGCTAGCAGGATCCAGGTACACCCAATGTTGCACGCACTCGAGTTTATGTAACCTCAATTGCATATACTAGAGCAAGATCAGGTAGATGGTTTGCACTAGTTGACATCATAAATGCGGTTTTGGGGGGGTGGGGTGGTCGCTTAAGGTGTTTGGGTTTGTTGGCTTTGCCAGTAGTGTTGGTTTCTTGTGGTGGTTTTGATGGCTGATGATTGATTTCTAAAATTTGGATATCTTGGGAAGAATAAGGTTGTGTTCCTTATTTTCAGTAATAGAGATTCATATCAAATAGGAATCACATGTTTAAAATTTAACTATATGCAATAATAACCATTTAGATTTTTTTTTGGGGGGGGGGGGGGGGGGGTGGTTGGTGGGGTTGGGGGTTTAGCTATTCCACTAAAGTTAGCATACTTGAAATGTCTATCCCAATGAGTTTTGACATATGATCATTGTTTTTGAGTTTGAGGTGCATCCGCACCGGATTATGATTTTGGGGTTTAACTTACTACTTACTAATAGACAAATGGCTTGATTGCAACATTGAATTCTATGGGTAAAAAAGATTCAGTAATAACATGTTTGGTTTGTGAAATAGAATAAGGTAAGAATATAATTACAATTCTTAAGAAATAGAATAGAGAAGAAATGTATATATTTTATAGTGTTTTTGAAATTTTTTTGATATATATGAAAGTATACTTAAAAAAAAATAATCAAAGAATAACTATTTCTTTAGTTCTATATAGAAATACCAATTCCTCATTTTACAATAATAGTAATTTCATAAAATAGCTATTCTACCATCCAAATGTAGGGATAGTGCTATATGAAAGGAATTATTATTTTATACCACCTTTATGAAGTAAACCAAACATAATAAACCACATGGAGTACTTAATAATGATAGCTTGATTTAACACATAACCCCACCATGTCAGACCAATTTTAAAATTAAGGACCCTGTAGCTTTAAAATGTAATATTAGCATTTTAAGAAACTCCCACTTTTAAGAATTATTAACTTGACCCCTAAGAACCCCACATTGGTGAACCCAGAATGATTCATTTACCAGCAGAAATACACTTTTTTAAGTTAATAAGCCAAAAAGACAAATTGTAAAAGGGTCGCTGCATGGCCAAGAACTTGGCTTTTTCCCAAATTGGGATAAAGATGCTCTTAGGAAAACTATCTTGATTGGCTGTAACAGCTCCTTCATTTTAAATTTTCATTTGGTCATATCACTGAGTTTTTATGTGGCATATAAGCCGTTCTCAAGACAAGAGACATGGTCTCTCTAACTCTTTCCTGAAGAAGAACAATCTGAAGGGAAATGCTTTCATAAATATTTAGGTTACTTGAATCACTTAACCTTCATCTAAGCACTTCCATATGTTGATTAGTTGTTTGGAGCATTTTCTTTTTGTTGCTGTTATCTAACTAATTTAATTATGAATAACTTTTTTGAATTTGATCCAGGGTATGATTCCAATTTATCACTTTCACTACTAGTCAGTCTATTTTATAGAATATGATGATTTTTGAAGAATTTCAGCTTAATGAGCTTACAATGAAGTCATAAATGGAGGTCTGGTATAGTTTAATTTTCTTTCATTGATTCATTTAAGCATGTTGTCTGATATATCAGACCACTTAACAATGGCAGTCGCTATCCTTATTAATGTTCATTACCCTCTTGCAGCTCTCTTCTATATGTTTATTGCTATTGTATAATATGGTGGACTCACTAGACTCCTTTTCTCTTGTCATTTCTCCTTAATTGCTACATTCTTCATTCAGGATCTTTTCAATTGATAGTTTAATGGGTTAATCCCTAAACAGATTTTGTCTCTCCTATCTAGGAATTAGAATTAAGCACCATTCTATAGTTTGTATAGGTGATTCAAATACCTACTCTGTATATTTTATTGATGAGATCAAGTGTGCCTCAATTGTTTTCTACCTAGCAAATTTGCACAAATCAATCCCTAAACAGATTTTGTCTATTCTATCTAGGAATTGGATTTAAGCACAACTCTATAATTTGTATAAGCAATTCAAATACCTATTTTGTATATTTTATTAATTAGGTCAATTGCGCCTTAATTGCCTTGTACCAAGCAAATTTGCATTGATCAATCCCTAAATAGTTTTTGCCTCTCCTATCTAAAAATTAGAATAAAGTACACCGCTCTATAGTTGTATAGGCAACTCAAATACCTACTCTATATATTTTATTAAGCGTCACAATTGCCTTGAACCTAGCAAATTTGCACAAGTCAATCCCTAAACATATTTTGTCTCCCCTATCTAGGAATAAGAATTAAGCACCACTCTATACTAGTTTGTACAGGCACTTCAAATACCTACTTTATATATTTTATTAATGATGTCAGTGTGCCTAAATTGCTTTGAACCTGGCAAATTTGCCTGGATTAATCCTTAAACGGATGTCTCTCCTATCTAGTAATTAGGATCAAGCACCACTCTATAGTTTGTATAGGCAATTCAAATACCTACTTTCTTTATTTTATTAATGAGATCAATTGCTCCTTAATTGCCTTGTACCTAGCATATTTGGATGGATTGATCTCTAAACAGATTTTATCTCTCTTATAAAGTAATTAGAATTAAGCACCATTATATAGTTTGTATAGACAATTCAAATATCTACTCTATATATTTTATTAATGAGGTCAATTGCGTCTTAATTGCCTTACACCTAGCAAATTTGCTATGATCAATCCCTATACAGATTTTGTCTGTCTCTCCTATCTAGGAATTGGAATTAAGCACCACTCTGTAGTTTGTAAAGGTAATTCAAGTACATACTCTCTATATTTTATTGATGAGGTCAATTGTGCCTTAATTGTCTCGTACCAAGCAAAAATACATGGATCAACCTCTAAACAGATTTGTCTCTCCTATCTAGGAATCAGAATTAAGCACCACTCTATAGTTTGCAGAGGCAAGTTAAATACCTACTCTTATTTATTTTATTAATGAGGTTGATTATGCCTTAATTGCCTTGAACCTTACAAATTTGCATGGATTAATCCTTGCAATGCTAGGTTAAAGGCAATTATGGTGCAATGGACCTCATTAATAAAATAAATAGAGTAGGTATTTGAATTGCTTATACAAACTATAGAGTGGTGCTTAATTCTAATTCCTAGATAGGAGAGAGAAAATGTGTTTGAAGATTGATCCACGTAAATTTGCTTGGTACGAGGCAATTGAGGTGCAATTGACCTCATTAATAAAATATATAGAATAGGTATTTGAATTGCTTTATACAAACAATAGAGTGATGCTTAATTCCAATTCTTGGATAGGAAAGAGAAAATCTGTTTAGGGATTGATCATGCAAATTTAATAGGTACAAGGCAATTAAGATTTAATTTACCTCATTAATAAAATATAGAGTGATACATCTCCCAGAATTCATAAGCCTTTATTAAGAGTTTATAAGAGGCATAGATGTAAGTAGTTGAGTGGTGAAATGTGTTGTGTTGCGTGTTCTATGTTGCATTGTTGTGCGGTTTGGGGTTGTGTTAACGTGTTGTAAGTGTTGTGTAATGTTGCATGTGGGTGATGTGGGGTTTTTGTAATTAAGGGGATAATATGAAGTGGATATAAATAGAGAGTAGATATTGAGAAGTTAGTTAGACAGTTGAGTAGTACTTGGATACAAACCCTAGCAGAGAAGTTTCCAGAGTGGAAGAACTGCTTCTCGTGCATTTAGCACAGCTTGGATTCAATCCAGAGGTTAGTTAGAAAAATTGATATGTCTGGAAGCTTAAAATCAGATCAAAGAAAAAGAATGGCACACACTAACCCTTAGGATTGAATCTGAGCTGTGCCAAATGCAAGAGAAGCAGTTCTTCCACTCTGGAAACTTCTCTGCTAGGGTTTTTATCCAAGTACTACTCAACTGTCTAATTAACTTCTCAATATCTACTCTCTATTTATATCCACTTCCTGTTATTCCCTTATTTCAAAAACGCCACCTCATCCACTCACAACATTACACAAGACATAACAAATTAACACACCCCCATACTGCATAACAATGCAACACAGAACACAACACATATCACCACTCAACTACTTACACGTATGCCTCTTATAAACTCCTAATGAAGGCTTATGAATTCTTGGAGATGTATCATAGAGTAGGTATTTGAATCATCTATACAAATTATAGGGTGGTGCTTAATTCTAATTTCTAGATAGGGATTAATTCTAACTCCCTTACAGAGTAGGTACACTGATGTTCCCCATCCACTGAAGGAAGTTGGTTCTAATCCAATGTATCGCAAGATCTTAACTTATTTATGCATGTGAAGAAAAGCAAGAGGCAGAAAAAAATGGTTTAATTAGCATTATTTGTAACAGTTATTTGAAAATAAATAGAACTACATATCCTAAAGAAATTATACATAGCCAAATTCACCCAGTACCTATTATCTATCACTTTCCCTCTCTATCATCTCTCTCTAATTTTTCAAAGTAAATATGATAGATCAGAGACATATATGGTCTTTGGATTAAGATCATCGTTTTATTTTGTCCCTACTAACACTGAGTTTGCACTTTTGAGATGATTGTGATTTTAGCTTTTTCCATAATTTTCCTTAGGATTTGAGGAATCTACTAGAATTCATCAAGAGATGTAATCAAGGGAATTAATGTATTTATATATTTTGATTATTTTGGTGGGGTTTTATTTTACCCAATACATTCTGACCAAAACACAATGGTATCATAGTGGGAGGTGTTGTATTCAATTCCCTGCATTCTTAATTGACCACTCGTTTGACTATTTGCACACAATAAGGGCCTTCGTTGATGCCTGCACATACAGAGAATAAAGTATAAAACATAAAACCATAAAAAATCTATAAGTTTAAGTAGACTTGTCTATTTTGAAACCAAATTTAATATGATTGTGGTGTGGCTTTGATGTTTTGGCACTCTAAGTTAAGGTGTTTCTGTGACTTTTCTCGTGTGATTTTCTAATTTGTTGGGCTGCCACTGATTCCCTTCTGCTTTTGGCCTAATGAACAGATATAGAGCTGTTACTAGTGCATACTACAGGGGCGCCGTTGGGGCAATGCTGGTTTATGATATAACCAAGCGCCAGACTTTTGATCACATACCTCGTTGGCTGGAAGAGTTGCGTAGCCATGCAGATAAGAACATCGTCATCATCCTGATTGGTAACAAAACTGATCTTGAGGAACAGCGGTCTGTCCCCACTGAAGATGCCAAAGAATTTGCTGAGAAGGAAGGTCTTTTCTTCTTGGAAACCTCAGCATTGGAAGCAACTAATGTTGAGACGGCATTCTTGACTGTGTTGACTGAGATATTCAACATTATGAACAGGAAAAACCTAGCTCCTGGAGAAGATCAAAGTAATGGCAACCCAGCCGCTCTTTCTGGTAAGAAAATCATTGTTCCTGGACCGGCACAGGAAATCCCAAAAAGCAAAACTTGCTGTAGATCATGACTGAATCAGATGTCCGATAATTGTCAGAATGTCAGAAAATGGGGTGTATGCTCAGTGTTGCAATTTTTGAGATTGATGGATTTCCTTGTGTATATCCACGCAAGCCCTAGATGGTGTGCATTAGTTAGTCATTAGTCTTTTTGAGAAGGGCATGTGCGTTAAGTCACTAGTATTTCGAGATGGGCATGCAGAGTTAATAGTTCTTATAGGTGATTGTTTTGATATTTTCTTGGTAGTTACATTCAACTCGACTTTACTGAAATTCAAGACACGTTCATCCAATGTGAGGTATCTCTGAGTGTGCATCGTTTAATCGTAAGTTAGCTGGATTCATACGCTGTGCCATGCAGTTACGATTTGAATGATACAGAATCTTTGCTAGAATTGTTATCAGAATGACGCCTGGCTTTGCTTGTTGGAGTTTCTACTGAAGCTGGACTAGAAACCGATCACAGCCAAAACAAAATTTGAATTTTTCAGTCTGGCTCATTTTTTTTATGTTCAATGTAGCACATAGACAATTGGTTTGTTTTGAAAGAAATCAACGGATATTAAATCCCAATTTTGGGAATGTTTTCTGGTTCTTCAGAGTCGCACTTGAGATGGGTTCCGTCATATCTGTCCATTTTTTGTTTCAGTTTGTTTCTAGAAAAAACTGATGACCGAAACCGATTTCTTAATATTTTTATAATGTCTGTAAAGCTTTACTCCATATCTCCGTAAGTCCTCACCACCTTAATTTTATAATATTTAATACTGGTCAAGGTCAGTGGTAGCCTTGGAATCAAAATATAGAAGCGTGGGTAATCCCGGGCCGAAGTTCTCATGTGAACAACTACTAAGTAAAATGATTGGACAACCTCATGGTTGTGGTACCGGTGGTTTCCCCTTAGAGTTCAGCTGTCCACCGATGTTGTAAATCGCTCTTATTGGCTCAGCAAATAGTTATAGCTCGACTAATATACCCATGTAAATGTAATCTAGTTAGTTAAAAACACCTGTTGCAAATTTTATACGAACTGAAAAAAAAAAGTGACAACAAAATCACTCTTGGGTGTTTTTGCAATTTTATATCTAAAGTCAAAAGTTGCTAAATGTCATACTTCATCGAATTTTTACTTATCAAATTTACTACCTTACCTTGAACTTGTACTCTTTGACCAATAAGTGTTTGCCGCATTTTCTTATGAAGGTACTAAACTTGACAAATGAAAGTTTAATCAAATACAACATTTGGGAAATTTAAACTTTAGGTATTGTTGAAGGGGGGTTTTGATAGAAG
Organism: Laguncularia racemosa; assembly: GCA_037954665.1. Classification (NCBI taxonomy): domain Eukaryota; kingdom Viridiplantae; phylum Streptophyta; class Magnoliopsida; order Myrtales; family Combretaceae; genus Laguncularia; species Laguncularia racemosa. The sequence goes on along the minus strand of JBBMOL010000097.1, from coordinate 923,903 downwards.
TAATCACATGAGTATTACAAAGATATCGTATTGCATGTGACTTCAAAGAAGCAATGTAAAGATAGCATGCAATGGGATGATTAGGAAGAGAGTGACAGAAAAGAGAAATAAGCAATCTTGAGAGTTTCGAATGCACAAGTCACAAATAAGAGAGCTAAGGGAGTCTCAAGTATCAACTTTGCAGTTCTCAGGCAATGGAGACTATTTTTTGCTTGAACTCTTATTTGACTTTTTGAAAAAAGAGAGTTCTTAGTGAAATACCGTTTTTCTAATCTTAAAAAAAAAAAAATCCCTTAAAAAGGAGGAATGGCTAAGTATTTATATTCTTGAATCTAATGACATCCATCAGATCACCTTAGTAATCAACGAACGAGATGGAGTCTACTTATTCTATGGTTATTCTAATGAGTTTGTTATAGGGTTAAGGCCAATAGCCTTCCTTATAAGTGCATGAACCTACCTAAGAAAGGTTGCATGTGGATGACCAGTCTAATGATCCTTATTTTGAGTTGACCAAGTTAATTCGCCTTTAGTCATCCTAATAATTGGACTGAACTCATTAAGCCTTATTATCTAGCCTGATGAGTTAAGTCAAATCATTAATGGGCTTAGCTTAATATATTTATGTAATATTTTCAGCCTTCTATATTTTTTGCCTACTAACTAAAGTCTTTTGAACTAAGTCGAAGGGATTTGGTTATCAAATAAGTCTTTCTAATGACTAAGAAAAAAATTGCTTGGCATATATGCACTTATAGAATTGTTGCATTGCTACTACATACATTATGGCATATACTCACTTATAGAATTGCTGCATTGCTACTGCATATATGTTTGCACGATTCATATTACAAGAGTCTGGCACTAACATTGCATATAATTTAGATTTTTCTCTCAATGTGCAAGCTTGTAGCACCACCTAATTGTGTGTGTCGCTTTGGCCAATCGAATATAGATATTGCCTGAGATTGAAATACAATATCACTTGAGAGGAATGGAGTACAAAATTGCTTGAGGTCATGATATTTCTTACAATATAATTATTAAGATTGGATTTTCAATAGGTTTCTCCATGCTCTTCATATATTGTTGAATGTCTCAAATGCATGTGTAATGATCATCTTGGTTCAACATAGTGGTTTGAAAAACGAAATAAAGAAAGAAAGATCATCTTGGTTCAAAAAACGAATTTTATCAGTTTAGTAAGTTATGAAAACACATAAATTTGACCCAAAAAAATGGGGCAAACAACATATTGGTTTGATCCCAGATATAGTAGACTCAAATCAGTCTTTTTCAATATATTATAAGCTTCATAACTTTACATAAGTGAAAAGTTATAATCCTTCAAAGCTCTTAAGATAGAGATGCATCAATATCAAAATAGAATTAGTCTTAAATCTTTCCACAGGCTTCCAAATCTTCTCTAACTTAGCCAAATCTTATCAAATATCACCACCATATGAATTCAAATATTATTATCATAATTTAAACACATTTAAGATCTTTAAACTTTATCAATAAATTTCTTTACATAAGTTATATGTATCTTTATGGTATGTATTTTTCCAATCCGAGTTCGCTTGGCTCGACTCTAAATTGGTGATGATGGCTTCGCTCTTTCTTCCTTCCCTTTTTTTTTTCTTCTTCTTCTTCTTCTTCTTCTTCTTTTTTCATTCATTCTAGTTTCGTTTTTCATAGTTCTTCTTGGTCCTTTGACAGGTTGTAGGAGGTTGGATTTCGGACATCAACGGCTGCGACTTCTCTAGCTCCTCAGCAACTAATCACAACAGTAAATTTAATAACCCTTCTTTCCTTCTTCATCATCTTCTTTTTATTTTTAATTCCATCACCACAGGAAATTGTTTGCTAATAACCATAGGGATCGTAGCGCAGCTTGATCCTATTCGTTAAGGCATGTGCCTCTTTGAAGCCGAATTATCAACTACCCGTGACATTTTTTGTGGTTCAAAAACGTCACCACACGATCTTGTTCCAGCAATCGGAATCGCGTTGCCAGATGTTGTAGGACCAGTCTGGTCGGAACAGGGCAGTTGAAGAAGAAAGAAATCCAGGGGCCGTCCTAGGCAGTTAGTTCTTCCTCATCTTCCGAGAGAATTGATTAAGGACAGCAAATAGCGGGCGTGCTTGCTCCTCAGTTGCAGGTGAGATTCTTTAAGTTCAGAAACCTCAATTAATTCATCCACATGCAAATAAGCTCCTAGTTGACTTGTTATTGCCATTTTGATGATCTTCATGGGATTTTTTATTTACCTGAACTGCATGGGAAGGAGAGTAACTCCACGTTCTAAAAGTTCAATAGTAACTGCCTCAATGATGCCAAGCTCTGCTTTATCATTACCTGTAGCAGGAAATAAATTCGAACATTCCTTAAGAATGCGTAAATTGTTCCTTCCATCAACATGAGCGCCTTCCATCCCATAAGGGGTTGCCATCTTGATTGATATAGAGAGTGTCGGACCTATTCTCGGTGTGTTACTTGAGAATCGAACGGAAAACTTGAGAAAGAGATCGTTCTGGACAGTTGAGAGACTGTTACGAATAGAGGAAATAGCATATGATGTATCTGCAGATCAAAATGTGAGTACGGCACTCATCGATGCATTCCGGCGTGGTGATTACAGAGCAAGGCAGATTGTGGAGCGAGCCTTGAAGCATGTTGATAAAATACCAAATTTCTCTGCGATCTTCCCCCAACGTGGGATAGGCATCCAGAAACATGTTGATAAGTTCTCTAAATAATTACAGGGCCTCCTGAGACTAAACTGTCCATGGCCACTTATCTAGGCGAACTGGCTTCGAGCAATGATGTGAAAGTTTTTGTTGCCAGAACTGTAGGCTTATCACTAATTAACTTGATGAGAAATAGTGGCATTCACTCGAGAAGCTGCATGCTGAGCTCAGTCAAGTTGAGAGTCGTTGTGGCATCATCTCCCTTTGTATTTGTCATCCTGAAATTCATACTTAAATTGCATTCCACAGCTTGACATGGAAGAATGTCTTTTGCCGAAAGAATGGATCCAAAGTGGATTACAAAATCCTTGTCAATAGGCCAATGCCTTTGCCCTCCAAGAGTAGCAGCATGATCACTCCAACACCAACGCCTGCTGTCACTTTTTCAAAGCCAAATCCCGGACCATCTTGATAAGAACCCTACAATGGAACATTCTTGATTGATCCGATGGTATTCTGATATAACAAGAGCATGGATCTTCTTTTGTATAGGAGGGGGAATACGATAACCTTCGCATTTAAATCCTTTGTAGACATCATGGCAATACTGTAAATCAATGGGGAAAGGCACAGAAATAATCAAGCAAAGAGACTTGCTAGTGCACTTAGTTGGACATCTACCGCCAATCTTGAGTTCTCAGGATACGTGGTTGGATGAGACTATCTCTGAAGATACATTTTCGGATAAAATCAAACATCAAGAGCTCTATGAGACGACTCGCACTAACGATATGCTTTGCTTTATCGGATGCAAGCCTCATGCTAACTCAAGAGATACCATCAATGCAAATTCGATCTTGCACTTTAGGAATGAAAGAAGGGAACTTCCTCTTTCTATCACACAGTTTGCATTTCTTAAGTAGCTACCCTCTAGGTGGAAATCTTAGGTAGAATATATCATTTCAAAGTTAGAGTATATGACTCTTTTGGAGAAGGTTGGAATCTTTTGTGCCATCATTACTTCTACTCGCCTATGGTTCCCACATATGAGTGGGTTGGAAGTGTAGTAGGCAATCATTTACCGATGAAGTACTTAGACTTACACATTCATCATTTCCTGGGAGGAAATCATCCCAATACTTGAGGATGTGGTTATTCTCCTAAATTTGAATAGTTTTAGGCAAACCAACATTACTTCTGCTAAAGTGTTTCATAATGAGCATAGTTTTCAAGTATCATTACTGGATGCCTTGAAGGCTACTCGCAACATCAAGAAGAGGTCGTGCTTCTTTTTTTGGCTTACATACTTTTTTTAGGAGTAGAGGAAAGATAGGCTTCAGGTTTTTTGCTTGGGTTATGGACAAAAGTAAGTACTCTTATCCATTCTCAAATATAACTCTTATGACCCTTAATGCTATAGATAGAGATTTTTGGGCTGAGTCCCTCGTGTTAGAGACTGAGCTAGCTTGCACTATGGTGAAGATGTTGGGGGAGGTCATGCTATTACTGAATAGACCTTGGAATTCTTTGACAGAGGCAAAACTTAAGTAATTAATTAAGTGCGTAGAGGGAGCTAGCCTTCTAAGATTCAAGATTAACAGCTTAGAGCCCATTGCTGTTAAAGCTAAAACATTGTTGAGTTATTATATTGTCAAAAGACAGCATAATGAGTTGATGGGTAAGGTGTGGGAGTTACAAGAAGCAATTAAAGCAACAAATCATAAGATGAAGACACTTCTAAGAGATACAAACCTTAAGTCCTCAGTAGGCCTAGATTGTCTTCCTTAGTTTAGTATGATTATGTTCTTTGTTTTTTCATTCCAAAGCATTGTATTGGAATCAATAAAGTTATTTCTCTTTATTTTTCTCTCTACATGATTATTGCTTATTCACTTATATTTGCCATGGGTGATGCTAATCATAATTACATAGAATTTATTTAAGTCATCATGTTGTGCTTTGGAGCAAAGCCCTCACTTGGTAGCAACAATATATTAAATGGTTGAAACGATCAATCGCACTTAAGCAGCAATAGTGGTGTTTATTAAATAGTTCAACACATTAGCATCAATGGTTAAGAGGGTATTTCCTAATACATAACCATTTATTCTTTATTTCTAAATTGCTATATACAATTTTGTGGGTTAAGTATTTCATTATGCATTTGGGAGCACTTGCTTTAAGCATGTGACAGCAACATAAGAGGTGGTAATTAATCATATTTATATGCTAAGGAGATAACTCTCTAACTTTGTAGCAACAAAATAAGTAAAGAATAGAGAAACCATTAAAAAGGTTTTAACAATGCAAGCTATATATATTATTCATAATAAATTGCAAATACATCTTTGAATTCACATATGAAACTTTTTAATGTATCGAAAATTGAAAAGTGTAGTACAGTAACTTTATCAATTGTTGGGCTCAAAAGTTTGCAGTAGCTATTGTCATGAGCATCATGAACTATGAGGGGCCTTCTTACTTCAGTGTAAACTTTGGTACTAGAATACCTCACTGCACTTGCTCTGTTGCACAAAGTACAATGTCATCTTACTAAAAGAATTGCTTCCTGACCAAACAATCATAAATCAAACTTAATCGTTGTTGATAATTGGCAAGGTGACACTTAGCTTTTCTAGAGCTTCAAGATCAAGCATACGTGGCATTGATGGGAAATCTTGCAAATGGAACTAAGACTTTTATAGGAATCATCGCCTCACATCCATATACTAAAGAGAAGGGGTTGGGGGCTTCACTTAGATGTCTTGTATGCTTACAGTGCCAATAGTAGCTTATCATGCCATTCTTTATGATTTTCATGCACCATATGACCAAGTACTTCTAGAAGTCTTAGTTGTTGCTTCTATTTAACCATTTCCCTTCGGGCAGTAAGGTGTAGACTTCACATGATCAATGTTGTAGGAGGTCAACAGTTGTTGTACGTGCAAAATGATGAAAGGTGTGCATTTGTTTGAAAGAATGCGCTTTATGATTCCAAAGCAGTAGATGATGTGTTCTTTCTTGAAGCTTGCCACTGTTGGTCTATAGCTTTTTTGGATAATTTATAATTTATTGATTGAAAACGAGGATACATCCGTCAAAGACGGTTAGGAATACAAATACAACACTAAACCCAAACTCATAGTTGGTATAATGATAGCACTACCAAATTATATCCTACAAACATAAGATTTGATTTGGTTGGCCAAAAGTGAGATGCTGGGAGGACTACTTCCAAGTCAGACTTTGTTACGTGTTCTCCATATGCAGTAGACTACAGCAACAAGGTTTGCTCTCCATGTCTAATGGAGTTTGGTGGATGATTGAGCCGTTGCTAATAGTACTCTTTTGGCACCTTGCCAATTCTTACATGGAGGAGGACATTGGGCAACATCGCACACTTGCTACCACACTTGAGATGAGTAGTTGCAACTGAAGAAGAGGTGTGAGTGGTCTTCAGCTGCCTGTTGACATAGGTAGCATGTTGAGGATGTAGCTATTCCCCATGCAATCAGTTTGTCAAGAGTAGATAATTTCCCTAATCAAGCTAGCCATAATATGAAAGAGTACCTTGGAATGGTAGATTTGTTCCATATTATTTTGTACCAAGGGACTGTTGATCATGCTGGTTTAAGGAAGAAGTATCCACTCTTGATGGTGTACTCTCCTAATATTGTGTGGATCCACCAAATTTAGTTGGGGATTGAATGATTAGGCTAGATGTGAGCCAGGATGTGGATATCTGACTAGGGTGGATTATTTGGTAGTCGCCATGTGTTGTTATCCATAATAGAGCATAGCTTGGCCAATATCGGGATACCTGAGCTTCTGATTTGTCTTGAACTGAATAGGTTGTCTAGAGGACCCGTGGGTAGCCAAAAGTCTAACCATACAAAGATGAATAGGTCGTCTCTTAGTTGCCATTGGAAGCTACTACGTATTAGGGGTCTTAACTTTAGGAGCTTCTTCTAAGTCCAAGAACATATGGTTGGGGCTCGTGACGACCGAAAGCTTTTGCCCTTCAGCAATGTTGATTGCACCCATTTAGGCCATAGGCTTCAATGTCCACTTTTGCATAGGTGCTAGATATGCTTGATCTGTAGAGCTTTGTTCCATAGATAAAGGTTAGGAATCCCTAGGCCACCGCATTTGATTGGCTAGTAGACTTCTTCCCACCTGACCTTGGCTTTGGAAACTGTGTGAGGGGTTCCACTCCAAAGAAAGTTCCTGATAAGCTGTTCTACCCTGGCCATTATCTTCTTAGGTAGAAGAAAGATAGAACTCCAGTAGACCTACATTGAGAAGATGATTGATCTAACTAGCTGTAGTCGACCTGCATAAGATAGGAACTTCGACGTCTATGAGGTGATGCGTGCTAGGATTCTATCCACCAAAGTGTCACAGTCCTCCATTTTGAGCTTAGTGGAAAGGAGTGGGACTCCTAGGTACCATACTGGAAGTTTGCCTTCCTGATAATGGGTGACCTGTAGAATGCATTGCTTGATCTTGGAGGGGATGTTGGAGAAGAATATAGAGCTGTTAGCTACAAGACCTGAGAGTGCTTGAAACTGCTGGAGGGCATCCTTAATCAAGGATATGGATTCAACATTACCCCTAGCAAAGATCAAGAGGTCATTTGCAAAGCACAAGTGGGTTAGGCGCTCTGGTTTGCATCTCTAGTGGGGGGAGAAGGTAGGGTTGGAAATGAGTCTTCGAAGTAGGGTGGAGAGGACTTCCATGCCTGCAACAAATAAGTATGAAGATATTGGATCACCCTGTCTTAGGCCCTACTTGCTTAGAAAACAGCTTACCAATTCCTCATTGATGTTGATAGAGAATTTTGTAATGGTTATGCACTACTCTATAAGATTACAGAAGTGGGGTGGGAATTGCATAGTCCTCAGCACTTCGATTATGAAATCCCATCTTATAGAATCATAAGCCTTTTAGATATTGACCTTCAATGTGCAATGGGGCACTCCTATTTGTGTTTGATATCTGGCCATCAATTCCTAGGCGATGAAAATGTTATATGTGATCTTACGTCGTGGGATAAAGGCGGCTTGCTCTCTTCCAATCAATGAAGGTAAGACCTTCTTAAGACGGGCAGCAAGTACCTTGAACGTCACCTTGTAAAGCACATTGCAGCATGCAATGGGTATAAACTCTCATATGTTGGTGGGATTGGGGTTCTTGGGATCCAATGTGAGAATGGTAGAATTTAATTCCTCAAGTAGGTGCCCCGAGTTGAGGAATTCCTTTATGGCAGAGGTGAGGTCTTGGCCTATTGTTCCCCATGTCTCCTTAAAAAAGAGAGTTGTGTATCCATCCGGGCTAGAAGCTTTCTCGTTTGCTTGGGAGAAAAATCCCCATTTGATTTCCTCGTTCGAGTATGGTGCTTGCAACTCTTCTTTCTACTGATCATTAAGCCTCCACGTTACTAGGTTGCAGATCTCCTCCTTGTTGATTGGAGGGTACGTTTTGTTGTAGAGTTGTTGGAAGTGGGTAACTGCTAGATCCCTTACCTGCTCTTCTCCTACCGCTTCACTACCATCCTCTCGACTGATGCGGTAAAGGTGGCTTCTATTATGGTGGTTCCGTATGGATTTGTGAAAGAAAGAAGTGTTCTTATCCCCAAGCTTTAGCCAATTTATTCTTGACTTCTGCTTGAAGAAGCATTCTTCACCATTCTTTAATAGATAGTACTCCTTGAATGCAGTTCTTTTAGCTTCCGTTTGGGATATATCGTTGATCCTATAGATGTTGGACTATAGCTAGTGGAGGGTGTGCTTAGCTTCCTTTACGTAGTTGGACAATTGGGAGTAGTCGCTGTGATTAAGATGTCGTAGTTTCTCCTTGAGTAATTTGAACTTGATTACTACTTGGTACATCTTGGAGCCAGCTATCTCCGTTCTCTATACATTGGAAACTATAGCTTTCTTTAATGGGATTGCCTCTACCCACTTGGTGAAACATTCTGTACCTATCAAGATCCAAATGCATCTCCTACATGGTAGATGTGTTGGACCAATTAAGTCAAATGCCCACGTATGGAAAGGCCATAGAGTAATCGGGCTATGCAATGCAACGCTAGGGGCATATATTGCATTACTATGTTACTAGCATATGATACACCTTCTAACAAAGTTGAATGCATCATTTTTCATTATAGGCTAGTAGTACCCCAAGCCCAATAGGTGGTAGTACAACTTCCTTCTTCCTTGATGTTCCCTACCATCTCCAGAGTGAGCTTTAGCTAACACAATCTCCGTTTCGAGTGGTGCCACACACCAAAGGAGTTGTCCCAAGAATGATACCCTGTATAGCTGATCCTCATGCATAATGTACTTCCTTGTCTTGCACTCTTTACTATGAGAGCATCAATGTTATTTGTAGGCAAGGCATCATTTTTCAAATAGTCTATGTAAGGGTCTCTCTAATTGTCGGCACTTGCCATAAAGTTGCATTCTCCTTAATTGGGAAGCTTGAAGAATTTTGGATAACTCATTTGTATTTGAGAAACATCTTTGGCCATGGTTAGCCAATAATAGCCTACACGTTGTATGCAGCGATACAAGGACTGGCCTTCCTCTTGTAGTTGTCCAACTTTAGACGTGCTTGCCTTGCACAAATATGTCGCAATAAGATGCTTTCTAGACTCTTCAAGTATAGGATGTCATTAATGCGAACGGAATTTTTTAAGGTTGCCATAGAAACTGCATTAGGATGTGTTATCTAGGCATTGATGGGAGTGTCATCTAATGCTTCCTCTTCTTCATCAAGCAACTGCAAAGCTATGCATGGAACAAACTTTTTGATGACTTAAATATTTGAACTATTTTCTTTGGCTTAAATGGGAACTTTGGATACCTTTGTTGCTAGTACATCTACATAACGGTTGGTCACTCATTTGGTGTGCTCGTATCTCACTGAATTGAACTTATTGACCAAAGATTGCACTACAGCCCTATAAGGTACTAGTGCTGGTTATTGGAGAACAATTTTGCCATTAGCTTGCTTAATAATCAGGTTTGAATTACCACAGATGCACAAGTGAGATACCCCAGCATTTTGTGCCGAAATGAGTCCAAGCATGAGAACCTCTTACTTGGCCTCATTATTAGTACAATGGAAGTCTAACCTAAATGCTAGCAGTATCTCTTGGCTCTTAAGAGATATCAATACTACTCCAGCTCCTTATCCTGCACTAACAAAAAAGCCATCAAACTGCACCTGCCATTCTCCACCCAATTCTACCCTCATGGAGTCCTCATGAAACTCTACTAGGATCATATCCGTGGCATGAGTCCCATGTGTCATAGGAAAATGGGTCAGGAGATCTGCTAAAACTTAAGACTTAATAGCCTTAGACAACGTAACCATAATGTCAAACTCTGATAGGAGGAGCAACCATTTTGCAATCCATCCTAATAGGTTTGGCCATGATATTAAGTATTTTGGCGAGTCAGAGTGAGTGACAAAGTTAACTTTATATGCCAAGAAGTAGTAGCGTAACTTCTATGAAGTAAATACTGGCATGAGACAATACTTCTCACAAGCCAAATAATTGACTTCACTCCTCGAAAGAGATCGACTTAAGTAGTATACAGGTTGCTCCTTACCCTTGAGTTCTTGTACAAGTAAAACCCCAATTGACTTGTCCGTGGATGTCAAGTAAAGAATCATTGGTACCCCTTTGACAGGTGCGTAATCGTTTGTGGAGAAGTGAGTATATCATTTACCTTCTTAATGACCTTCTCTTGTAATTGCCTTTACTTGAATAGTGCTCCTTTCTTCATGAGTTGTTGTAGGGGACAAGAGATCTTGGTTAGTGTAGAGACGAATTACCAAATATAAGAGACCTTCCCCATGGATGTTTTTAATTCCTTTGAGTTAATAGATAAGGGCATAAATTTTATAGCCTGCAATTTGTTAGATTGACAGCAATCCCTTTCTTGTGAATTACAAATCCAATGAATTTTTCTGATGCTACACCAAAAACGCACTTTAGTGGGTTTATGCATAGCTTATATAATTGGCACCGTTCAAAAACCTTCTGCAAATGTATCAAGTGATTTAGCGCTCACCTTGACTTAATAACTATGTCATCCATAGTCTTCCATGAAATCATGCATCATATCATGGAAGATAGCAATTATTACTTTTTGATAAGTTGCTTCTGCATTCTTAAGCTCAAATGGCATAATAGTATAGTAGAAATTTCCTATCGATGTCCTAAAGGCGGTATACTCAACATCTCCAGTGGCCATCTTGATTCGATTATAGCTGTTAAACCATTCGTAAACAAGAACAATTCATGTCCTGCTGTGACATCTACTAACATGTCAATGCTTAATAATGAGAAGTTGTCATTTAGGCAAGCCTTATTGAGATCATGAAAATCTATAAACTCGTATCTGACCATTTTTCTTCCTTATTGGCATGATATTAGCCAACCACGTGGGGTGCTCAATTAGCTTGATAAAGCTAGCTTAGAGCAACTTCTCAATTTCTTCTTTGATTTAGATCTTAACTTCTAAGCAAAAAACTCGTTGTCCCTATTTTACTATCTTAACTCTGGCTATAATGTTCAATCTATATACCACTAGATTAGGGTCCAATCCCAACATTTCATCATAGGTCCATGCAAACACATTTCTATACTCCCTTAGCAATTTCATTAGGTAGATCTTAAGCTCTTACAAGAATTTTTTACTAATGTAGATAAGTTTTGGAGACTCTCTTGATCCTACTAGATTTAACTCTTCAATCTCGTCAACCTGTGATTATTCGGAACCCATAGACCGTTATAAGTAGTACACCTTTCACCCATCTTCTTTGATGAAACTTTACATTCTTTCATTCCCTTTTTGCTTTTTCTTGCCCCACGAGAGCCTCACATTCTCTTCTTTCTCTTAGGCTTCCTTTGGTCTCGGTGAGATATGACTCATTGTACTCAAATGGATTATTTGTAGTGGGAATGAATATGTACTTCCCTTTCCAATGGCCATTAATGCATGGGTGCCATGTTGAGGATATGAGATTGTGATTGTGCAGTCATTTCCTTCCAACTAGCAGATAGTATGATACAAGTGTGTCAATCACGTGGAATCATGTAGAGCCCTATATAAGGCCAAATTTAAAATTCACATTGATATACCCTACCATGTCACTAGACGCATTAGCGAAACTATTCACAGCAATGGGTTGTCTCACTAGCCTTGGACGTAAACATTGGCATTATATTTATAGATGAACCATTATTTATTAATTTTCTCTTAATAGGATGCTCATTAAGCATGCTTTTCACCTAAAGAGACGGTTGCGATTGAGGTTCTTAGCGCACATATTTGCATTTGTAAAAATTATCGTGTTCTCATGCTCATTGACCATTACAAACTGCATTATACTGTACTTCCCATACTATCTCTTAGCAATTTAGGTAAATGCAATTGCTACTACAAGTCGTGCATCCTCATTAAACCCTAGCAAATTAAAAAAAAATTCTAAAATTAGTCGTCTTCATTAAGGTGGCAACCTTTAGCTAGCATGCGACCTCATCATTCCCAATTGGAGCCTCTTACTTGTTACATGTCTCAATGTGTGACATATTTCCTTTTACAGTGCTAGGATCGTAGCCAAGAGTATTTACAGTACCTCGCTGATTATTATGTTCAGGAAGTGAATTATTACAGACATCGTTATTTTTTATGATAAGTTCTCCATTATAGATCCTATCATTAAAATCTTCTTCAAAATCCAACACTTCTTTGTAAGGTAACCTACGAACCTATGATACCTGCAAAACTTAGGATTATTTTTCTCATTTTACGCTGACAAACGATCCACCATTAAGAGCTCGATATTCCCATCTTGCAACCATTGATCAAGCAAAGCATGTACTTTCCCATTGGGCATGGAAAAGAAAAAGCTTATGCAAAGCCTCATGATCTATCATTTCTTGGTTTCTTGTTGTCTCTAAAAGTCTCAACTTGGGCCAAGCTAGCAGATGTTGCTCATTTTCCAAACCTTCTATTTTCTCCTCATTGCTTTGCAGCGGAGTTGTTAGTTCTTCTTGCGATCTTGTTGAGTGTAGAGAAGGAACTTAGGTTAAGATTTTCTAAGTAGACCACATACTCGATGAACATCCCTTAGATATAGATCTTCACTAACTCTCCCACCTCACATACATCTTGGATGTCTAAGGTGTGCTCTCTAAAGCGCTCTATATAATCTATCAAGTTTTCCTTTGAGTTTTGTTGTGTTCTTACCTATATCTGTTATCATGACCCGTTCCTAGATAGAGAAGAATTTCTCCAAAAATAGCATGCATATAGACCCCCGTGAATCGACTAACCTTGCAAGAAAATTGACATACCAAGTATATGCCCTTTCGGTCAGTGACTTAAAGAACTCTTTAAGCTTTAGGTTGTTATCCAATCTATATAATTCCAGGGTCTCGATAAACTTAAATAAATATTTTTTAGCACTCTCTTTCTTGCCATTGAACGAGATGTACTTAGGACTAACATAGTCCTTAAGATAGGGTTTTTCAGCAATGTGTTGATGATAAGACGGTCTTAACTTTGGCACTCCTATGGTCAACTTATATTTCTTTTAAGTATATGTCCAAGTCTTCCTTTGCTATAAAGGAGGTCTTCAAAGCAACTACTATAGAAGCAGGTGCAGGGATGGGCCGACTGCTAGATCCAGTAAGAGCATTGAGAGGGGAAATGTTAGGTGAAGGGGTTCACTCATGAGAAATGTTCCTCTCATCAATGGGAAAATTAGTTAGAGGAATTGCATGTAATAGAGTTGCATGAGCAGCAATGCTAGTGTTTGGTAGAGTTATACCTTTTTGCGCAATAGCAGTTGCAGCTAATCCTGTGACGAGTGAAGCAAGCATAGTCACGAGTTAATTGAGAGCCTTTATATTCTCTTGCATAGTTTGCATCATTTATGCAAAATCTATCGAAGTCTCAAGCTATGAATTACCCTGACTGGTATTATGCAATGTTTGAGATAAATTCTTGCTCTGTTAATTCAATGTTAAGATCTTATTCTTGAAAAGTATTATTAGATAGTCCTCTCTTCCTAAAAAGTATCATTACTCTCTTATTGCTTAGCTCTATCCTCAGTGAAGTTGCCAAAATGTAGAAAGGAGGTTACAGTAGAAGTGATCATATAAGTATTACATGAATACCGCACTACATGTGACTTCAAAGAAATGATATGATGATAATATGTGATAAGATGATTAGGGAGAAAGTGGCAAGGAGGAGAAACAAGTAATCTTGAGAATCTCAAATGTATAAGTGATAAACAATGGAGATAAAGGAACCTTAAGCATCAACCTTACGATTCTCGGATAATGAAGACCGTTCCTCACCGAACTCTTATTTGATCTTTGGGAGGAAAGAATTTTTCAGTGGAACACCGTTTCTATAATATCTAGAATCCAAAAAAATCTCTTAATAAGAAGAAATAACTGAGTGTTTATATATTCTTGAACCTAAAGACATCCATCAGATCATCTTAATAATCAACAAACGAGATAAAATCTACTCATTTTAAGGTTATCCTAATAAGCTTACTATAAACCCAAAACTAGTAGTCTTCCTTATAAATGTATGAGACAATCTAAGAAATGCTAAATGCGAATGACCAATCTAGCAATCCTTATTCTGAGCTTACCAAGTCAATTCTCCCTTAATCATCACAATAATTGAATCACTTATCACCTAACCCAATAAATCAAGCTAACTAATTAATAGGCTTAGCCTAATATATTTATATAATATTTTTAGCGTTCTACAAGTATATAATTTAAAAAATAAAAGTTCAATTTGGTACACAATTAGTAATCTAAAACTTCAAGTATAAAATTGAAAAAATATGCAAATTTGAGATAGTGATCTTGATATCCTCCCCTTAAAAAATATAAAAAAGAAAATGCAAAAAACATAATCGAAACAACATCAACAATGATGAGGACTACAATCGGTCAATCACAAACAGGAAAAATGGCCGATTATGAATGAATATTTTGCGATTGTAATACAAGTGCTATATGCCTACATCAAAATTTAGGGTACATTAAGTATTGGAAGCCGATATCTTCTACTAATTATTGTTCTATCTAAGGCATGGCATGCTCACCGTTCTGTGTCATTTCCACGGCTTTCATTTCTTCATCTGCACAATTCAGAGGCTTGCTTTCTCCATCCGAGGCGCTCTTCCCAGTTTCCATGCGTTCTAAGAGCCTCTCTAGCAGTTCCTTGCAATCAATTGCAGTGACCATTACACTAACACTGGCTTTTCCCCTCCAACATCCAATGGCTATGGTGGATTTGTCCGATAGATTTTGATTTAATAAGTCATTGCCTGCAGAAAGCAGTGCATGATGCGTACAAATATATATTTTCCTGCACTTAAAACTTTTCTTTCTAAAAATAATGCTACTTACCATTATGGAGAACTACCACACAACATCCAGGCTGTAGCTTTGATGCCTTGTCACCCAGACCAGCATCTACAAAGTCAACAAATTTGACGCTCTTATATTTCAAGAGATGCTTGAGGTCCACCAGAGATGCATATAAAATTTGTTTCGTAATATATGGGAGAATCAGTGGCAGTCCCTCAGAGGATATCCGGAATGAGCATGGAGCAGAACTGCCTTCTCTTGATGATTGTCGCTCCTGTAATTTTCAATGGGCAAAAGGTAACTTCAATCAGATAAGAATGTTCCAGATACTATATCGAAAACAGCATTATAGCTAATATTCTTGGGCAAATGAGCACTTCACCATAATTATCAATTGCAATATAGCTTCATTTTCCACCTAAAGGAATAAAAGATCACAAAAAATTGCATCATACAAAGAAAATACAAAGTACACTATAGCATGGCAAACAAAACTGACTAGACAAGATGGGGGTGGCAAGTGTAATCAGTTAGCACATTTCCCTGACATGAGTGTAGAAGCAACCATCAAATTCATTTCCTGCTTAGACAGACCAGAGGAATGACACAGACAATAACTTATTCTTCAACTAAGATCCATTGACATATTATATTGCCAAGGAGCTGTGACGCACGAGGTTAACTTGCGTTCACAGGATGAAGAAGTGCCATTTGAACGTGTGTATTCATGTAGGAAGACAAGGAGTCCTTGAACATCTGTGTTGTTGCTGTTGCATCTTTTTGTTCCTTCTTCTTCTTGTTACGTCTTTAGGTTGTGGTTGTTGGTTGAGTATTATGCATGTATGTGTATTAATTGAATGACGTGATTAGTGTGTATCTGTGAATAGTGTGTCTTGGTATGGTCTATGTAATCAAGTTGTTAATCTATTATTGTAGTGGTCTGTTTAATATTGTTGAGTCAATCAAAGTGTGGTGAGTTGGACATGACCAGGGGAGGAGATGTGGCAGTTACCATACAAGTAATGGGGTTATGGGCTAAAGAGAAATGTCAGTAACTACCATGTATCATGTACTAAAGGGGAGTTTTATCTCCAGCAATGAAAGTAACGTTAAATTCCAATTTCTTTTGTGGTTATCCAACTAGAGATCATCAGATTCTCTCCAACAAGCCCAAAACCCATCATTCACCATAGGTAAACATGGTAGAAAGACACTAAAGTCTAAGCTAGAACCTGACATTGTGGTTAACAGACCTGTCACAAGAGTTCAAGAGTGATCTGATAACAGGAGCATGGTGCCTCAGGTCCATGAAGATGCTCTAACATAAGAATTTCCATAAGTAGAATAGACTTCACAGTACATAAAACCCCAAGAAAATATCAACAGAATTAAATATTACAGGAGAAAATCCAAGGTCAAAATAAACAAGTGCATTGAACATCCCCTAATTTACCATCACAGGTGGTTATATACTCTAAAAACTCTTTCAAGTTGCAGATGCATTCTTTTGCTCATAATCATACTTCGATATACGACATCTTCAAAATTAAGCTATCAGTGACTAGATACTTACAAATATGCTACATATATGCAAAGGTATTCATATGAGTCTTCTTTATCTGATAAAAGAAAAGCACTCCAAAAGAAAAGGCAGAAAAAATGATACTCACAAACATCTTCAGGCCAATGGAAGTGATCTTTAGTTGCTGTCCAACTTTAAAATTGAGTTCCAGAACCTCCTTTACAGACTTTGAAATGTAGTAAATTCTCTTCACATGGTTTGTGTCGCTATTTCTTGTTACTAGGTGGCCATCCAAGGGAAAGGATTCAACAATCCCATAGAAGGACTTTATGCAGCCAATCACAGTTTCATCTTTGAAAAACACAACAGGGTCAACCCCTCTCCACTTTCCTTGCATTTGCAGCTTTCTCTTTCCAACTCTACCATCTCTCAGTTTATCAGTTTTCCCATTAGCAGGTTCTTCATTTTCATTCAAATTCTGTTCTTCACATGCACCACATGGATCTGGTTCCAAAGCAGCATCCTCAGGGACATCAACACTCCCAGCCCCTAAAGTAGCTTCAGAAAGCTTCTCATCCTCATCACCTGCTAGATCATTTTTTGATTCATATATACTTTCAGTGACCTCATTTGATCCTTTTTCAATTGGCCCATCACCCTCAGATGAGGACTTTCTGTGGAGGCTAGAAGGTTTCTGCAGTACAGCTACTGTGGAACAGGAGGAAAGAGAATGAGATAACCAAGAGAGAGAATATGATACAGTATCTACAAGGATGTGAACCAATGTAGTGAACAACAGAGAACATGAAACATTGAAAAGATGTATAATGAGATACTATAAGATATGATGGGAAAAATGATGCACAACGATATACAAGATATGAGACACAAAATGTAATTCCCAAAAACATAAAGCACTCAGGCTTCAGCCGTGTTGAAATAAAAATGGATAACTTGATTCTACAAATTACAACATGAATGAATCGTTGATGGGATCTAGAAACACAGCATTTCTTGAGCATACACAGGATAAGGTAACCTATAAAGCTATTCTGAAGCTACCTGGCAAAGGAGCAATTTTCTGGAAAACAGCAATGAAGAAAGCTCCTCCATTCTGATCATGTGGTACTATTCTCATGCAACGCTCTAAAGGAAATTCAGAATATTCCTCCACATCAGCAGCTGGAACCAAAGGAGTATCTGATTGTTGATTTCCATCTTCAGCATTTGTAACATGGCCATTCTGTGGCTCTTCAGCTTCTGACGCAAGATCTTTGAAATTTCTTCCCGAAGGAAACATACTAGGAATAACCCCATGCCTACGAGATTTTGGGACATCTTTATAGGAAGCTAACCAGGTGCCTCTATCACGCACCTGCATTAGGAAGGAAGATAAGTCATATGCTGTAATTAAAATTAAGAAGATATTTTACTGAGTTCACAAAAACTGTTTGCTATGTTGTCATTCATTTTGAACAAATGCTACTTTCAAAGCTATACAGCTAGTTGATCCAAAACCCACAATCACAACACAACCCCCCCCCTCTCTCTGCTTTTGAAAGGTTTGTTAAATGCTGTCCAATCAATCAAATGAAGCTTGTGACCATCACCTTGCTTTTCCACCAAATCCATTTCCTTGCGAGATGGATCAACAATAATATGAATCTTTTCCCTTTAGCCATGTTTTCTAATAATTGATGCTAGAAAGAAAGGTTTCATCTTTCCCAATCAAAATGGGAACTTGCCCACTCTTTAGCTAAATAAACATTCAAAGCTGACAAGTTCAAACATAGTATAAATCTCAGCTTAATCATCTATTTATTATTAGCCCCATAAGATAATTATCTCACAGAAGATGCAACTTTTAACCTATGGTGCAGCTATAGGATTTATGTCTTGCAAATAATTTGCAAGCAAAATGAACACTGAACATTTATAAAGGCCTAAAATGAATGGTGCAGCTATTTTATCATTCCTATAAAGTTGATCATTTTCAACCAAAACATTTTTTTGGGGGATTGGCTGTCATCCTACTGACAAGAGAAGTTTAGAGACATGCCTTCCATTTCTTAAGCCCAGGCCGGCAGATAAGCTCAGGAAGTTCACTAGAAACATCAAGAAGTTCAAGAGAGCTTCCACATCTCTGCAGAACCTACAAAAGAAAATGAAGAGATCCCATTCAAAGAAAATGCAAAAGATTAGCAGGGTAAGTAAAAATTAGTCAGTCAGAAGCGGCAGAGTGAACAAGTACAATTCGACATCTTCCTTGTATAGTAGTGGAGTTGGAGTGCAGAAAGAAAAAGGGGATAAGTACCACATGCACGTGTTTATGCCTGTATGCATATATGTACACTTAAAAAATGTGTCTTCATGTAAACATATCAATCATAACAGCTAGAAACCAGCTCCATGAATTGTACAGCTGAATCTTATACTTCCTGTCATACCTTTTAGGATCAAATACCAGAAAAGAGAGAAATGGAAAGTACATATATATTTCAAAGAGGATCCTTTTTCCGTTATAAGGTTTTAAAGAAGATCTTAAAGCCTTCAAAGATAGCTTTGTTTTATAGAATTTCGCAAAAGATTATGTGATTAGATTGTATTAGATAATTCAATTAATTAGAAGACAAATGAGATTTTAGCACATTTGGTTTGTGTGTTATTAGCATGCCAGCCAGATCATAACTGTACTTTAAATCTGAATCTGACTGGACCAGACTTTCACTAGGGTGTGTTTCTTTCACACACAATGTTTTCCATAATTTTTTGAAAATTATCTGTAATCTTGTATTTGTGTTTATGAAATTTTATGACAATAATTAAATATGAATGCACTAACTAATGGTGGCTAGTGGTCTAAAGTGGAGAAAATTGGCAGTGGCAATACCCTACAGTTGTAGTTAATACCCAAATTACCTCAGCAACCACTGCTTCATTCTCAATAGGATTCATAGAGCAGGTCGAGTAAACCATTCTCCCACCAACTTTGAGCAAGGATGCACCTAGTTTTTCATAGATGACATAGCATTTGTCATTCAGAATTTGACACTAGTTTTTTATACCATAACAAACCAACAGAATAACATTTGCATTTATTGTACAACAAATCAAAACAGTCATATACCCTTGCATAGATAATGCACCATCAGAACTTGTAATGTTTAATTCAAACTATTTGAATTTAAGGCGTACTCATATAAGAAAAAACAAATGAATGATAAAAAAATTTCAGATAGTAATACACTACTCTACACATTCAGCTCTCTGCCAACAGCATTACGACTTTTCCCATGACTTCACTACAAACTTTCAGGAAAAGAGCCTTATAAATATTAACCCAATGTGCAAAGGACTTCAAAGATCTTATGTATCATAAGAAAACTGGTGAGAAATTGCGTTCACCCTAAGCATTGTAGGATACCAAACCTAAGTAGTTCACAAATGGAGGAAGCTGGAGATTTAAAAAGGATATAGATAGGTATGTGCAAGAATATCTACATCACATAAATCACATTTTCAATGTAATATATACAAAAGAGCTATATGATAAAATGATTTGATTAGCCCACTTTGCCTACCCTGATAGGCTTGGTATTTACTGGTGGCATGATTGGTGGTTCTTCAAAAGTACAGCATGGCTCAGATGTAGCAAAGGAATTCCAACATCAATATACAAGAGAAAAGCAGGGAAGCATGGGACCAGGGAGCCACATAGTCAGCATGCTTATGGAATTTAAACTCTTCAAAACAAGAAACTTCACCTTCTAACAGTCTATACTTAAAGTTTAATTTCACCTTCACTGTTAAATGAATGAAACTATTTAATTTGGTGAGAGTTGCCATACTCATCATTTGGAGAGACACTCCAAAGTCTAAACCCCTAAAAACCAGCAAAGGAATTATTCCAAGAAAACATGTATAACATTAACCCATTGATTGGCATATATTGTTTGTGGTTTAAGCAATAAACACTACAGGAGAAAAATGCATTTCTAGGAAGCTATATTTCAAAAAAATGCTCTCTCCTCTCTCCTCCCTCCTCCCCTCCCCTGACCTCGGCCCACTCCCCCTAAAGGACCACTTCCTTTAGGAGCCTAAATTTCCCCAACACACTACCCCACCACGCCCAACCTCTGGCCAAGTAATCACCAAAAATGGAAATACCCCAAAACCCACAAACCAGACCCCACTGCCCATCTCCCAAGGTAGATTACCCAACCTGTCTTTATGAGGAAAAAACAAATAAAGCTTTTATTTCCTCTCCCATCCACCTGGCAAACTATGACGGAAATGGTAATCTTGAGCCTTGTGCCAAGCCTACCTGCCCCACTTTGCAGTATGGTCAGCTCCACGCGTCAGAGGCCTTCTCCAACCTGCCACCCTCTGCCACGACTGCTAACCAAACCACCTCGAGGGAAACCAATACCACCATTAGCCACCCAGCAACTGGAAACAACCGCGCGCCGGCCACCTCGCCCGTGCCCCCTGCTAGCCCCTCGAAGTCATACGCTGCTGCTTGCGCCGCCGGCCAGCCTAAGCCCACCCCTTCTGGCTCCCCTTCCGACGACAACGCCTTTCCCCTCAGGTTCATCCCTCCGGCGAACAAAGGTGCTACCACTAGAGTCGCCATCCCTCTTGTTGTAGAGAAACAGGGAGCTAACTATTGGGAGGCCACCCTCGTTGGCTTTTTCCTAGGCCGTCGGTTGCCTTTTCAACTAGTCAAGACGATCGCATTTAGGCTATGGAAGGACTTAGGCCTTCTAGAGGTCCTCGGAAACAAGGAGGGAGTCTACTACTTCCGCTTCCGTCACGAGGCAGACCTCACTCCCATTATGGAAAAGCATTGGCATTTTGCTCAAAGATTCCTCTTGCTTCACAAATGGAGGAGGGGGCTACCACTTGACAAGCCACAACCAACCAAGCTGCCGGTCTGGGCACAGCTCAATGGCATCCCATGTGAATACCTCAGTCCGGATGGGATCAGCTATATTGCTAGCGCAGTGGGTGTCCCCCTCAAAGCCGATACCCTCACCATGGCGCGCCAACGGGCAAACCATGCCCGAGTCCTTGTGGAAATCGATGCGAGGGACCCCTTAGTATCCACTGTCGAGGTGGAAAACGTGGAAGGAGGCATTGCGCTGGTCCATGTTGTCTATCAATGGCTACCCCCTCGTTGCGGTGAGTGCCTCGTCTTTGGACATAAATGTGGCCAAGCACCTCCACCACAGCAGCAACAAAAGCAACCGCAACAGAACCAGCAGCAGCCGCAACAACATCGGTCAGACCCAGCTCCCCAACATACAGCTAACAGCGAAGAATGGCAGCAATACAGACGGTCTGGTAAGGATAAGCGGAAAGGGAAGGAGCCTACGGAGGGAGAAGCAAGCAGTGAGGTGAAAGCCCAGCAGGATAGGGAAACCTTTGTGGGGAATAAGACGCGGGGTGATCAAGTAATTGGAGTAGTGGATCCAGGTGTGCCAAGAGCTAACAAGCAGGGGTATGAAGAGAACAAGAAACTGCCAGGACAGCAAATCAAGGCAGCGGCCAGTTCCAAGGAGGAAACTACCATCCCGCCGGAGCCAGTGGGGTCGGGGAAACCTATCTCAGATCCCTCAAACTCACAAATCACCAAGGAGGCGCCTACTTCATGTGAGGTATTACCTGGACGGGACAAACTGGATGAAATGGAGCACATGGACAACCCTCCCAACCTGGCCCCCATGGACAACGCTCCCACGTTGGCTGACCTTGCAGCGGACGACCTCGATCACACCCCACTTTGCAAACTCATCGCCCACAGTAGTCAAAAAGGTTCCACCTCTTCCAATAGACGCAAGAAGAAGGCACGGAAGAGGAGAAGATCCTTCACTTAGTCGCCTCCATACACTCCCCAATGCATATTGCCGCTTGGAACGTTAGAGGCTTCAATGATCCCATCAAGGTTTCTGACATCAAACGGATTTGCAATGCTCACAAGATAAGCTGCATTGGCTTACTTGAGACAAAGGTTAATCCGCGGAACGAAGCATCTATCAAGAATGCATTGGGCACATCATGGCAAGTTAGAATAAACACATCAAACGGCAAAAGATTGTGGTTAGCATGGAGGCATACTGAATGGACCGTTAGCGTTGAATCCGAGAGCTCCCAATTCATGCATTGCAAATTAGTAAACAGAAGATCAAGCTTCATTTCCTTCGCTACCTTCATCTATGCCTCCAATAACAGTAGAGAGCGACGAGGCCTATGGAGCAACATTGTAAATATAGCCCCCACTACTCACCCCCTTCCATGGATAGTACTAGGGGACTTCAACACCACACTTTCCCTCAATGAGAAATTAGGTGGGAGAGCACACCTCTCGGAAGAAATGGTTGATTTGCAAAATTGCATCTCGCAAGCGGAATTGGAAGACTTGAGCTACGTGGGTGACTTCTACACTTGGTCCAACCGCCAAATGAGCAACCCCATCTTACGCAAATTGGATAGAGTCATGGTAAACCAACAATGGCTTCACCTACTACCGAGAACTCATGCTCAATTTGCTCCCCCAACCCTTTCGGACCACTCCCTTGCCATTGCCCACATTGACACTTCACCTGCCACCAAGAAGTCCCCCTTCAAATTCTTCAACTTCTGGATCGACCACAAGAACTTCTCCCACATAGTGAGCAACACATGGGGGTTAGACATAGCTGGATGCAAAATGTTCCAGGTCACTCGCAAACTCAAAATACTCAAACACGAACTCCGTAAACTCAACAGGAATGAATTCAGTCACCTCCCACTACAGGTTGAGCTAGCACACTCCGAGCTACAAGCACTCCAAGGTGCTGTCCATGGCAATGGAGACACTTCCTTGATGGAACAGGAAAAAGAAGCCTACAAAACCTACTACCTCCTACGTGCAGCCGAGGAAAGCCTCTACAAACAGAAGTCCAGGGCACTCTGGTTAAAACTTGGAGATAGGAACACCTCATTCTTCCATAAATCTATGAAGAACCTACACAACCGTAGCCACATACGCCACCTATTTGGAAGTGACGGGAGCGAAGTCATTGGTGACACGGAGATCAAGGAACTTGCGGTGCAACACTTTCAAAAGCTCTATGAGTGTCCCCCTTCCTCTCCCACCTTTGAAGGTGTCAGCGAAATGGTTTCACGCAAGCTAAGTCACCAACAATGTGCGGAGCTATCTCTCCCTTTCACAGATGACGAAATCAAATGGGGGTTCTTCTCCCAAGCAAATGACAAAGCACCGGGGCCGGATGGCTACACCGCCAAATTCTTCAAAGCCACCTGGGGAATTATTGGTAAAGACCTCCTGGAAGCTTCAAAAGAATTCTTGGTATCGAGACACCTACTCAAGGAGATAAATTCTTCCATCATCTCCTTGGTTCCTAAGATTGCCAACCCATCCACACTTGGAGAGTTCCGTCCTATAGCCTGCTGTAACGTCATCTACAAAGCCATATCCAAAGTCATAGCTGAGCGCATCAAACGAGTCCTTCCATCCTTAGTAGGTAGCGAGCAAGCGGCGTTCATCCCTGATAGACGTATCTCGGACAACATTTTCCTCACACAAGAACTATTTGCAGGTTACCGTACTCAAACCACCTCACCCAGATGTACCCTCAAGGTAGACCTCCAAAAAGCCTTTGACACAATCAAATGGGATTTTTTGATGTCTACATTACATGCTATGGGCTTCCCTCCCCACCTGAGATCCCTGATCTACCAATGCATCTCCACCCCGATGTTTTCCATCAACATCAACGGTGAACTTACGAGTTACTTCTCTAGTATGAGGGGACTCAGACAAGGTGATCCACTATCACCCTATCTATTTGTGTTGGGAATGGAAATCCTATCCTCCCAACTGAGAAGACTAGCTGTGCACCCTCAATTCTCCCTGCACTGGAGATGCAGGAAAGAGAAAATCACCCATTTATACTTTGCTGATGACCTTCTCATCTTCTCAAAAGGTAACATCCAGTCAATCTCCCTAATTAAGTTAACCCTCCAACAATTTCATTCCATGTCAGGCTTGGACGTTAACAACAACAAGAGCAATATCTTCTTCTCCCATGTTCCCGCTGCAGTTAAGGAGGCCATCCTCTCCCTCACCCAATACCAGGAAAGCTCACTGCCAGTACGCTACCTGGGAATACCCCTCTCCTCCTCCAAACTTCGCAAAGAAGATTATGATGCCTTGATAGAGCGTATACTATCTCGAGTCTCTTCCTGGACATCTAGACACCTCTCTTATGCAGGGCGACTGCAACTCATCAAATCAGTACTCGTCTCCATTCAACTACATTGGAGCAACACATTCATGATCCCCAAATATGTCATAAAGAAGATGGACAGCTTGCTTAGGAACTTTCTCTGGAGTGGAAACCCCACAATGAACACTAAAGCTAAGGTCAGATGGAACGATGTTTGCAAACCGCTTAAGTGTGGGGGCCTCGGCATCCCTGACCTCCATCTTTGGAACAAAGCCATCCAGATAAAGCACATTTGGCGCCTCTGCAAGGAAAGACCTAAAACCCTTTGGCCTGAATGGGTACATTCCACTCTCCTCAAGGGGCGAAGCTTCTGGACTCAAAAGCCGCCAACAACATGCTCTTGGACTTGGAAGAAACTACTGAAGCTCAGACAATTAGTCCGGCCTTGTTTCCAATGGATCCCCAACAACGGTCTCACCATCTCCCTCTGGACTGACTTCTGGCTCCCACTAGGACCCTTGGATCAGGTCTTCAGTGCTCGGGCAATGGGCAATACTGGCCTCCCACCTACCACTAAGCTTTGTTCCCTCATGGAAGGTAATAACTGGTGCATCCCAGACGCAGTACTCAATATGAACATCCAGATACCTGACTCCCTTCATCCCAATGCAACTGCCAATGACCACCTCCGATGGGTCTATTCCAACACGGGTGACTACACAACCAAGAGTGGGTATGCATTCCTCTCCCCTTCACCTAGACCAGTCCCTTGGGCGAAGGTTATATGGAATAAATACTCTATCCCTAGACACTCATTTATCTTGTGGCTGGCCTGGCTTCACAAGCTAACCACCCTTGACAAATTGGAATTATGGGGCTTGACTACTTCCACCACGTGCTTCCTATGTCATCAGAGCCCGGAAGATCATCCTCACCTCTTCTTTAATCGCAGTTACTCTCGCTCCATATGGACAGCAGTTTGTGACCACCTTCACTGCCCACCACACTTTCACCATTGGAAAGGGGCCACTTCGCTACTATTGGCCTCAAATGGTTCCTCCTCTATCGACCACAATAGAAGATGCGCCGCACTGGCTGCTTCGGTGTATTGCATATGGAGAGTGCGTAACAATGCACGTCTAGGGAATCACATCCCCAACTGGGGTTCAGTTGTAAACCAAATTATTGCTTACACCTCTATATTGTAATGCTTCCATGTAGCTCTTTAGTTTCGCTTTCACTTTGCTACGTCCTATAACTATATTGTAAATTTCCCGGTTCATGATTGTATACGTTTTGGATATCAATAAAATTCACCTTATCCAAAAAAAATAAACACTACAGGAGAAATGTCGAGGCCACTTCCTGTTCAAAATCAATCAATAAATAAGTGCACCATCATAAGATCATAGATTGTGAGGAAAAGAAACTACGAGGGAACAAAATATGGGTCACACTCCACTAGCTTTATTCAATAAATCTAACAAAGGTACCTCGCATTGCTATGTGAATTTGAAGACCATGAAGCCCATTGCCCATTCCCGTATTCCTATATTAGAAGGTAAATGATATTTCATTCCACAGTAAACAGCATTAACCAAGATGCCATGGCCTGGGAATAAACGGGAAACTTACCATTTCCTCCAAATATCTGGAGCCTTTCTAAGGGTACCATCCCCACTGCATGGAACATCACATAAGACACGATCAAAGATGAGTTGACTGAGATTTGCTTCTGCCCAATTGTCTACTTCAGAAGTACTAGTATGACCTTGTGATAAACGGCAGCCTGGGAACTGCTGAGCTTCATGATTTGTTACTATCAAATTGGCAGTGCACATTCTTTTAGTTTGATGAATGAGAAGATTGCATCTTTGAACATCAAGATCATTCGCAACAACCTGATGTGTAAAAATTGAGAGAAAAATTACCAAAAGAATTTGACATAACAGATACTTTGAAAAAAGAATACTGTTTGAAATGTGATAAGCTCAAGAAAAAATGTTATAAGCTAGCAGTGCTTTTTGGAGTATGCAATCATTGCTAAAGAGTAATTATCCAAAAAATCATTGCTAGAGAGAGATGAAATACACCAGTCCATTAGGGAGGCTTCCTGCTTCAGTTGATCTGTGCACGATCTCAAGTAACTGGAAAGTCTTTGATCCAGGTGCAGCACACACTGTACATAACCAAAGAAATTCTTAAGTTTTAGCCATGCCCACATCCTATAATATCATATTCAAGCAAGGTCCTATATTCATTCATGAAGATAGACCCTGAGTTCAGTGCTTAGTTCATCCTTTCTTAGACACACAACATTTTGTCTCACAAGGAGCCCAGTCATCCCATCTCTCAATCCCCTTCCCCCTGACCTCCTTTAATCTATCTCCTTCTCATGATAAACTTAAATGTAATATTAGGAACTGCATTTAGAACGATTATATATAACAATGAATAGTCTAAGTACATGGATCACATGAACCCAGAAACAGGAGACAGGTAAACTTGGAAGGCAGCAGAAGCCACTTACTATCTAGTACAAAATGATCCGGATGTACATCCAGGAACAGAGGAGGTACCTACACCAACAGAAGCCATATTGATTTGAATAAACATAGGACCAGCATGAAACAAAATATAAAGGTCTAGTAAAAATTTAAATGGCCCACCATGCTAACAGCCTCCTGTCTGGTGATATTTCCAATTTCATTTTCAAGCTTCAAGAACTCATGAAATCTGAATTCAGCAGATAGAACTATCATGAATAACTTAATGTCGGAGAACCACCATAGAAAATCTGTCCCATATCAAACTGATTGAGGGTAAAACGGATTTTCTACAAAATGTATCAAACTAACTTGAAAAAAAAAACAGGCTGATGAAATCATAGTGGCAAAACACATCTTTCCGCAACTGAGACAAATTGATATGGAGAGGAAATGATACTCAGAGCTTCAAGTTGATAAGATGGAAGCTCTATAACTAAACTCTGTATGGTAAAGGTGACATAGGCTGCAAAATGTTGCCAATAGATCTGCACTAGTGCTACTACTGACATGATTTAATCAAGAGACAAGGTCAAAATCACTACCTAAACTTTGTGTATTTCTTTAAATTTCCCAACTAAAGTTTAAAGTTATTAAATTTCATACCTAATCGAATTTTTACTTATAAAATTCACTACTTCGGTTCTAGTTATTTACACCTATACTTTTCATCCAATGAGCATTTGCCAAATCATTTTTCTCAAGATACGTAAACTATAAATTTAACAAGTAAAAGTTCAATTAAATATTGATATTTAGCAAATTCAAACTTTATGGAAAGCAAAAGTTCCCTAAGTATGACATTTAGTAATTTTAAACTTCATGCGTAAAATTGGAAAAAACACCCAAAGTTCAGGTAGTTTCTTTAACATTGCCCCTTTAATAAATGACAATAGATTTAGAAACCAATAGTTCCACATAGCATACATCTAGGAGTGTACTCTAGCAATAGGTATGGTACTAATTATTGGAGATAAAGGTGTGATCATCAGTGGAAGCCACAGCCAATAGTCAATGGGACAGCATTTCCCAAGGGAGATAGCACAACATTGCTGGAGAGAGACACGATATAATCATTATTTCAAAAGCAACGAGCATTTTCACAAAGTTCTTCAAGCTGCTTAACACACTATCACAGTTTATATTCACCTCTCAAGTGTTTGATTCTTCCTCAGCTGCATGCGAGAAAAGTTTGAATGCCATGCAAGATTTTCAGGATACCAAGGCAATGGTCTAATAGCATCTACTTCATCAACCCCTGTAAACTGGTGAAAACATGTCAAGACTTCCATGATAAATGTAAACACAACGAAAAAAATGTGATATTTAAGTACCTCGGCTTGGAGAGTTTTCATGAAGTCATTCTCCAACTGCGACCGTATAGCTACGCAGAACTGGCTACTGCAAATTGTAGATGGCATGCACGAAGATGCAGTTTATATAAGCTTGAAATTGAACTGGATATAAAAGATGACTGAAAGTATCAAAAAATTTAAAAGGAATTTAACTGATAAATCTAAGCTTTTCACAACTAAGTATCTAAGCTCAGCTTACAAATATTGCAAGTCAATTTACCAAGCTAACAAGGTTTTAATATTTTGTTAGGTTAAAAGAAAGGTGCAGCCTTAATTAAACTGGCTTCCACTAGACACATAAACTACACAAAATCCATGCACCAACTAAGCCTAGCATACCCTATACGGTAGCCCAAAGAAGCGACCTTAGTGGCATTTAAACCCAGAAGACATATGAGATTCGTCATGGGAGTTCCTAAACCTGAATAACTAGACTAAACCCTTGGTTTAACCAAGATTCACAAGTTCGCTTGGTTCCAAGAGTCCTCTTATGATGCTCAACAACTATAAGAGTAACATAATCGAAAAGCATGTAAACTATGGTTTATGATATCTATCTATTTGTAACATGCTCTACTTTCTCCATCAATCCCTTGCAAGCCAAGCTAGATAGTTAACCCACTGCATTAACTAAAGGAAGATCCTTTAGGTCATCATGGTATGCTTTTCTTATCTAAATCTCAAATTCAAGTATGTTATATTAAATGCATTATCCTACATGAGTTAGTACCTTGTTTACTTATTTTGTCAGACCGTGGTAAAAAGAATACAGAAATATAACATTGGAACAAGTAGTAATTTATAAAGCGTATTGAATTTGGGCAATTAATCTGCCAGGACTACCACTTGCATTCCAAATTCAAAAGCCTCAATCTTATAGTGTTAAGCTAAAAACTATCACATATTTCAATACACGAACAAGAAACTATGAATCAGAGTCACATTGCATCTTAATCTAATTCCAAGCGAAGAAACATAATCCAAACCAGTCGGAAGAAACTACTCAGGCGATTCAAGCAACAAGGAACAAGTTTTTCTGAACAAAAGAACATTATACGCTACTGAAGAACATCTGGGCAATGAAACAAAACCTGGAGTTAATCCTGAAAGCAGCAGGCAACGGTTTTCGAAGAAACTCGATAAAAGTATCCCACTCGTCTGCTGTAACAATTCCTTGCTCCTACAAACCCACAGTACGAAGTGAAATTCCAACAAAAAACAAACACAAACCCATATCATAAAATCAAATACTAATAACTAATATCCACTAAAGTTAAGATTTTGAGACAGAAAAGGAAAAAAGAAGGAAACAAAAAGAAAAAAAAGGACAGACCTTGTAGTATTCATCGAAAGCAAGATTTTGGGTGGCAAAAGGTTGCCAAGTGGGATTGTTGTTGGTGTTGGAGTCGTCTGTCGTGTTGTTGGGTTCATCGGAAGTAGAAGAAGGATCAGATTTGGGACGCTTCCAGACATTTTCTCTGCTTTGAGCAAAGTGGCGTCTTTGAGTTCGAGCTCTTCCTCTTCCCATTTTTCTTTTCGCTCCTGTTCTCCGGCTTCTTCCTCCTGTTGACGGTTTTCAGTTTCTTTCTTTCGGTTGCTATGGTTCTCTTTAGGTTTTCGAAAAGTACATTTATTTTCTAAACCCCAAATTTTAGCTCCGTATTTGAAATGGCTTTTATTTTCTTTTTCTTTACTTTGCCATTGTATTGTTTTTTTCATTTGTGTTATTAATCGTAGTTAATACCATATCTTCAAGACATCTTATTCTATCTAAAGTTTTAAAATTTTCAATTGAAGAAACGTTATGAGTAATAAAGCAATAGAAATAGGAGCAAAAAAAAAAAGATGGATCATAATTAAGCTAGATCTAGACCTACGGTAGAATTGAATGGGGCATAATACATTAAGCTTTAGTAAGCTTAAATTTCTCTAAAAAGTGCATAAAATTAAGAAATGCCTGCATTGCCACTACTTCTATCAAAGTATCAATAAATGGAGATCCTCTTCCTACTTTTCAACCTACTAGAGGGATTTGACAAATGATTTGTTATCGCTTTATATATTTATTATCATGATTGTTAAAATTGTAAATCAATTATACAATTTTAAGAGTTTATAATTTTCTGAGTTTTTTCTTAATTAAAATGAATGTAAAATTATTTAATTACAAATCTTTAATAAAATTATGAATTTAAGTGTACAATTCTATAAGTTTTTATAGCTATCAATTTATATGATTTTGCCATTTTTTAAGCCCTAATAGTTGGTAGAATCACGATTAGTAGATTAATAGAGCTGAAAATAAATAAGGAGACTCATGTACCTTTCAAAATTAAAGGAGGTAATGTTAGGATATCCCATGTCATTTTTGCTGATGACATTGTTTTTATGATGAAGGTTTCAATTTAGGATGCTAAAATGATAACAAGAACCTCCACTTCTTCTTTGAGGTATTTAGGTTAAGAGTAAACCTTGAAAAATCACTTGTGTAACTATTGAAATCATGCGCATCAGCATGTAGATTTTAGATCTAAGTGGTAGTATCAAGGCCTTTAGCTATTATTCTTGGAAAATGACTTGGTTTAGTCAATTCCTCAAAGTTGGCAGTTTTTTTTTAAATACCAAAGGTATCAAAGGCTGAAAAGCCTAAGGAGCTAATGGTAGTGAGGGATCCTTAAGCATGGATCTCCATTAGCAGCCTTTGGATAGGCTCATCGAAGAAGGTTTCAAATTCTTTCTGCCTATAGTAGAGAGGATCTAATTGTAATAGTCATATACATGCAACATGCATCACACATTACACTTGACCTCAAAAGAGTGATATAGAATGATACATGGAAGATAACTAAGAATAGGAGGTAAAGAGGAGGAGTAGGGAATCTTAAGGAGTTTGAATACATTAATGACGAGTAGAAGGGCTATATGACATCGACCTCACAATTCTTGAAGAGAGAGACAATTTGTTATTCGTTTTGAGCTCTATTTGATCCTTTAAGAAAGCAATTTGATAGCATGACAAAATTTGTCTCAAAATTTCTCTTGAAGAACTCTAAGTATTTATAAAGTTTAGCTATCAACAACATCCATTGAATTGCATTACAAACCAACAACTAAGATGACTTATCTTCTTGATAGATGCCTCTTGGGCTCCTATTGAATCCAGGCTCCTAGAAAGCCTCTTTCAGTACATGAACTTCCTTGAGAAAGGTTGCAAGCATATAAACTGATTCAACGGTCTTTACTCTAAACCTATTATACCAAACATCTCTTATTCATCACATACTTATGGACTTGACTCTTTAAGCCCTATTAGTTAACTTAAAGAGTCAAGTTCAGGTTGTTACACGGTTTGAAGCCCATAAACCATTTTATTTCTTTAAACCTTTCAAAAAACACCTATCAGAGGGCTAGAGAAGAAATAAAGTAGACAATGAGGTGTAAAATAATAGAATGTTTTATCAAATATTTAGGATATTGTCTAATGTAGGGCTTAAAACCAAAAACTAGCCAACTAAACTACATCACTGAAAAAATGTAGAAAAAACTTAGTAGGTAGAAATTTAGTCAATTAAGTATGGTAGGTCAAGTTATCTTAGCAAAGATTTTTTTTTGGAGGTAATGCCAACACATTATATGCAAGTAGGGAAAATACCATAGAAAGTAATAAAAAAAAATAAATTAGATTATTAGAGATTTTCCACGGAGTGGCATAGAGAATGGAGGGAAAATGCATTGGACTAGTTATAATAGAATTACTAGACCAAAAGAGATACAAGGTCGAGGATCAACAAACTTAAATTGCAGAAACTAAGCTTATGCTACAAAATGTTATTAGGAATTAAAGAGGAACAAAGTGATATGGGCAAGGTTAATAAGAGCAGAATATTTTAAAAAAAAAAACTTTGCGAGGAAGATAGATTAAATACACCAAAAACTACCTCCTATTTAAAATAATAATAATAATAGTGGGAAAGCTAAGACTAGGTAAGGCATAAAGGTTTTTGCATTATAAGAGATGGCTAAAAATATAGAATTTTAGTTTCACTAGTAGGGTGAGAGAAATGATACAAGGCCCTATTTACAAAGATTCATTGAAGCTAACAATGAAGCAAGTATGGAAAGAGACAAATGATTAGAATAAAGAGAAATAAGGATTTTAGATTTTAGATATACTTAAAGAACATATAGGATCAATCGTTCTGAGATCAATAGAAAAAGATTAGAAAGGCTAGTTTCAAACTTCAATAATAAGCCCCTCTTTAGGAGATATATATACCCAAATGATCAACCAAAAAAATGAATAATAGGGAGATTGGGATTGGACTTAAGGCATCAATGTTCCCATCAAAAATCAATTGTGATAATCTATTTATAGCTATGAATTTACGAAAGCAATGGATAAGGGTGAAAGTGAAGTGCCCAAAATGCAATGAGAGGGCAGAAGATCAGAAGCATGTATTTTATGAAAGTAGGGAATAGAACATGTTCAAACCTTATGGAAATTAACCCCTTTAATGTAACAAGTAAATAAAGAAGAATCTCTTCAATGGATTAAGGAAAATTCAAAAGTATTCAAGAAACATTTAAATGAAATTCACCTACTAACTAAATACATATTTGGTTTCATACTTTAGAAATTGTAGCAAGAAAGAAATGAACTTATACTTAAAATGAGAGACGCAAATGCTCTCCTTAGTCCATGGAATAAGAGCTACTACTTTCAAAATTGGGCACATAGTTGAAGGCAAAAAAAAATTTATAACATGGATCTAAGAGATCTTAGACAAGACTCTCTAAAGCAAGGATGGATTAAATTTAATATAAATGGTTCAATTATTGCAACAACAAGTCATGTGACGGTTAGGGGAGTAGTAAGGGACAATAATAGATGGTGGATATTTTTATTTTGCCCAAACAAAAAGGGTGGCAGAGGAAGCTAGACATTTTGAATGCAAAACTCTAGGGAGTTTATTGGGGAATTTGTTTTTTCATACAAAAATGATACAATAAGATTGAAAGAAATGTTGATTCTACAAGCATTGTATCCCTATTGAACAATTGCAATAACTATGAATCAAAATTTCATAATATGCTTATGGCTTGCAAGGGAAAATGCTTCCTCCTCTTAGAGCATAAAATTGAAGCAATACCAAGGAAGCTTAATGCAACAGTAGATCATCTAACAAGAAAGATGCAAGGATAGGAAGAAGACAATTTGTTTTTCGATTTCCCTACTGCAGATATGCTAGTTTTGTTAAGAAAAGATTTGCTCGGTTATAGTATATATAGGGAGTGTAAAACTAATTTGGCTGTTAAGAGAGATGAAAACTATGTAACCTATGAAAGGTGTATCTTAAGCAGCCGAAAGCAACCTTTTGATTCTTGTGTAGCTGTTATCTAAAGACATATGATATATATCATCTTTTATACCAAAAAAAAAAAAAAGATAGTAGAAATAGTTATTGGTTTTTTTTAACCATACTTATAGTTATTGGTGTCTTTTTAACCATACTTACTTTTATAATAAATACTAAAATAAATTCTTCATATTTTACTTGGTTAATTTTACTTCCATGTTTGAGTTTTTATCTTTGACACTTTATATACTTATATTTTCATTTTTTTTTTCTTTTTTTACTTTGCAATCATCTATATTGTATCTTTATCTATTATTGTTAATTAATTAATAGATAATATTATCAAATATCCATCTTGGCTTTTGATTAATTCACCATAATTAATTTAATAAAAATAACATTGTTAAATGTATTTGATGAAATAATTTGATAAAAATTAATAATGTAAAGGATTTATTTAAAAGGGAAAAAGACTTAAAAATAAAAACTAGCCTTATAAGCAACACTAACTACCAAAGGTCAAGGGACGACTAGTAAGGACGTAATAGATTATAAAGCAATGTAACATAATTATAACCTAATTGGTTCTATTAGAAATTTCTTTTCTTTCTTCTTTAACATTTTAAGGATACCTAATTTGGTTGCATAACCCACCTATAGGTGATGAGTCGCAAGCCAATCATTTGTTTACAATATTGTTAACCACACTAACATTAGGAAGTGGCCAAACACCTATGTGGGGGGTTACACCGTTAACCTAAACCCAAACCCAAACCATACCCCCCGCGCACCTTGCCTCACCTTGTGGGAGTGCCCTTCCTCTTTTTTCTTAGCTTTTTTTTTTCCCTTTTCTGATACTTTTCTGGTTTTTTATTATATTATTTAATGAAATATATCTAATAATATCATTTTATTAAATCAATTATTTAATAATAATTTAGATACAATACGTGTCTGCTAATTAATATTTGCACATAGAGACACAAACATAAATATGCAAAATGTAAAGCGTGAAAGTATAGGTATACAAAGTGAAAAAATGATTACAACACATGTACGAAGTGTAATTTACCTTTTTTTATTAAATTGATTAAATTATTATGGATCTACCATAAGCTAAGTTGTGGCCTTCAATTAATAGTAACAAATAATGATGAAGCACATATGTACAAAATGACAAAGCATAAAAACTTACATAATACTTCGAAAGGAAGCATACAAACCTTTTTTTAGATGTATTCTTGTATAGGAATTATTGTATATGGCCGATCACATATA
Source organism: Laguncularia racemosa (assembly GCA_037954665.1). Lineage (NCBI taxonomy): Eukaryota > Viridiplantae > Streptophyta > Magnoliopsida > Myrtales > Combretaceae > Laguncularia > Laguncularia racemosa. The sequence goes on along the minus strand of JBBMOL010000097.1, from coordinate 888,493 downwards.
GTAGGTGTGCTAGTATGCCTTAGAAGAGTCTTGATTTGATGATATGTGAAAAAATAATCTTAAAAAAAGGCATGAGAGAAGGAATAGGTAGATTAAGATTCTTAGAGAGCATGAGTGACAACATATCAAATATCATGTTGTTGATGTGTTCTTAATCTGTTATTGAGAAATTTTGACTTTTGATATTTTGCGGAGTAATTCTAGCAGAGTAACAACATTCATGTAAAGCTTAATAATGTTTTGAATTTTGCAAATGAGGAGGAAGAGGAGGCTCATATATATATAGTTTGGCAACTAATCTTAGTTGTCGAATGGAGTTAAGATGGACAAACTAGATGAGTTATTGCCGAGAGATTGGATCAATTCTTAATTATCAGCAATCCATCTTGAAGCCTTCATTTCTTATAAAATGTATAGGCTTTAGCCCAATATGGGCTCAAGTCTTATTAAGTTTATAAAAGGCTTAGCCCATTTTTTTTTATGTAAAAGAGCTTATCTTTTGATAAAAGCCTTCTTTAGGCTTATTAAGGCCGAATGAGGCCTAAATGGACTTGGAAAGACCTTTTCTAAGTTTACTTTTTCCATGTGAGACAACCAAGTAAGCTAGAGAGCAGAAAAACTGAGTTAGCCATCCTTATTTTTAGCTTACCAAGCCAACTCTCGTTAGGATATCCTTGATTTGGTTTAGTCTCTTGGACTTGTCACTAGCTCGTTAAACTAGTTCATGGCATCAAATTGGGTTAAAAGCTCAATTACTTAAATAGCCATTTGCAATACTATGCCTAAAACCTTAGAAAAGTTTATCTTATGGAAGGAAATTTTATCTATCCCTATACTAAATAAATTAGGATGATATATTATAATTCCTATATATTTGTATTAAAATTCAAATAAGTTCTTTATGAAAAACCCCAAATTAATAATCAAAGTCATTGAATTAAAAAGGATTTTTTTAAGTCATTTAAGAAAAGATTTATAAGGTAAGGCCAAGTTTTTTCAAAATGATAATTTTGCTCCTATACTCTATTTGAATGAGAGATGACAATAACTAAGTCTACACAATCAATTGAGAGTATTACAATGTTAATAAGCTAAAATAAAGATTAGAGTATTAATTAGAACTCCTAAAACCCTAATTAGAGCATTAGGGTTGCACATGACAAAAATTGGGAAAAGGCAAGAGAGTGGGCTACATATGGACATTAACCTAGGGTTTTGAACTTGCACCCTTTTCCCATAAAACCCTAAGATGTCACCACCACCATTCTCTAGCCCCTTCATTCATCTTCTAAAACACTCCAAGAGGTAAAGACCCTAAACTTTACTTAAAACCCTAATTCCAAATCCAAAACCTTAATTTTACACTAATCTAGCTACTAACTTAGCTCTTTAATCTTGTCTATCTTAAGTTTTGATCAAATCGAAGAACTCTGGAAGGCTCTAGCAAGTTGGATGAGCTACATTTGAAGTGGGTAAGACGAATTTTTAACCATCTTTGGACTCTTGTAAGCGGCAACATCCTTTATTGAGAGAAGATTTAGGTGACATTTCAAGGTAAGATCATAAACTTCAATTAAATGGGTGTTTTAGGGTACATATGAATGATTTGATGCATCATTTGAATGCTTGATGAAACTTGGAGTTGTTTAGTGCATAAAACCCACTTTAGCCGCCACCTTCAATACATGTTTAGGGAGCTTTTAGTTCATTCCAAGTGTTACTTAGTTAGTACCTATGTTAATTTAAATGTTTGATAAGGATTTGTGAGATTAGAATTGATATGACTTGAGATTGCAAGATTAACCCCTACCCTTGCATATTGCCACTTATATGTGTATTCTATGGATAATCCTTACTTTGATTTGTGATTTTAATATTTCATTGTGTTTAAATGATGATTCATGCAACGATTTAAGTGCTAATTGATATATAAATGATCATTAAGTTAGTGAATCTTGCATGATTGATGATTTTGACTGTTTAATGAGCAATTTGATATGATTAGATAAAATTTATAGCATTATTCAACTCTATTTAAAGCCTGATTTTATACTCATTGATATTCTTAATGATACAATTAATGAATTCAGGGCTAAATGAGGATAATGGTGCAATATGATGAATATGTTAATATAAGTGCATAAAAATGTAGTTTTGATTATCTAAGTTAATAAATATGTATCTGCTTGTGTATTTTTCAAAATTTCTAGTATAGTAAATAATTTAGAGCACATGACCTTAATGCATGATGTGTTAGATTGAATGATTGATATATGCTTTAGAGATATATGTTTTACTAGTATGAAATTGAGTGATTTTAAGAGCAAAGATGATAATTTTGAGAACTTAGAAAATCGATGATCTTCAATTGTGTTATTGAATATTCATATGAATATTCAAGATGTTCTTCAGAAAAATCTCCCCTTTGATTCATTTGAACCACCAAAATTCATCTCAAAATGTGTTTTTTGTAAGATTTTCACTAAAGGTGGATTTAAATAGATTTTAGGTTGTAAATTCCAACAAGATCATCATTTTCTTTGAATTTATAACACACAAAATATGAATTGAGATTTAATTTTTGAATCACAATTAGTTGAAAAATGTGTTTCTTCTTGTTAGGAGCTAGAATTTAAAAAAAAAGGTGTTTGCGGTATAGAATGTCAAAATTTTGCAATTAAAATGGAAAATAAATATAATAATAATTTAAATATAAATATAGTAATAAATTAATATTTTATTAAATTGGGCTAAGGTTGGTTTAACCTCAAATTGGCCTACTCAAATTGGCTCAAGAATTAGCTCAAAACCTCCTCCCCATGACTAATAAGCCTTCCCATAAAATTGTCAAATTGAATAAATTAATTAAATTGTATGGTTAATTTGGTAGATTAATCATAATTAATGTTAATCAAACTAAATAAGCTTAATGGGCCCAATTCGAAAAATTAGTTTAGACCATTTTTAAGGCTTATAGTAAAACCGTTAATGGGCCTTGCATATAATGAGGTCCAAAACTAAATAAAAATTTTAACTAGATTTAAATTAGACATAATGTATAAAATTGGGCCTAAGAAATGATTGGGCCTAAGCAATGATTAATAGAACATAATGGGTCCAAATTGGCAAATGGGCCCAAATTAGGTAAATTAGGGATAATTGAACCCTAACGAGCTTAAAATGAAAACAATAAATAAAAATAATTTAAACGTGCTTAAGTTGAATATAAATAAGTGACATAGATTATAATGGGCCTAAAAAGCCAATAATGGGTTTGAGGAAATTAAATGGGCTTAGACTAAATAATTTTGAGCTTAGAAAACCTAAATGGTCCTAAGTAAATGAACCAGAGTATTAAGGGCCTAAATAGATTAACTTATTGGATAGAGTAATTAAGATGATTAATTAAATGGATTACCTTAATTATGTGATTCATTAACTTAATTAAGCCTAATGGGTCCAACTCCAAACTAATTAAACCCATTTTCATTTAAGGCCCAATACTGTAATGAGCCATAGTAAAACACATAACTATGTACTTAGGATTGAAAAAGAGACATGGATTAGTATGAGTCAAGGCTCAAGGGGCTTGATCCTAAGTAGTTACAAGAAATAAAACCTAATTGGATTAAAGGCTAAACAAAAATTGGATAATTAATTTAACAATTGACAATTATAATAACATGACTAAATTAATAAATCTTAAATAGTGAACTAGAGACAGAGTACATGGGGGGAGGGATCGCGCTTCAAGTTGTTGATGTTGCACGCAAGTTATTGCAAGTTGTAAAATTGTAGACTTATTGAGCATCCAACATTGCTGTCTCTACACAATGCAATCTGATGAAAAGTGGAGTCCTAAACTAGCAAAATGCAACTTTTGCCATGAAAATGAATATGTAGAACGCTTGCTTCTTTGTTGTCAATGGACAAAGCCGGTCTGGTTTGCTGCGATGGGTTTAAGAGTTGCGTCTGAGAGTATTACATCCTTGGATAGATGGCTGGAAAGTAGTGTAAATGGGATAGCAATAAGCAAACATGAAGTGAATGTATTATTTGCAAAGTTGTGCAAAGTGTGCTGGTGCATTTGGAGAGCAAGATGCGACAGAATCTTTAGTGGGAAGCTACCAAAGGTGGACAGCATTTGGAGAGCAAGATGCGACGGAATCTTTAGTGGGAAGCTACCAAAGGTGGACAAAGTAGTGGAATCTTGTAATAGAGCTATCATGGAAGTAGATAGAATAGCAAATAAAAGATGGCAAATTTTGCAGAACTCTACTTCATTTAACTTCGTAAATTATCGTTATTTTTTTATTATGGTAATCTTTCATATTATAATAAAAATAAAACTCATTATTAATATAAATAATCCATCAACAGTTTTTATAGAGCTATTGGTAGATTTTATTAAAATTTTGACAGTTTTTATAAAAGTAAATCATCTCCAATTAATAGTAAAAATAGGATGTCAACAGTAACGGCATGATACCGTCCTTTTGAGCAGCGGTACCGTAGAATTGCCCTTGAAGAAAGAGATCAAAGATGTACTCAAACCAGGCCTTTAAGCATTTGTGTCCAACAACCTTTTTACTCAGACAAGGTAATTGATGATTCGACTCAAATGATAAGCATTTAAAGCAACTATGGCAGACGGACGTTAGGTGCTGAAGATGGTGGGGTGGTGAGTGCAGCGGAAGAAGTACTGCAGGTTGAATCGGCATCTGATATGAACAAGTGGAAAGCTCCAAGTGGTTCATTGATAAAGCTAAACATAGATGGAGCTTTTGACCCAGATTCTCACTCAGCCGCAACGGGTATCGTAGCAAGGAATGCTCAAGGGTATGGTCTGTGAAGGCTTCTCCCGAAAATGCTTTGCTATGAATGCGGAATGTGCAGAAGCATTTGCTGTTCTTGATGCAGTTCGGCTGGCTAAAAGGAAAGGTTGGGAAGAAGTAATTTTCGAAGATGGTAGTGCAAGTGTCTTCAAAGCTCCTAATACGCATGAAGAGGTGTCATGGTGTTAACATCCCATTTTGATCGACATAAGAAGCCACTTTTTCTGGTTCAAAACAGCAGAATTTAACTTAGAAGGCAAGCGTGGACCGCAAGCAACATGAGGAAGAAGAAGTGTCCTCAGTCCTGGTGATTGGATTACCAAGTCCCCCTTCTCTTCTAGTTTCTATTTTGACTTCTGATTATATAGTTGTTCCATCCTCAGATATACGTAATGAATGATCTGATTTAATGCTTTTGGTAATACAATGTCAGTTTTCATTGGCCTAAAAGAAAATAATAATAATAATAATAATGAGCCCGAGTTGCTGGCTTCATAGCTATAATATGTAATACATCCCGAGTTATGATCATATTATCATATTTGGACAAAATAAAATATTTGAAATAATAAAAAAAAGAAGAAAAAAAATTCAAATGTCTTACCAAATAGCTACCTAAACTAATGATAGATATCTGATTTAATTTATATATGGCTTTATCTTGTAACTTCGAATTAATTAAATTATCTAATATCTATAGATCTATTAATTATAGAATTATTCATTCACTAAATTATCCAACAATCTCTCGAGATGAATGTTTGGCCTATTTATCTAATCCAACATCCTATTTATTGATGATTATCAACACTTAGACAAATTCATAATGATTGGTACTCCCATCTCCTCCGTGATCATGATACTTTTTGTAGTGCTAAATTAAAGAATTACCTTTCGATCAATCTCAATCCTAATTTATTAATTGCTTGTGATGAATTCATAATAGTAATTATTATGAACCTATCATCAATTGAGTACGAATTTACTAATACATAGTATCACGATTTGTTACCGTCTAAACTAAAATTAACCTAAGTACGAAGTAAAGGACAAACGCGACATGGCAAATAGGCTAAGAAGTTATTAAATTAATAAACCTATAGGAATCTGATAGGAAAAATTACATATTATTAAACTTAAATAATATATAAAAACTTAATCAAAATCTTTTAATCAAAGATTCGAGGTTTAAATGCTCAATTAGTATTTTTTTTATTATTCATCAAAGGAAAAGTAACAAAATATAATTTACAAGTACCTTTTTTTTTAAGATTTAGCGGTTTATATATTTAATTCAAAGATAGGGAAAAAAAAATACACATGAAACAAATATGAAAAATGCATTCATAAATTACCCTTTCTTTTATTAATGAGAAGAGCTCAACCGAGAGTGGATCAACTAACGAAAGTAAAAAAGGAGGACTGCTTATAGTAAATTTATATCATTTTCACCTATAAAATAATAAAATTACTTATAGTAACTGCATTCGTGTTAAGCTTGCCAATGATTCAAATTTTACAAATAAAACGGAGGCTATATATGTATAGTTTGGCCACCTAATCTCAATTGTTGAATGAAGCTAAGATGAATGATTTATATGAGTCATTGCTTGGAGGTTGGATTGATTCTTGCTTCTCGACAATCCATATTGAACTCTCAATATCTTATATAATGTATAGGCTTTAAGCCAAGTATGGCAGAAGTCTTATTAAGTTTATAAAAAGACTTAGCCTATTCTTATATAAAAGAGCCTATCTTCTTAAAATAAGCCTTCCTAAGGCTTATTAAGGCCAAACAAGGCCTAAATGGACTAAAAAAAAAACTTTTTTCAAGTTTATTTTTCACATGCAAGACAATCAAGCTGTTAAATTCTCTATTGTTAGTTTTGATGAAAACAAAAAAAATTAAGTGTTTTACTAATTTGTTTATAAAGTGTACAGATTAAATAAAATATATAATATCTTAGAGACTGTGTCGGAAGTTGTTATGGACTTCAAAGACAAAAATATTCAAAGAATAATTTGGAGAATGTGTAAAAATGAGATTTGTATAAAACGGTTCATCTGAGCTTAAGTTGAACTATAACAAATTTGGATTGAAGGCCCAACTCTACTTATTGGAAGTATTTGAGAAATATGTTTAATTATGTTCCACTTAAGTTGGTCCATGAATCCATGAGGATTAATTTTAAGAAAATTTTTATTATGTTTATATTTTAAAAAATAATTATTTGTATCTATTTATTTAAGATTTACAATGCACATAGGTATGGATACTTATAGAGAAACATAAGTAAACGGTTCCTTAAATTCAAGAAGTTGAGCTTATGGATAAGTATGTAAGTTAGAAACATATCCAAGTGACCTTGTTCAAAATATATGATTGAATTTCAAATTGAAAGATCCAAGTTTATTCACAAGTAACAAGGAAATCATCAACTTAACAATCGGATCTTATCTAACAATTGCATGCTCAGCAGATCAACAATTCAAGCTACAGCAAGCAATGTTCAAATTTTAAAAATAAAATATCAAGTCCAAGAATTGTGGAGATCAATATCAATGGATAATTAAGGATAGACTTAAGGAAGATTTGTTTACCATGACGATTGAAATTAATATATATTCAGACAATTTAAAAATCAAAAGATGGAGATGAAAAAAAAAAGGAAAAACAATATACTCAAGAATTACACTCCATTTAAACCTCATAAACTTCATTAGAGACTACTTTGCACTATTTTAGAATCAATTTTAATGTTTTGTTTTTTAGTGCTAAAACTATTAAAGATCTTTATTGTTATCTTTCTCGAGATTTTTTATTTCCTAAAAGGCCAATAATTGTAATTGAGAGAAGTTATAATAGTTTTCTATAATTTTGTAAATTAGCCAAGTTATAGGCTAGAGAGGTAGAGCAAAGATTGTAAAACGCCAAGTGTTTGGTAAATTGATTGTAACTTCTCGATGTGGACAATCGAGTCCTAAGCAGTGGAGCTAGAAGAGAACACTGAAGCATAAGGCAAAATCTCTATAAAATCCCATGTTTGATCTTTTATCCCTATCTTTTATTTTTATAATTTGTTTACTTAATTGCTACATTTTATTTTTGAATATTAATCACACACTATAAGCCATTAAAAATATCTTGAGGGGTTTAATTTTTTTTAAATATTTTCCAAAAATGTTAAATTTTTAATAGATATCAATCCACTCTCCTCTTAATATCTAAATTGGGACCTACACGAGCAAGATATATATATATATATAAGGCCCATCAATTATTATTCCAGACATAGCAAGCCAAATTTTCTTAAGATATTCTTAACCGAATCCAATTTGTTAAACTTATTACTAACTCAATATACTAATCTACGACATTAAATTGGGCTAAATGCCCAACTATTGAAATAGGCCTCTACACTTTTATATCTAAAACTTCATAAAAGTTCATCTTATGGAAGGAAAATTATATTTATCAGTAATAATTGAACATCTAAAAGAATATACCAAATAAATTGGGATGGTATATTATAATTTCTATATAGTTGTACTAAAATTTGAATAAGTTCTTTATTTTTTAAGCGAGTCACTATTCCTTTATGTTGATGGCAATATTCAAGTAAATCCTATATGTTTTAAGCAAGCTGCTCTAACTATTTAATCAAGTTTTAACATTTTGGGGGAGAAAAAAAAAAGGTTTTAACTTACTTTTACTTAAACCCCTCCTAGGGATTTTTAATTAAGTTTAATTAACTTTAGTATTTAAACAATTTGATACAAGATTCAACCCTAAATTTTTTTAGTTTAATGATTAACATTGTAATCTTGATTTTCAAAAATAATTAATCTGAGCAATGAAATTAAAAAACAAAGTTTGTCTTCTGGGTAAAATGCGAATGTCTGTTTTCATGAACAAGAGGCAGGCTATGTGGGGTTTTTAAGTTGCTGATGTGATGTGACAACTGGATTTTCCCCCAGTTAGCTATGCTTACGAGTTGTCTCCCTATTCACGGATGAATGCCGGAGATCAGCTCGATTGTGGATTGTTGACCCGTGATGCGTGGAAATCATACAACCGCACACTAGTTATAGCGAGTCATAAAAATGTATACCTATTGAGCCCAAGTTGTCGGCTTCATGGTAATAGTATGTAATACATCTCGAGTTATGATCATATTATATTTTGGACAAAATAAAATATTTAAAATTAAAAAAAAAAAAAGAGAAGAAGATTAAAATGTCTTAATAAATAACTATCTAAACTAATCATAAATATCTTATTTAATTTGTACACAACTTTACTTTATTCTGCTATTTTAAATTAATTAATTACCTAATATCTGTAGGCCTGTCGTAGAATTGTTCATTTACTAAATTATCTAACAATCTCTCAAACAATGTTTGGCCTGTTTCTCCAATCCAACATCCTACTTCTTGACGAACATCAACACTTAGACAAATTCATAATGATCTTAGGAGCTAATGAAGGATTAATCCAAATTGTAATGTCATCTTTTTCATGATCACAATGCTTTTTTTGTAGTGCAAAATTAAAGAATCACCTCTTGATCAATCTCAACTCTAATTTATTAATCACACTCATAATGCATAAATAGTAATTATTATGAACCTTTCATCAATTAAGCATAAATTCACTAATACAATATTAAATTTATATGAAGTAAAAAACAAATGCGAAATGGAAAATGGCCTAAAAAGTTATTAAATTAATAAACCTATAGGAATCCAATAGGGGAAATTAAACATTATTAAACTTAAAAGAATAAATAAAAAAACTTTATCAAAATCTTTTAATAAAAAATTTAGGGCTTAAATGCTCAATTAGTACTTTTAATTATTTATCAAAGAAAAAAAGTAAAATATAATTTAAAAAGTATAAATATAAAAATTTTATTTATAAATGATGAGAAGCGCTCAAGCACATCAATCAATGAAAATAAATAAAAGAAGAGAACTCCTCATAGTAAATTTGTATCCTTTTCACCAATAAAATAATAAAAAATTACATATTCTTAGGTAATTATCACATTCCTAGATTTTTACTTATTCCTCTAAAATTTTCACAACCATCCTCCAATAAATAAAACTTTTCAATAAGTAAAAATTTCCTTATTTTCTTTTTATTGTTTAAGCATAATCATTTATTTACTTCCTTTTGAATACTTTAATAAAAGGACAAAACCATACAACATGATGCATAATTTTATAGAAAATAAAGCAAATTACACCATGTAAACGTAGTAGGGCAACTTGTAATTTGCCTACTCAAGAACTTGCTCATCACTCGACAACCCCCTCATGATTATTTCCATAAATTTACTTTAAAATGCAAGAAAATACACTAGTAAAACGACAAAGCACCCATTATTGTTTCCATAGCCTGCTATAAAATGAAAGAAAATCTTTCAAAAATCCTGCAATATATCAATCGGCCGGCTATTAACCACCCTGCAGTTTGTCCTAACTTCACTCGGCCGACTGGACACCAAATCCCCCATCTTTACCATACCTTCCACAAAGGCCACAAAAAATGCAGTTTGGTCCTCGCTAAAGAGCCTGACATATTCTCTAGTCCTTGGATAAGTATACAATGTCTGATCTGAATTCAAAAAACCCCTCCCTGCAACCAAGTCCTTGAAGTACTGATTATCAAACACTCGTGGTGTAGAATCCAAATCCCCCGTCACATTTTGATCCACATCTAATGGACACAGCTTGTCGAGCCATTCTCTATACTTCGGCTCGATCGCGGGGTCCGGTTTGCCACTCCCTGACTGGTTGTAGAGCCGGAACATTATCGAGAAACACCGGCCTTGTCCGATCGTGTGCGACCCTGAAAGGGCCACCATGTCCTTAGCAGAAAGGTTGTATCTTGCGAAAAGGTCGATCAGATACTTTGCGTTGCTACGCGGGCTTGGCATGATTTTGTTCGAATCTTCCTGGCTCGCGGTTAAGCTGTCTTGCCTTCCTAATTTCACTTCCCAATCCGGTCCGCCAGTCTGAAACACCATGACGATAATAGAACAACATGTGCAATATGTTGGCAGTAAAAAACATCTAATATATTGTCGGTTCTCTCTACCCGAGTTCTTTAAACAACGAACTAGGTATCTTTTTGGGTGTTTTATATCATCATCGTGATAATTTAATAATAATAATAAAGATTGTGCTAATATAACTAATTCCCGGTGATTGATGTGGACTGAAAAAAATATTAATTATACTTAATGAATAGAAATATGCAATTTAATCAAATGTCACGCTCAATTTGTTTCCTTTGTAAGTGACATGATCTTACAATAGGAACATCAAACCGTAGTCATTATTTTTCCAATTTAATTTTTTGTCTGGATAAGCATCTCGGCAAATCTACAATGTGAATCTACGCTTACCTAGGAATCCACAGTAAGAGAAAATTTTCCTTGTCTTGGTCCAGGACGATAATAATTGTTTAAGTCATATAGTCTAATGCCTTAATTATTAAGATTGAGTTTTCGGGTCATTTTTTGAATTTCATATATTACTGTGATGTGTAAATTGAACTAGGATTCTTTACTATGATATTAAGTTGCTATGTTTATATTCTTAAAAATAAATATGCAAGCTACTTGGGGGCATGAATGCCTTACGTTGCTATTGATATCTTTTTCCGTTGGAAAAATTGTCAGCTTTCAAAGTACTGCACGACCGGGACAGAAGATTTTAAGACAATATGGGACCAATTGAAGGGACCATCTTTGACAAACTCAATTGACCACAACCTCTATTGCGCTATGTAATGATTTAGCTTTGCCCCAATATTCGGGTCAATTATTTCGGAGGAAATCGAATATGATTTATCTGTCGGAAAACTAAGATTCATACTATAACACTGCCTTAGAGGTAAATAAATTAAAAATAATAATTAAACACACACACACAAGGCTAAAACTTACAAGAGCGACAGCATCTCTAGCAGCCATGATAACGATGTCCGCACAAGAAACTGTTTCAGGACAAGCCTCCTCTAGCGCTTCCTTAATCTCATCGACGACTTCGAAGGATCTCAAAGAGTTAATATTGGAAAGTGCCAATTTTTCCCCAAGCATGTCCGGCGTATCATCCAAAAGCAACGATCCATCGCATCCCTACACAACATGCGGAAAAACTATGTTTAATCAGATGATCTAAACATTGAAAAAGAAAAAGAAAAGAAAAGAAGGAGAAAAAGCACTTCTTTAGCTCATGTGACAAGAGGTTACGTTAACAAAGCAGTCATGGAACTGGAATCGCATGACAGATGCAACACTTCTGGGTTCTCTGTTCAAGGCTTTTCTCATGACATCTCTGACTATGGATTCAGCATCCGGACATGATTCTGAGTAATACCCAGTTCGAAGTTGAAGTGAAAAAGCCACGGTCATGTGTCCAAATAATAGTAAGACACAGAAGAAGCTGAGGAAGGTCATGTTTGGGAACAACATGTGAACTTGTTATGTGTTGTGTAAGGATGGACAAGTGAATTTGAGTTTTAGTATTCTTCTTCCTGGTATTTATTGGCTTTTGAACTGCTTATATAGTGATGGACTTGGTTTCCTAGTATTTATTGACTTTTCGAACTCTTTCTGGAGGATGAGGTGGGTATTAATAAAGGATTGCCACGCGAAGGAGATTCTGCTTTTTATGTGGTCATGTTATGACTGTAGGAGGCAAATTTTCGTAGATAAGAGGATGAGAGGGACATGTAACGGAAGAAATGGCTCATTTTTTGGTGGACATAGTTTTCCATTTCCTTATTGTTCCAGTATTTCCTTTAATTACATGTTTTCGGTATATATAGAAGTTTTGGTGGCTTTGTTAATCAATATGACGGTTTTGTATTTAAAAACTTTTAAAAGTCTTCCATTGCATCATTACACGTAGTGAAAAAGGATACGAGTTTTGTCGAATTATCTTAAACAGGCGATAGGCAAGATAACACTCCATCCATATGTAAATTAAAATTCTTTTTTAATTATTTATTTCCTCTATTCGATATATAATTGCATATAGCTAATTAGATGTGCTTAAAGTTAAGCCAACAATTAAATTAGAATTGTTTTCTTAAAATCTTGCTATCACACTCTATCTCAATTGACTTTTGTTAAGCCTTAACTATTAAGATAATCCCCTTTCAATTAGCAAGGGGAAAAAGACGACCAAATTAATTTAATTCAAAAACCAAACCAAATAGAACCAAACATATATATATATTTTTTTATTATAATCCGATTTTTTAAACAAAATCAAGAATTTATAGTTGGTTTAAAGGGATAAGTCAAACCAAACTAAACTCAACTATAAAATCAAACAATTTTTTTGAAGAAATATAGTAACATTTTACTTGTAATTAAAAAAATCCTTTTGTTTTAATATAACACCTAAATGAATTTTTAGTTTATACTCATTGCAATATAAATGCATTCAACTTTTAAGACCATAATTTGTAAGATTATGTATATAGTCTGATTTAAATTTCATATTATACATTACTATTAATGGACATTTGAAATTTTTTAATTACATAAATATTAATTTTATCAATATTTTATATAATATCAATATATGTTTTTATTAAATAAATTTAATACTTATTATGCGAGATTATATGCTATGTAAATATATTTTTTTAAATAATAAAATATGATTCAATTAATAAACAAAACTAAATTTTATAGTTTAGAAGATTTCCTAAAATCAAATCTTGCAATACAATAAAAAACCGAATCGCATATTATTATTATTATTTAGTTTGATTTAAAGAAAAATTAAACTAAACTAATCATGCCTATGGTAACTTTTTATTATGCTTTATTCATTTTTATACATTTATAGTATGTATTGATATTATGTGTCAGTCCTATCCGTTCCTAATTAATATAATATTAACTGAAGGTTCTACATTTGGTAATACGATATGCTTGTATTTTTATTTTTATCCTTTCAAGATAGTCAGGGAAGGAGCTTATCCGTATTAGTCCTATCCTATTGTTGTCCCTAGCTACCACATAGAAAAGATAATAACGCAAAAGTAAAAGAAAAGGATATCTTTATTAAATGTAAAGAAGTCGAGTTGATGTAATACAATGTTGATTCGAGTTCAAAAGTGATTCCAAATTTTAAAACTTAAGTCTAATTAAGGTAGAATATTGAGTTTAAAGTTGATTTAAAATGATATTTAAAGATTTCAAGTTTAACTGGATTAAATTTATTTAATTTTGATTTTTAAATTTTTTTTGTTTAACTAAAATAGTAAAAATTTTCAAACTAACTCAAATTCAAATACTTTAAATTTGATTGAAGTTTGATTAGATTAGAAAACTAGTTTAATTAAATATTATAAAGTTAAAGCTTAACTTTATAAACTACTTAAATAATATAAGTTTGGGCTTAGATTAATTGTTTTAAAATCGAATCCATATAAATATATGGTCAAATAAGTAGTTCTCAATTTATTAACTGACCATAAATAAAGGAGGAAAAGTTTGTTCCGGCAGATCGGTCCGTATCGTGTAATCACTGGTCAACAACTGTGACATCCACTGTTGACGTTGCAATTGCAGCTAGTGGAGTTCGTGAAGGCACATCTGCTTGCTTCACTCTCACCGGGGATTGAGCGATGTGCACGGTGGACCACTCTAGGACACATGGGCTTGAAGCATTTTACGTGCAAGAATGATTCATCTTGGAGATGCACAGCACGGGGAAGGGTCAAGAGAGCACCACCCGTGATATTCTCTCGCCGTCCCAAATGCAATATTGTTGCGTGCGCATCCCAAAAATTTCCAGTCCAAGTGGATAATGGACTAATCTTTGACCAAAGAGTTACAATTAGAGTAGGAAGAGTTATTGTCGTCTAGCACATGTATATAGTTTAAATTATGTCATTTAATGTCGTCGATATCTAAACAAGTCTACGGGGCAGTGGATTCTTGATGGTAAAGGTATTACATTATCAAATCAGTAGAGGATTCGATTCTGCAGAATTTGAGGGACAGCTGTGGAATCGGGACCAGACCGTCCCTACCTAGTGTTTGGATGGTTCCCATGGGTTTATGGTGACAGTTCAGAGTTTAAAAACCGTCAAACTTATCTAATTTTTTTTTGTTTATTTATTAATTTTTTAATTCTGTATGTTTAAAACTCAAAATCTCTTTGCTTAAGAACTATGTAGTTGTAGCCAATCTATTGATGAAGTTGAAAATGATTTTTTTTTTTCATATAAAGCTATACCTAATCTAAATTGTAATGGTGATAATATGGGATAAAAGATAAAAATATCAAAAGTCAATCGACATTGCAAGGATGGAAAATTTGAAACAATATCAAAATTATTACTTGAACTTTACCTTTAAAAACATATATATATATATATATATATATATAATGTTTGAAATTATTAAATGTTATACCCAATTAAATTTTTACTTATCAAATTTACTATCTTACCTATAATTATATTTATTTAACCAACAATTATTTAGTAATCATTAGTTTAAAGATGATGGGGTAATAATTATGATAAGTAAAAATTCAATTGGATATAATAATATAAAGTTGACAAGTATACTTTTACATTTGAAGTTGGGAAAAGAACCTTCCATAATTTATATAGAAATGGTTTAAAGTTTCAATATGATTTAATTTTATATTTTATGTTTAAATTTTGCATTGGTTGATCCACGAGAACCTGATAGGTCCATGGGTTTAGAGACATGAACCACACTTGACATCAAGACCTATCCACGAGCCATTGGGGTAAGTCGCGGTGGGGATATGGGTCTGACTTGACTCGACTTGTGTTCATATCTAGGGGCAAACTATTTTTAAAGCTTATTTCAAAAATAATGTTGGTTCTTCTTGTATTTTTTTCCTTTTACTTAAAACTCAATGTTAAGTATTCAAAATTATTGTGGAAGAATGTATAACAAATATTTATGCATTAAAAAAGTGATAAAATGTTATTATTGGTAATTATGTTGATCTAAAGCATAGTTTTATTCCATAAGAGAAATCTTACGTTTCTAAAGATACATCTTTATAAACATCTCATTTTTGTTTAAAAAAAAGAATTATTTTATTTAAATTAGAAAATAATAATAAATAAAAATAATAATAACAACAACAATAATAATGATAAAATACAGTTGGGTTGCTAAATTAAATTTGTAAATTTCAAAATAACAAAAAATATCAAGTTAATGTATAATTTGCGTGTGAAAATAAACTGAGAATTAGGCTGGCTTAGTTGGTTTGACTGGTTGCCTAGTGTGATGGGGAAAGCTCAAGTTGCGTGTTCGAATCCCATCTGTGACAGTTCGTGCCATTTTCTCAAATTCGAACAAGATTAAATGATCTTTCTCAAATCTTTTTTTGGATAAATCATAAAAAACAACTTCAAGTTAAGAGATTGACATCAATTTTTTTCAAATCGGAAAGGATAAAAACAAAACCCTAACCATGGTTTTGATCTGAATTCATCCATCTCGGTCTCGTGTGCCTATAAATAAAGGTCGATCGTCGGAGGAGGAGAAAAAAAACAGGAGGGGGGGAAGAAAAGAAAGGAAAAGATCACGAGCACACGAAAAAAAAAAACTCACTGAAGCTCTCTCTCTCTAGATCCCCCATCGTCGATATCGCCAAACCACCACCTAAGGCGGTTTCTGACAAAAGCTAACACCACCAAGTAATTCCCCACCCTTAGAAAGCTCGAAACCCCCTACCAGTCGATGCTAACGACTGCCAAAACGTTGTCGACGAAAACCTTCCAGTTGCTGCGTTTATGATCCGACCCGACCTAACCGAACCAATCCGCATCCAAGTCAGTACCTCTCCTACTATATTATATTATTATTATTAATCAATAGTAATAATAAACAAAATAAATAAATAATAATAATAATAATAATAATAATAATAATAATAGTAAAAGACATTTTTTATTGTTTCTAAAAAAAATAACGAAAGTATATATATATATATGTAAAATGTTTTATCATTTAGAAAAAAAGGTTTTAATAAAAATAATAATAATTGACTTTTTTTTTAGAAGCTTTTAGATTTAGAAATTTCTTTAAATAAATTTAAACAGTAATAAATGTAAATCTGACACGTTTTCATACTTAAGGTTAAATAATTCACTAAAGTTTTGTGAAAGCGAACTATGGCCTGTTTGATCCTGAATAGCCGGTATGTAGGCACCCTTATTGGACAACTCTAAAAAAATAAAAAATATAAATTTTCAAATTATTATCACTATAATCATATTTTTTTACATATTTTCTTATATGCTAAAAAAAAAAGGATATCATAAAATAAAAATGTAATTCGAATTTTAGAAGAATAATATGGTAACTTTAGGATTTTAATAGGACTATCCCCGAGTCAAGAATCTCTAGCTTTTATTTCTTTTTCTTTTTTAAAAAAAAATTCGTTGACTAGTGTTCAGGTTAGAATTAATCGACTTAATTAATTTTAACTCAATAATTTTTTCCAATTCTAGTTGGGTGGCAACTCCCAATAAATAATAAAAATTCCTAGTTCTAGTCGATAATTTGTATTAGATGAGTATAGGATCTAATGTGAATCGAATTAGGAAAAATAATGCAAAACTTTTAAATTAGACTTGACAATCTTATAATGGGAAGATTATGAAAATATATTTTTATTTAAATACTTATACAATATCTATTATTTTTTATCATTTTAGTAAACTCATGACTTATATTTCATCATTATTTGTTATTTTTACTTTGAAGGCACATGTTGATTTTTAATTTGTCCAAAATCATTAATTTAATATTATTCAATATATTGAATTACATATGTAGAAAAAAATATGAAAACAAAAAAGAAAAGGAAAACTAAATAAATCTAAAAATCAAGTTTTGAACCCTTAGACTCTTCACTAGTTGCCATTATGGGTAAGATGAAAGTGTTAGGGTTGCATGATCCCTCCTCGCCTAAAAGATGCTAGCTAGCCATACTTAGGCCTTCGAGTGGCTAGCAAGTGGCTAAAGTCTCTGGTTGGCTACAATCCATTACTATAAGTGGGTTGTGTGACACACCTATATCCTTGAACTTAAAAAAAAAAAAAAAGAAAAATCAATCAAAAGCCTAACCTTTTTTTATCCTTGTTTCCTTTTTTTTTTTTTTCCAATTTTAAGGGTATCGACCACTATAGGTAGGTTATATGACCAACTTATAATTGTAGTCCCAACCTACCAAATTATGATGACCATGATTGATCATCTTAAGGATAAGGTACAACCAACCGCCATCTTTTGAAGAAGAAAGGTGTTACATGATTAGCCCAATGGTGGTCGGCCTCCCCTAATTTTAGGATGGTTAATTATGCATTTTAGGGTCTCATCTTTATTTTTCAGCCATTTTTCTCTTTAATTTTTTAAAATTTTCTAACGTTTTACTATTTTTATGAAATTATCTAATTAAACTTATTTTAGTAATATTATTTTATTAAATTAATTATTGTGAACTAATTAAAAGCTAACATGTATCTTTAGCATATATTAACATATAGTAGTTGTTGGTAACTATTTTAAATTGAGCCCTCAACCTACTAAAATGCTTGCTTTGCCCTAGTTTAGAAGCTTTTAGTATGACCTAAGCCTGTCTTTCTAATAGAACGTAGGTAGGCCACTAGGAAAGTTATGTCCTAGCAAGATAATTAAAGAGCCATAATTGGTCACAATGCTTGAGAAGCCTACCAAATGCCAAATATGGCCGAGAGTACTTGATGCTTATGGGTTCAAGAGCATGGGCAAAGGTCAATTGGATGCTTATACCCTAAAAGCTCATATAAGTCAAGGACTCCCTCCTAGATAGGAGGGAGAGGAAAAAGAGAAAAGGTTGACACTTTAGCCTAGAAAGTCTCATTGAACTCCTCTTGAACACACTATGCATTCTTTCTCTTTGAATATTGTCATTGTGATCTCTCTATGCCCTTACATCTTATTGACTTAGGCATTAGAGTGACATTGCAAGCTTAATACCTCCATAGGCCCAACAAACTACAAGGGAGCTACATTGGGTATATAAAGGAGTGAAGATCATGCGTCAACATTTTAGCGCCTATTGTTAAGCACAACACCACCATCCTCCTCGCCCCTTACCCACCCCCACTACCCCCCCACCCCCCAAAGCTCCTACACCCACATACACTATTATACACAATGTTTCATAATACAAGAACTAACTCTCAACTTGAAACCATTAGACCCTCAAAGATTAACTAGCCACTACCTCAACCTATGAATTATGCACAGCTCTTAGAGTAGTTTAGCTAACTGAAATAGCGCTTAAATGTGCTCCAAGCAGATAACAACAACCTTAGCAACAATATCTAACAATTTTGATAGGTACATAATGTGCAAGGATAACTTGACAATTGAGAAGAGGTTAAGGACTGTGAAAAGCTCTCTCATAGTCAAAGTTCGCAATCCCCACCTAGGAGGGATTGCTCCCCTACTCAAACCTAGCACTCCCCTTCTTAAGGGCATGAGCCAACAAATAGATCATTCGAGCCCTTCGAAGCACACTTTTACCAAGCATAAGGAAACACGCCCATCAATAAAATTAAAAACCTTATCAAGAAACTCACAGCCATTAAGGAGAGTAAGAAAAATGATCTTTGGGATTTGTTTAGTTTAGACTAATCCTCCTTCATTAAAGAAATATGTGAGAAGACTTTCCCTCATGGTATTAAGATACCACAGCTTGAGTTTTATGATGGCACTACTGATCCAAACGAGCACCTCAACTACTACAACTCCTAAGTGAGCTTGTTCGGAGTCTTAAGGTCATTACTTGTAAGGCCTTTACAAGCAGCCTTAAGAAAGCCACCCAACTATGGTATGGAAGATCAAAGCTTAATTGTATATTTAGCTTCAAGGGTGCACTTTTCCACTAGCAAGCAATTAGAGAAGCATAACTCTTCTCTCAACCTCATTAGATAGGGTCTTATCGAGACCTTACACATGTGCATGGTGTGATTCACAAAAGTTATGATTGAGATCTCCCACTTTGATATGAGCATTACACTCAGTGCTATTATCTAGGGAGTTTGCCACCAACTCCCTTTCTTCCTGTCCATTATGAAGAAGCACCTACAAATGTTCTAGCAGTTTTAAGAGAAGGCGCCCAAGTATATTAATTGCGGGGATGCCATAGCTATAGCCTAATCCACCGATCAAGTCCCTAGGCTTGATAGGAAGTCACCATGTGACAAGTTTCCTGTCAGAGATAAACTTAACCCTTGCTATGGGGAAAGTTGACCTTATAGGGTGGATAACCACAACTTACCACATAAACAACCTATCCTTTATTGTAAGCAATACACTCCTCTTAACAAACCTTAAGGAGAAAGATTGATGGAAGTTTGGTACAAAGGAATCCTTCCTTGCCCAAAAAAAAAAAAAAAAACAAAGGAGATTAGCAAATAAAGGATCTCGATAAATATTACATTTTCCACCAAGAAAGAGGATGTCACACTAACGATTTTCCTTAGTTGAAGAATGCCCTTAAGGACCTAGTCTGGCAAGGTAAATTAAAGGAGTACATCATTAAAGGTGAAAGAAAGAGCAAGCATAGTCATTTGAACAACCAACACATTAAACCCTCAAATGTAGAATAGTGTACAACCCACGAGATCATCTATACCATAGTAAGAGGACCGATGGTCAACAGGCGACATACTTCTCAACATAAGACCCATGCTAGGTTTAATCACTTTTAGCAGATCCTTAGCTCCCAAAGCATAAGATTTGTCATATATATTTGATGGGAATTAAACCTCTGGATCTAGCATTGGAAAGCCTACTTAAATAAATGGAACCAAGACGTTCACATATTGTCTTTATTTATTTTATAATAATTGTTTTTATATTTTAGCAGATACATTTTGTTGGTTTTACAAAAAGACGACCAAGCACAATAGCAATTGGTTTTTGAATGGGTCACGGTCTATAATGAACGGAATTGAACCAAAGGAAAACTGGTCTTATGTTACCTCCTTGTAACCGTGATTGGAGCTTGAAGTGATCGGCCATGTATACTATTTTTACTTAGGTTATTTTCCTATAATTGTAATAGGGTATAAATACTTATTATGTAGGTTTGTAAGGGACTTTGAAACATATTTTTTAGACTAAAATTGTCGTGGAAAGCTTGTTCTTTCACGCTCCAACTCTTATCAATTCTCCTAAAATTATGGCGAGTGGATTTTGATTTTTGTTGTGCATTATATCAACAATATCAAAATCAATCCTAATTCCAACTAGTGTGTAACATCTAGTAAGGAATTAGCTCTTTTTTTCTATCTATTGTTCACGCAAATTAGAGTTTCATTTTCAATTTAGGGTTTACGCCCCAATTGATTAGAAATTGGTTCCTTGTTGTGTCATCCTTGATTTATATTGCAATCCACTTTGAGCACATCATAATTTTGGTATTAGAGCACGATTTTTGTGGAAAGGGAATTTGTGAATCACAAATTGGGATTTAGGGTTCTTGTCCTTTCATTTCAAAAATTGAAGTTATTGGAAGTGGAATTGAGTTCTTGTGTTGAATTATTCCTTAATTCCATAGTATTTGTGAATTGAAATTCGAAGGAGATTGAATTAGGGTTCCTTTGCCATGGATGAATTAGAGGAATCATTGTAATTGGTTTCCAATAGAAGGTATTTGAGTTGCTTTGTGCCATGTTGTTCATTGTAATTTTAGAATTGGAGGTTGTGGTTCAAAATTTCATCCTTGGGTAGTCATTTTGACGTGAAGACTTGTCATGGAGAATTAGGAAATGTTTTGAAATTGAATTCAATCATTACTTGTGTAGTTATTGTGTATTAATTACTTTAAATACACTTTGACTAAGTTGGGAATCATTTTTTTTGTTGCCGGGATATTGGTAGTGTGTGTGTTGTGGTAGAAGTGAAGTGAATTGTGGGAGTGTGTGTGTTGTGTGGTTGTGTATTGAAGCGTAAGAGTGTGTGAAGCTGTTGAGGTTGTGTGTTGCATTAATTGTTTGTTGCACCGTGGGTGTGTGTGTTGTTGTTGAGACGTGTTGTTGTGATGTGGTGTGTAAGTGTGTGGTTTGAAGGTGTGTTGCACCATGGATATGTGCGTATGTGTGCTGCCGTAGAGTGTGTTGTGGTTTGAGGGCATGTGTGTATGTTGAAGTGTAAATGTTGAGCCTTAAAAGTGTTTGTGTATACCATGAGTGTGTCACCTTATGTCATAAAGTTATAAGAAAATGGGAAAATGTTACTTGAGAATTTATCAATAGATGCAATAACCTAGCTTAGCATGGTAAGAAGCATGTTTGAGGGTTTCTGTTGAGTTTTTATACAAAAGGCACCAAGAAAACTATAGGAATGCCTTAACATCATATATAGATATTACACTTAGTAATTGCTTCAAGTAAAGAAAAAAAAATTCAAGGACATATATAGTAAAGAGATAGCAGGCTTGACCATAAGATTTGTCATACATCAAATTTTAGCCTTTCACCTTATGTTAAAAGATTATATAAAAAGAGAAAAATGTTACATTAAGAATTTATTAATAGATGCAATAACTTAGCTTAGCATTTTTTTTCCTTGTGAAAACAAAATTTTATTTACATAACAAAATTACAATACAACGGATAACAAATCAAAACAAAGAAATGGGTTTCTAAAGACCCAATTCACAATAGATACTTTTCTTTAACAACAAAGGATCATGACATCTCTTTTGGAAAAGTAGTTATCTAATGAAAATGAAAAACTAGTCCTTTAATAACAGAAAATACCCATAAAGGGTAGAAATTAAACTTAATGAAAAAAATTAAATAGAAAAACCTATACTAGTGATGGAGAAGGAGATGGAGAAGGAAATGGAGGCAGTGATGAAAATGAAAATGGAGGTATTCGTAAAGATGGTTAAGGCAATGATGATGGAGGCAGAGGTAAAGAGAAGATGATAGGTGAACCTTTGTTGATTGAAAATTGGGAGACTTAAATGCACAAAAGCAACAATTACTAGTGTGACTCTAGTAAAGGAGGATTTTTGAAAATCCCTAAAATTCCAAATAAGATCAATGAAATTAAGAAGGAAATTTTGAAGTCAATTAAAAAAGGATTTATAAAATTTAGAGTTAAATTTTTCCAAAATGACCATTATGCTCATAAACTTGATTTATCAAAATTGGCTCTAAAGTAGCCCAATGATCAAAACATGACTTGTCAACACAAAGGAAGGAAGAGACAATCATCAATTCACCATTCCATCTTATTCATATGCTAATGTGTTTATTTGGTCATCTTTTATCCTTTACTATTTCTCAAAGTTACATCATTCGTTTAGATTACTTTCTATCATTATCATGTTACTACTTAACTTTTAGGGTTTGGTGAAATAGCTTAGTTTATTTTAGAAGTATTTGATTCTTTTCATTGCTATTCGTTTACTACATTTGTTGTTTGGTGTTTATGTCGTCATCTTTTAGGAGGGTGGATAAGATGGACTTACTTTGCCTTTTGATATTTGAATAAATTTTGTTATTTTGTATCTAAGCCATCATTTGGTTGTGATTGAGATCATACTTACCACTTCCTTTTTGAAATATCCTTTGGGTGTTTAAATATAGTCATAGTGTTTGTCGTTATCATACAAAGTTGTTATTTTGGTAAGGTAGCGTTGCCATCTGTATGGAACAATTGATCAAGATGGTCGTTTGTTAGCTTGTGGAATATTTGGAATAACTTTGGTTCATAATTTCTTATTTTAATGATATATTCGAATCTTTGTGAATATACTAGACGTTTTGGTCAACTTAGAGGTGCCATAGCTAACTGTCGATTGATTTTAACATTATTGTTTCTTTGTTGTCTTATGGTATTTTCATTACCTTCCATAGAAGGTTTAAGGGAAATTTTGATATACTTTTATACATCATTAGAGCTTTAGTGTTATCGTGATCATGTATCAATATACTTTGCCTAATTTTTCGCTATTCCTCTCATCCATATCTTAAATATATTCTTCCTAATTGTTCCAATTCTATGAGAGTAAGTTCTACTTCCTTATTCTAATCATTTTTGGACCTTTTGTGGAATATCATGTTTCAATATCCCTAGGGGAAGGCCTAATCATATTCCTTTTTATTCAATTTTATGATTTGTCAATATTACTTGTAATTACTATATTAGGAACCTATGTATTGCTTTAATTATGTGTATGTTAAGGGATTCATATGCAAAATATTACTCTTTAATATCCAATTAATAGTGTGACATCATACAATATTTGTCCCAATTTTATTTATCCTTTATTAATTAGTCCAATTGAGCTTGAGTATTCATTTTAATACTAATATCAGTTAAGTTTAATCTCATTATATAACCAAATAACTCATATATATCAAATTTACAATTAAATGAAACACATTATAAAAATTCATAATCAAGTCCCTATTAATTATCTTTTTTTATTAAGTCTAAGAAGTAAGGAATCAAAACTCATGTATCGTTCCACAAGGTTCCCACTCTCGAACTCTCTATCTTAATCTTATCTTAATTTGTTTTAGAAACTTGACTCTAATACCACCTAAATTGTCATGCACCAAGACAACTATGGCATTAATAATTCACCACACTCCTTACTTAAGTAAAATATGTAATGTTATGATTATTAAATAGATTTCTAAATTAGTTTAAGGACCTTGAAATTGTTCATTAGATTTTGAAAATATTTTGGCAAAGTATTGGATTTTCAAAAACATTTGATGATTGTTGATCATAAAAATGTGTGATAAGGCAGAAAATGATAAATTAGGTACTAGGGCCTACAAGGCCACAAAAGATACAATCCATAACTAATAGGCCATTGAGCCACAAGCAACTCCCAATGAGTTACAATATAACTGAAAATGTAAAATGTAGTCTACAACATAACAAATCTTAGTCATAAAAACGTTTGAAGAGGACTATCATTGTAATCTCATCCCATATCTCATCTTTTAACCCATTGAGTCATATAGTGAATCAAAAAAATCCTCACTTGGTGTAAACACCTCATTTTTGCCCCTAATAATTAATAATGGTCAATTTTCAACTTTTTTATTTTTTTTATAATTTTTATTATAATCTAGAAAAAATAAAGAAAAAAATATTCAAAAAATAAATAAATAGGAAAAATCTATCAATTTTGGAAAATAATAGTAGAAATAATAAGAAAAAGAGTTAAATAATTTTTACAAATTTTTAGAATTTCAAAATAATATAAAAATAATAAAAATTACAACGCATATATACAAATTGCGTTTAATAAAAAAAACGAGTAAGTGGGCTAGCCCAGATGGTCCGAGCCATGGCCTAAGGTGCACGGGGGGTGGGCTCAATCGCGAGTTCGAATCGCGGGGGATGCATTCCGTGTTTTGCAATTTTTTTCCTTCCCTAGGACACGTGTCAGCAGTTGATTGGCTGACGCGAACGCACGCGCCAAGTGCGTGATCGTCTCTTACCCTCGTCCAAGATCGTCGCCAACAAGGAAAAAATTCGAATCCAGTCATTTTGATGCGATTTTTTTGCACAAATCCACCAAATCTTTAACCAAAATAAGATAAACACCGTCCAATTGGAATCAAATTGCAACAAATTGGAAGATTTACACAAATCGGAGATGGGTTTTTAACCGCAAATCCGATTCATCCCAATCAGAGGAAATCTAAGCTTATCCCACTCGATTTTCAACGCCTATAAATAAGACACGAGAGGAGGAAGCCAAAGCACGAATCGGAAGAGAGAAAGGAGAGAAAATAAGAGAGATTTGAAGCCTCACCAGAGTTTCTCAAGCCGTGACCGCCGATCGAGCTTGAAACCGCCACCAGCAGGCGTTTTTGGAGAAATCCAACACCACCATTGGGTTATCCACCCTTAGAAAGCTCGGAAGCCGCCTTCAAACCGCCTCGAAAGCCGCCGAAATGCTACCATCAAAGGACCTCCAACCGCCGTGATCCGATCTAACCCAATCCAACCCGATCGACTCGACCTGCAAATCACACCCGTACTTAAGTAAGTCAAATTTTCCGTATTTTTTTTATTTTGTTTATTTATTGTATTTTATTTATTTTTTTGTTTATTTATCTATAATTCAAAATAAAAAAAATGAAATGAAAATAATATTAGGAAAAATGATAGAATTTAGATTAGTTTATTTTTTTATGTTTAGTTTAGAATAGATAAAATAATAAAAAATGTTAAAATAAAAATGTTAAAAAATATTTAAAATAATAAAATAAAAAATGATAAACAATAATAAAATAATATATAAATAAAAAAGTAATAATGATTAAAAGTAGGATTAATAATAGAGGTAGATTAATAATAGGAATATAAAAATAATTTTTATTACTTAGAAAAAATCCTTTTCTTAAATAAATCCAAAATTATTTTTTCCTTAAATTAATTTTTTCAAAAAAATAAAATAAAATAAAATAATAAAGCTTAGGCTTAAATTTTTTCCAAAAAAAATATTAAAAATGATAAAAATATAAATCCGAGGTATTTTCATAATTGAAATTAACTAACCCACTAAAGCTTTTTATAAAAAGCAAACTACGGCTTGTTTGATCCTGAATAGCAAGTACGTAGGCACCCGTTTGGGGCAACTATAAAAAGAATAAAAAATCATTTTCCATATTAGAATAAGTTGTTTTTAATCAATAAGCAAAAATACAACAAAAAAATAATAAAAATAAAATAAAACAAAATAAAAAACAATAAAAAACATTAGAATATGGTTCAGATTTTAAAAGAATAAGGTGGTAACTTTAAGGTTTTAATAGGTTAGTGCCCGAGTCTAGAAACCTTGGTTCTTCTCCTCCTTTTTTTACAAAAATGAAAAGGGGAGTTTTCGTTGGCTAGTTGTCCAAATTAGGATTAATTTGCTCAATTAGTTCTAATTTAATAATCTTTCCTAACTTCAGTTGGGTAGCGACTCCAAAATAAGACGAAATTCCTAGTTTAAGTCGAGGACTTATATTAGATGAGTATAGGGTCTAGTATAAAACGAATTAGGAATGAAAATGAAAAAAAAAAAATTAGACTCGACACTTGAAAAAAATAAAATAAAAAAAAGGTAAAGGGGGAGTGAGTTACGAAGACCTAATACACAGTAACACAAACATACACACATATGTTAAATGGCCCTATAATTAATACAATAGTCAATCATTGAATTCAATTAATGACCTTAATTAAACACCTAGAACGAGAGTACTCATGACTCTGGATATCATGAAGAGGAATAAAGGGTCTAATTCCACTGTAGTGGACATCAGAAGTTGATGAAAGCAACTAAACTCTACATTGTTGAAAACCATGTACCTAAGTAGTCTCATCTAAGTAATCTCACCATTATGCGGACTCACTAATTACAATTCACAGTCCAATTATATTGTATTGCTTGCCAAGTCCCATAACTCTGAATGACTCTTGATATACCTTCTCTCTGCTTACAATGCTTGTTATTTGACATAATCTCACTTATCAGATACTAGCCAAGCCACCTGGTAGCTTGGGTGCCTAATTATTGTATCATTTTTTTGGTATATGACCACAATCATAATCTTGATCCAAGGTTTGTCACTTGTTAGCTCAAGTAATCATGTATAAGTAGCAAATAGATATTTAACCAAGTTTCATTATTAGTTTGATTCAATTTTTCTACCTCAACATGTAATACACAAGTTACTAAATACTTGAAAGGTTGACATTTCATGAATCACAATTTGAGTTCTAATTGAGTCAATTGAGTTGGTTTTATGCATCGAAAGAAAATTACAAGTTAGTTGATTATTCTAAGTGATTGAATCCCATTCTAGGTTTAGTTTAGGCTACTTAAGGTCAATACTAATTACGAGCTCAATTAGGGTTATCTAAGCTCAATTAACTTTTAGTTAATTATGGCTCGAACCATTTAGAATTTATTTAATTAAACCTAGTAAGTTATTTAAGTTTTAAGTCTAGTTAGGTTTAAGTCCCAATTAAGGTATTTAGGCCCTTTAAGTATAGTAGACCCAATTATGTTTGGAATTAGGCTTACTAGCTCTAATTGATTAAATTAATTTGATTTAGTTGAGTTCAGTTATAATTGCTAATTACGATTTAAGTCAAATCGGATTAATTCTATCTATTTTAAATTGATGTAGCCTTACTATGTTTACTTAATCCCATTAGTTGTATCTTAAGCTTAGTTGATTTATTAAGTCTCATTGCGATTCCATTTTAGGCCTTTAGTTAATACAAAGTCTTGATGGGTTTAAAGCCCAATTAAATTTAATGTGTTTATTGGGGCTCATTAAGGGTATAGGCTGTAAAGTTTAGTGGGGCCAAGCATATTTGGGTCGTAGGCCTATTTAAGTTTCACTAAACGAATTTATTTTAATTAGTTAATTTGACTCGAGCTTTGAATTGATTTGAGACTTGATCGAGTTATTCATTGTATTGAAACCCATTTAAGGTATAAGCCTTATAAAGAAAATAAGCTCAATTACATTTTAAATTTGGGCCTTAGGCCCATTTAAGTTATTAGGTCCACATTATTGTGTCAATGTTTATTTTGGCTCAATTATGATGGTTTAGTTAATCAAGTCCATTTAAAAAAATTATGTTTAATTTCATGAGCCACCTAAGGGAGGGTAAGAGGGTGGTCCTTAAGCGTATTTTAGTTGGGTCAACTTGTGGTTGGGTTGACCTTAGCTCAATTTAATTAAATTATTGTCCAATTTAATCTTAACTCGTTACAAATTTAAGCCTTAACTTTAAAGAGTTATAGTTTATTTAATTTAAGTCCAGATTAGTAAAACTAAAGCCATTTGTCCCCTTATTACTTTCACTACCCTTTTTATCATAAAGAACTTCATTTTATTCAATTGAAACCCTTCAACTACCAAACCGATTTTAATTATGAAATTTCAACTTTAGTAGCTCATAACTTGTTCAATTTAGGTCTAAATTACTTCAAATCAATTTAGTAGCGCATAAATTACATTGTTTATTTTTCATTTCAAGACTAAAATACCATCAAAATAGAGCAAATAATACATGATATGCCCCATCTTGCAATTTTATCCATTCTTTAGTTCACTTTCAATACATTATCACTTTAAGGCCTCATTTCATATCCAATCCAACTCCTATTCATGATTAAGCCACAATTCTACCAAATTTATCAAAAAAAAAAAAAACATAATTTGTCAATTTTTTTTTTCAGAATCATACATCAAACCAAAATATACAAGGAAATTAAAATTTCAAGTTCATACCATTCTCCAATTTAATCTAACTCATCCTCAATTTTTTTTCCAAACTTAATATTTATCTTATAACTTCAACTTCTATCAAATTTATCACACAAAAAACATGTTAACATACTAGGAATTAATAATTTAGTCACCAATTGATTCTACTCAACCACCTAGTTCAACTATATCACTAATTTCCACTCTTAACATTGCATATATACCATTTAATCACGAATATCAATCTATATATCATAAGTTCTTACTCCGTTCCTCAAATTATCATTAATTAAAACTCAAATCAGATTTAATAAGAACAATTTAAGCCTCAAATTTATCATCATAGTGGCGGTCATAACAGTGCTCAACATAATCTCCATTTAAGTGTATCAAACCTAATTTCTAACCACATTTCCAATACTCAATAACACATGTAGCACATTAAATCTTAAATCAACACTAAAGTCATCAAATAATACTCAGGGGAAGTCAGATAAATGGCGGTCACAATGGGTTCTTACAATACACCATCAATATTTAAGAAAATCATCAAATCATCATGTTATGTTACTTATAACTATTTTAAATCATCAATTTAAATAAAAATTTGAACTTATCTTGTTAGATATCTAAGAAATACCCAAATCTCCACCTAACCATGCCTACCCATTTCCAAGATGATATTTTTCTCAAACTTTCAAATAATTTCCTTCAAAATAAATATCATACATTACTTAGATCTATAATTTACAAACTAAAATCTACTTGAATAGAGTCATTTTTTTTTACTTACCTTCACACCCAAATCATGTGGAAATTAGTCCCCTCTTAGCTTGGAATTTCACTTAATCCTTGATCTAAAACTCACAAGAAAACAATTAGATTAGTATAGGGTTCAATTGGCATTAATAAGTTGAAATAGTAGAATATGCTTAATGAGTTTTTAAGAGCATTTACCTTAGAGAGTTTTCTAAAAAATAAAATAAAATGGGGGTTGTTGTTTTTCTATCCTGAAATGGGTTTTCATAGTAAGGTTTAGTGAAGGGTTAAGGGTAAGGGTAAATGGGTTTACGAAGGTCAATGGATTGTAGCTTATGGTGATATGTATCCTCTTAATTTAACCTATTTTGGTATTATTTTTCCTTTAATTTCTTCCACTTACTCTAGTTGCAAAATGATGCTTCCTTTTTTCTAAAATGCCCTTGAAATTTAAATTAATTAGCTACTTTTCTATAAAATAAGCTTAAGGACATCTTGGTCATTTTACCCAATTGATCTTTGAATTAATTTTTTTTTTCTTTTCCAATTGTTTCCAAATATTTTTTAATTGATTTTATTCACCTAATTAAGGTTTTGAAACTATATTTAAGGTTTCTAAGAAATTTCGAATCTAAATTTGATAAAATTGTCTTTAAGGGCAAAAATGGCCTTTTTTTTTTTTGGAGAGATAACTTCCAATAATTTATCATGACTCAAAAGCTAAAAGCTAAAAGTTCATTTAAAAAAAAATTGGCCATAAATTTTGTAAATTCTTTCTAAATTGATTCCAAATCTTCCTTCTTAATTTTATTAACCTTACTTAAAAATTTGAGATTTTTAATCATGCCCCAAAACCACTATGGCATTAACAGTTCACCACACATCCTACTTAAATAGAATACATAAGCTATGATTACTAAGTGGGTTTCTAAACCAATTTTAGGACCTTAAAATTGTCAATTAGATTTGAAAACATTTTGGTAAAACATTGGATTTAAAAAAAGTTTAATAGTTTGTTGGTCTTGAAAACACATGGTAAAGTAGGAAAAAATAGTCTAAGTCCCAGGGCCTATAGGGCCCATAAAATACAAATACACTAAAATAGGATACAGAGCCATAGGTAGTTTCCAAAATAGTCTAAGTATAAAACTAAAATATAAAAGCATAGTTTAGAAAACAAAATAAAATTCAATCATAATCATAGATGACATAATCTAAATCCGCGATCTCATTCCATCATAGCAAACATCAAAGATTGATAAGAGTAATTAGACTCTACATTGCCGAAAACCATGTATCTAAGTAGCCTCATCTAAGTGATCTCACCATTATGTGTACTCACCAATCACAGTCCAGCTATATAGTATCGCCTACCAAATCCCAGAACCCCAAACAACTCTCGATGTACCTTTTCTCCACTTACAGTGTTTGTTATCTGATGCAATTTCACTTATCAACTACTTGTCAAGCTACCCTTGGTGGTTTAAGTGCCTGACTATTGTATCATTTTGGGGTATATGATTGTAGCCATAATCCCGATCCAAGATTTATTAATTGCTGGCTCAAGTGACCACGCACAAGTAGCAAGCAGTTACTTAGTCATGATAATTATTAGTTAGGTTTAATTTTCTATCCTAGCATACAACATGTAAGTTACTACATATTTGAAAGATCGACATTTCTTGAATCATGATCTGAGTTCCAATTGAGTCATTTGAGTTGGTTTTATGCATTAAAAGAAAATTATAAGTCAGTTGATTATTCTAAGTAATTGAATCATATTTTAGGTTCGGTTTAGGCTACTTAAGGCCCATACTAATTATGAGCCCAATTAGGGTTATCTAGACTCAATTAGCTTTTAGCTAATTATAACTTGAACCATTTAAGATTTATTCAATTAAACCTAATAAGTTATTTAAGTTTTAAGTCTAGTTGGGTTTAAGACCCGATTAGGGTACTTGGGTGCTTTAAGTATAATAAGCCCAATTATGTTTAGAATTAGGCCTATTAGCCCTAATCGATTTAGTCAAGTCTAACTATAATTACTAAATACATTTTAAGTTAAATTAGTTTAATTCTATCTATTAGCCTAGGTTTATTATGTTTAATTAGTTCCATTAGTTGTATCCTAAGTTCAATTTTTTTACTAAGTCATATTGTAATTCCATTGGAGATTTTAGTTGATTTAGGGTCTTGGTGGGTTTAAAACCCATTTAAATTTAGTGTGTTTATTAAGTTCGTTTAAGGTATAGGCCCTAGAGTTTAATAGGTTTAAGTATGGTTTAGGTCTTAAGCCAATTTAGGTTTCACTACAATTAGGTAAGCCCATTTTATTTCTTTGGCCTAAGTTTAATTTATTTTAACTAATTAATTCGATTTAGGCCTTAAATTAGTTTGAAACCCAATTGAGTTATTTATCATACTAAGGGCCATTTAGGGTATAAACCCTAGGAAGAAATAGACTCAATTATATTTTGAATTTTGGAACTTGGGTCCATGAGTTATTTGATTCACATTATTATGTCAAATTTTATTTTAGCCTAATTAGGAAAGTTTAGTTAATTGAGCCTATATTAGGCAAATTATGTTTAATCATATAGGACACCCATGAAGGGTAAGAGAGTAGTCCTTAGGCCAGCTTGGAGTTGGGTTAGCCTTAACCTGATTTAATTAAACAATTGTCTAACTTAATTTTAATATGTCATAAATTAAGACTTTAACTTTAAAGGGTTATAACTTTTTCAATTTGAGCCCAAATCAAGTGAAACCAAAACCATTTCTTTTCTTATTACTTCTATTACCCATTTTAACATAAAAATCCTTATTTTATTTAATTTAGAGCCCTTGAACTACCGGACTAAACTTAAGTACGGATTTTTAACTTTACAAGCCCATAACTTATTCAATTTAGATCCAAATTACTCCAAATCAAAGCTCACTTGTTCCTACTCCTTTCTAGTGTTTAATACATCATTTAATTTTTATTTTCAAGTTAAAAATATTTCCAAAACAGGGTAATCAAAACAGAGCACATCCTAATTGATTTGCATTCATTCAACTAGTTCAATTTCTACACAGCTTCACTTGTAGGTCTTATTTTATATTCAATCCAATTTCTATTCATAATTAAAGCATAAATCTACCAAATTTACCCAAAATAAACATAATTTATCATATTTTTCTGAAATTAATATTTTTCAAAATCATGTAGGAAATTCCACATTTCAAGTTCTTACAATCTTTCAAATAAACCCAATTCATCCCTAAACTTCACCAAACTTAATATTTATCAAGTAACTTCAATTGTCATCAAGTATAACACTCAAGAATATAGAAAATTGCTGGAAATTCATAAATTAATAATTAAATCAACTCATTCATCCACTAATTTAATCATACTACTAAATTTCAACCTTCCACATGCCATATCTACTAATTAATCATCAAAATCACTCCATACAACACATGTTCATATGTCAATAATCAATTTATCATCACTCAATATTTAAATCTGATTTAGTAAAAAAATTTAAGCCTCAATTCCATTTTCATAATGGCGGTTGCAACTATAATTAACAACCCATTACATATCTTCAATTATTATGCATTATCCTTCATTTATATCATTCAATCAAACACCCAACAATACATATAATACATTATATTCTAGATCAACTCTTAAATTATCAAATAATACTGAAGATTATTCAATATAGGTGGCGGTTACTAATGGTTTTTATAATACACCATCATTGTTCAAGAAATTATCAAATCCTCATATTTCATTTCTTATAACTATTTTAAATTATCAACTTAAATAACATTTTGAACCTACCTTGTTGAAGATCCAAGAAATACCTAAATTCTTTCCAAACCATGCCTACCCACTTCCAAAATGATATTTTTTTCCAAACTCCCAATTGATTTCCTTTACAATAAATATCATACACTACTTAGACTTACAATCCACAAACCAAAATCTACTTGAATCAAGTCATTTTCTTACTTACCTTCACACCCAAATTACATGTAAGATGACCCCTCTTAGCTTGAAATGCCACTTGATTCTTGACCTAAAACTTATAAGAAAACAACTAAATTAGTATAGGGTTTAATGGGCAGTAAGAGGTTTAAGGAGTAGAATAGGCTTAATGGGTATTTGAGAGCATTTACCTTATAGAGTTTTCTAGAAAAATGAAATAGGGGTTGCTGCTTTTCTGTCCTAAAATGGTATTTTATAATAGGGTTTAGTAAAGGTTTAAGGTTAAGGGTAAATGAGTCTACAAGGGTAAGTGAATTGCAGTTTATAGTGACATGTGTTATCTTAATTTAGCCTATTTTGTATTTTTTTTTTCCAATTGACCTCCAAATTAAAATTTTTCTTTTCCAATCATTTCTAAAATATTTTATAATTGATTTTATTCACCTAAATAAGGTCTTAGAGCTATATTAGGGTTTTTAAGAAAATTTCAGATCCACTTTCAAAAAGCTCATCTTTAAGGGCAAAAATGGTCATTTTTTGGTCATTTGTCTTCAAACTTTAAGAGATCACTCCCAATAATTTAAATGGCTTCAAATGACCTTAATTTAAGTTTTTTTTTTTTCTTTTGGCCAACTTCAAAGACTATCAAAATGGTCATTTTATAAAATTGATCTCCAAACTTGAAATTTTTCCTTCTAATTGACTCAAAATAATTCCTTAATAATTTTATTTACTTAATTAGGGCCTTAGAGTTTTATTTAGAGTCACTAGGTTATTTCAAAACTAGTTTTGATAAATTGAGTTCATGAGTATAATGACCATTTTGGAAAAATTTAGCCCTAAATTTTATAAATCCTTTTTTAATCGACTTCAAATCTTCCTTCTTAATTCTATTGATCTTATTTGGAATTTTGGAGTTTTTTCAATTTTATTGGGCATGATAAAGAAGAAAAGGTAATAATAATAATAATAATAATATCTATTGAAAAAAGTGTTGAAATTTTTATTGAAAAGATAAAATTTTTTAATCTATATATTATGATAGATAGATATTAAAGATAATATTAAATAGAAATTACAAAGTTAATGGAAATAAATTACATCCTTTCATTTTAGTAGGAATTTAATTGAATTCATACGTTTTTGGTGGCAAGTTTCCAAACTACGTAAAGATTATTGTAGCAAATTCGGGCATTAATTCGAAAAATTATGGTATCAATAACAAAAGCTTCTTTTATCAAACAAAAAAGAAAAAAAGAAAAAAAAAAGATATAAGCTTCTAAATCTATGTTACATAAAAGTATCCAATATTATTAGAGATTTTTTATATTTAAGTATTTGGATAAAATACATATAAATATTATCAATTCTTTATCTCATTTAATAACTTAAAGTGAGATTTTATATATTTAAGTATTTGGATAAAAATACATATCAGTATAATCAAGTCTTTATCTCGTTTAATATCTTAAAGTGATTGGGTTCCGGTGCCATTAAAGTTAAAAATCTAAACTTTTTGGCTAAGAAATAACAGATAATTTAAACATTATAGAAAACTTCAATAATATACTTAAAACAAATAAAAGAAAAATCTAATGTGAGTAAACAATATACAATCGCTAAATTGAAAATAATTTTTAATAACAGATATGAACATATATAAATGTATTTTTATGAACAAATAAAAAATAAATGAAATTTATCTAAGTTTACTATATCAATACCACATAAGGACCACAAATAATAAATTTTCTACAACATTTTCTTAAAAAGGATGAATCCCAATTTCTAGAAGTCATATTAATTTAATTGTTGCCATGTACCTAGATCATAGTGATTGATGCTGGACAATGAGACCAAGACAAACTTATTTATCTTTTTCAAAATCTATATCAAAACCACTGATAAAATTGACTTCTTTTTCTTTCTTGTAATGAATAATGAATATATATATGTATATATCACCCCATTTTTCTCCTTATCTAGATTTGTTTTAAATAATAATAAATAAATGAAAATAAATAACAATAATAATAATAAAAGCTTGGTTTATGAGATAATAAAAATTAAATAAAATAATAATAATAACAAGTAACAAAAAATAATAATAAAATTTTCAACAAAATTAAGAAAATATGAGTCTCTAAATTAAGCTCGAGAACCTCAAATCAATAAAAATTAATTAAGACTAATAGCTTAAATACAAATTGATTATAATAAAAAATCAAGAAAAAGGGCTAGCTCAATTGGTTTGTGTGTGCGCTTGGATGTATGCGTAGGAGATGTTGGTCACGAGTTTGAACCTTACGAGAGGCACTTTGTGCCATTTTCTTTTCTTTTTTTTCCCTTCCTAACTACCACATGGCTGCATCCGGTTGGTTAGAGTAAGTCATGTGCAAGGCACATGATCATCTCCATCCTTGGATAGGGGTCGAAAAATATACAGAAAAAAAAAAAAAAGCAACGGGAAAAAGATCACAAAACGATTGCTATTCTAAATCCAAACAAAACTAAATGGATTTTATCAAATCTCTTATATGAATCAACAAGAAGAAAAAAAAAATAAAAATAAGATTAAATCTCAAAGAGATAAAAATGAGTTTAAGTGTTGCGATTTGAATTTATCCCACTCAATCCTTATGTACCTATAAATAGAGGTGAGGATGAACAAATAAAGGAAAAAAAACTAAAAAAAGAAAAGAAAACAAGAGTCCATGAAAGCTTTCTCTCTTTAAGGCATCAATACCCACACTCCATCTTCTCTCTAGATTTCCTCCACACTTGTGCAACTACAGACTGCAATCCAAGCAACAATAGATTCCTTAGGTGACATAGATTTAGAAAAACTCCATCTTTGCTTTCAACAAGTTAGATTAGAAAACGCAAATTTGACCTCCGATGGGTTACCTGCAAACCACTGCCTGCATTAAGATTAAGAAGAAACTGTCACCGCCATTGTGCTTCTCGTAGTCAAACTAGCTAGTTGACGACTTCATGATGCTTCAACAACCACCGGAGATGCCTCATGCCACTACCCTTGTTTGCATCGACGACTCGCGACCATATCAGACCCGTAAATCTGACTTAAATCCGACCTAAACCGACCTGCGCACCAAACCGTATCTAACCCGTGACCCGATAAGAGTTTTTTACTTCTTCTTTTTTTTGTAATTGATGCTTAATTGATTATTAAAATAAACATTAAATAATAAAATAGGTATGATTAATAAAATTAGTATTAATAATATAAATATAATTAGTTTAATGATCTTAGCTTAATTTAGTTAATTTAAAATATATTTAAAAAAATTAATGACTTAGTAAAATAAATAATTAGGAGGGAACCATTATGTAGACCTTAGGTTTTGCAGTATAATCGTAAACCTGACCTGTTTTCATAATTAAAATTAATCAATCCACTAAAGTTTTATGAAAACAGAAATACTTTGGTTTGATCTTGATTAGCGAGTACGTAGGCACATATGGGGTAACCACATAAAATCACATATAAAATAAAAAAATATTCTTTTTTAATTTCAATTTATCACATAAAAAAATTTACAAAAAAAATATTTTATCCTTTTAAAATTTCAATATAAAAACATAAAAATATTTTATCCTATTTTTTAGTTCAATTTTAATTAAGGTAGAAACGCAAAAGTTTTATTCTCTTTTATTTCATTTTAAATAAGAATAGAAAATTTATAATTAAAAAAATGATTAAAATTTTTCATGTTGCTTTGATTTATTTCATACTTTATATACATTATGTTTTGTACATGTGATGGTGAAGAGAATTTATAAAAAGCTTTTAATTTATTTTTTTGAAAAAAATAACAAGTGGTAACCATTTAGGTTTTAATAGGATAACCCTAAGTTTAAATTTTCTGGTTAATATTTTTTCAAAATTTGTTTAAAAAAATTCATAGACCAATCCTTAGTTAGGGTTAATACACCTCATTAACCTTAACTTATCTTATTTTCTAACTTAAGTTGGTGGTGAATCTTATTTTTTAAAATAATTAAAAATATAATTTTTTATTAATTTTACTATTGAATAATTTATATTAAGTGGGTTAGACTTAATATAAGTTAAATTTTAAAAAAATCTAAAATTAGGCTCGACATGATGTATTGTTAACTGTTAAGGGATATTTTTAAAATACTTTATCCATAGTATTTAGGAAGGAGGGAGTTTTCAGGATGTGCTGATGGGACAAAAAAAAAAAAAAAAAACCTTTCGTAAAAGCACTTTTCTTAGTACGCTCGGTACTAAAATGGATTATATTATAAGAAATGGGGTTCGAGTTCAGTGAATTGGAAACATCTTTGAGCATCTTTGATATAAAGAAGGCAGATATCAATCATAAGACACGGGGGAAAAAAAAAAGAAGTTATGATCCCATGTAGGGAATAAAATAACAAACAATTACTACAAAAAAAAAAAAAAAAAGAAAGATGAAAAGGAAGTGGCTGATACAAATTTATTCGTAGAATAAGAGAGATGGCTGTAAACTCTTTATTGCCGAATCAAGACAAATTATATGGTTGTTCACCTGCAATGAAGATTGTAAATAATTGTTAAAAAAAAGAAGGAAAAATAGGGTCTAGAAGAATGATTATTTGGGATTTAACAGGTTATTATTATTATTATTGACCATAGGAGCCTTCACATTGAGCCTCTATTAATGGAATGAAAAATTATCATGTTATAATTATATTATATCAATTTATTAAAATGTATCATGTAATATATAATTTTTTATTTATTTTTATATATTTTTATCTTTAAATTAAAATTTATAATTATATATTTTAATATATTGATATACTAAAATTATAATACAGCAAATTTTCGTCCCTCTTATTGAGCAATGCAGCTTTGCTCTTTTGACCCCTTGAAAGATGCCATTCTTCAAGAGTTCTTTAGACCGCTTCCAAAGCAAACACTGATGGACAAATCCCGCGATGCCGAGGTTCAAAAGATATGACGGTTGAGTAGCCGACACTCACTATGATGCCCTATTCTTTCTGTCTCCATTTTTCTTTTTAAACTATTTGCTTGCGCAGGGAAAATGATTGTTACGTTTTCCTTCTTCTCCAAAACCTAAAATGTTGAGGAAGTAGGAGCATTAATAAAATGGCCAAAGCCAAACACTTCATTAGATTCCTTAACATAAAGTATTAATATATTACCGACACCCTTAAATGGTATAAACACTAAACTTTTAATAAAATATAACATAAATAAATAAATAATTAAATATTTAGTTTCTTATATTCTGGAAAAATTGCAAAATTTAAACTACAAAATTGCATAGAACTTTCTAAGTTCCAATTATGATTATACATGTGTTACCTCTTAAGCAATTCATATTCTTTTAGACAAGGTTAAATCGGTTATTTTAGATATTAACCTAAATACCCTCTTGCCCATTAAATAACATAGATTTAATTAAAAAAAAAAAAAGGAAAGAAGAGAGCAAGGAAAACACGTTAACCTAATTCAAATTCTAGCAATGACACTTCTTAGGGTTACCTATATAACATAACGCAAATTATTCTTAAACGGTGCATGAGCCTTTTAAAGTGGTTCATACGCTTAAAGATAGTTGGTCATATTATAGTCGTATATCTCTATTATAAAAATAAAAAATTAATAGTTATTTAAGTGATTATTTTAGTGATATTAAATATTACACTAAAATATCATTTTGTTTTATACAATTTCAACTATTAATAATATTTAGCGATATTATGGATGCAATCAGACTAATATACAATGTACCGGATCTCATAAGAACTCCAAAGTAGTTAAGCATACCGAAACAAAAATGAGATATTAGAAGATTGGATGGTGTCCCACTTTCCTAGTAGAATACTACTCGAAATCGTACTGGGAATGCTGACTTAGAATTTATTGTGGGAGCATCCTTAAGTGCAATCAGAGTGTACAAACATTACTATGAAAATTGGAAAGCATCCTAAGCAACTATAATTTGAAGAAGAAAACACTACCCAACTCCCTGTACTCTCAAACTATTAAATTACCTTAACTTTGACATCAAAATTGAAGTCTAAAAAAGAATTCAAATAAAATTGCTAATTACAAACAATCTTCTAAGAAGTTAATAAATTTATTAAGATGGCACAATTTTTTTGAAATTTAACTAAGATTAAACAATCTCTAAACTCAAAAAAAAAGAAAGAAAAAGAAAGAAAAGAAGAAGAAGAAGTAAATTGCATAAACCCTTGAAGTTTAAAAAATAATCAATACTATCTTCTTCTTGTTTTTTTTTTTCAAATAGCTGAGTAAATGAATTAAATAAATCTTCTTCTTTTTTTAAAAATTTTTGACGTTCTTGATCTTGAACCTTAATTACATTGAACATATCAGCTCATTTCAATTAATCTTACTATACGTGGGCTTTTATAAAGTATAATTTTTTTTTCATTTTTCTGGATAAGCTAGATTCAAAAGATCGAATTATTTGATTTTTTTTTTTTTTTACTAATTATAATGAGAAAAGGAGTAAACACCCTCATGGTCCAATTTGGAACCGTGAATCGAACCGAAACCATGGACCACCAGCATGGGTTACAACCAGTGCTAGAACCAACAGTTTCAAACTGCATTTAAAAAAAAAAAACTAAAATAAAATTTAAAAAAAAAGGACAAAAAATCAACACCTCAAAGTCACTTTCACATGGGAGAAGAGAGGTGAGAGGAAATACACAATAGCCATTGACTCATGAACAGAGAGCAAATTGTCCAGAGAATATATTCTCAAGTGCAAGTCTCCAAGAAAAGCCAAAATGACATTGAGTCACCATTATTCATTGGCTTGAAATTATTGAAGTGAATTGGAAACTACAACATTTTGCTGAAAATATGACAAATACAAAGTCAGTTAAATGGGAAGGCAATACATTGTGAATTGAAATTTGAAAATATAAGGATACTCAAAAAGTAAAAAATCGATATTATTTTGCTGAGACAGTGAATTCAAATTAAAAATAAAAGGTGCTTTACACAAATTTAAATTGAAACATCAAAGTGAAACATTCACATTTCATAATATAAAAGGCAACAAAAAAGAAGAAAAACACAAGAAAATTTAGAAAAAAAAAAATTTCCCTTTCTATGCTCAACGTTTGTCTTCAAATTTCGCAATATATTACTATTTACTTGCTTAAGTCTTTATCGTTGTTGTCATGCTAAATATTTTTTTTTCCTCTTCCACTCTAACTTCTCATAGAAATTTTTGTTTTCATTATAGTTGAAATAATTTTCTTATTTATGTTATTTAACACTATATGTGCTACTAGTTTATTTTCGTTTTATATAAAAATGATTAACTTTTTTCTATCGTATTATTAGTTCTAACTCTAACAAAAGCAAGAAAAATAAAGGTAAGAGAAAAGCAATAGAAAAGCCACAATAATATATTCATGATGTAGATGACGAGTTTGAGTGTCACGATTTCAATGATGACAAGGCCAATTAATTTAATTTAAATCAACCTATTCTACCACCTGATTTCAATCATGTATTACTGTCGCAATCACAATACGGTTTACAAAATTCTCAAGATAAAGAAATGCAACCTCCATAAGAGCAAATGGAAGAATAAGAAGCTAGTGGAAGTTAACAAGGTTTGCCCCTTATATCTTGTAAATTTGAAATTTTT
Source organism: Laguncularia racemosa (assembly GCA_037954665.1). Taxonomy (NCBI): domain Eukaryota; kingdom Viridiplantae; phylum Streptophyta; class Magnoliopsida; order Myrtales; family Combretaceae; genus Laguncularia; species Laguncularia racemosa. The sequence goes on along the minus strand of JBBMOL010000097.1, from coordinate 846,886 downwards.
ACTAAGTATTTTCATAAAGTGGCAAGATCCAAGCATTTTGTAACTATTGTAATGCAAGTTACACATGGAAAAAAGAAGATGAATATGGCACATTCACCAAACACATGAGATCCAAACATCCGACAAAGTACAGGTTGGATAAGTTATAGCAACAAATCTCGATCAGGCACTCTATATAGGATCCGATATCACTATTTCGATACGGTGTTGAGAAGTAAAAATAAGGTTTGATTCGAATAATGGCAAGTATGTATCTTTCATTTAGTGCATGGCTTAATTTGGTCTAAAGGAGCTATGAATAAGGAACTATAAGTCCTAGTGCACATGTATTTTCTTCGTCAACCATGCGTAGAGATATTATTAAACAATACCACTTTGGTAAACAAAAACTTAAATTTAAGTTTAACACCTTAGATGCACGTGTCAATATGTGTTGATATATGGACAAATTAGTGGTAACAAGATTCATACATGGGAACAACTATATATTGGATAGATGAATCATGGATACTGCATAAAATACTGTTATCACTTCACAAATTTAATGATTGTCATACCATTCAAAGTATTTTTAGAATAATTCTTATTTTAGATTAATATTGTGTAAGAAAAAAAAAAGAAAGAAAAAATTCTATTAGTTTTGATAACGCTGCAACTAACATTGTATCAATTGTGGAATTTCAAAATCTTTGCTAACCTTGCCTTAGTAGGACCATTTTTCACATTAGCTGTGCATATTACATATTGAATTTATACATCAAAGTTGATAAGATAATTTTAGATTTTAAATTATTTCTTATAAAAATGCTCATTGATTTTATATTAGATAATCTTTTCATAAATAAGGTGTGACAAAAATTTTGTGTAGATAATCAACTAAGACCTAAAAAATTTAAATAAGATGTACAATATAAATTGAATTTAATATATGAATTTTTACAAAGTATAATTTCCTATAAAGATATATGGTATAGTTTTATGATGATATACAAATTAGACTTTCCTTTGCATCCTAATAATTGAGATGCTTGCCGAAAGTTATTAGATATAAATTTTTTTATATTCATATAAAAACTCTTTCTTAAGTGTATCATTCAAGTGCTCAACTATTTACTTTGAAAACAGTAATAGTGATATTGTAAGAAGCTAAATAGGATAATAAGTGAAATGATTCTTAAATAGTTACAATATTATAGGAAAACGTTTACTATTTATCTTTTTATTTTCGTATTGAGAGCGTAATTAATATTTTAAATATTTATTACGATAATATTAATAATTTTTCCGACCATCAAGATAAGTATGCATCAAATTGTCAGAGACGTGATTAAAGTTCCAGTAAGTTCCCATGCTCTAACCTCGAATGATGAAGTACACAATCATCTTGCAGCTATGTGGGATAGGATAATTATAATATTATGGAATCAGGTAAAGCAACATCATTGCTGTGTAGAATAAATAAAAGTTTCTTCTTGGAAAGCGGTTCTCTGATAAGGACCATCCTACTTATTCTTTCCCCTTTTTATAAAGCTCGACCATGTCAACGTCGTCGATGGATGCTTATCAGCTGTTGCACAAGGCAAGCCAATGGCCCACGTATTTTTAGCAGTTCAATAATCAATATATCCAATGGCAAATTCGTTTTTAACCTTTGCAATATGCAATGGCTACTCTTTTTATTTATTTTCACTATAAATTACACTCTTCTAAAATAACTTAAAAAATATTATTAAAGTCATTAGTTTAAAAGTAATAATAATATGTGACTCGTAAAAATTAAAAAAAAAAAAAACTAAGAAACACTCTTAAAAAATTTTCAAAATAAAATAAACGTTTCCTAAGATGTTAAAGTAATATCCTAAAACCTATAAAATGGGATCATCTTACTCGTAAAACTATAGTGGCTCTCTATGGTCTGGTTTACACCCTTCAACTATCTATGGACTAGAATGCTATGGAGGATGTTAAGCCATAAGGTACCTTCCTCGGTAGTTTGGGTCACGACTTTATGACCTATGAATCGGTCCTTTTTATTTTTTTTTTAACTTTTTGTAACAAGAAAGTAACTGCTCCTATTTCTGCTTACCCTTTTCTTTCTTTCTTTCTTTTTCTTTTTTTGCATTTGTCTCTTTATTAAAAACCATATTGCCTCTCATACTAAAAATGGACAACCGATCAGCTTAAATTGTCTCATTGAAGTGCAATAAATTTAATTAGATCAATATTTATGAATAATATAGATACATGAGAGTACTACTGGTTTTATAAAAACATACAAAAGTATAAAAAATAAACAATATATTACAATCACTCTTACATGAAAAAGTAATAATAATTAAGATGCACATAATTTCATTCCTTACTAATGCCAATATTTTCTTTATATTAAAAAATTTTACAGCTCTATAACTCGTAATGCAATAATCATTAGTTTACATTCAAATGGCATTACTCTTATACATTAGATTAAAGTAATTATTCTCTTACATAACGTGAAATGTTAAAGTAAGAGATTCCAATGAAGAAGAAAATCAAGTTTAAGAATTAGATGGTGGTAGAGATGATTCCTTTAATATTCCATTGATTCCAATATTGAGGTCATAAGGTACTTCTAATTTTGGAATTAAGTATGAAATTTTTTCCAAGCTAAATGTATATTATAATCATTTTTATTATTACTTTTTATGTCGCTAACTAGATCGGTAACATGTATATGATTGGCATCCCCAACTTGCATGAAAATTTTGCTACCCAATTTGCTTTGGTTCAATGACATGCTTGAGCTTCCTAAATTTTTCTTGAATGGTATAAATGCTCAAGCAAGTTGTTGCACCAGAGCAATATTAGGTAGCAATATTTTATGTAAGTTAAGGATGTAGACAACTTGCACATACATAATCGACAACATAAAAAAGTGATAGTAAGTATTATTATTTTATTTTCAAAAAAAAAATCATGCATTTTTAAAGTTTAGAAATATCATATTCCATTAAAAGTGAAATGAAAAAACATTACGAGAATTCTAGTTTTCATCTATCTTTAACTCTTGAATTCTATATTTCCTTTTATTCCAATCATTTGCTTAATTTGTGAAGAGTTTTTTCCTTTTTCAAAGGAATGATATAAATAGTATCACATAAAAAGATATTAATATTTATAACAATATGATGCTGTAGAAAAGTTGAAATATTTATTAATATATGAAAAAATATTAATATGAGAGACATTTTAAAATGAAAATAAGAAAAGTATTAACAAACAATTCTAAGATAGGTTATATAGTATCACTTTCATGTGTATGTGTGTAAATTGTTGAACCTCTACAAATGGGGACTCCAGGCATGAAATGGTTGATTTTTTTTCTTCTTATTTACTTTAGACATGTTTGCCCATTTAGATTTGTTGTCATTAAAACTCAATTTGAGCATTGTAAATTATTGCTTGCAAATTGCAAGCGCCACATGCTTTATTTATTTATTTATTTATTATTATTATTATTATTTTATCGGCATACCCACTCAAACCTGGTAAGTTTAAGGGTAGGTTCATAATTGCCCCATGGGTAGATTATGGATGACCGACACAGTAGGCAATGGCAAGTCTAGGGTCGTTTGACTTGAATCGTACCTACATTTATGGCACGTTTACTTGAACATAATAGTTATTTCATTACGGATCTATTACGTGTGGAATGACTATTATGTTGTTTACTTCACAGAATTGCAATTCCACAAAATCTCGAATCGCCATTCCTTCCCTCATTCCCCGTAATAGCAATTCGGTGCTATTCACCGTTAGTCGTCATTGTTGATTTAAACGTCGATTAGCTTATTGTCGGTGGAAACGTCGGTCCTCGTGTAACCTCATTCATGCATCTACCATCATCGTCGTCCTCGCTGTGGTCAGCCATCATCGTCGTCTTCGTGCAACCTCGCTCATCCCTTGTTGTCGTAGATCTGCCACCAGACCTCGTGCATTATTCCTCGTTCTGCCCGTCGTCGCCGATCTCGATCGTCCCTCACTATGGTCATTGCTAGCTCTGTCATAGCTGCTTCTATTCAGCCTTCCAATCGTAGATCTACCCCCGTTGTTGCCGATCTCGACTGTAGATCTGCCCATGTCCTTTATTTTATCCTTATTTCTTTCCTTATTCAATTAAGTAAACAATGTAGTCTTTATTCCATTATATCTAAGTAAACATTATCATATTAATTCGCCGTAATAGTTATTCCATTCCAATCTTATTTCATTCAGCGAAATAAACAAGCCGTTAATCTCAAGTGGCAAAAGTCACAAGCTTTATGCTACGTTTAGAGAAAAAAAAAAAGGAAAGGAATTAAGAGAGAGAAAATTGAGATAAAGAATTGGAGACAAAAGAAAACTTAAAATAAAAAATTATAAACTCTATTATTTAAATAAGGGTAAAAAAAATGTTAGGAGGCCATTTAATTAATATATTTTTTTGCAAGGATGAATTTACATGGAGGAATGTTATTCGGTTTGAGTACTAAAAAAGGATTAATGTCACATTTAATATTCAAGCTTTTTTTTATTTTTGCGATTAATTAACTGAAATTTAAAAGTATCGATTTATTACTTATAAAATTTTCAAGATTATTTATAATACCTGAAAGAAGTAATTTATTATAAAAATTAGTAAAATTTAAATAGTTGATTATAAGAAAAAAAATAAAGTTTAGGTATTTAATTGCAAAAAATAAAATAAAAATTTATATAGTAAATTAACATTTTAAAACTTTAGTTAGTTAATTATAAAAATAGATATAATTGAGATACCAAATATGACATTTATTCTTAAAAAAAAAAAACTTAAAATCAACTGTTATTTTAAGGCGATTCACATCTTAAATATCTTAATTTAAGTCATAAGTATTTTTAATACATAAAAACATAGTCTAGTATTTAAGATACACATGATTTATACTCCGAAGCAAAAGCTATATACGTGTTCCTATTGCCATACATAAAATTTTAATGACGAGAGGGAAAATTTTGTCTTTGTACCGGCAGTCGAACTATACATACATTTGACGTTCTTATTTATTATTTTTAGAGAATATAGAATTTATTTATTGAATTGCATCCAAACAGAGCTACATATCATACGAAAATAATAAAGTAAATCTAAACTAAAAGAAATGGGGATCTAAATATCTAATTTCAAAATGGACACATCTCTTATATAAATATTGGTAATATTAATCCCAAAAAAATTTAGGTTCAATTACAAAATAAAACTAGGATTTTGTTTGGAGAAAAGCTCACTAACAAACAAAATAAAAAGCAACAACTATTGAAGAAAGTTTAAATCTTAAAATGAGACTCTAGGGAAATTCTTATTTATTAATGAAAAGGCGTCACAGACCTTTAATTAAAATTAAATTAATACGACTTCTTATTATAGTAAACTTCAACAATCATTATTATTATTTATTTATTTACCCTATTCTACCCTAATATATATATATATATATATATATAAAGGAAAAAGAGCAGTGAGCATATTTCTTTATCAAAAAAATCATTAGCACTATATCAAATAAACTTATTTTATAGGACAGTGCAATATCTAGGTGTACCTTTTCCTACTCCATCCACATCAAATCAAAATCCATCACCGTAAAATGTATCTTAACGCACAAACTTGTGACCAGAAAAGCGTTCACAAAAGATTGGGAGTCAGATTTGCTTTGATACCAACCGATGGAGGGTTTTAGATATGGGTATTTTAGAACTGATGAAATAATAAAGAATGTATCTTTTTACAGAAAAAGTATATTTTTAATCTTTATTTAAATCTTTAACCTTTTTTTCTTTTATTTGAAAATTTAATATTTTTGAAACCTTAAAAAAAAAAACTTCTATAAAATTTATTAAGTATTCTATTTATCTATAACATGTATCAACTTTAAATTGATTTATAATAATTAAATTAATAAAATAATAATACTAAATACATTTATTTACATAATATAGTTAAAAATAATATTAAATATACAATAATATAACATAAAAAATATAAAATATAAAATAATAATTAAAATTAAGAAAAGGAGTTGGAAAAATGTGTATATGCCCTAACCACCTTGATTAATTAGCCTAAAGCTAATCAGAAGTTAATACATATTTAAGATAAACGTAAAATTTAACATAAATAATGAATGCCCTATTTTTATAAAAATTTGAAAATATTGAGAACTCTAATAAAAAAAAAATTAGAGACTCAAATAGAAAAATAAATATGCATTAAGAACCAAAAATTATACTATTCCCTTTTATTTATGGTTTTTAGGTGATTTAAATAATGAAAAATAAATAAGATATGGATAGAATCAATATTTGATATTACGTATAAAGATTGAAACAAAATTAACTTTAGATTGAGTTGGCAATTGATATGATGTACTATCGATAAAACAACCTAAAGTAAGGTCTTAAATAAATATTGATATGATACATGAATCGATATAATTGGTTTACCATGATCTAAATTAGATCAATAAAAACTCAATCGAATAAAGAAAGCTAATACTCTCATTATTCATGAATTAGGAGAAATCCATCTCATTATATTTGTACATCTACAAGGGTAACAAAACCCAAAATTAGTATAACATTCATTAATTAACTATATTAATATATAGTATGCCTATTTATAAGTCTTAAAATAAACCAAACTATCTTTTAAAATAGGAAACTGATTGAAAATATAAAAATGAGTAATTTATGTAAAACTAAATGAAAATGTTCAAATTTGGTCAACCTATTCTAGGAAATTTGATTGGCCAATATTTGCAAATTTGGCTAGTTAAGGTTGTAAATTTAGTTGCCTAAATATCAAAATTCGATTAACCAATATTTTTAGTCTCACTTGGTTACCTTGAATCACATGTATATATTAGCTAAATCGATGATCTTCAACTTGAAAAAAGTGGAAATACTTGACTCTTTAGTTATGATTTTTTAAACTTGATTCTATGCTCACATCAACAAAGCTTCTCCTTTCCCTTTTAGGAAGAACTCTAGAAAGTATTATTTTATTTATATTCTCATATTTGTTTATGTTTGTAACAAATAACCTATTTGCTTTTAATACTTTGGTGATATTGAGTCACCATTATTGCTAACATTTATATTATCATTGGTGACATTTGATACTAATAATTGTCATCTAGTTACTTTAAAACGTGTTTTAAAGTCTTATAGAAAATAATAATTTGACACATTACAAGTTGAAAATAAGCAAACAACACAATTGATCGCAATAAGCTTATAGGGGAACACATTGGTTAAATGACAAAAAAAATACCAGTTAAGCAAAGTGTCTATGTATTGCAATTACCGAGACACTTCATTTACATAGGCCATTAAGCTATTTGAACTAAGTCAAGGAAACTTCATTTGAATGGCTTGTACCTACATTTGAAAGAAGTGGAGTTTAGTGGTTTTGAGCTTGCTTCTACTTGACTTCATTCAGATGGGCAAGGTCCTTATTCAAGTAAAGTCCCTCTATAATGCTTTGAGACTCATTTGCTCTTTAACTCCACTATTGAGCTTGACTCTATAAGCTTTGATTTGACTCATTTACTTATATCTTATTTTCCATATTCAAAATGCTTCCATAAACTCTTAAATTCACCTAATCTTCATCATATAACCTTCATGATGCCAAAGCTTGCTCAAAAGATTTAAACCTAGTTCTTGTAGCTGGTCTTGATGCACAATCAGGTTTGACTTTAATGAACTAAAGGGAATGTAAAATTCTGTCATATCTTTGCTTTCCTTAATACATACCGAGTATCTTAGGTGTATATTTAGTCATATCTTTGTTTTCCTTTTCTTGTTAATTACCTTATTTAGCTTGTAATTAAAAATTATAAATATCTATATATTTGCCTTTCACATTAATGAGAATTAAAATCAATTTCCCTCATCTTCTATTCCTCTTAAACCCTAATCTTTACATGGTATTAGAACCACAATAATGGCCTCTTCTTCATCCGAAACAACCTCTTTCACCAAAACCATTGCTGTCTCGTTAGCCAATACACCTCCTCACTCCACCAATAGTTATGAATGGTATTTTTCACAATATTTTAAATTGGAAACTAAGTAAGTTTTTTCGTTTCAAAATTCTAAAATTGGGACTAATAAATTTAATTTTGAATTCACACTATAAATGTACTAGCAGATGGTGCATCACAATGTGTATGCAAAAATAAATACTTGTAACCTTATGATATTTAGAGAATTGAAAAAAAAAAAAAACTTTAGGATGGTTCTATGGTTGAAGCATTAAAACATGAGAAGTGGGATTTGAAGTTGAAGTGCTTTTGGTTAGCTCCATAAAATATGAGATTGTGGAATTTATGAGGTTAAATGTGGAAATAGTTGAAAAGGTAGATTTAGATGAAATGGAATGATTAATTAGTAATTCAATTTTCATTAATAATTTTTAAGTTCATATGAATTTCATTAGCATGTATTTACTTAATAATATAGAAGATAAAGACACGATTCACTTAATAAAATTGGCACATCAAAGTGGACAACTGAAACTTTTATGGAAACCCAATAAATCTCTTTAGATAGGCTTGCAAATGTACGATTCCTCCTTATTAAAAGTATCTTTAAATCTAAGTTATCTCAATAAACATGCAATTTTTTTTCTTTTTTAATAGAATCTCGCCTTTTGAAACATAAGAACAAAGTTACATGCTCTATTTATTTGGTTTTGTCTTGTCATTTTTTAATTATGAGCCTAAATTGACCTAGTTATCTTACTAAGCTATATTAAGTGTTTATTGAGTTTGATCCAATTACAATTGACCTAAGTTAGCTTAAGGAGTGGGGTTTGAACTAATTGTGTAACACTTCAAATTGATATTTATAGGAATACTTTTAAGGGCTTTGAGCTTAAGCCTAAGCAAGCTATGATATATTTGGCACAGTAAATATAACTACCATTTTTGAGAATGTCAAGGGAGATGAGATGGGAAAAGATGGATAACTCATTCACTCAATGTTGAAGTTGGCAATAGCTTGATCCAAGTATAGACATGCATGGAAGATCTATAAATTGGCCTTTTCTCATCAATCCTAAAATCATCAAAAAAAAAAAAAAGAAAGATAGAGAGAAAAAAAATACAGAGTTAGTGTGTTTTCTCCTAATGTCTAAGAAAGTATTTTAATTTCTTCTCCCTATAATATAAAGATGTTATAATTCCTAATTATTTCTTCATGGTGAAATTCTTCTATCCTTATCCGTGATTTTTACCTTAAATTATTTAGGAGATTTCCATATAAAATTTATGTGTCCATTATTATTATTATTATTCTCAAATTTATTAGTTGCAACTCTTGCTCTATTCGATCCTATTGAAAGGCAATATTTACAAGAAATGGTATCAAAGTCTAATTTAGGTGTATATATTTACTTATCGTATGTTTTATTGTTACTACTAAAAAGTAGATCCTCCACACCATAAAAATAAGTTAAATTCACCTTTTGGTAGATACCAAGGACTATTCATATACACAAAAATAGTTCACATGAAATACTTGGAGCTGTTTTTCTTGGCTCAAAGCAATTATAATCAAGGTAATGGTGGTGAAATTTGAGATTGAAAATTTTAATGGGAGTAATTTCTCATTATGAAAATTGAAGGTGAAGGCAATTTTGCGCAAAGATGATTACCTAGTGGCAATTAATGAAGGGTTAACAAATTTCACAAATAAAGCCAAATAAAATGAAATGGACGGGAATGCTGTTGCAAATCTTCATCTAAGACTAGAAGATGGGGTATTGTCAAGCATAGAGGATAAGAAGATGGCAAAGGAGATATAGGATCATCTCACCAAATTATATGAGGCCAAATCACTCCACAATAAAATTTTCCCTAAGAGAAAATTTTATACACTTAAATTTTTCAAAGTCCATTTAGCTGACAGATCATATCAACACTTTGAGCACTATATTTTCTCAACTCACATCATTGGTTTACAAAATAGATTTGAGCAAGCATACTGAACATCTACTTCACAGTCTACTTGATTCATATGATCAACTCATTATCAACTTGATAAACAATGTCCTTACAGACAAACAAGTCTTTGATGACATTGTGACTGCTATTGTTGAAGAAGAGAGTTGGCACAAAAACAAGGAAGATAGGCAAACAAGTGCACAAGCAGCAGAGGCCTGAACAATGATGTGAGGGAGATCGATGGAACATGGCTCAAGTAGGAGCCAAAACCATGGTAGATCAAATTCAAGAAATAAAAGGAATTTAAAATGCTACAACTATGGCAAGAAAAGTCGCTTGCAAAGGGATCATTGAAATTTAAATAAAAAAAATTCCAATCCTCAAGGAAACATGGCAAGCACTTTTGATGATAGAAATGCTCTATGTTGTGAAGTAGTAGAAACAATTGAAAGCAGGAAAAGATTTGCTAACATTTAACTCTTTGACTTAGGAGGTACTTTCACATGACCTCTCAGAAAGATTGGTTTTGTCACTATGAACCTATTTCAAGAGGGTCTATGTATAGCTGTAATGACAATGCTTTAAAGATTGTCGGTATTGGGAGTGTAAAGACAAAGATGTATGATGATACAATTTGCACTATTTGAGAAGTGTGGCATGTGGAGGGCTTATAGAAGAATTTGTTGTCTTTAGGACAACTTAATGATCTTGGATGCAAAGTTGAAATTGAGAAAAAGATCATAACATTAGTTAGAGGAGTGCTTGTGCTTATGAAGGGAGAAAAGATAGTTGCAAATTTGTTCACATTAAAGAGAGAAACTCTACAATAAGTAAAAGTATTAGTTTCTTCTAGTAGTTCAAGTAAAACATCTACAATGATGTGGTATGATGCATAATCAAGTAAGGAATGAGAATTCTTATTGATAAAAATCTACTTCTTAGTCTCACAAATGTTTCACTACCGTTTTGTGAGCATTGTGTTATTAGTAAGCAACACCGCTTGAAGTTTAGCACATCAATTTCTAGAAGCAAAATTATTCTAGAATTGGTTTGTTTTGATGTTTGGCAAGTATCGGTTCCATCCCTAGGAGAAGCGTAGTATTTTATATCCTTCATCGATGATTATTCTAGGAGATGCTAGGTGTATCCTATTAGAAGGAAAGTAGATGCATTTTCAATCTTCAAAGTCTTTAAAGCATGGATTGAACTTGAATTTGAAAATAAGATCAAAAGTTAAAGGACAAATAATGGAGGAGAATACACCGACGATGAATAGGTCTCTATTAGAATACACCGCTTGTTATGTTGTATATCAAGTCCCATCAACAACAATTGAGTTAAAGACACTGATAAAGATGTGGACCAGTAAGCCAATTAACTATACAAACTTCCATATGTTTAGAAGTCTAGTATGTGATGTACAATGCCTAAGAAACTACAAAGTTGGATCCAAAATCTAGGAAATGTTTATTCTTGAGGTATGCTAACGAAGTAAAAGGGGTATCTCTTGTAGGATCCACTACCCGCAAGGTTTTAGTCACTAGAGATGTTATCTTTATAGAAGATAAGTCGCAAAGTACAAAAGAAAAGGATAACACTTCAAACAAAAGAAAATTTAGAAACTACAACCCTACAGGTGGAGAAGGAGTTTAAACAAAATGATTCCTTTGAAGTAGCACTAGAGCATGAGGAACATGAAGCAAACAATCTTGAAGCTCCAAGAATGTGGAAGTCAAATTACGTAAGGAAAGCATCGAGTTAGCATTCTAATTATTTTATTAGAAGTAATTTTGCATATTGTCTTCTAATCGAGGATAGAGAGCCATCAAATTTTCATGAAGCAATGAGTAATTCAGATGCATCTTAGTGGATGATAGCAATGCAAGAAAAAAATTAAAGTTGTTCATAAGAATAAAATTTGAGAGCTTGTGCTACTACCATAAGGAAGAAACCCCATTGGAAATAAATGAGTTTATAAGATTAAAAGAAATAGTGATGATCAAGTGAAGCGATATTGTGCTTTGGTGGTAAAATGATATGCTCAAAAGAAAGGTATTGACTATAATAAAATATTCTCTCTCGTGGTTCAAATCACAACGGGTCGGGTAGTCTTGGCAATGCATGCTATGTTTGATAGTGAGATGTAAAAACAACTTTTCTTCATGGTGAATTAGAATTTATATGCTCCAACCAAAAGGATTTGAATTAAAAGGAAAAAAGAACCCGATTTGCAAGTTGAGTAAATCTCTGTACAATTTAAAACAAATGCTAAGGTGTTGGTACAAGAGATTTGATTCCTTCATAACCAACCTTGGATACAACGGACTCAATGCATACCTTTATGCATATTACAAGAGGTTTGGAGAAAATGATTTTCGTCATCTTGCTATTGTATGTAAATGATATGTTAGTATTAGGTCCTAACAAAGATCGTATAAAGGAATTGAAAGTACGGTTGGCTAGGAAATTCAAAAGGAAGGGCTTAAGATCGACAAACAAGATTCTAGGGATATAATGTCATCAAGACAAAAATAGTAAGAAGATTTCGCTTTCTTAAAAGAATTATTTGAAGAAGTTTTTGTAGTGTTTCAATTTGCAAGACTGTAAGCCAATCTCTATCCACTCATTAATTTCAAATTATCAACCAATATGAATCCTAACAGTGAAGAAGAGAGGAATGAAATATCTCTAGTACCATATGCATTCGTATTGGGAAGCTTAATGTTTGCTATGATATGTTCAAGACTAGACATTGTGCATATAATGGGATTGGTTAGTTTGCACTTGTCAAATCCTAGTAGAGAGCATTGGAATGTCATAAAAAGAATCCTAAGACACATAAAAGAAACCTCAAATGCTGCATTGCGTTATGGTGGATCAGACTTCATTATTAGAGGATATGTTGATTCTAATTATGTAAGTGATCTTGATAAAGTAAATCCACCATAGGCTATGTGTTCACACTGGTTGGCGAAATTGTAAGCCGAGTTTCTAAACTATAGTTAGTTGTAGCTACATACGTGCAGAATATGTAGCAACTACATAAGCCAGTGAAGTAGTATGGTTGAAAAGGGTATTAGATGAGCTCGGGTACAAATAAGAGAAAATTGCTTTGTTTTGTGATAGCTAGCGTGTCTTGCATCTCATAAGGAATCCAGCATTTCATTAAATGTTCAAAACACATTCGAGTTTAGTATCACTTCGTTTGTAAGAAAATTGAAGAAGGAACCATGGACATGCAAAGGATTCATACTAAGGACAACATAACAAATTTTATGACAAAGGCAGTTAACAACGACAAGTTTGTTTAGTATCACTCACCCTTGTATGTTATTATGTTCAATCATAAGATGGTAATATGATGTTACAAGTGTTTATTAAAATGTGGTAAGAACTCACAAAAGAACCCCAAAATATAGTAGAAAGACGTCAAAATCTGCTAAAAATCACTTCAATTTAAATAAAATGGTAAAGAACCCCAAAATAGAGTAGAAATACATCAAAATCTGCTAAAAATCACTTCAATTTAAATAAAATGGTAATGACTTGACCTCAAACTTTCCCTATCAAGGCCCTCCAGGCATGTATTGTGCGATTACTGTTCTCCGTTTACCTGGCCGGGATATAACATGTCCGATTTTACAATGATTATGACGCTGACATGGTAATTTCTCAGATACTAAGTAAGCGAGATTGTTAAGTAATAAATATATAACTACACTAAATCTATAAGCTTGGTTGCAGTGCTAACCTCTACAACATCCTACCTTTCTGCAGGGCTAATACATCTTCTATTGGTGCCTTGAAGTGAGCGCTCATGCATTTCTGAGACTCGTCCAGCCTTAAACCGAAACGAGCAGAGAGCTTCTGCTTCCCTGGCGACATATATAAATGTTAAGGACCAAATCCATGGCATCTTATTGGTGTTTACTGATTGATAGCTCCTAGTCAAATACTCCTAGAAGTTCCACATCTATCAACTAAACTAAAGGAGGAGGACCTCTCTATGTTTGCAAACAAAGACATCGCACCATTATCATCGGATGAGCAGAATGGAGTTGTTTGTAGAACTAAAGACAGTAATAGCTATCAGGATTATATAGTACTCCATACGACATTTTATAGTTGTTAAGCCCCACCCAGGAGGCAAGTCTGCACATAATACCATCATTCATAACGATATCCTCTTATAAGCAAGTTTCATGATGCGTGGAACAAGGGAACGGGAAAAACGTGGAACTATAAGCACGACATGATGATGGAGATACATACGTATCAAAGTCTCTAGGGAAAGAGCTGCTATATGCATTGCATCGTGATGCATCACAGATCTTCTGGTAAGCATACTTTAATTCCTGAAGAAACATTTAGAAAAAGCAGCCTTAAGAGCCTAGATTGTTTGCTCTAGCAATCATACTGCACAGACAAAATCACCACTTGTTTCAATATCGTCTATATCTGCATCAGCTTCCATGTCATCCATGTCCATACTACCTCCCACAAGAAGCCCTCCAGTTTTCGAAGCTTCCCCAGGTTTTCGGGCCTCTTGAATTATAGATAGAATTTCTTCCATACTCTGAGATGATTCGCTCATGGAATCTGCCTGTACAAGACCTTTGCTGTCGTCCATGAACTCTACAGGTAAGTTCTTCAAAAACCAGGGATGTCTTTTAATTTCTGGGATCGTTATTCTCTATAAAGAAGCATAAGGCAAAACCAGTTAGTAGAGGGAGTGATAAGGCTTTTATGGTTAAATTTTTCCTGTGATAATTGTCCCCTAAAAAACAGAAAGCATAAAAAGGAACAACTATAAGGCACATGTGCCATTTGAGCACAGCAAAAGTCGGAAGATACATTACCTTTTCGGGGTTAGCAATGAAAATTCGAGACAAGAGATGTCTACACTCAATGGAAATCCGAACATAGTCTGGAATTGCATAATTGACGCTTAGGATTCGCTGTAAAGTGTCATTTAGGTGTCAGTCTATTTCTAGAAGCGAAGTTAACCATGATAGGAATTTCAATTTTCACAGCTCTGCAGGGATTACCTGAATTGTTTTCCTGAAGTTTCTTGGTTCAGATGGATCTTCAAATGGATAAGCACCAACCAGCATCACATATAAAGTAACCCCACAGGACCAAACATCTGCAATCTGCACTTCCCAACCATAATCCAACCATCAAGCTTTTATACCCTACAATGGAAGTATCAATAACAGGAAATATTAAATAAAATACCTTCCCATCATACTCTTTTGTAGATAATACCTCCGGGGCAATATAGGCTGGTGTTCCCACAGTGGATTTTGGCTGTGAGTGTAACACCGATGACTGCACATGACATTGAACAGTCAGTATCAATATATAGATGAATTTTGTCATGAGAAACTAATCACCAACTAAATTGCCTTGGAGTAGCCAAAATCACATATTTTAAGACGGGGTGCAGTGCTTCCATCAAGAAGTGTGTTCTCCAGCTTGAGATCCCTATGACATATTTGCTGCAACCAAGTAAGACAATTTGCTAAATCAGTCAGCAAAGGATAAAATATCCAGAGTTGTAGGGAAGTTAATTGATATGGTTTAGATTTAGTTTCACAACCAACCAACCGCTCTAAGAATATGAACTAAATGACACTAGTTTGATTTTATGAATGTTATTCAATATTCCCCTCACATGTATGCAGAAACATCGATTAGAATCCACCACATGGAAATATTAAATAGGAATTGAAATGATTGCATAAGAATTTTGAATATACAACTGCCCGTTCTGATGCCACGTTAAATTTATCTTCACAACCAATTAATTTGAAAGTTTAAGCTAAAAGGTATCAGTTCAATATTATATTTATTGTTCAATCAGTATATTCACAGTTACAGGAAAAGAATGATACCATTGAATGGCAGTAGCTGACTCCTGATATAAGTTGTTGATAGAAAAATCTTGCCTGGTACAAACACATAGAAAACAGAAGGGACTACATTAGCACAGAACATATCAAAGGAACTCCTATAAGGGGATATAAAGAAGAAAAGGCTGTACAATTCTACGGAAATTGATTATACAATGAGCATTAATTAGGGGTTTGTTCTGATTGGAATGTAAATAGTTTTCTATCGTAACATCAGAGGGTCACACTCACACCAGAAGATTATTGAAAGGAAATTTCGCAGCAGGAGAGATGATTTCTCTTAACATATATACAATGAAGAATTCATTACAATATGACAAGATGATGCAGTGTGTGTTCAGACAATGATAAACAGCTGAATTATACGTGTAAAGCCTGCAAACTTCCAAACATCTCTGCCTTTAGAATTACACTACCTCATCCTCGCCAAATCTGCCAGCATTACAAATCCTGGCAAAAAGCTCCCCTCCAGCAGCATATTCCATGACTATAGCTAAATGAGTTGGCGTAAGAAATACCTGCAGAATAAAGGATCATACTTTTATGATCAGAATTCAGAAACAATAAACTTGCTGGACTACCTAAAAGCAAACCACAATAAGCATGTTTCTCAAGTGTTGCTGACACCAAGCAAAAACCTCTCAGGCTTAGGTTAATGATGCTGTGTGTTTCAGCATTTAACTTATGCCATCTTTAGAAATGAAAGCTGCACGTTTTGGTAATGAATTGGGCTCAGCAACTGATGATTTCGTTTTCTTTTTCAATCTTGCAGTTTTGCCATTAGATATGCTTCAGTATTATCCTTAAGCCCTCTAATATTTTTGTCAATAAGCAAACAATATTTTATATGTTTCCAATCTGAACTATATACAATGAGGACTCCCACGTCAATTCTGCATCAAATTTGACAATAGCACATCTGATTGCGCGTCCTGGACATCTTCTCTGTCTAGAAATTCCCCAACTGAAACTATCTTGCTTGAGCCGTGGACACTTCTTGACCATCCCCCATTCCGAGCTTCACTACTGCTATCGAGTATGCATTTCTAAATGCATGGAAATCTTCTGTGAGAAAACAAGCTAGAGACATCTCCAGCTTAAACCCTATACATGATTCTTTCCCTTCACCTACAATCCTTCCTAGCTCAACACACTTAAATGACATAACACATTAAAAAAATGCATGGTAAACATCGTAAGACAATAAGAAGGTGCAGCAGGACAGGACATCTTTAACAAGTTCTTCTTTTTTCTGCCCAGATCTTCAAAAATTTCAATTGACACTGAACTTCAATGATCAAAACCTTGTGTCAACTTTACCTCCTTAAACCTTATAATATTCGGATGTTTCAAGGATCGGTGATTCATGATCTCTCTCTGCACATGCTGATCAATCTACACAAAACAAAGTCATTTGAAAATACTTATTGACAATAAGGGGAAAAAAAAAAACCCGAAATCTAATCTCAAACTTTATAAAAGAAACAACACGAAAAATCCTGGTATCGATAAATACCTTCTGGCCTCTTTCGATATACTTGACAGCACAGAGCTCACCAGACCATCTGTCTCTAACAAGCTTGGCCACACCAAAATTACCAGACCCGATATCTTTCAGTATCTCATAACGCTCCATGTTCCGACAGCTCTAGCTAGTCTCTATCCAAAAAAACAGACCAGTGATGGAAAAGAAATTCCAAGGTTAATTCTCCTGATAACTTTGAGATGAAGACTACTGTAAGCTTAACATTTGAGAGTACAAGAAATACTATGTCGCTTTCTTGACTTTTAGTAATTACGTGTAGTAACAGCGCTTACGGTCGGTTGGCGTTGGACTTGA
The DNA here is from genome assembly GCA_037954665.1 of Laguncularia racemosa. Lineage (NCBI taxonomy): Eukaryota > Viridiplantae > Streptophyta > Magnoliopsida > Myrtales > Combretaceae > Laguncularia > Laguncularia racemosa. The sequence goes on along the minus strand of JBBMOL010000097.1, from coordinate 829,124 downwards.
GACTTTTCCTCGAGAGCTTTAGATAATCAGGAACTTATGGAATGGAAAAAAATGGGCACACTATATTATATTTCTTTTCGAATGAGGAAAGTCTGTTTTCCCAATACAGTTTTCTATCTACTTTCGGTCCAACTTTTATATAAAAGTCTGTCAGTAGATATGTCGTCATAGAATAATTATTATCGAGTCGATTTAGTTGAAAGATTAATTAAGTATATAATTTTCTTATTTAAATAGTTAATAGATATTATAGAAACACATTATCCTTATTATTATTATTTATTTATATCCGTATTATTAAATAGAAACTAACTATTCAACTTTACACTATAGATGAAAGTTGCAACTTATTGATAAAACATATTATAAATTATTTTTAAAATCTTATTTTTTTTAATTGATAGATTCATGCGTGATGTCTTACTATTATAGAATAAGTAGTATCTATTTTTGTACACCTTTCATTTACGTTTACACAACTGAGAAAGGAATTATTGAAATTATATATGGAAGCTCCAATTAGGTACGAGGAGGCAGAGACATTTGTTCAATAATTTAATGAAACAAGAGGGTGAAGTGCGTAATTTAAAATTAAAGTTCTGGGTTGGAGGGGGGTGTGGGGCTGTTCTAGAGAGAACAGGATGTGAATTAATGGGGCTTGCCTCGTAGTTAATTCGATAATATATATAAAAGAAAAGATACCAAGTTATTTTTTTAATTGTGGTGCTTTTCCCTTTATATCACCACTTTAGTTGTTTCATACTTTTGCTAGGATAAGTTTGAAACTTTCAGACGGTGTTACTAAAAATAAGAAATTTTGGAATCGTACATCGGGTGCTGTTTGTTTATTAGGGGTGGGAACCACTTCACATCAAGCCAAACCAAAGTATGATGAGGTTTTTCTTTTTTCAATAATTAAAAAAAAAATTCAAGAAGACTTGTATATTTTTTAATAAACTAGTGAAACTTGTTCACCATCTTAACCATCGATATTTAGTAGACTCTAAGGTGATCTAGATCCCTCTAATTGTGACGTTTATCTAAAGTCTTCCTGCGAAGGTTCTCATGATTTAAAATGTTTACTTTTCGTCCCTTCTTATTGAATAATTAACTTTTAATTTAATACCTTTTGGTTTGGCTTCTCTACTTAAACATCAACTTGGTCTAATGATCCTAAGCTAAACCCCCCTTAAGCTGCTATAGTGCTTAGCTAAGTTATTGGTTCTCCTCTTTTTAGACTAAAGTACTTACTTCCAATCTAGGCTCTTCTTTCTCTTGGGGCACTTTTCCCTTGGATGGTTTGGGGTTAGAAGGCTCCTTTAATGTCTCTACCTGATCCTTTTCTCTCTTGTTGGGTATTTTTTTTATGCTTTTCGGACCGTTTCCTTCGATATTTAGGTAGTGGGTTACTTTAATCTCATCCCATCAACAACTTACATAGAACATTAAAATTTAGGGGCCTTACTAGGTTTGTGGCTGACCAAGACCATATAGTGTTGCTATTTATTATATGATTATTAAATAGTTCAATGATGGGATTATTTGGGCTTTCACTTAGTCCAAGTAGCTCATATCGATGACCATTTGGTAGTCATCTAAGGAGATCACTTCAAATCTCACTCTACATTCCACTTACCTACCTTGACTCAATATTTAAGTTACCCTAGTAGTGGGAACTTTCTTTAGGTTTATTGTTTCCATTAGTTTGCACTTATATTGTTCTTAACCTTGATACTTTTTTTTTTTCTCTTCCTCCTTAGTAATGAATAAGTTTGAGACCATGGTATCCACTATGATGTTTATCCTCCAACCCACCACAACCCCCTCCACATAAATTTGACCTTTAAGCTCCTTAGTAAGCTTGATTTAAAGGAGTTTAATGTCTTTTGAACTCCAAGTTTAACACCCTATTGGGCATCCTCTTCTTCCTTTACTATTATTATGGTCGCAAACCTATCTCGAACACCACAATTTCTAGCAATATGGCCCCAGCACATAAGAAGTTAGAAATTTTCTTTTTGGTAGCTCCCTCTCTTTCATTGGAGCCTTACCATTCTAAGTGTAGGCCTCTTTGTTCTTTCTTAAGTGTAGTTCCATTTTTTCTTGGGTTACTCCACTTTTTTCATGGTTTCCCTCCTTTATCATGGTATTATGATGCTTAGTTAACCTAAATTATATTATGCCTTCTATTATCGAGATCTCTAATAACGACTTTGACAACTCCAACACATAGTCCCTATGAATACTCTGCTTTTAAATTGCCTTAGCTTAGCTCAAACCTTCATCTTAATATTACTCAAATAGACCTTAATTTTTTTTTAACATTTTAACTTCTTGGGCTCTTTGCTTAGCTCCATCAAACTATCTTCGCTACTATAGTGTGCCCATATCATTTACAAAGGAGCTGGCTATAGCCTTAATGTTTTGTTTAACACATCAATTGCATCAAAGCGGTGCTCCATACTCTAAAGAAAGCTATCTGTTTCCTTGATATTCCTAACTACATTAAAGTTTTTACTAATGCCCTACTTGAGTGGGCCTATATCCAACTTTGAGATGCTATTGGTTTGAAGCCCTTAAATCTTTCAAGTCCCTCTTCAAGAAAATAACTTTTACGATAACATCCTAGTTTTGCAAATCACTTTCAGTTTGGTTTAAAGCTATCAACATCTCCTTCGTGAGCTCCTTTTTAAGCTTACCTAAGCTATCCTCTATAGGTTGAACATGTCCATCATGTCAACCATGGCTATCTTTACTCTAATTACCTTACTAGCCTCCATCAATGCCTATTTTTTTTTTAACTTTCCTTAAATAACCAACTCAATAGTAGTAAAAAGAGTTATGGGTGACCCAGTGTACTTAGAAGCAATACCAGAGACAACCTTTCCTTCATTTTAGATCTAAAGCTCACTCTAATACTACTTGCCGCATGCTGAATACTATAATTACCACCTTATGTAGCACTTAAGACTCTTTAAAACCACTATTGAGAGGCTAAATCAACCTTTCTTATAAATACTCAAGAACTTACACACACTAGAAAGAGAAAGTTAGAGAGAGAAGCTTTACAAGAGTATGAATAATCTTAATGTATCAATGATTTTCATTCGGGGAGAGAACCCACACAAGAGATCTCCATACTTAGATGGCCTAAATCTATCCTATCTAATAGCTATGATCTATCCCTATTCACCTTTATCCAACTACCTCCACCAACCAAGGTTTTTTGAATTTGGACAATTCCAATCATTCCAAAAAATGGATAGAGCCTTAGTTGTGAACTCTACACAATAAAGGCTTATACATATAAAGAAAAATAGAAAATAGGCTTAAGGGAAAAATCCCATAACACGTTAATGTAGCTTAATCAACCTTACAAAGAAAAATAATGATTTGCATTCGAGGAGAGAACCTACATAAGAGATCTCTATAGCTAGGCAACCTAAATCTATCCTATCTAATAGCTATGATCTATCCCTATTCACCTTTATCCAACTACCTCCACTAACCAAGGTTTTTTGAATTTAGACAATTCCAATCATTCAAAAAAATGAATAGGGCCATTGTTGTGAACTCTACATAATAAAAGGCTTATACATACAAAGAAAAATAGAAAACAGACTTAAGGGGAAAATCCCATAACACGTTAATGTAGCTTAATCAACCTTATAAATAATGTCAATGCATATTATTGTTATTGCTTGTAAACATATTTAACTTGTAATATAGAATTTTATGTTATGTACATAATTTTTTTAAATTAAAATTGTAGCACAAATTAGAAAGTGAACCAAATCAAAATGAGGTGTTAGGTTTGGAACAAATGAACTAATGGTTTGGTTCCCTTAGAACTAGTATACAAACATTAGGTGCCTTTCAATAACATATTTAAACATCCACATTACTGAGTATCATACTCATCTTAACTTTAAATTGGATGTTAATTACTCCCATCTTGCATAACAAAAATTTAAATTAATAAGAACTTAAAGACTTATTATACAGATCTGTAAGTTGCAGTTTGCTTTGAACATATATGGGTAGAGTTAGTCCTTTAACAAATTTGTCTCTAACAAAATGAAGATTCATTTATAAATGTTTAGTTCACTCGTAAAAAACCATATTGCATGCAATATGAAGAGTAAACTGTTTACCACAAAAAAGTTGTACCATTGTTCTACAATCAACATGAATTCTCGAAGTAAAGCCATTAACCACATAACTTCATAAGTCATGCAAGCAAGTGCCCTATATTCAAATTCAACAAAGCTACAAGAAACTATACTTTATTTCATAGATTTCTAGCTTATAAGTGAATCTCCAAAGAAAATACAAAAATTGGTGGTTGATTGACAAGAAATTGGACATCCTCCTCAATCACTATCATTGTACACTCAAATAACAAAGTTAGACTTAGAAGGAAAAAATAAGCCTTGACCTAGACTGCTCTTAATGCACTTAAGTACTTTGTCTAAGGCCATTTGATGAGTAACATGTGGATTTTCCATGAATTGGCCGAGTACATGAACTGGGTAAGCAATGTCTGACATGTTATTGACAAATAAAGTAACTTTGCTAACAATTTGTCTATATTTGCGAGCATCAACCAAAGGAGAAGAATCTTGTGATAATTTGTGATTAAGAACCATAAGAGTATCAACAGGTTTTGAACTAAGAAACCTTATTTCGAATAGTAAGTCAAGAGCAAATTTTTGTTGAGACAAAGCCAACTCTAATCCAGATCTTGCTAATTCTAGATCAATGAAATGCTTTAGTATGCCCAAATCCTTCACCTTAAATTGAGTACTAAGAAACTGCTTGAATGCCTTAACCACTTCAATAGGGCTTACTAGCAATAGCCAAATCATCAACATAAACGTGCACAACAATAAAATCATCACCACTTCCTTTAGTAAACAAGGAATAATTGTTATAAGACTATTTGAAACCATTAGCAATCAAATAGGATGTAAGCTTTGCATTCCACTATCACAAAACTTGTTTCAAACCATACAACGACTTATCAAGTTTGCAAACCATCTTATGTTTAATACTATCAACTTGCAACCCATTAGGAATATCCATATAAACTTCTTCATGTAAATCCCCATTTAAGAAAGCATTGTGCACATCCATTTGATGAACATGCCGATTAAAGACAACAGCTAAACAAAAGAGTAATTGAACTGTAGCATGTTTAATAATTGGACTAGAAGCTTCTGTATAGTCAAAACCTTCCTTTTGACTATACTCTTTAGCAAAAAGTCTAGCTTTGTACTTGTCTATACTACCATTTGCTTTAGTTTTCAACTTATAAACCCACTTATATCCAATTGTGTGCTTACTCGAAGGAAGTGGAACAATAGTCCAAGGGTTATTTTTTTTCAAAGTGTCAAGTTCTTTATTGATTGCGTTATGCCAATGTTCAAATTTTATAACTTGCTCATAAGAAGAAGGTTCAAAATGTTTAGAAAGTTAGATTGAAAAAGCATAAAAAGAACGAGATAAAGCATTATATGACAAAACTTGTTGAATAGGATGAATTGTAGATGAAACAGACGCAGTAGAATAAGCAATATTAGGAAAAAGAAGAATGATCAGCCAATGCTAGACTCAAATCATGATGATAATTTGAAAGATATGCAAGGATCTTAGTTAACCTAGTGCTTTGTCATAAAGCAGGATGATTAGGTTAAGTATTATTAGAAACCTATTTAGAATTTAAAGGAAATTCAAAGATAATTGGCCTTTGTGCAGTAGGGACTTCAAATAGAATATCAATAACATCAAAACAACTAAGATCGAATGACTAAATAGAATTATTGAATCAAGAAAACAGATGTTCAACAAACATATGATGCACATTAGAAGGTAAACAAGGATTATGATATTTTAATGAAGAAGAAATCAAATCATGAATAGAAGGAATTCGAGTAGGGAAAACATGCTCAACAAAATGTGTGTCTCATGAAACAACATATTTGACTCTAATAAGGTATCCAACAAAAATGCAAGGATCCACACAAGGAGAAAACTTATTACATTGGCTTTTTAAGTGTAGAAATGAAACAAAGTGATAAAAAAACATGCAACTGCTTACATGAAGGAGATTTACACCTCAGAACTTCATAAGGAGTTATGTTTCTCTCAAGAATAGAAGATGGTGTCCTATCAATCAAATGTGTAGATGTAAGTAATGCATCCCCCTAAAAAACACAAAGTCAAATCCAATTGAAAAAGAAGGGCTAGAGCTACTAATAACAAATGTTGGTGTTTTCGTTCTACAACTCCATTTTGTTATAGAGTCTCAACACACAAAACTTGATGCATAATTCCATCAGGCACATAGAAATCAATGAGAATAAATTCTCAACCATTGTTTGATCTGGCCACTTTAATTTTATGATCATACCCGATAACAATCATTTGATTAAAAATAAGAATAATAGAAGCAACTTCAAGTTTAGATTTCATGAGATAAACCCAAGTCACTCTTATATAATCATCAACTATAGTAAGAAAATATCTATGACTTTCTAAAGTAGAGCAAAGGAACCTCAAATATGAACACGAACAAGTTTAAAAGGATGTATTGTGTTTTTAACATTAAGAGGAAATGATTTTCTCCACTGTTTTGCTAAAGGATATATGAAATAGTCCAAATTATTACAAACTACATTATCATCAAGCTCATGTATATGTTTGAGTTTATCAAATGAAAGATGTCCAAGAAAAAAGTACCAAACATCAAAGGAACTTGGCAAGCTATGAACAATATGGGATACAAAAGAAGTTTTAGGATTACACAAAGAATGTGTGCTATCAAATTTCTAAGGAGTTTACTCTAAGAAAAACAACTTGAACCTAGCTTTAGCTTGACCAATCACTCTTTTGGTGATAGAGTCTTGAATGTAAGCACAATTGTTTGTGAATATAAGCGAGCAATTGATAGAAGAAACTAATTTAGAAATGGAGATGAGATTGAAACAAAAAGCTGGTACAAAGAGAACATCTTGAACAATTAAACTTGGATTTAAATGAACTATACCTTTATGTATTGCTTCAATGCGACAATTATTAGGGAGTTAACATAGCAATTATGTATAGAAGATTAGGAATGAAACAAATTCAAGTAACTAATCATATGATCTATAGCACCTGAATCTAATATCCAAGTGACACTAGTACTCAAATCAGAATTTGGAACAATAGTAGCATTACCTGCCATATTACTATTAGAAGTGGCTGGGAAATCAGAACAACAATTTTATGTGGTAGAAGCTTGAAACATCGAAGAAGATGAAGAATAAGTTGATGAATTATTAGACAAACTAGAATTTGAAACATTTAGTAAACTCAAAAGATGAATTACTTGATCCCTTGTCAAATTAACACATGAAAAATTGTTTCCAACATTATGATCTATCGTGCTCGATTTCTTTCCACCAATAACTAACTCGCATCCCTTAGAATTGCTAGCAAACTGATTAGAAAAATTAGTTTGAGAAGATAAAAAAATCACTTGATTTGCTCCAGCCAGCCTCTATCTATTGAACTTAAAATGCAAAGGGAAACCTATCAACTTATAACATTTTTCTTTTAGATGTCCTCTTTTCTTACAATAGCTACACTATAAATCATTTCGGGATCTCTGTTCGATTTATTGTCACCAATAGCTACCATAGCAAAATTATAATTGAAAGGAAACTCTTCAAGCTTATTTGTTCGTTGAAATTCATCACGAATCACAAGATTGTAAGCTTCATCCAAAGTAAGAAATGGTTTCATCACTAAAATCTAGGATCTAAGAGTAGAAAAATGATCACCGTGTTTATTAAGAAACTTAAAGACGTAATCATTTTATAACATCTCTTCAAATTTATTAAAGCATTCTTGATTATAGGAACCACACGAACAGTAAGGTAAAGGCCTATAAATCCTATGCTCTTCCCAAACAATGTTAAACTCAATAAAATACTCATCAACTAATTTATTTCCTTGCATGACAATACTAAGAAGATGATACAATTGACAAATTCTAGTGTCATCAGGTTGAGAAACCTAACCTTCAATTTTTCCCAAATGTCTTTTACTGAATTCATGTAGGTAATCGCAAATGTAATTTGTAGAGAAATTGATCATAAAATCTATGCAACTAGCAAATTGTTGCATCTGGTTCAAATATGATACATTGAATTTGATTGTGTTGGAGCAAGAATTAAGTCATCGACAAACCCTACCTTATTCCTAATTGAAAGAGCAAGTAAGAATGAGTGACTTGTAGTTCAAACCCATAAGTATAGAAATGACTAATATTAAATTTTGATCGTCTAAGTGATGAATGTAGAAAGGAGATGAAACATTCTCCAATGGTGATAAAGCCATTTCAAAAAACCTAAAAAACTGGAGCTTTAATGCCATGATGATTCTTAAGTGAAAGTAGAACGAACAAAACAAGAAGAATAGAGAAGAAGATGGAAGAGACGAGAGAGAGAGAGAAATGGGAATGATTTTGTTATTTTTGTTATGGTTTAGTTGTTACAACTTTGAACTTGAGTATTTATATAAAGAGCCTAACACATGTACAAAACTGATACATATATAACTTAATATCTAGCAAACCCAACCCAGTAAGTTAAGATATATAATATCCTTAAATTAGGCTTTTGAATAATTGAAAATAGAGGTCAAAATTTACATGTTACTGCTATTTTATGTATGAAAGCTTGAAATATAAAACTTCGAGGAAACTTATAGAGTTAGATCAATAATCTAGTTTATCTTATGGAGTTAGGTTAGAGCATTGTGATAAGCAACTTAAATAGTTCCTATTGGCTATTACATCATAAGCTATCAAAGTGTAGAACTTTATAAGATCTTCTCTTTTTAGATTTGTCATGAAGAGAATTTATATGGTAAAGCGATATAAACCATACATGATATAATTATATATAAATTATGAATAAATTGTAAGGCATATGATCGTACTATTATTTGTATACCATACAAAGAATTATAGACATATATTATGCTACATGATTATTTATACAGTTTATGCATTTTTTTAGAGTATACAAGACTAATAGTAAATAGACACCACATTCTACAGGACAAAAGCAATGTTGATATTTGATAGTGAAAAGTTGATGGACGTGCTTATTTATATTGGCATAGTTAAACTATTTTAATATGTTGTCCCATGCTTATGTACATAGTATGGTTGATAATTTGTGGTAATCGATTTATATTTTATATTTAAGCCTAAACAAGTTTTTTTATAAACATCTCAACCCATAATGCGACTATAACCCAAATCAGTAATCCGATCCATTTAATATGTGTTTCATGTTCAAATAGAACTCATTTATTGATTAAAAGATTTCTAAAAAGTATATTATTATTATCAAATCTAAAACATGTTTTAGTTTTGTCTTCAATTTGCCAAATACTTACAAAGAAGACTAAACTAAAAACTATTAAAATGCTTGTTGAGCTAGCTTTCTATTTCTTACCTAGACATATGGATTAAAAAACACGATAACTTGAGAATTCAACCATCTATTCAAACTTTGAGTTCTCTATGACTAGCTTAAAAACATTATGGCCAATTGATCTATGGGGTTAGTACATATTATGTTGTGACTAAATAATATCAAGTGGTTTCAGGAACAAGGTATGCCGAATTAGGTATACCTTGTAATGTTTATAGAAACTATATATATATGTCAAGAATTAGAGTGTAGAAGGAAAAGAAAAAAATAAACAACATTACTCTTAGCATAATCAAAATAGACGAGAAAGATAATGAGATAGAGACCATTATTATTGGCAAGACAAATGGTGGAAGTGGAGAAGAAAGAGTGGGGATGGGTTGTGACTGCGAACTCTAAAGAAGAGATTAGAGTAACTATATAGTAGAATATGAAATTAAACAATGAACATTAGAATCATAATCTTAAAGGTTTTCATTGGACAAACTCAAGCACATTTATAAGACTTATTTATTGTACAAGTGTATTTACATAGTTAACTTGGACACACTTATAAATGTTTAGGTGTGACCCATTTATATCATGTCAAGTCATACTTATCCAAACACATGTATAATTGTGTTGTTCATATCTAAGTCGTGGATCATGTACTAAATTGTTGGCCATATATAACCACATTAACATTTCATCTTATTCAAATAGAGACAACACAATTTGGCCATTTGTGTTGTTGAGATAGCATTTGAATTTAAGGTTAAATATCACTAAAAATATAATAAATAAGAGATCTAATAAGTAAGTAAGAAAGAATAGCACATGGATTTTATGTAGAAACTCTAAAAGTACAAGTAAAATTGATCATTTTTTTATAGAGTAAACAACAATAATATAATAGTTTGCTCACAATTACAAAGCACTATATCCACTGATTGACTCTTTAGAAATCCTTTAACTATCTTATACTATTCTTTTTTTTTTTAATAACACATGTAATGCTAAAAAACTAAACCTTAATACACAAAAGAAAACAATATAGGCATCAAGAAAGCATAAAATAACAAGTTTCTAAGACTTAAAGATACACCCAACCAACCAAAACTTGACCCAAGATAATTATACCACCTAGCTTGGTTGATTATGTCTATTATTCTCTTAAAATAAATGCATCCATCTTATGTTAGTGCAAAATGGGCACAATTTAAAAACAAAAAAAAAAAAACCTATATTATCATTATTCTTTTTACTATTACGTCAACATTAAAACTCTTTCAATGAGTTCTCATGTTAATGCAAAAAATAACCCAACATCATTACAAAAATTTGTATGCTATACTATACAAATCAAACTTGATACAAGAACATTATACAATATTATTCTTCTTGTATAATAATGTTATGTTCTCCTTATATTACCCAGTTATATTAACCAAATTATATATTTCTTAACCTATTCACTCTTTGAATTTGAGTATCATGTAAATTTAAAAAATAAGTATTATGTGCATTGTCTTATTTAATATGTTTATTGTATGTTTTAGGTACTCAGAATGGGTCATCATCTTAAACGATTCTCTCGAAGAAATAGTTAATAGATCCATAAAAGAGCAAATTTTTACATTTTAAAGATTAATTATGCTGATTATGGAAAAAATAGGCACAAAAGAATAGAAAAAAAGAGTTCTTTTGACCCTTAAAGCCCTGTTATTCTTTTCCTTGGAAAATAAGTCCACAAAATTTTATCTCTTCTTGATGAGTCTCTTTTTTTCTTTTAATATCATACGACTGTCAAATAAAACTGTCCACATGGTTATCGTTTCAAATAAGCTGTTATATTTTCATCTATTCAATTTCAACAATTGCAATGGAAAGAATAATAATTTTTGGACTTGTTAGTTAAATACAACAACGTGCGGATACACATGTGGGGGTGGGAGTCACTGAAGATAAACGTGTCTTTCCCTTTGGCGTCCATGAAAAGTGAATAAACAAGCCACAGAAAAGGGAAAAGAGATGAAGACAAGAGACAGTGATTATGTAGGTACACGGCATGGACGGTGGAAAAAGAGCTTAGTTAAAGTGAAATAAATGGCGGGGTCCCTGTATACTGTATTGGCAGCAGCCAATTCTCAGTTTTTCTCTTCTGGATTTGACAGCGCACATCGGCATCAATCACCCTACCATCACACCACGGTTGAAACTACTGCCCTTCCAAGTTTAGACCGACCATGAGGGAATTGTTTTGATATAGAATATCGTAAGTAATATTATAGAATAATTTATTTATAGATAACCAAATTTATTTTTAAAATATCTATATTTTTAAAACAAATTACTCTTATGATAAAAAAATAGATGGAATGATATATCGAATATTGCATACTGTCTTTATATATAAAAAATAGATAAATATTAATAAAATTTAATTATATATTTAAGGTTTTTATAATTCTATGCTATTGATATTGGTTTTTCAATAAAATTGATCAATTTCGAATTTTTCTTTTTAATTGTAATCAACTAAAAAAAATTGGATATATAATGTGTAAAATTTTGATATAATAGCAATCATTATTATATATTTAAATTTTATTAACATTTTTCACTGTATATATATATAATTTTTAATGATAATGACTAAAATCATTGGTGAAATTATACTTAAAAAGTGTGTTGACAGTGCTATGAAGTATATGCTTTTTAACTTGGACTTTTGGGCTTTTCCCAAAATGTTCATTGCTGTCTCTATTATATTTTATAAAAATTTGAAGGAATGAAAACAATATTTAACAATATAGAAATTGAATAATAAAAAAACCTAATTAAATAAGCAAGAATTATATCAAAAAGTTAAAGATACATGTCATAAATAACCACGTGCTTCACGAAATGTTATATTCCTGACCAAAGTTGATTGACGCCGATGAGACCTTCCAACCTCAATGTATGGAGATGATGAAGTGAACTTTAATATTATCCAATAAAACTTCCCAAATTCCTGGCCATAGTTCTTGATGTGTGGCTTTGATATGATGGGGAAGCGACTATTAGTTAAATTTCTTCAACACAACATCAAGAAGCTTGATTTTATAGCCAAGACTGAAATATTGGGAATTGATATTCAAGAAAGATGTCACATCGTTAATGATTATATAATTAGATGGTGCTTGGTTTGTATGATTTTATGGCATTAGATAGGACAAAATATTTTTTTTTTTTAATTACAGGAAGAAGGAGTAAAATATACTAAATCTCAAGAGAGCTCACTGTATTTAACAACTCATCACAATAGGAACTTGATAAAAAAGAAAAAATCATTTATCAAGTAAATGGAATATTAGCAGTCCAGTCGAATGGACACTTTTCCATTCTAGTTTGTCGTGCTAGCCGGTCCGCCGTCTTGTTTGCTCTTCTATTGACTAAGCTGAAAGAAGCTAGTTTAAAACTAGGCGAGCTTGCTTTTACATTCTGCACTTAAAGCATGCAGCCGCAAGCCGCCATATGGAGTCCTCATTGGATGTTAAAAGCTTTGAACACTACCTCACTGTGCAATTGCAGGATCCCTTCTTTACATCCTTTTTCTTTTGCAAACTTTACAGCCTCCCATATCGCCATTACCTCAGCTAGTTTAGGAGAAAACACCTTCCACTCACGTGAAAAGCCTCCGCACAACATCGCTTCAACGTTGTTTGCCACTATCCTCTTGATAGCTGATATGGAAGAAGGGTTAAATACTCTTGTTAAATATATGAGCTCTAAATATATTGTATTTTTTGTGAATATGGAAGCAGTAAATATTTTAATTCTTATTATTTAATAATAGAGTTTTACAACACATACAAATACCAAAAGCCTCAAACAATTGAATCAATTTTTTAAATAACAAAAACACTTTCTTCAAGCTCTTGGTTAATACTCTGTTTTACTTCTTCTTCTTCTTTTTTTTGTTACCGTTACTCTACTAATTTGCTTCAATAGAAATCAGTCTACAACAGTTTGTTCATTATCTAACGGACATTAACAAAATTCTTTGCATCTTTCATCAGCCGATAATCAAGATTAGACTTCATCATGGTATCAAAGCGAGATTACTATACAATCTCCATGTAAATTTTGGTTCTTTATAGTAGTTCAATAATTTTGTTGAGTCTTCTTTCTTCGGTGCAAATGGCGAACTAGAATCAATCAAGTATAGGTGTAAATCTTGATCCAACTTACAATGATTGCTATATTTATCAAGTTCGAATAATTCGCTAACTATGATAACCAACATCATTCTTAATTTTTCAAATTTTCTTGGTTAGAGTACATCAATCAAACTTGCATGGGGGTAAAGGCCAAATTGGGATTCATAGATGGTTCATGCATTAGGCCGGATAAAGACCCAAATGAAATACATTGTTGGACTAGGAGTGACTATATGATTCGATGTTGGCTTCTAAACTCTATGAATAAAGAATTGTCAAAACGATTCTTGTATGCTAAATCGGCAAAAGAGTTATGGGATGACATTGTCAAAGATTTGGGATTACAAATGGGAGTTTATTGTTTTAGTTGCAACATGACATTGTGAATTACAAGCAAGGAGGATCAAATGTAACAATGTACTATAATAAGATGAAAAGATTGTGGGATGAATTGAATAGCATTAGCATCATACTAGAGTGTACATTTGGGGCTTTCGAAAAATGTGAGTGCAGGTTGAATGAAAGACTCCAAGAAATAGAAAATAGAAATTGTCTGATCCAGTTTCTCATGGGTTTAAATGATGTATATGAAAACATCCAAAATCAAGTTCTTTCGATGGAACCATTACCTAGTGTAAGTAAAGCATATCATTTGGTTTATCAAATAGAAAAACAAAAGCAATTAAGTGGATTGACAATTGGAAGTGAAGAAACAATGGTTTGCAATGTGCGCAATCAGCAGCAAAAAAAAATACCAGTTTTGAAAAGAGAGATAGAAGGAATAAATGTGGAAATAAACCTTTGTATATGCATTGCAGAAAACCAAGACATACAATAGGGAATTGTTTTGAGTTGGTTAGATTTCCAGATTGGTATAAAAATCAAAAGGATAGATCATTTCATAGAACTACAACAAACATAGAAACCAATAGTAGAGGATTAGACACTTCATTTGATCTGCAAATTCACCACAACATGGAAACACAGAAAAATAATTTTAGTGCAGATGAATTAATCTCAAAGGTCTATCATGAAGTTGTAAAAATAATGAAAGGAAAACAACAGTAGCAGCAACATCAGGCAAAGAAAGATTGATGACAACAGACAATTTTGCAGGTATGAGTTGCTCCTACATTGCCTTTTCAGCTGCAACAGATAACACTTTGAATAAATGGATAGTAGATACTAGAGCTTTAAATCACATGACTTCTTTTCTTCGTCTTTTCATAGAAAAACACACTTTTAGTAATCCAATAAAAATTAAACTTCCTAATGGTCGAACTCAATTTGTCAATCTAGTTGGTATTGTGATGATTAATAATCGCATTTTACTAACTAATGCATTATATGTTCCTGAATTTTGATGCAACCTCTTGTCAATTAGTAAACTTCTTCTCTCATAAACAAATATGAAAGTTTACTTTACCGTACATGGTTATACGTTTCAAGACTAGAAATCTAGCGAAAAGATTGCCCAGGATGAGAAATAGCTTGGACTTTATGTTCTTGAGTCCAAGCTGAAGGAATCTGATTCTTGTTCTTTTGTCTTAAAGTTGTGTCACAATACCAATGATTGTGTAACCGACTGTTCTCAAATTTCTAGCATAACAAATAAATTTTCTCCAAAATTGTTACACAATAGATTAAGACATATTTCATTTTCACAAATGAAACATATTGCTGATTGTAATCAATTCAACACTTTGAATTTTATCTATGATACATATTAGATTGCAAAGTTCCATCGTTTACATTTCTATTCAAGTTCATCTAATTCCTTACATGCTTTTGAATTGATTCAAATAGATTGTAGGGCCCTTGTAATGTATTATCTATTTTTTGTGCAAATTTCTTCTTAACCATTGTTGATGACAAGATAAGAAGCACTTGGACCTACTTACTCAAATACATATTAGATACAATTTCTGTTTTTATCAATTTTCTTGCTTATGTCAAGAATCATTTCCAAACTACACCAAAAACTTTTAGTAAATTTGCATTTATCCTAAGTGAACGAATAGTATCTAGGAGATGTCTATGTTTCCTTTCAACAATTCCATTTTTATTATTCAAAAAAATTTGGGGAGAATGTACCCTAGCTGCTACTACTCTTATTATTCAATGCTTATCCAAATTTTAGATTGGGAAAGTCCTATCAATTGCTTTACAATAAAGTTCCCAAATACACAAATTTAAGGACTATAGGTTGTTTATGTTATGCATCCACATTAGCTCATTGTAGAAATAAATTTGATCCTCAAGGAAGACGTTGTATATTTTAAGGATATCCATAGAATAAAAAAGGATACAAATTATATGATTTAAACTCTCACCAAGTTTTCATAAGTAGAGATGTAATATTTTTTGAAGAAATATTTCCTTTTTCACAAAACTATTCATCTCAAATGCAGCATAATGATACAAACAACAATAAACTATTTCCTTATAATTTTGCATCTATAGAATCGGGTTTTCAATCTTCGTCTTCCTCTTCTGATCAAATTTCTAATCATCAAACTTTACCATTTCCTTATAAATCTTCGTTTTCATAATCTAGCTTTCATTCTTCCTATTCTAATCAAACTTCCACTCATCAAATGTCACTAGAAAATCCAATCACTATTCCCATAGATTTAGCACCTTCTCAAACAATTGGATAGAGAAAGAAAATCACCCTCATGGTTGAATGACTTTATTAATAATGTGCAAATTAACACATCTATTACTCAACCATATATATGTTCTCGAGTCTCTTATCCTCTTTTTCGTCAAAACTTTTTCATTCATTATCCTAAGGACTATATAGCATCATTAGCACAAGTATTTACTATACATGAATCTCAAAGTTATCATGAAGCTAAAAATAATCCTAAATGGGTTGAAGCAATAAATAATGAATTGTTGGCCTTAAAATTGAATCATACTTGGGAATTAACCGATTTACCTTCGAACAAGAAAGCTATTGGATGCAAATGGGTGTTTAAAATTAAATATAAAGCAAATGGTTCAATTGAAAGATATAAGGCGTGATTGGTTGCTAAAGGGTTTACACAAATAGAAGGAATTGATTATCATCATACATTTGTTCTTGTAGCTAAACTCTCAATTGTTAAGATTTTACTTGCTATGGCTTCGGTTCAGAATTGGTTTGTTCATCAATTGAATATGAACAACACTTTTCTACATGGCTTCATTGATGAGGAAATATACATGACTCCTTCGGCTAGATATGCAAATGCTTCTCATGGACAAGTGTAAAAACTTGTTTGATCATCATATGGTTTGAAATAGGCTTTGCGTTAATGGAATGGAGAATTTACTCGATTAATCATTTCTCTTAGTTTTCAATAGTCAACAAGTGATTATTACATACTCACAAGACAATATGTAGGAAGTTTTATTGCTTTACTGGTATATGTGAATGATGTTTTGGTAATAGGAAGTGACATTTATGCCATTAATGTTGTTAAAGAAGTTCTTAATCATGCATTCACCATTAAGGATCTTAGTGAAATTAGGTTTTCCCTCAATATAGAGGTTTGTTGTGTATCTAATGGATATATGCTAAATAAGAGGAAGTTTCTTTTAAATATCCTAGAAGATGTTGGTTTAATAATAGCTAAACCAATTACAATACCATTTCCTTCTAATCTCCATCTTGATAAAGTTTCTGGTGAAATTTTAGATGATCCAACAAGATATCAAAGAATTGTTGGACAATTACTTGCCCGAATCTCTCATTTGTAGTTCAACAACTAAGTTAGTTTGTCTCTTAGCCACGGACCACACATTTATCTACTGCAATGCATGTTCTTCACTCTCTCAAAGGAACAATTGATAGTGGATTATTTTATTGTGACATTGATTAGGGATCTTGCCAAATAGATAGAAAATCATTATCTAGTTTTTCTATATTTCTTGGATTGTCTTTAGTATCTTGGAAGACAAAGAAGCAACCTATAGTTGCTACTTCATTGACTGGAGCATAATATAGAGCCATGGCATCTGCTACAAAGAGTTACTTTGGACCTCATATATTTTGCAAGATTTATAGATAACAGTTACTTTGCCCATTCAATTATTCTTGAATAGCAAATAAGCTTAGTTAATAGCAGAAAATCCATGTTTACACAGCAGAACCCAACACATGACATTGATATACCCTTCACTAGAGATCATGTTACTTTAGGCTTTCTTCATATTTTGCATGTATCATCTGAAGATCAAATTGCGAACTTGATGACTAAAGCAATTTCTGAATCACAACTACAATGTTTTATTTCCAAGTTGGGAATTTTGTATTCACCAACTTAAGGGAGGGCATGTTAAAAATATAAGTTGTAAATTTATTGTATTTTTAGTAAATATAGAAGTAGTAAATATTTTAATTCTTACTGTTTAGTAATTGAGCTTTACAACACATATAAATACCAAAACTCTCAAACAGTTGGATCAATTTTTTAAATAACAAAAACACTTTCTTCAAGCTCTCGGTTAATACTTTTTTTTACTTTTATGTTTTCTTGGTTACTACTACTCTGCTAATCTACTTCAATAAAAATTAGTCTACAATAGTTTGTTCATTATCCGAAGAGCTTTAACAAAATTCTTCACATCTTTCATCAGCTAATAATCAACAACAAACTTCATCATGCTCCATCTACATCAAGCTTTGTGGTTGAACCATTTAGAGGTTTTCAAACATCATTATGAATAAAAAAATCCAACTGTATAAACAGATATATTTCTTCTATAGTCAAAGTATTCTATATAAGGGATATGATCGTTTATTCTAACACTATGTTTGGTAAATTTAAGAAAAGTAGAAACAAGCAAAAAGGAAATGTAGAGTTCATTTTATATTTGGATTTATAAGGTGGAAATGGAAAGAAATGTGATATTAAAAGAAAAAAATACCCATAACATTACTCACTTAATCCTGCTTTTAAGGGTATTTTTTATAATTTTCCTTTACTTCCATTGATTTCTATATATTTCTTTCCACTTTTGGAGAGAAAGTTAATGACTTTAAAAGTGGAAATGTTTCCACTTATTTTTCTCCATTTTTATTATTTTCTACTCTTATTTTTAATATCTAAACACCCAATTTCCATTGATTTGCTTCTATTTCCATAATTTTCTATAGATTTCATTAATGCCAAACACAGCGTAAGAGAATGATATCCACTAAATTGGTAAGTGCACTAAATCCTCCGAAAGAGATGCATAATCCCATATAAGGGATGAAACAAAAAGAAAAACGAAAAAAGAAAAAGAAAAGACTTATTCTAAGTACTACCGACAAATTAATATTAGTACAATTTTCACAATCTTCAAACATATGTAGATGTGATTTGTGTTAATTGAAATGTAATATGGATAAATCAAAGATGATGAGAATAGGAAAAAAAACCTAAATTCGATATCAATGTTGGTAGATATGCCACTAGATATTGATAGTGGTGGGCTATAGACTTAGAGTGGTGAGTGATGGGGAAGAAATTTAGAAAGGAGGGGCAATCGCATGGCCACCGCGCTACATTAAGATTTGAAATGAGTTTCAAGAGAGAGAAAGTCAAGGATTCATCGGACATGAAAGAAAAAGAAGATTAGTGAAAATAATTAAAGCAATTTAAAAAAGGTTCAAAAGTAAAACCATAAGAGTTTAATTTGTACCTTCTCATTTTCTTATTAAGGATATATCCGATTCGATTTGATATGAATTATCTTAAAATTAAATTGAAATATGTATTATATTTATGATTCTTTTAACATTTCAAAATAAGTTATATGATTTGTTTTATAATGTTTTTTAAATAAAAAATTTTCAATTCAATGTATGGTTTGAAACACAATCACTCAAGATTAATAAAATCAATGATAGTAATAAAGTAACGAAAACCTAATGGTGAGTGTGTTGAAATTCCAGAAGATGGTAATGCCAATTCTAGCAAAAGAAATTTTGGAAACTTCGGTAAGTGACCGTACTCATCGTGACCTGTTGAAACTGGCGAGATAACAGTAGCTATAAAATCGGGAGTACACGAATAAACAGTGAAACTAGGTGAAAATTAAAATGGCTTCTGGTTTACTTTTCCATCTGATTATTTGCGGCGTCAACATTGTACTGTATAGGAGTCTAATATATGTCATGATTTTTTTTAATGTTTTGTTTTTCACCTGGACGAGATCTATAAAGCTTAATTATAGGCCCATTTTTATCCAAACAGTGGATGCTGTCGTTTCCTTTCCTGTACACTTCCTGATAGGTAGGTGCTCTTCTTAGTTTTAATTGGGCTAGGCTTACCTGGAACTTGGGAGAGTGAGTTTCTTTCATCTTCTCCTCCTTCATCTTCTTTTTTAATTTTTTTTTTTTGCCTGGTTTTTTAAGAAAATATATATATATGCAACTGGTTAGGTTCAAATTGCATACTAATGTACTTAATTTGAATCCAATTGTAAATTGAATCATACTTTAATTTAATACTATTTAATTCAACTTCATAATTCTATTGGTTTTTTCCTCTATTCACACCTCAATGACTGGCCATCTTAGGATTAGGTGGTCAATGACTTGCCAATAAACAATAGGAAAATGTTGTATTACCATTCACCACCATCAAATAATGAAATTTTGAATTAAAAAAAAAAAAAGATATTTACAAGTTAACTCATTTGACCCAATCATAAATTTACAATTTTCTTTCATTGAGGAAGTTTAAAGAAGATAAAAAGCATGTTTTGGAGCTTAGATGATGTGTTTGTATCTAACGGTTTACAGATAAAATTGCAATCATTTTTTTATTTTATTTTATTTATTTATTTATTTTACAATTGAAACTAAATTTATACCTAGGATAGGTTGTGCTATTCCCAAACAATAATAGGTGGTTACTCACAATGTGGAATTGGACACATAAGGGTATTCCTATGCTTGGTTTCAGTTTTTTATTTTGAATATAGGCAATATTTCTCTTACTTTAAACTGAAAAAAAAGGAGTTAACAATATTGAAGAAGTGGGATCTTAGTGCCCATTTGGCGAAATTAATAGGGTGTGATTGCAATTTATTAAAAAGAATCTTAAAATATTTTTTAAAGATAAAAGAGATATAATTCAACCAACCACACTATCAAAGTTTGAAAATGAAAAATTCAAACAGTAGAAGTTGCAACTTCACCCTGAGTCCCTGACTTATCTACCATATGCAGATACATTCCACATGCTGCAAAAAGGTGTTTTTCCCTCTCCCAAAACCTGATAAAATTTGTTGCCATTAAAGATGTTAATGATTTTCACCCCCTTTAAATTATAATTATACATGCTAAGACCATTGTAATCTAATAATATGAATAAAATTTATTTTTTCAAATGAATAAATCAAGTTAGATTCCCTCTCTTCAAAAGTTTTAATACAGAGGGGAAAAAACAATTACGCACACTAGATTATCGAATATGTTAAATACATCCTAAAGCTCACTATAAATGTCTGCTTCCCAAAATTTCCAATGATTAGCAGTTCGAAAAATGTACCCCTAATTTTTTTTTTTTCACCCTACGTATTTGGAAATAGTTCAACAGACATAACCATGATGGCCCTCATCAATCCTAAGTGTTTTAATATTTGATTCTTAAGACGGTTAGTCAGCTTAAATGGACTTATTTTCCAATATTCTTTTGTTTTGTCCATGGATGAAATCAATAAAGCTCAAGACTTCGCAGCCGCTAGTGCTTATCTCCAAGGGATAAAAAAAGCACTTGATTTTAAAAGAAAACCATTTTTACCAAAACTGGAGTGCTCAATGTACTTGTTGGAATCAAGTTGTCACGTAGTTAAATAATGGTGGGAGGGTGGTCGCCAGCAAGAAGCGTAGAATGAATTTTCCTTGAGAAACTTGAGTAAAATAACATTTATAAATAAAGGATTCCAGTTGGCTATTGCTCATTTCGCCTCTATGCAGAATTGATGTGAAGGAACAAGCTAATATTCCAAAAGGGAGTTGCTGAAGAAGCTCATAATCAAAGTAACCTTTAGCAGAACATAAGTTACTTTGGATTCATGTCCATGCAGAAACTCATATATACACATAAGTGCATATTAGCCCCACTTCCAGCTCGGTTCGATATTTGCTCAAAGCTCCTGAAACTAATTACTACACTTCATACCCTGGAAATCTAGAGTTTTCAGAGTGAGCAAGATCAAACCAGAGGCAGGCTGCCCCTGCAAGTCCCTGGTAAAGTGAGTAGGCATTGCCAGCCCCTTGAGCATTCCCCGTGCTAATCTGCTCTTTCACGTTATGGCACAAGAAGCTTGCAAAAGCCCTTGCTCTCTCCTCATATATGCTCTCCCCGGTGAGACGGTACAGAGAAAGGAACGCATAGGCATTGCCAGAAACACCATCAGCAAGTCCCACTTTCTTCACTAGTCCATTTTTCCAAACTACTTCTCCAGCTTCTATGGCTGCATCTCGGAATTCTCTGTCTCCAGGAAACACCTGCAGGAAAAGGGTACATATATTGTTTCGGGATTCACAGCCCACCATTCATTGGAAAAAAATAAAAATAAAAACGATTCAGGGCTCTGGATTTTTTTGTTGAGGAAGCGTTACCAACCTGTGAGGCCTTGCTGAGGGCAATGCCTATACCAGTTGCACCATGAGACCATTGAACCAGCTTGTCCCTCGGGTTTCCTTCACTAGAAGGGTAATTTCCGCTATGCGGAAACCTATTGCTCATCATATACCTAAATGTCCCCTTAACATCCTCAACACTCCCTTCGGAGAGAGGGAAGTGAAGCAAGACTTGCAGGATTCCAGCAAGGCCATTAGCCGCACCTAAGTACCGTGTCCCATGCCACCTATACATCAAAGGGCATGTTGGTATGTCTGATGCCCCGGCACTGCCTCCTGCTAAAACGGCATCCACAACAGGCATGAGAAAGTCACTCGGCACTGCATCCTGTTCCAGATACTTGTTTATAAATAATGCTGCCCATAAAAATCCTGCTCGGCCACACAAAAGATCGTATGACATCCCAAATCCACCTTCTTCTGGTCCAACTGGTAGTGCCTTCTCTTGTGCAAGCTGCAGCAAGGTAAATGGGCTTTCAGCGATCGTACATGTCCTAAAATAGATGGTACATCTTATGAATAAGAACTTTCCCCTTCGTTGACAAAAATCTATCAGTTGATATCTGAACAATGGATGGAATAGTTCAAAGGATATATGCACAACAGATTTTCATTGACAATTAGTATGTATATCTGCTGGAACACCGCATGATATTGGTACTTCCTATCACCATGGGGAACAGATTACTTTCAGGCATCAAACACCAAATTGACTTGGTTAGTGTTTATTTACAAAGGCAAAGAGAAAAAAAGAAGTTAATTAGGTAGTTTCTTTGACATTTTCGGAACTTTTTTTTCAATATTTGCTGCTTAATTAAAACTTTAGGAATATCTACTGCTATTATAGCATCTTATGTTGAAAGTAGCAGTGGCCACTGGCCAGTGGTATTATAGCTTATATATTCCTAGCAGGCAAACATAATGACCAAAGGCAAATCATGGCAATTACCAGTGCCTTGTCAATGGAATGAGATAATGATTTCTATTTTAATAAGATGGAAATCTTTTTCATCAATTTTTACTAGCATCTTTCATGGCAGTTAATCACCATCACCTTATCTTGTACTCAGGTTTCATGCTACATCATAAGTGAAAAACTTATCTTGTTATCATGTCATTTGATGTCAAATTTGAGTAGTGTCCAGGTTTTTCTTCTGTATCAATATCAAATTATTGGGTCGACTTTCATTATATTGTCTCACACCCCACTTCATTACATGTCCATTAACACAATCAAATGAAGCATGAAGCGATCATAACGTATCCAACAAGGTTAGCTACAGCTGTCACTTTTATGAAGATAGAAAAGGTTCTGTTACAAATTCAAAAGGACCTGATACTTTTTCCCTGTCAATAAAGATACTACATCACAAGTCCAATCGATCCAGATGCCTTCTATCAATTCAATGAGGGGAGATATTATCAGAGAGAAAAAAAAGTATCTTGGTAAAAAATGATCGATGTAAATACCTCAAGGAAAAGGCTAAGGAACATGTCACGCTTCGCATGGTCCCCGATGTAATGGCCAACCACTGCTCCAACTGCATAGACCCCTCCTTTTCCGCATAAAAACGTCACGTTCCTGCAATCAATTGTTTTATTTCATTGGAAGCAAAATGTCAGTATCTGCTTTTAAGATGCTAACTAAAGATCAATGGACGAGACGTTTCCATTTTCTCGTGTTGCACCGCACAGACATCCATTAAATAAAACCACTTAGGAGTTCTACCAGAACCGCTTCAATGCTATTTGCACGCCATATTTATACGTCATGCAAAATTAATAATACGAAAATATTAATAAAATTTTAATATATAAAAATATAAATAAATGCTATTTATAAAATATTTATTTTTATTATTATCATATATTAAAATTTTATTCTATTAATACTTACCGTAATATATTAATATTAATGAATTTGTTTCATTGCATCATCCATACGGTATTAGTGGCGTCATATCAAAGAAAGAATATATAAATCTCCATTGATTTGAATCCTAGCAAACATGTCCTGCTTGTCATATTTCTTTAATTGGCAGAATCTGCATATAGAACAATTTTAATGAATAACTTTTCCCCCTAAAAGTAATTGGTCCAACCGTCCTTTGTTTTTTTTTTTTTTTATGTGTGTGTGCTGTCTGCATGTACAGCTGTCCTTTTCTTTTTGCTATTATTTTATGATTGTGAAAGGGAGGGTTTAATTTAAAAACAATGGAATACAAGAAAATCTACATTATGGATTAAGATAAAAGTGTTCCAAGTTTGTTTGCTCATCCATTCACTTGCTCCAACTTTTTGTTCAAAATAAATTTAAAAATAAAAAGACAACTGTATTTTAGGACATGGATTCATATAAGTCCATAAATTTTGGTAGAGGTAGAGGTAGAGTCATATCAGACGATTTCAAAAATTATAAAAATAGTACATGAACAGTATTAGAAGGGCTCATTAAAAGTCAACCTTGGACAACTAAAAAGTAAGTGACACAAACAAGGACTACCTAAGAAAAGGTTATTTGATAAAACAATGTGAGAGCTATCTTAAGTAAGAGATCAAAATAAGTTAACATGGGCATGGGCATTGACTTTCAAAAGGAATAGTAATATTACAATCTTACATGAAATAATAATATAAATCGACTGTAATACTTAAATTTAAGGAGTTTGTCTATCTTAAGATTAGCTTTTTTGTTGGATTGTTTCTTTAAACTTAGGTTGGTAATATTATAATCCTACATAGAATAGTAATATAGATTAAGTATAATTCTTAAATCTAATAGGTTTTTCTACTTATCAAACTAAACCTTTTAGAAAAGATAAGGAAAATTTATTTTTTTATTAAAGAAAAGAATTGTTAAAAATATCATGATCGTAAAACAAAATAATACTATAGAATTTATTATTTATTTATTTTTGCTGGCCCTATTTAGTTTCAATGAGCGAAATAAACGGAAAGTTAAAAGTCCTTATCAAATGCCCAATGCATCCGGTGGGCGACATGCTCCCTGTTAAAGAATATTACTAGTACAATGACAGGATCATTTTCGCATATTCTAATGCACAATAGCTCATAATTACGCAATTAGTGATGAAATATCAATGTCGTGTTCGCGACGTATCTACGGAATGATATTATTATTCAATTTTGTTTTATGAAATCAATCCAGATTTGAATAAATATCTAACTTAAGGACACTCGGTGGGTGTGTGTGTGTGAAAGAGAGAAAAAGAGAGAGAGAAGGAGTTGACGTCAGAGTCGAATCGCACCTTGTGGACGCACGTGCCGCAGCTGCACACGTGTCAACAATCTCTGCACACAATTGAAGGTCCTGCTGGTTCCTGGTGGCCTCGTACGACCTCAGGCAAGTGAAAGCCGTCCCCAGCAACCCCGTGTATGCGGTTGGGTCTAATCCTCGTAATCCGCTTCCGCCACCGGCTGCCTCACCTCTCTTCCACGTCGCTCGTACTATCTGTCCATTTCATTACTTGGAACTCAATTTAATATTGCATACAGCGTACAATATCAATTTTTCATTTGTAAATAAATCAAATCTTATTACTCGTTGTACTTGAAGGGAAAAAAAAAAAAAAAAAATTTACGTTAAAATTATACATATCACGAGAAATCTCGGCATTAGTTAGTAGATGTATAAAAAGAGAAGATTTCCCTTTATCACACTTCCTGAGTATCCAAGGCACGTTCTCCAAGCTGCCAAATAATGCTTTAATCATTAAGGCAATTTCCAGTTTCCAACTTTTTTAGAGAAATTCTTTTTTATTATTATTATTAATTTATTTTTTACTACAATAGAAGAGGATTTAAATCTATCCTATTAAATACCCGTATGTATGTTATATTGTTAAACAATAAAGACCTTAGGGACTACAATTTCTAATTTAACACTATAAGTTTTTAAGTTATGTATCTACATATATGAAAACTAAGGAGTACCTGGTCCTTGAAAGAGATAGCAGTCTTAAGGAAAGTATCTCGTGGGAGGGACAAATTGCTGGCTCTTGGGTCGATTTGGAGTATTAAGTCAAGCCCTTCATTGTTGTTCTCTTCATGGTTACTCTCCTGAGAAGAAGAAAACCCTACAACCGAGGACATAATTGAGTTTTTAAAATTTACCGGTCAAGAAAAATGATCACGCCCAATTGCTCCCTTCAAGAAGATAAAGGAGAAAGAAGTGTGGGGCAATAAATAAATAAATATTCGCCGGAGTATGTGAGAAAGCGAAAGAAAGATGGGCAGAGCAGAACAGAATGGTGCGAGAGTTGGAGGTTCGATGTGCCGTGCTGGCGCTGGTGTCCTAATATTTATAAGAAATGGTGCTTTGGTATTCGTAAGAAATGGCGGTGCAATGATATACATGTCCCACGTTGTCCATTTGCCATACGATTTTTTTTTTTTTTGGGGTTTACCGCAATATCATGATTTCACGAGAATCGCGTGGCTTTGTTCCTCGTTGCCGCGTCGGGTTGGTTTTTGGGGTGTAGTGGAGACATGAGGACGGTCGATATTTTTCCTAGCTATAGGCGGTATGGGGTTTCCTTCAGTTAAGCGTTTTAATATTAAAAATTAACGTAATATAAAAAGAATTTGAAAATGTTGTACGGTTACTTTAAGAAGGTTTTAAAGTTGGAGATAAATACATCAATGAAATATGGAAATTAGTGTTGTAGGATATTAATTAATATTTTTTATAATTGGTCCCATTGGAAGGGTGTACCTATATATATAGTATTCCAAATCGTTTAAAACATACAGAGAAAAAAAAAAAAAAACTAAGTGCATAAAATGATTATTTTTTTCTTTAAAAAAGTTCTTCTATGGTGTTTATTATTATTTTCTTTTTTTTACACATATTATCATTTTTATAAAGAAAAATATATATTATTTTTCTTCTTGTTTATTTACTTTTTAATTTGAGTTCTCGATTTTGTATTCTTTTATTTGAGAATTCTCAACATTTTTTAATTTTTACAAAATCCATTAAGTTTTTTATCCTTTCGCAATATGCATTAACTTTAAATTAGTTTATAATAATTAAATTAAAAAATGATAATATTAAATATATTTATTTATATAATTAAAAATAATATGAAATATATTTCATAATATAATATAATAAGAATAATGAATATATATATAACAATAATTAAAAGTAAAAAAATGGATTGACAAAATTGTGCATACTGTAATCACATCGGGCAACTAGTTCAAGGGCAATTAAAAGTAAGTACATGCTAAGATTGATAGAAATTTTAATTTAATTAATAGAAGTTTGATTTTTATAAGATTTTAAAAATATTGAGATTCAAATAAAAAAAATTAAATACTGAAATAGAAAAGTAAGCATTAGGTAAAGAATAAACCTAAAAGTATAATTTCCTTTCTCTCATGATATAAGAAAGATCAAATTTAAGATCTTCTATTGAAATTTTTGGAAACAAGTGCCGAAACTAAGATGGAGACAAATTTCTTCAATTAGTTTCCTTTCAAAGATGCCAAATTCGTAATGATTGATTTTTTAAAGAGATGTAAAAGAAAACTCCTTTTCTTTTTCTTTTTCTTTAGTTTTTATAACCTCATTGTAAGATCAAAGGCTTGAAACTTTCAATAAAAAAAAAATTCATCTTAAATCTTTTTTACATGAAGCTTTGAAACTTATTTTAAAACATTATACTATCTACAAACATGGAGCTATGAATAATGTAAGATATTTTGTAAGCTATTTGAGCTTAGCTTGATTTTAAATATGACTCCTATTAGACCTAGATTGACTTGATCAATTATACTTGATTTGGCCTAATCCGACTATAAAATTTGTCCAAATCACTTCATCTATCCTCATAGATAGCAATTCGAGAAGATCCAATTGACTTGATTGGTCTAACTCGGTGGTTAACCCTAATTTGATCCTAAGTTGATACTCTCAATCCTCAATCCCTTCTCATTACCAAGTTGACCATTAGTTTTAAGCCAGACAAATATTGTTCAGATTCACTAATATTGAATTGACTTTGAGAGCTTCATCTACTCTTTATCCTTACTTTCCTTCATTATCTAAACAAATTGTAAGAATTTATTTCTATCATAATTCTTTTCCTTTTAATTATTTCATTCATAACTCTTTCCTTCCTAATTTTCTACCCTCATATAAAAAATATGTTAGTGAGCATTAGAAAGAGATTCAATGGAAAATAGGGAATCATGTTTGATGGTTTTTCTATCAAAGTTATAAACCTGTTTTTTCCTCTCTATTTGAACTCTAACATTTGTAAAAGTTTACAAATAGATTCTTTTTTTTTGTTTTTTCAGCACCATTAAGTTTTCAATTAGTAAATGACATATAACAATATATAGTTGGTCTACGTGATTATATTAAATAAATGTCTGACCCTCCCAAGTGGCCAGAACAACCACTTTAGAGAAAGTAGGTTATGTAACTTACCCCCTTAAGTGGTGGGTGGCCACCATTTTTTTTATTAAAAAAAAATAGAGTGAAACCTAATTAAGTTAAAATGGGGTTAAGTAACTCGATTTCAACTTGTTTAGGTTTTATATTATTTTTCTTTAAAAAAAAATTGTTAGCCTTTGGTGGTTGCAGTAAATTGTATGACCCACTTTCTTACAACCTACTTTCTTTAAAGTGGTTGTTCCGGCCATTCCAAGGTTAAGGGGTAACTTATCACTACATTTGGGGGATCACCTAATCACCTATAAGTGGCCGTCGAACACCCTCCTAGTGTTGAGGTGAACATAATGGCTTTTTTGTTTTTTATTTACAATTTTTTTCTTTTTTCTTCCGATTTTTTGCATATTTGTATTTTATTATTTTTAATTAATTTATTTAGCTTATCTTTACTTAATTACTTTATTTTGTTAACCTTAATATACAGGCCAATCAGAGGTCACTATGTATTACAAAATAACGGAGAACTTAACAATGTTAAAATAAATAAAGACTCATTTGAAAACTTTTTATAAACATTGAGATTCATTTTCCATTATAAGGAACACAAGTTAGTGGGCTCCATACTCAACACATAATTTCATACCTTAGCATGGAAAATGTTAGCTCTACACTCAACATGCAATTTCATACCTAAACATGGAAAACATCAGCTCTACACATCGCGTGCAATTTCATACATCAACACATAAGCATTAGTTCTACACTTAGCGTGCAGTCTTATACCTCAATAAAAGGCTCGACCACATTAGAAAACCTAACTTAGTGCTCAAACTCAACAAAGGCCTTACTCGACCTCACTTGCCTTGACTAGCTTGGCATTAGTCTAGCTTGGTCTCATATACCAAGAGGCTCTATAAACTCGACACAGCTAGTCTTGCTTTGCTTGCCATGTATAAAGATAAAAAAAAGTCCAACCTAGCCTTAATTACTAAAAGCTCCTTACCCTAACTAAAACGTAGCACTACTTCAAGTATCTCCATAGGTCAGTAAGAGGATCTGCAAGCACCCAACTTGCTAATTAACCTAACAGGTTGATGAAGCTCCTTACTTAGTTTCACCTAATAAGGAAACTTGATAGCTTGACAAAGTCTCAATTGGCCTTATTTGCCAACAACGCATTTGAGCGAGATAATAAGGCCCCTTACAACTTTACTCATCACGTTGCCACTTCACAAAAAGAGCTTGCCAACTACTAAAAAAGCTCTTAACAACAACCACAACTCAAACCACTTAGTACTCTCCTCACCAATTTTTCACTCATGAGAGTAGGGGGGTAAGTGTTGGTAGTCATTTCTAACAGTACCCTTAGCCCATTAAAATATCCACTTCACCTTGGCCTAAAAGCTTTTAGGTCAACCTATACCTATAATTCTAATAGTTAGTAGGTAGGCCACTAAAGAGGTTACACCTTGATAGATAACTAAAGAGCCACGATTGACCCTAACACTTGAGGAGCCCACCAAATGTCAAATACAACTGATGGTACTTGATGCTTATAGGTTTAGGGATATGGGTAGAAGTCAATTAGATAACCATCCCCTAAAAACCTATATAAGTCAAGGACTCTCTCTAAAACAAGCAAGTGAGAAAGTTATACTTGAACACACTATACATTCTCTCTTTGAATGTTATTGCTGTGATCTCTCTACGCCCTTACACTTTACTAACTTAAGCATCAGAGTGACAATATTGGAGTCCCCTCTAACACTCTTCATTAGCTTATGTGTGTTTATCTTGCAAGCCCAATACCCCTAGAGGCCTAATAACGATAAGAGAGTTAGACTAGGTGAGCAAAATGCAAGGATTGTGCATCAACAAACCCAATTGGATTTTATCCTATTTTTCCTCTTCTTCTTCTTTTTTTTAAAAAAAAAAAATTAGCATCCTTAGGTGGTCACTAGTGGGCCATGATCCACTTTCTCTAAAGTGGTCATTCC
The DNA here is from genome assembly GCA_037954665.1 of Laguncularia racemosa. Taxonomy (NCBI): domain Eukaryota; kingdom Viridiplantae; phylum Streptophyta; class Magnoliopsida; order Myrtales; family Combretaceae; genus Laguncularia; species Laguncularia racemosa. The sequence continues at coordinate 798,399 of JBBMOL010000097.1, read as the reverse complement.
AACCACCCCAACGTCAAGAGGTGATTGCGGACCACCTAAGGGGGTTACTCTAGATTTTTCTTTTTCTTCTGATTTTTTTTGTATTTTGTATTTTACGATTTTTTAATTATTTTAATTGTTTATTTTTACTTAATTATTTTATTGGGTTAACTTAATTATTTAGGCTAACTAGAGGCTATCACTTGTCACAAAATAATGAAAAACTTAATGGTATTTTTTTTAAAGGAAAAGGCTTATTTATAAATTTTTGTAAACATTGAAAACTCAAATAAAAAAAAAGAAAAAAGATTTAGTACTCATTTAAAAAAAATGAAATATTAATAACTAAAAGTGTATTTTTCCAAAAAAAAAAAAACTATTTTTACTCTTAAAGCAAAATCATGCTTTTAAACTATAGTGGCTTTTGTAGTATTTTACCTTAACACGAAGTTATGTTATTGACTCTCCTTCCATTTTCATTCAATTTAATTCGTTACTTATATAAATTAAAAAATATATATAGTTTTTATTCTTTAATTACTTTCCTATTTAATTCACAATTTTAGTTTTCTTTCCATTATAATTTCTACCTTCTTTCCAAATATAAATATGATGAGATAAACAGGCAAATGGATAAACTATACACAAATGCGATGCTTTATAATGAGAAAGATTCCACTATTTTATTTCTACCCTAACCAAATTTACTTCCAAACTTAAATTCAATCAAGAATATTCTTGGAATTATCCCCTAATTGTTCTCACATTTTCTTCAAAGATTGGAATGAAGAAAAAGATAATTAATCATTTAATAAGAAAGGATACTGTAATAAATAGTAAATCACACATTTTTCTAAAATTATTAAGGTTTTGTTTATTTTACCGTAATAAGAATTTTATTACGGCCTTATTTCATATGGAATAGAAATTACAACATTTATTAATTAACAAGATCACAAAATAAGCATTTCAAGATGAATAACAACTATTAAAATAAGTGAATAGCCATTTTTGTTCAAAACCTTGGAATTTCAATTTGGTGAGTCTTCATTTTCTTTTTCTCCATTTGTCCTACAATGCAGCAATCGGATCTACGAGGAAGGAGGGGAAAGTTGTCGAGCGAAGGGGAAGCTGGAGAGAGACGGAAACCCCAGATCTATCATTGTCGTCATCATCAAAGGAGAAAGTCCAGATTTGTCTAAAATACCTAGATTTGTTGACGTCGTCACAAGGAAAACCGAAGATCGTCTCGCCGGATCATTGTCGCGAGGGAAACCATTTGACGTCTCGATCGATTTGTTAAGGAGCTGTTGTTAGATTTGCTTGATAACAAAGGTTGAGATTGGAGGTCAATTTGTTGCCAGATTTGCTCGACATCAAAGCCTTCTATGAGGAGCTGATCAAAGGGAGATTTAGGACAGTGGGGATTTAGCGAAGAGAAAAGGTGAACTGAAGCTGGGTATGTGTCGTCCATTCGATGTCTTTGCCGGAGCTGGGTATCTCATAGTCTATTCGACATCTTGCCGTTGTAGCATCTCGTCATCCCTTTTTTTTGTATGGTTGAAAAAAATTTACAACATCAGCTTTATTCCAATATCAAGAGTGTTTCCATCATTTTATTTATTATTTTACTCTTATTTTTTTAAATAAATAATATAATCCTAATTTTATTACATTTAAATAAATATCATTATATCAATTTACTACTTATTCTATTCCCAAACAATAATTATTCCATCGCATATTTATTTTATTCAGCAACCATGAGTGTGTATGTGGGAATGGGACACAAGAAATCATCATCATCAAACGTCGAACTTGGCTCCGAAAACGACAGTGGCCCATGAATCAGCGCAAATTAAGACCACAAATTCTGTTGTTCGGTTCTGCTCCTTTCGACTTTAGCTCAACATTTTGCTCTGGGAAAAGCAAAAGAATAGTACTAACTTTGAGAGATTAACTAGTTACAAAAATAGCAGAAAAGGGTTAAAGAATATCAGAAATTTGAAAAGTCAAAAAGGTAATTAATGTGTCTAACGTCATTATCTGAATTTTGTGGTTTATGGGATGAATTATGAATAATCACAATAATTGAACTAGAATCAAAGTTTAGTATTCTTTTATAAAGTTTTTAGAGGTAAGTGACCACAAATTTTAGCTCCACATAAGTAAGAGACCAATTTTTAAGTAGTATGAAGAGTAGAACATTGACATTAAATCAAAGTAAGTCATACTAACTAGTATGGTAAACTAAAATCATTCATTTATGGTTATTTGGTAGGGTTGGCTCGACTACGGGATCACGTGGATATTATATATAAACGCATTACACATGGCCTAACGAGAAAGTAACACGTATAAGGATGATCAAAAGGTGATAGAGATGAGAGAAGAAATAGTCAATTTTTAATAAGGCCTAACTCTACGGTGACAGGTGTATAATTTGTGAGATTAATGTAGGTAAGTGATGATTCTAATTTTCTAGAAAAAATCCAGCAGAGTAACTACACTTTTTCCAAAAGAAGTCATCCTCTTTAGTTAGGAGGCATGAAATATTTATAATATTTGATTATAAATCTCATCCGTCATATGGTGTTAGGAATCAATGGTTCCTAGCAAATGAGGTTTCATATGGACTTTGTATGGACTTTACTCTTTGTTTCATCTCGACCCAAAAAATCAAATCTATTAAAATAATAGAGCATGAGCTCATGAATTAAATTTAATACCCCTACAAGGGTATTGTTTAACCGATTTTCACTTTACCCGACAAAATTTGATTTCCTATAACAAATGGTTGGCTTAAATCTTCATTAGACATGTCCTTTTTTTTTTTTTTTTGCCCTTTTTGTTGTCAATTGTTTTAGAGGTTTCTTGTTGTGTTACTAAATAGCTTGAGGGTATTTCTAGGTCTTTCTTTTCATATAAATAGGAGCCGATATTGTAATTTTATACTGAATAAACACTATTCTTTGAATTAACCAATTCTAATATTTTTTATCTCACCAACAGGCTACATGGGTCTAATTTATCTGTCTACCTATAGGTACTTACTCCTCTTTTAAGTCCAAGTGTGCGTGGGCCCAGTCTAATTCAATTCATTGGGGTGTAATATTTTTACCGTTTATTAATCGGTCTGATTTATCTTAGTTACATTACAATTAATTAAAAAAGCAATATCCATCGTGCAATCAACTTTGTGCTTTTTAGGGAAATCGACTTGGCATTAGAGCAGCTTTTATCTTTTTAGGCACGCCAATTTGGACTTACAGCCTAGAAATTCGATTCCGCATTTCCAATCCTGCCTGAGCAGTATTAGAGCCAAATTATTTAAATAATGTTTTGTCGATTGTGTTTACCCAAGGAATTGTTAGGAGTAAATTCAAAAGATTAAGGATAATAATCAAGCAGGCTTATGATGGGTTTTATAAAATTTGAAATATGTTTCAAATTTTAATTTTTGTTTTTCACATGCCAAAAACCTACCACTAAGCTAACGAGAAATCCGGAATCTGCTTGAAACCAACTCAATTTTGATATAATTTTACTAAAAAACTTAGAATTCATATTTCAATGATTCCTAAAAAAAAAAAAAAAAAGAAAACATATCCACTAAAACTTATCAAATAAATAATATTATATCATTAAAATAAATAATATGTTTGATAATAATGTTTGAATTATATAATATATATATAGCTTAGCAAGTTTGAATTTCTAATCAAATATTAACTTTATCCTTAAACTTGATCCAAAACTCTATCTGTTTTTTTAAACTTGCCTCTCAAACTTTGTAGTGTAATACCTTATTGGGAGGAATATGGGCCTCATGCAGGATGGATACACCATAAGAGCCCACGCACTTGCCCAGGGAAAGGAATTTATTGATGATTATTAGAGTGATGTTCTTGATTCTCATATTTGAAGTTTTTGGTAGAGATGCCAAGTTAAAGCGAGAGTTGGGAGGACTTATGATGACATGCAAACATAGAGGTTGTTACTCTTGCTCATCGACTTGGAAAATATAAAACTCGGTAACGAAAATTGTAATTCTTCTATTTGAGACAATCTTCTTATTCGAGATGGAAAACCCCCATAAAATAATTGAAAATAATTCTTGAGTTTTATTGAAAAATGATTGAATGTTTTCTTTACAATTATATAAGAAATTATTTATACTCCTTAGTAATACCCTATATCTAATTAATATCTAACTAATTTTCTAACTACTAATGTAAAAGCTACTAATATCAACTAATATCTAACTTTTAATGAAAAAGAAAACTAATCTAATAACATACTTTTATTATTATTATTATTATTTTATCATGACATTTGGTCAACCCTTTTTGAAAACCTTGTCTTCAAGTTTCTAGGGGGGAAAAAATCAAATAAACAAAGTGTTACCAACTAATATAATTTAATAATATAAAAAATCCATTAACAATATTTTCACCATATGCTTCATTCTTGAAAAGGAGGAGGATAGTGATAGAAAAGAAAAGATAGTGGTAGTTTTTTTTTAATAAAATATTTATTACAACTATCACATGTTAAAATTGTATTAGTACTTATATGCTATTAATCATAATACGTAGTGTATTACTACTAATGAATCTTTTGCATGCAATAGATGTCCCCTTAAAGTACTATTAGAGCATTTTGTTGTTCTTGCAGTACAAGATTCTCGTAGTTTGCAAAATTCAAAACTTGTTGGTCTTTGTTCCTCTATGCCATGGCAATCATCTTTTTTTTTTTTTTAATCACTTATGTCATCAATTTCTTTATTTTTTATTTTTTTGTTTGCTATGATTGGGCTTAAAATTAGGCCAATCTTCAAGAAAATAGCATTCATGATTTAGAAAAATTCTTTGTCCATGAATTCATATTTAAATTTGGTGTTGTTGAATGAGTCAAAACAAGTGAATAAATGAAAGCACTATTATTAGTCTTGTTGCTCATCAACTTGGAAAATATGAAATTCAATAAAGAAAATTGTCATTCTTCTATTCAAGAAGAAGCAATCTCCTAATCTCCTTATTCAAGATGGAAAAATCTCCATAAAAATATTCAAAGTAAATGTCGAGTTTTATTGAAAAATGAGTAAATGATTTCTTTATAATCATATAAGAGACTATTTATACTATTTAGTAAAAGTCTATATCTAACTAATATCTAATTAATTTTCTAACTACTAATATAAAAGCTACTAATATCTAACTACCAATGAAAAAGAAAACTGATCTAATAACATTCTTTTTTTTTTTTAAGGTTTAGAGAAATCAAGAAAAGAAAAATAAAAACAAGCTTAAGTAATTCCATCTAATAAAATTAATGGCTCATCAATTCCATTGAGAAATTGAATTCTATGACCAAGGACTTCAATGGTTGAATAGAAACCATACTACATGATTAACATACCATTAATATCAAATTACAAAATCATTAAGTTCTTAATCATAAGAATTGCTTTGGATGCCACTAGTATCACGATGTTGTTATTGAGTTTCTTGATTTTGATGAATGTTATCAACTTTAACTGAAGATTGGTTAATTCTTGATGACTTTCTTGAAAACAATATACTGCAATATTATATCTATTTTTTTTCTTCAACATTTATTGATTATGTACTTCCACAATAATATCTTATTGAACATTTTTTCATATCAAGATCTTGCATAATTTCCTTCACTTCTTTAATATCATTTTCCACAATAAATTGAATCATTTCTAAAAAAATTTCTTCATCCATTGCTTTTTTAGTCGGTGCATCATCTTCTTTTCTTTTTTTTTATCCATTCATTTCTTTGCTTCCACACATTCAACAATCATTTCTTATATGTGCTCATAACTTTTTTCAAGATGATGCGTGCCTTCTCTAACTCCTTTCATGTCTTCTTGCATTTCCTTTACATCTTCTTCTAATTCCTTTGATGTTTCTAATACTTATATGCACAATCATTCAATTTTTGCACATTTTCTCAATGAAAGCACCATTATTAGAATCTCACATAGCTCAATAGTATGATCTAATGAAAGAGATTCAAATTGTCTTTAGTTCAAGTAAAAAACAAACTTCTAGAGATGATTCTCATTCTTGAAAAAAAAAAAAAACTTCAAGTATTTCATTTATGAATTGGATGAATGGATATATTTTGTTTTTATAAAATAAAATTTATACTATTTCCTCTAACTACTAATTTTTAAACTAATCATACTAATTATAACTAATTGTAGTTATATACGAATGACCAAACTAATTTCACTAAACTCATAACACCCTAACTAATTTCATAAAATTCCAAAACTCAATCATAACAATTATTACAAAGCTATGAGCAAGTTAACTAGGTTGTCAAACCATGTGAACTCAACTTAGATTTTGAATTGAGCTATGCCAATATTTAATCAAGATTTCTAGCAGCAGGGTTCAATGTATAAATAGTTGATGCGAGCTTAGATGAATTTGAACCAAAACTTTAGTCTCTATTTTTTCTTGTGAAGAAACCTATTTGTTGGAGATCATTTTTTGTATTAAACTTAGAAATTTGGTCTCAAGCGTTTACCTTGTAACTACAGTGATCTGCCATTAGATGCATTATAACAATTCTTATCAATTGGGACAATGAACTTCATCCTTAAATAATACTAATATGAATACAACTTTTAGGATTTTTTTAGAATCCTAATAGCTCATGCAATTCATTCTTGAAATTGCTTTTACATTTTTTTCAGGCCTAATAAGCCCAACTTCTACACACAATCTTACTTTATTGTAACCTTGCCTTGTGAACTAATCACACCGTTTGAAATATTCTTGATTAGAAACTTCTAAGACATATACAATTGCCTTTCTCTTAATATTCAAACCCTAGCAATCAAGTAAAGTATCTTCCTTCTCTCTCTTTTGTTTAATCTTTAATATGTTCTATTTATAAAACTATAATTGTTGAATGTTGATCTAAGATTTATTAATGGTGTTTTGCTAGGATGAAGGTGTAGTAACTTTGTTCAACCTAAACTTTTATGAATGTGATGATGAGGTAGAAGATGTTAATGATATGTATAATGATTTAAATAAATAGTCCAGTAAATATATTAAATGTTTAAAATAGATTATTCATTATTATCTATAAATGTACCATAATAAGATACCTTATTTGGTTATTAATATTTTATTTTACTCACTCAAAAATTTGATTACTATTTAAATTTAATTCCACTTCTCACTTATAATTTTTATTTAATTTATTTACAAAAGACCACATATTAATTAATCATTTGAATTATTTGAACTCCTAACATAAAAAAAAAAAAATGTGTACCAATAACCTATTTTATGTAGATTATAATAAATACCTAAAACCAAAAAAAAAAAAGAAAAAGCCGAAGCTCGACGATTGAATCTTTTTTTCGACAAGCGCAACGGAAGACCCGATGTGGAACTCTCCTTACACTTCTCTTTAAACTTGGGTTTATTACCAACATGACATTCAGCATATCGAACCATAATCTATAAACGAAGCAAACCGACAAATGGATCAACTATACATTACTAATGCATCAAGGCCCTTCCCTCTTCCATCAAGCTTACCTCAATTTGAGTCAAGAAAATATTTAGAATTATTATCAAATAGATAGCTACATTAACCATTGAAATCGCGTCGTTCTGACAAGTATTTCATCGAATCAAGTCGGTCTTGTCCCATTCGATCATCAAGTGTGCGAGTGCATGGGGACAGACAACATATTATCACATGTTCGGCAACTTTATCTGCCTCCGACAAAGACAACAAACTACAATTTGGCCTCTCTTGGAAATATACACACACGTGATCTTTCAAATCGCGCCTTCCATACGAATCGAATCTACAATGAGATTTTTTTGTATTAAAAAATTATAAATTTATTTTTTTCTCAAAAAAATTATACTGATTATTGATAAAATGATAATTTAACAATAATATATATATATATATATTTAAAAATGTTAATAAATCAATTTTCTTACAAATTCTAGTATTTATATGTTCATAAGATGTGTAATTATCTTTAGAAGTATTGAAAATTCAGGCTTTTTATGAATTATTTTGGGCTTTAATCTCTAAATTTCCCCTAATATGGAGATAGCTGGACTCCACAAAAGGATTGTAGTAATAAGAAACCATCCACAGCTTTCCTTTAGGCTTTTTAATATGTAATTAAAAACACTTATTGACAAGATTTTTTTATATATTTGTTTCTTTTAAGTGTATATCAATATTGAAGAAGAAAAAAAAAATTTCTATAAATGTTTAAAAGTATTCGTTAGTGGATTGTTTTTAATAAATTTATTGAAATTGAACCATTCTTGTTTAGCTAAATTATGACCATAAACTATATTATCGGATCTCAAGAGTAGGCTTTTTGTCTTTTAATACAATATTTTGCTCGTAATAAAAATAAACGAATGATATTAAATTCAAAATATAAATTAAATGACAAAAATATCATAGAATTGAAAAAAAAAATTAAATAGAGCATAAAGGTCATTGTTTGAGTGATTTACATATTATGGAACAAATTATCACGATGTTGAACTTATGGATGGAGATAAAGGGGGGTCACAAGATGTCTTGTACTTTCTAATGATCACTTTGTAAGTGATCTATGCAATGGTTGAGTATATACTTTGAAGATATTTTATGATACTACATATATCATATTTTTAGCATTTCTAATAAATAAAATGTTTCGTAAAGATAAAATATAGCAAAGGATGTCTTATAAATGCTAAACGGTTAAATTACTCTTATGCATAAAGTCATTTTAGCATGTGCGACATCCATTTAGAAATTCCTTTTAACGTCATGAGGCATTGGCTGACTACTTTTTTTTTTTTTAACAACCCATTTTTTTTTTTATTTATGACCCATTTCATAGTATTGCATTCTTTTGTACGTTTCAAACAAATAAAATAGCTTTTAAATGCAAGAAAAGTAATCATCAATGCTTCATTAAAATAAATAAATAAATAAATAATGAATGCTCTTATGAATATCTTTATATAGATCTAATAAAAAGTAAGTCCGGTCCTCTTAATAAGGTAATCCTGCCTTAGCGTAATAATAATAATAATTATTATTATTATAATAATGTAGTTTTACGTTTGTCGGTAGTTGAACTAGAATTGCAATCTGGCACTTCGTTGACGAAGTTCTAGTAGTAACGGGCATCACTTTTAACTTCAAATAAGGTGTAGCCATTAGAACCTTTTGCGCAGAACCAAAATTTGAGTTATATGAAGAACATTCAATTATTTCAGTACTTTTATTTGATTGAAGCAAGTCGTATTCTCTATACACACACATAAAAAACCTAGCGTGGGGTTAGGTTTGGTGGGGGGTGGGGGGTGTGGGGGTGGGGGCAGTCTGCTGTCTCATCACCCTAAAGCTGCAATTCCACCACTATTGACATTGATGTCTATAGATCCCTACTTTATCCTTAAATATAAATTTTTAGATCTATCATTTTCCTATCATTTTCATTATCATCGATTCATTGAAATTCACCACCATAAGTCTATTAAAACCGACCTAGTGAATATGAAGAACTCATGGTAATTGGAATTGGTTTGTTAGTATTTTTTTTTTTTAAAAAAAAATCAGTTTTATTTTATGTATTTGTTATTTTTCTTTTTTCTTTATCATCATTTTTTATGTAAGATTATGTAATCCATTTTATGAAATTTTTTGTATTTGCCAGTTGGGTGGATTTTGGTTTCCATATCCTAACCCTTCATTTTATAAGTTCTCTTGTATTAATTGTTTTGATTGATGTAATATTTTTTTATTGAATGAAAATTATCTTTATAGTAAAAAGAAAAACAAAAAAAAAAACTTATATTATCTCTAAACCAAACTTTAAATTGGTCCACTAAATTTAGCTTTTATTTTTATTTTTTTTGCCATCATTATATTGATTTTTCTCTATCTATACTTTATTTTTAGGGTAATTAGTACGGTCCATCTTAGAAAAACTTTATAAATTGTATGGACCTATCATTTCTAAAGTAAAACATAATAGCCCACAAAAACATGTATAGACTCAACTTTTTGCAAATTTGGCTGTTTATGTGTAATTGATGTTAACATGAAGACTACCTTGGTAATTTACCTTATGTTCTTTAAATATATATAATTAATTAAATCAATTAATATAAAAAATTTAAATAATTGCATAAAATAAAAAACAAAAAAGTAAAAATAAAACAAACGAAAATCAATTTAAAAGGTTAATTGCTATTGCCCATGATCTCTTGTTCTTAAATGGTTGGCACTGACCTCTTTTTTGGTGGCATGACCTACTCTTGTAAGTGAGCTTGTAACCCCCATAGGTGGTGTGGATGGTGTAGGGTTGAGGGTGACTATGCACCATCCTAAGAAAAAAAGAAAATAAAGGCTTAAAAGCCCATTGGTTGTGACCTAACCAATTTGAGATGCTACATAGAAGTGAAGATTAACTTATAAGTAATTGCGTTATGACTTTTTCTTGATTCACAACCAATTTTAGTAGCATTACATGGCCAAATAACAATGCTTACCTGGGTTTGTGTCACAAATTGTAAACTACGTTTGTGTGGGCTCAAAGGATCACATTTAATAACATGCTATTGGAATCTCGAAATAAGATTCAATATGTTGATAATCATATCAAGGAACACTTGAACAATTAAATTACAAGATAAGTCAATTTTATTAAAATAATCCAATCAATTTTTACATGATTTTAGAATGTTTTATATAGATTATCAATTATGGAGTTAATTATATGAAATGATGTAATAGATGATAAGGTAAAAAATTATGCCGATATGATGTAAATTAGAAGTGAACTTTAGGAGAATGGGACATAATGTCCAAATGCTAAATGAGTTAGTATCCAAATGCTAGGCTATAAAAGCTACTTGGTAAATTTAGAAACCTAGCATCCGAATGCTAGGTGGGTTGGCATCTGGATGCCAAGCTTGGTTTTGAGACTTTTACTTTCGGATCAAATTTTGACACCATGGCATCCGGACAATAGAGCTAGTATTTAAGTGTCAAAGCTAGCATCTGAACACCATTTATAAATTGTGTTGATTCATTTCTTCACACCTATTGACATTTTAAGTGAATGAGTGCAATTTTTTAAGCTCTATAGTTGTATTTCTTCACAATGGGCACTTTAGACGAGTTTATAATTACTATAAACTCAATCTAACGATTAAAATTAAGTGGTTTTTAGTAATTATATCCTTTAGAAGAATTGTAACTTATAGAATTTGATAATTGAATGTCTAAGTATATATCGACATTTAGCGGACAATTTTATAAGTTTTTGCACTTATTTTATTACATTCATACCCATATCCATGCAACCCAAATGCAACCTTCCAAAATTCTATAAATTTGTATGGTCATCATAAACAAAAGACTACTATTTTTTTTTTAATACACACTTAGTTATATCTTAAGAAAATTATTATATCCTTAAAAATTTTGTGTAGAACTAGTAAAATTCTTTAAGGAAAACATTTTATTCACTATTATGAGTTTCCATCAACTTTCTAAAATTTTTCTAATAGTAAGGAATTAATTGGTCTAAATGGAAGTCAAGCCCATGGATTATAACCATGGGTCCACATACTTGGGCTCATCTTATGGGCATAATATTTTTACTTAAAAGGCGTAGTACTAATTGCATGCCTAAGGGCTCCTAAATAATGTGTACACTGGTGCCGTCTAGAAAGTGACAAACAGCGAATCAAGGCATAATAAGGGATTCATGAAAAGAGACTTCCTTGTCCATGAGGATTGATCCAACTCACTTAAACTATCCATGCAAGTACTTCATTTACTACTAAAGTAGGTAGTCAATTAAGTTAAATTCAACCCAGACCCAATTGTTCCGACCCATGGCCCAGTGAATGGCCTTCACGCCTAGCCCATTAAGGGTCTGCCTTACCCATCTCGTGGGCATAGTTTCTCTACTTATCAGCAAAATGGGAACATTTGTTGTGATACATGATATTTTCCAATGAGAGTATGAACACATTAGACTGTCTTAATTTTCTTTGACCATGCCGATTTCTAAAAACCCCATTTAAAGTCTTTAGATATCAAATCAACACCCCTTAACAATCTCTCCTTCTTAATAACCTTCTCATTTTATCTCTATATCTTGGACGATGGTTTTTTAATATTTTTCAAAATAATCTAATTTTGTCTTAAAATCACTTTTGTTGGAAAAATTTAAAAAAATATATGTATTTTACAGTAATTTCAAAAAGGGTCCAAAAAACAAATATAAAGATCTCTCTTTATCTCTTAAAAATCTAAAAAAAAAAAGATTATTAATTTTGAATTTGGTGCTGAAGATTAAGGATGAGGATGGTCTTACCAATACAGATAATTACTTAGTTCTGTTCTTGCTGGATTGTCAAAAGGATATTTACGTGTCTTAGGCGGCAGCAAGAATGGTATATTGGACAGCTTCCGCTGGGAAGGTATACAATATGTAAATGCGTCGTGTGGACATATGTCAGTAACTTGTAGACTTGAGATTATCATATACCGTATGCATGGAGCATCATGCTTTAATTTAGTTAAAGTTTAAGGATCGCAAAAAATATGATTATTGTGAAAGACTTAAAACTATAAAGATTATAATGCTTGGCATTTCAAATCACTCCGTTGAAATAAATGTGATACTAAAATTGGTGGCCATGATTGAGCATTTAAGCATCCAAGTGTGAGTTTAATAATTATGGTCGACCAGGTTTTATTTTATGATGAGGCACTACGATCAAGATCAACTTAGGAGTAATCGTGTTGTGAGTTTTTCTTAATTCATGACCAATTTTAGTCGTACGATGTGGTCAGATTTGTTCTCTCATGAAACGAGCAAAGACTAGTTTCTTTTTTATTTTAAAATCTAGTATACAAGTGTTAATGTCAAGAGCACTGAATTTATGCTTTACTTAGGAAATTCATAAGAGAGAAAAACTTCACTGATACAAAGAATTAAACCCGGTTCACTTAGATCACCAACACTAGTGCCTTAATCAACTGTGCTAAATTGAAATCAGGCCCAATGGGCCCGACCTAAGGGCCCCATGAATGGCTCTCACGCCTAGCCCATTAAGCACCAACCTTAGTCGAGGGACATAATTTTTCTATTTAAAGCTTTGTACAAATATTTTGCAACGATGTGTGAGCTTGTCCTACTTGTGACTGAGGTGGTGGCTGTAACCAGCCAAGGGTAGCTCTGGTCATGCGAGTTGATGTCAATTAGTTGATTGGTTTCTTTTATGTTAAAGTTCTAAATTTTTATTAAATCAAGATCTGTCTCAATAATTGATGTATTAATTTAAATTGCTTAAACAATTCAGATTCAATTTCTCTGATAAAACATTTATAAATTCTTTAGGTGAGTGGGAGCCCGCTGCTTTTGATCCACCCAGCAGCTAATCGCTACCTGCGCCTGGGGGGTGGAATTCCTCAGCCGCCTCACAAAATGATCTTCTTCGCATAAAAAACGCACACGATCCTTAGTAGTTTTGGGTAAAAATTTTAAAATTACATGCTTCAATTGCCGTCTGAAAATAACAGAAAGTATAGTCCGACATGTCAAAATTGCAATCAACTGTGATCTACAATATAAAAAATGACACGTTTTTTAAGAAATGCTTTGCAATTGGTCAAGACAGGAGTAGAGCACAAGGATCAAAATCAATGAAAAACTCATCCAGTACAAAAAAAAAATCTAACAAGAAACATTGATCTAATGAAGACTCTTGTCTGAGTAGCTTCTTCTCCTAATAAGATCCCCAACCCTTCTAAATAATGCTTTCTTTTTCCTGTCTCCGTTTTGAGATCCCTCAAGTTGATCAAGATCTTCTCCCTTCATTGCTTCTCCATCACTCCTACTAGATAAAGAAGGCTTCTTCCAACAATGGCTGCCTGAGTCTGAGTTGGGCGAATTGACCACATCAAATATTGATCCCTTAAGTGGATCAGCAATTTCAGGATCCCCCCCAGCATCCTCGTGATTATGAGTACCATCACCATCATCATCATCGTACAGATCCTTGTGTTTAGTATGGATCCTAAGCTCCTTTAGATTGAAACTGAATGCTTTACCCAGTCTATTGCCATTTTTATTACTTCCCTTGTCCATCGAGCTTTGAGACTTGAATTTTTTCTCTAGCTCTTCCTTTTTGGACTCCTTTGATGATGCCGAAAGCAGCCTTTTCAACTCCTTGATGCTCTCCATCGATGCGGCTTCGTTAGTCCTTAGGTTTTCGATCTCCCGGGATAGGAAATTCAATGCATCATCCTTCCCGGCTAGGGTATCTTTCAGTTGGGAATTCTCTTTCCTTGCAATGCTTGCAGCTTCTTTCGCAACGCTTGCTTCGTTCAAAGCCGCCTTGAGGATGTCCCTCAGCTTCAGGTTCTCTAGCTTGGACGCAGTGAGCTTGTTATCATTCTCTCTAAGTGATGCAAGCAGCCTAATGTTCTCTTGTTGAGCCACGGTTTTCTCCTCCTCGGCCGTTCTTATGCAACCCACGAAGCGTGTTTCTTTCTCATTCCATGCCAAAAGTGATTCTTCCGCCTCTAGTCTCAATCTATCTGCAGTGTTCTTATGCTGTTCCACTTCCATTCTTGATTTCTCCAAAAGTGCTCTGTATTTTTCTTCCATGATCTTCCACTTCGAGGTAATGTTCTCCGACTCGCTTCTTGCATGCTCTAACTCCGCCTGCGAAACGTCAAGTTTCAAATTTACCTGATTTAATTCCGTCGCAACTTCCTTCAATGCCAATGCTAAATCATCCATGGCCTTCTTGCCATTTTCTTCTGCTTCATTTGCTCTCTTCATTTTGGCTTTGAGCTTGGTGTTCTCTTCTTTCGCTCTATCCAATTTCTGGTTTGCAGTTTCAAGTTCATCCTTAAGACTCTCTAAGGTTTCTTTTGTGACATTAATGTCCTTGAAGCAACGCCTGGATGTACTATCTCTACCACATCGTTTGGGGTTGTTCTCGGATTTCTCCGACTTCTCTTGTAAAGAAGAGATCTCGAGCTTTGATTCTGCGAGCAAAATCCTGGTTTGTTCAAGCTGTTTTGTCACGTCAACCAAGGACTCGAATGTCCTGGCTTCTGATTCTTTTCTTTTCCGTAACTCTGCCTCTAATTCCTGAATTCTTTTCTGCCATTCCCCTTCAATGTTTCTCACATTACTTGCTTCCTTTTCCAAATTTTCGATCTCAGCATCTTTCTCTTCCAATTTTATCTCCAGCTCTTTCGCCTTTGCAACTTCCACTTTCAATGCTTCAATCTCTTTTTCCTTAACCTTCAGTTGTTGACTCGTATTAGCCAGCAATTTTTTCACTGAATTAAGCTCTGTATATATCTCCGGCCCCCTTCGGTATGCAAAGGCTTCATTGAGCCTGGAATTCGTCTCTTCAACCTCCCTTCTCGCCTCCCGAAGCTCATCAAGAGCTTGATTCCTTTCTTCCTCTGCAACACTCAGCCGTTCTTTAAGATACTCAAGCTCCTGCTCAAGATGCGCCGACGAATGCTGCATTTGTGAATTCCCGAATGTCCCTTCTACATTAAAATGATCATATAACAATCAAAACCATGGATTGTTTCAAGATATATACAAAATAATCCTAATCATGAGGAACACCCCCGAAATTCATATCATCAACATATATCTGAACAACGCCAGGTAGGGTATAAAAATAAAACAAAAAAAAGCCGAAGGGTTTCGTACCTTTTTTCTTGAAGAGCCTTGGCTGAAAAAGGCTCTGAACGGCTTCAAGTTTGTCGGCTGACTGCGAATATTGTATCGCAGGTATAGAATTTCTGTGGCTACAACATTTGATTATGACACCCTGGAAAAGATGACATTAGAATCAAAGGAAATTAACTATGTAAGATTTGTTCAAACTCTCCGAGGAAACAAAGAAACAGGAATGCATATCATGTCTTCGTCTTTCAAGGAATCAAGATCGGTTTTGCATGAAGCTAAACATCATATATCTCTACTATATTTAGAACTGTAACAAGACAAAAGCAGGCTGGCACTAAAGCCGGAAGTGCACGGAGAGAGAGAGAGAGGTTGTGACGTTGGAGCGAAATGTAGGAAAATCCGAAGTTGGCGGGTGTTCCACTAAAGGAATAATATGGAGGGCAACGGATCATACATTCAGACAAGAGAAAAAGTTCAAGTTGGCGTTTTAGCTTTAGACTATGCTATGGAACTGTTGATTTTGTATTTGAAACAACTATTATCACCTATAAGATCATAGAATAACATGTAATAAAGCTATTGCCAAACTCAATAGTCATAAATCTTTGGTGATTCCTGATTTGAATCCTACCGGCTAATAAATAAATAGCTTATGTGAATGAATTGATTTTTTTTTTCTAAGTTTTCTTAAAAGTTTTAATTCCTGGTTAGGTGTCCATTACAAATTGAAGATTAGTCAATGCGATGGCTCAATTGGTTTATTTTAGGAAAAATAATAAATTTGTTCCCAAAATTATTAGGGTGCATCTTCCTTTTTCTTCATTTGTCAGATTTTATTCTTCAATAATTTTCTATCAATTGCATGCAATTAATTATATTTTTGCCATCACATTTATATGCTATTGACCATGACATCATAAAGGAGAAAAAAACATGGACTCTTAACTGAATTACCATCGAATCATATATTGGAAGTTAGTACCATTTTTACATCCTTTTGTCATTAATATAACTTGCTTATATGATATGCACAATAATTTTAATTAAATCTTGCACAATTTTTAAAATAAGTTTGTAAGGTAAATATTGCAGTTAATTAATTTTATGGGCTCATAACCTTGCCATCCGTATCTCTCTCTCTTTTTTTTTTTCCATAATTTTTTCATGCTTCTATGATTTAACTTAATAATATTACCACAAGATGTCTTTCTAGTCATAGTTATATTAAGATTATGGTATCAAAATAATGGAAAATGTTTGTTGGATAAAAAATTGATTATGATAAAATTCTGAATGTTAGGGCAGACCTATAGTTTTGCCCAGGGTACTTTAGCTTTGTGATCTCCACGTTTTTCTAAAATGGTTCCTTTATATTAAATTATAGAATTGGAGAGTTTATTACCATCGGGCGATGGTACTTCCCTTTTTTATCCTAGTTCGTTTGAGTCCGACTATATCTAAAAGATTCGCTCAATATTTTATTTGACTATATATAAAATCTCTCTTTGAGGAAAGTTTTTATTTGGCTGCCTCACTTTGAAAACCTATCTCCTTAATGGAGTTTCCAAACTATTGAGCTAAAAAATTTTACTTTTTGTTTAATTTTGATTTATATAAAACCTAACCTAGTTAGAATAAATTGGCCAGCAAATATTAAGAAAAGTTTTTTCTATTTATTTTGAAAACCTTTTTGAAAGTAGATAATTTGGAAAAAGTTTTCAAAGTTGCAGTTTAAAAAGAAAAAAGAAAAAGAAAAAGAAAAGCAAGGTTAGGATCAAATGGGTAAAATAATCTCAACTTGACCACTAGTAAATGAAAAAAAGATAAACAGGAAAAAAACAAGAAGAGAATTCAAGGGTTGGCTCTTTTAAAAGTCTAAACAATTACCAAATTAATACTTTTAAAAAATGGAGAGATTCACCTTTCTTGAAATAAAGAAAAAAAAAAACTAATCTAGCATTTGAAAAAAAATATCTTATCCATATGTTACTTGTTTTTATTTCAAGAACTTGATGTTTGCCTAGTTGTCCTTTTTCTTTTATTTTTTTATTAGCTTTGTCATAATTGTGATAATTTGAAAATGAGAGTTGGTAAATGAAAATTCATATACATTTGAAAGAAAAAGTTTTGAAATTATATTTTATTCAATTGAAAAATAAATTTTAATTATTCTTTTTGTAAAGTTAAATAAAGTAAAAAATAAATATATAAGTTTAACTTTAAAGGGATTTATTAGGTATTATAAAAATGATATATATATTTGTACTTTTATTTTTTTTTGTATCTTATATTACCAAATACACAGTTAAAAATCGTAGATGATAATAACATGAACTAAAAAGGCCTATCTTTTCAACTTGTTAACCAATTCTCGTACAATCAACTACACCAATTGGTTATCACCATTTGTAGATCACATACATATACAATTCCAATATCCTAAAAGCCAATCACACTTTAAATCAATTAATACTATTGACAGTGGAAATTTCCTACGACTCTTGTGGGCATGGTCTAGTTTAAGATGGGTTTGCACACATAACAAACGTAAGTTAAGAGAACTATGACAAAGAAATAAAGGTAAGAGTTGGGAAACTTTCCATGAACTGTGGCAATGAGTGTGTGTGTTTATTACTGCTTGCCCCTTGTTGCCTCGCGTTCCCTAATTGAAAGCCATGTCTTTTCGCTCTATCAAAGCCCTTTTGATGCTATAAGGGAACAGCGAGATGATGAGACTTAAAAGCATACATCGAGCCCTCGTCTCCACGTGGCCTGTTGCCTTACAAATATAATACAACATTTTCTTTGGAAATTGTTGATATTGTGCCTGCTTGGTTATTTGATAAGGGTGAATGCTTTTCGATTTAATTTCATTTATATCTTTAATTCGAATGAGATGATAAAATATGGTTTAATATTTTATTATTTTAATTTAAATTATATAGTTTGATTTGAAAATTTTCTTGAATCATAAAAGATTAATTTGATTTATGATTTAAACCATTAATGATTACCAAAGAGTTCTTTTCTTTCCTTTTTTTTTTTCTTTCTAAAGATATAAAAAAAATTTAAGAAAAAACTATATCCATTTTAGAAGACTTAAAAAATCATAAGAATGAGAATTAAAAAAATGCTTAACCATTATGTTGAGTCAATGTTTTTATGTAGTTATGTGATGAGAGATTAAGTTTAAACTTGAAAAAAAATATGCATCAAATGTTACTTCATAGAGTAAGATTTGGTAAGAAACTTCTTTGAATCTTCAATTTTAGTTTAGAATACAAAATGAAATCTAGGCCTTTCACATATATACATCATAATTCTTAGAGCAATTTTTAATTATATTATATTTTCACTTAAGCATTTACTTAAATCAATAAGCATATATATGTAATCTAGATATGACATAATCTATTTTTAAATAAACACACATCATATGATTCGTAAAAATAATGAAGAAAAAATATATCTAATATATAACTAGGTATGCAATACTATGTTATGTATTTATAGCTATACAAGGCACACAATATAAAATTTAAGCATGCATATGTAAAAACAAAAATATACTGATTATTTATGTAAGTCTTTGGCACATAGAATGTTACATAAATAAACAAAAATTCTTCCATAAGGACAATTTAATGATTACAACATTGTAAATTAAGGTTGTCAATTCGTGTTAACAAATCGTATTTTGTATCGATTTCGTATTTGAAAAATCTCAATTTATGATATAATTCATTTATTAATTGTGTATGAAAATCTAAATTTGTAACTCGAGTTATTTAACAATTGTGTTTCGTGTTCACGTTTAAATCGTTTATTAATTAAAAAAAAACTAAATAAATATATTATAGTTTTGAGTCTCTATTTAAAAAATCCATTATCGTCTTCAATTTGCTTAATGCTTATAAAAGAAAAAAAATTCTATTAATGCTTGCAAAATAATTTTCTATTTTTAAGCTAAATGTCTTATTAAGTCTGATAAAAACATTATATCTCAAATACTATGTGATTAACTTCAATAAAAATTTATGATATAATTGTTTTGTGAATTAATTCATAATATTACTTGACTGATTTAAACAAAAACCTATAAATATATTTAATTCAATTTTACTAAAAATACCAAGTGACTATGTTAATGAGGCATGACTAAATAAGTATGTAGATTCCTAAATGTAATATGCTATGCTTAATTTTTTTAATGTTGGAAATTAGAATATAGAATGGGGGGTGGGGGTGGGGGAGGGGTGTTGAGGAGGAATAGAAGAGTATTGTTTTTATGGAATAAAGTCAAAGTAGATAAGGATAATGGTAACTAGAAAGATTGATAACTATTAGTAGGAGAGAGAGAGAGGAGTGTAGGGGGGGGGGGGGGGGGGGGGGGGGGTGGGGTACCAAAGAAGAGGTTAAAGTAAGAAAATGATAAGATGTGAAATTAAACTATTAGCATTAGAAATCTCATTCTTAAATGAGTTCATTCATCAAACCTAAAGACGTTTACAAAATCCTTTTATAAACGGGATTATATATAGGTTAAGATGCTAAATTTAAATCTGAACACATTTATAAATAAGTCTAATTTGTTTATTGATTATATCAAGTTTTACTTACATAAACCCGTTTATAATCATATCATTTTATGTTTAGATTGATGTACTAAACTAAATCTCAAATTGCCAACCCTATTATGAATCCTCGATTGTCTTTCAAAAGAAGAAATCAAACTTGATACGAACTCTATCAACCTATATCGAAACCTGAAGTCTAATTGAATCGAACAATCGACGATCAATCACGAACAAAGGGTTTGGTTCTTTAAAGAACTTATCATATTTTGACTTCATCATGTTTATCCAAAACTTATCAATCGATCATTCCATAATCGATTGTAGCGTTATCGCATATATCAAGGTTCTTGTTTCGTTTATAAACAAAGGGTCGCGGTGTCCATTGTTCTTGATAGATTCATAGGTTGTGAGATTAGCAAATCGAGTATTGGATTTCGTTACGGGTTGGCGGGGTTCGCATCAAAACTAATGTCGCACGATCTTTTGATCTGGATCCATCAACATTTAATTATAAAAAATCAATCTCTCGGAGAAACCATGCCACAGCCCTCGCTTGTTACGGTCCGTTGCTAATGTTGACAATGAAAACTCCTCGCAACCAACTTGCTTGAGCCGCCGCTGTTATATCTGATACACAAATCACCGTGGAAATTTCAAATAATAAACAACATTTAGCAGCTAACCAATTCTACGTATCATCATGATGTTTTGCAGTGACATGACAACGCCAGTAGTTCCACGCAATAAGTGCAATCACAGCAGGCCATAGTTGATCTTGCTCAGTAGACTTGTATGCGCACCAGCAGAGTAGCTGATGAAAGCATCCAAACTTGGTTAAAACGGGATGCCCGATGAGTAGTGATGCTGCATGTCACAGTTGAGTGAAAACTGATCAAAAGGACAGCGTGGAATCCACTGCATGTTCACATAGCCAACATCTAGAGATCAGTTAAATTCCTGTTCTTTTGAAGTGCTCATCGGTTGGAACAGCCTTATTCAAAACTTCCAATAAACATGGAAATTTTAGGTCGCATACAAGAATTCCAAAAATAAGATGACACATCCGTTTGATGTTTAGAACGCAGGGACCTCCATTTGCTTTCCTCAAGAAAGAGCCATTTGTAGGGCGTTTCCACCATATGATATTAGGTAAATTAGCTGCAGCAAGAAGCAAACTAATACGGAAAGCTTGGTCATGATCTACAAATTGTAATGTTTGTTGGTTTTGTTTATTTATTTATTTTTCTTTTATTTTAATGGAAAACCCTATAGGGAAGCGATGCCAACTCCAAAATTTATTAATTAAATAAAAAATACAAGGAAAAGGGAGACTTAGGACCCTACCTCTTATATATCACAGCCACTTGTTACTTGCTACAAAATAAATAAGGGAATATAACTCCTCCTGCAAGGAAACCAAGCAGAAGAAATAAAGTAAATAAGAGATCATTACTCTTCTTACAAAATACCATATAACCAAAAGAGAAAGGGTAGGACAACTACCCGGACTATGACCTAAATCTTTGTATAACAGAAAATACATTAAATAACTATCTCTTACGGCCAGCGCCATGCATGATATAGATAAAACAATTGGACAAACACAACACTAGCTAAGAGGAAACAATTTGAAAATTTGCAAACCCGATCATGTGCTGTAGTAGAATCGTTTTGAAGTCACTATCTAGTGATGAAGCGTTTGCAAAAGGTTGTTGTTATTTCATTGGTTTTCTATAAGAAAATCAGTTATTCGCCCATCTGATAAATCAACAGAAGGCAGCAGATAAATTCCAAAACATGTTTTGACCTCTCTAATCTTCCAAAGAAGTCCATTTATAACCTCCCTAAGGTGTCAATCAATTGGAAGCATGTAAATGCACCTTATTAAAATTTTTTGAAGGTAAAAGCATATTTTGGAGCATACAAGTATATTGAACTTGACTAACAATTTTGGGTCGAAATTGCATTATGCCTGGAAAAAAGAACTTTTAGCATGTCTATAAAAAAATGCACAGAATTTGTATAATCTGTATATAGAAGCAGGGATATAAATTTCCCTATCTCAATTTTGCCATCTTGATACGATCCTCACTAATCATAACCAAACACCAGGAGTATATACTATAAGAGATATGTGTAACTTCTTGTACTTTATGAAATTAAATCTTAGCAATATATAAAACACTGTATGACTATGTATACCTAAATACATGTTCAGTTTGTCATAATGGGAAAAAGGTAGAAGAATATGAAAAGTTACGGCCATGTATTCTCATATAGTACAAGGCTTATGGTTCCATGTCTCTCCCTTCATTAATTGGTACTTTTGGCTGGCCAAAAGTCAGTATTGGGGCTTCATTAGAGGGTGTATACTACCATCAAAATTACCAGTCTAGGAGAGGTCCTGTTCTCCCACAAACACCATCTGTTCCCTACTTTGTCAACCAACTCTGCCCGTCCAGTAACTTCCAATTCGATCATCTCATTTAAAATTTCTGAAAAGATGAAAGTGAAACTCATTATTTCTTCCATTAATTATGGCTGCTCATTTTTTTATACCTAAAATACAAGCAAAGCCATTGGAACTTCTCAGAAACTAGAAGCACTAATTTCCAGCATGCCTCAAATTGCAACTTTTAAATCCCACTTGCACTTCTTTGAGTATGCTTTCTCAACATGATGCAATTTTAAATCCCTTCAGAAGCCAGGAAAAACTGACGTTGAGTTGTTTTCAAGACTTTCCACACCACAAAGGTGCCTTGTCAATTAGAAATAACTTCACATCAAGATAACATCAGTGGTTTCATCAACTACGTTCATATGCAAACTCATCCTCTTGAGCTCCAAATATATCCTGTCAGTATCTGGATGAGATATATCCCCTCCTTTAAATAAATGAACCTTATTGCCAATCTCCGTCCAACTATTTGCATTCTGTTTCTTGATCCCATGATGTTTCATCTCATGTCTCACTTTCTTAACATTCTTCCACATGCCTGTTGCTGCATATATATTAGATAACATAACATAAGCTGAGGAATTATGTGGATCAAAGTTGACAATTTTACCAGCTGCCAATTCTGCTATTTCTACATTTGGATAAACACTGCAGGCAGCAAGAACAGCACCCCAGATTGTGGAGTCTTCTTCAATGGGCATCTCCTGGATTAGTTTACAAGCTTTATGTAGTTGACCTGCCCGACTAAAATTATCAATCAAGCAAGCATAGTGCTCAGTACAGGGAGCTATTCCATAATGTTTAATCATTTGGTTGAACAAATTTAAACTGTCATCAACCTTCCCAGCATGACTGTATGCAGACAATAAGCTAAGAAATGTCATTCCATCTGGTTCAAAACCCTGGATTTTCATCTGGTTAAAATACTCCAGGGCTTTTCTATAACTACCATGATGTGAGAATGCGCCAATGATTGTATTCCAAGATACAATGTCCGGACCTCTAATTTGTTCAAATGCTAACTCGGCATCCAGTATGCAGCCACACTTGCTGTACATGTTGATTAAAGCATTACAAACAGATACATTTGATTCAAGCCCACTCCTTATAACAACCACGTGAGCTAGTTTTCCTTCATTGAGTGATGCCAGACCAGAACAAGCAGAAAAAACCGAAACAAGGGTCGAATTATCGGGGTGCATGCCCCTGGCGATCGTTTTAGAGAACAACTTCAAAGCTTCTTGATATATCCCATTTTGTGCATAACCTAAGATGAAAAACCATATAAAATTTCGGATTAATTATAGTAGGGACAATTTATGAAAAGCTGTTGCCATCACAAAAAGGCAATTCCACCACCAAGCAGCTGATAAGGGCGTGAACTTTGCACTACAAAGAAAAACTTTATACCTCTTGAGTCGCTATTAAGTTATAAGTCATGATGAACAAGGTTTGACATAAAATTTTTGATTCCTCGATACTCAACAAGAGCATCTTTTTTAAAGATTGAGTGCATCAAATAGAATGTACTTTAACGTCAGCAATGAAATGTAGTCATTACTCTCTCTCTTATAGGTAGACTTCTTCAATAAGAGGATGTAGGCATTGATACAAATGGAATCGATTCATTGTAAGCCTATATATAATCTTCAAAGAGAAATAAGATTTAAGCATGTAAATTAGGGATAATTAATAACTATGGAAACTTAGAGTTAGCATGTCAGATTGATCAATCACATAGTACATGAAGGATTGCTTTGCAATTTGATCATAATTGTTGAATTCATAGCATGTTCCTCACAAAACAGAAGTTGCTTAAGATCATTCAAGAAAAGCTTTTTCACATATGCTGGGTAGGTGCAATGGACAATTTTCTTCCACCCTGTTTTTCCCTATAGTTAATAATTCTCAATCCTATAAAGCATAGTTCTTCCAAATAGCTTTCTTATCTGTGATGTTTTTTTTTTAAATGCTGTCGCACACACCTTATGCACACACATCATGGTTCTTCCAAATAGCTCTATCCAGCTTACCGGTGATCATCACATTCCATGAAGGGAGATCTTTACAAGGGAGCTTTTCAAATAAATTTCTTGCATCTTGAATCTTTCCCTCCTTACAATACCCCACCACCATAGCCGTCATTGCAAATACATTCTTATATGGCATTGATTCGAACAACTCTGTAGCCTCATGGAACCTCCCATTCTCCACATACCCACTAATCATCACGGTCCAAGAAACCGCATTTTTCTTCGGCATGCTATCAAACAATTCCCTTCCCTTCTCAACCTCCCCCCTCATCAAGTACCCATCAATCATCGCGGTATATGAAATCACGTTTCTCGATGGCATCTCCCCAAAAAGCACACTTGCTTCCTCGACACGCCCATACTTAACCAAACCCGATATCATTGCATTCCAAGATGCGGTATTCCGAAACGGCATTGCTCTAAAATACTCAAAAGCCTCATCAACACTTCCGTGGTGCAAACACCCCGCAATGATAGAGTTCCAAGAAACAACATTTCTATCGGGCATTGAGGAAAAGATCCTAAACGATTCCTCTAAACACCCATTTTGCCAATACCCTGTAACGACCGCATTCCAGGATATTACATCTCTTTCAGGCATTTCATCGAACAGTTTTCGGGCATTTTGAATTTTCCCAGCTCTGAACAAAGATGAGATTTTAACGTTGCAGTCACGTATGAAGTTAGTTGAGAAATAGTTGAGTAGGGAGTTACTTAGTGATGTTTGGGTTTTTTGGATGTTGAAGGGTGAGATACAAAAAAGACAATGCCTGAGATACGAATGTCGGAGAGAGAACAGACGCATAAGGCTTCCTAGTTCCTGGTCCCCAGTCCCACCTAGTCTGAGCACGATATGATATGATACTCGCTCAAAAATTTAGCGTAGTCACCGACCGGACCAACCAACCTTTAGCACGGCATGGTCTGGATATGGAAGAAGCAAGGTTCAATCAACTGACACTGGTATTAGCTTCGGTCGGATCAAAGAGCCTTATGAGCTCCATAATTCATTATATATATATATATATAATGAACGTTCTGCAATAGTATGTCCATTAATCTATATTCGATCAGGCTAAGTATGATTGGATTGCATTTAATTCGATTAATACACAAATTGAAGTGAACCGTGAGAAATATTATGGTTTGATTCGATTATGCAAAGTAAATGCGGACAATTAAAATTGCGATGCCCCTCATCGTTGGACCAGAAATATTAAACATTGGTTCAATTCAATCTACAGTTTAATTTGATTGATTTGCACCTATATTGCTTATAATCTATTACCTATTGTAATATAGTTCAAAAAATGTCTCCTTAGTGAAAAATAGTTGCAATTTTTTACATAATTTAATATAAAATAATATCTTTTTTCGTATAAAGTGATATTATATACTTATATTTTAAAAGAAAATAACTTTTTAAAATTAAATGATATATAATTTCATAAAAAATATTCAATAATCACACAATATATTATAAACATATGTCATTAATACGTCAATTGTGATATCTTTTGAATAAGTTCATTATTTTTGTCATTAATTCTATTATAATATATAATCTTAAAAGCTTTTTTTTGTTATAGTAACTCTTAGATATTACCTTTTTGTATTTTAATGGCAACCTTTCAATATTACTCTTAAAAAAAATTTAGTACCTCTTCACTATTAGGTTTTGGTCATTAGTAATTTCTCAAAACCTACTATTATTTTTCAATTCATCTCATTTATACATATAATTTTGAAAATCTTTTTATCTATAAATTTTCATTAATAATATATCTAGTTTATTTATTCTTTTTTTTTTTTACTATTGTCATTTAGACTTTTTCTTAATAATACCTTTTAACTATTTAGGCTTTTTCATTATTGTAACTTATCCTTTCTCATCACTCAAGAGAGACATACCTTTTATATTAAGTCCGATAATAATAGAGGAGTCACAACCTTTACATGACCTAATAGCAAAATGACACAACTTTTGGTATATGATGCAATACTTCCATAATTTACAATATTGTACCATTTTATATGAATATGTAAAGATCATATGTAATTGTATAAAGTTATAATATGAAAAATATATTTATCATATAACTAAATAATAGTAATCCTGCTATTGATAAGCTATTTTAGATGTAAGCCCCCATGTCTATGTTAGTCTATCACACAGTAAGAAGTTGCCAACGGTTTGGGCATTTAAGCTTAGGTTGGCTTAGCTAGACTTAAGCTGTTCAACCTAGCCCACAATTTAAACAAGTCATGGGTAGGAAGAGCTCAAATGGATAAGGCAAATCAACTGTCTTATAACTCCCCAAATTCTTCTCTACAAATCTCAAAGTCAAAGATGAGTAGGCATTAACTGCTCTCCTTATCTATCCCTTCATCCTCTATAAATATCAAATTAAGCCTCCAAGTAAGGGATCTGCATTCTGACTCTTTAGACATTCTATTGCTATTTCATTACCCTGATCCTCTCTCTCTCTCTTATATAGACTTGAGTGTCAAAGAGGTTACACCAAAACTAACTTAAGCACCCCTTAATTCATTTTCCTTATCTCATGTAAGTCACGTACCCTCGAAATAGGATTAAGTTATAACATTTAGCACCATTTGCTTAAAGAAGCAATCGAACCATCGCAATGGTTGATAGTGATACATGCTCCAAAAATATTGAAACCTTAAACATTAAACAAACATAAACCCATAACCCAGGCAACATCTCTACCTCCCTACCTCCGGTTCAACAACTTATAAGGCCACAAGGACATAAGGATAGGTTAACATGTGTTGAGCAAATGCTGGATAATGTCATGGCTGAAAACTTGTAGCTCTGTGTTTATGTTAATGAGTTTAAGCAGTAGCAACACAAACTTGCCCCACTTATAGTGGCTTAAGTAGATGATCATGCCTCCACTCACTCGCCACTACTACTATTACTAGCTAATGGGTAGCCTAACAACCCTTTTGCCTTACTGTAAGCCACAACTTTCCCTTCGTTTACTTCATGTAGCTAAGCTAAGCCTCAGAGCAATTGACTTGAGCCATTTGAGGCTTAATCTCATCGTTCCTCGAATGACACCAATGTTGGCAAATTCAAAAACTGGATCAAATTGGGCTCCAAGAAGTGTGATCCTTAGGATAAGTTTTCTTTTAGTCGATCTCCTTTCACACAGGAGACATAAGATGAGGTGCTTCCATAGCCCAAATGAGGCTCATTAGTTGCAACAATGCAATTGCTTGCAAGGCTCTTTTGGGCACTCTCAAGAAAGCGACCTAGACATGTACAATAACCTCAAGTCGAACTCCATCTCTAATAGAAATCCAATAGCTGAACCTATCACTTGAGCTAGAGTGTGTAGGCTTAGAACTTAACCTGAAAGATACTCACTAGCAAACCAACTAACCAAGGATGAGCCCACCTACCTTCATAGGTTCCTTTCCCACCATCCGTCAAGTTACTGCTAGACGCTTATTTTTGTTTGAGCCAAGGAAGCACCAACTAGCCTACCTTAGTAATCCCAATCAAATGGGCCTCGAAGCTTAAACAGTTTGAAGTAACGTACCATGCTACTCATCGACCCCTCTTAGAACCAATTAAGCCATCATCTTGACCTTTTGCTGAAAGTCTTACTCATGTTAGCTCGGATGAATGCTTAGACAGTTTGTCTTCTTTTACTAGGAACACATCTAATACTGCAATGACACTTTCTCTAACATTTGACAACTGCACGCACTCCCAAGAATATTCCTTTTGTGTCTTTACAATTTGACCCTTTTTGTATTATACTAAACGGGGTGCATTTGTATGTACTTAATAAGATTTTCCTCTTTTAGTATTGTAATGCTAAGAACTTACTATAAATAGTTCCTTTTACATGTATGCCACATCATTATCACGTCTTTAATATAAAAAATATTTTTGACCTCTTGTAAGCTCTTACTCTCAAGTTGTTTTACTCTTATCAATCTCTTTAACAAGGATTGTGGTGAGTGGCCTTGAGTGTTGTTGCTTTTGTGTCATATCAAGTAGAAATCTTAGGTTGTGTGTGCTTATGAGTGTGTTATATATTACAAGTAACTCAGGAGTTCAACTAAACCTATTTTCTTTTCCCTTTATGCATCACTATTTATTGATACCCTAATGATTACTAAGCTCTTAGGTGTATCCTTTATTGATTGTGACAAGGGAGTGTAGTTGCAGTTGGTATAGTGTTGTTCTTGCTCCTAAGTTTTTAAGTTAAGTAGTAGTTACTACTTTGTAGTACGAAATGTTAAATTCTAGTGTGCAAGGAGGTATTGGAGACTTTAAAAGTGATGCACATGGCTATAGAAGGCATACTATTAAACATGCAAGATCTACCGATGAGCAAATTTAAGAGCTGACCATCGTTGTTTAGCTATCATTGTGCAGCGATTAGTTAATAACCATGCTGTTCAAACTGATGTAGAAGTTGGTTGAGCTTAAAATGATGAAGAACTAGTAAACCTACCTCAACATGTTCAAAATGGTAGAGGAGTAAGGAGAGACCAAGGATACCGAGGAGGAGTTTTGTCTTAGATTACTACGTGTAGGAAGCATTTAAAAAACTACCAACCCTAAGGTAAGAAAGCATGTGTGTTGATGATTATGTTAAAGAGTTTTAAATATTGATGATTCGATGCGGGTTAGAAGAGTTAGAGGATAAAAATATAGCTCGGCTCCTACCTAGATTGAAGTATGAGATTGCTAGTGTGGTAAAGTTACACTTTATGAATACTCTAGATGATGCTATTCGTTTAGCACAAAGAGTGGAGTGATAAAGATGTAATGGTCTAAGCAGACCCCATGTTAGTCAAGTTGTTCTACTAAATTAAACTAGCATTAAGTTTTGGCGTATTGTTAGAGATTCATCGAGTAATGGATAAAGCTAAGGAAGGAAGATGAGTCAAATAAAATGCTTCAAGTGCCTGCGTTTTAGACATGTTGTTGCCCAATGTCCAAATTGTCGAGTTATGATCTTGAAAAGCAAGGCATACTAGAGGTTAATAGTCCTGATGAAGAAGAAGAGGAGGAGGTAGGAGTAGAGTATACTGAGGAGGTTTTTGAAAATGATGATGCTAATGTATATCTTGAGTAGAGATAGTTCTTAAACATTGTATTGTGACAAGCTCTAAGTGTCTTACTTCATATTGTAGGTGAGTAGAGAGAATCTTTTTCACACTGCATGTAAGGTCGAAGGGTAGTTGTGTACACTGATCATTGATAGGGGAGGTTACATCAATGTAGCTATTGCAAATACAGTAAAATAATTGAAGTTACCAACCCCGAAACATCTAAAGCCATACAAGTTACATTAGCTTGATGAGAAGGGAGCTCTTCATGTTACCTAATAGGTTCAAATACCCATATCCATTGGGGATAGGTACTAGGACAAGGTCCTATGTGATATCTTGCCCATGAGCATGTCCCACATACTTCTTAGAAGCTTGTAGTTGTTCAACTGAACAGTCGTGCATGATGGGTATAAGAATACATATGCTTTTCAAAAGGATGGAAGAAAGATCGTGTTACAACCTATAATGCCAAGCCAAGTGAAAGATACCTAAGCTTAATTGAATCAAGCCCAAAATAAAGCCTTTGTTATATCACAGGGTGAGCTTGTACAATGACTAGAGCTGGATATTCCTGTGTTTCTATTAGTTAGAAGGTTGTTGGAGATGAGAGACTAAGTGTCCTTACCAAATGAGATTAGAAATCTATTAAAACAATTTCAGAGATCTATTTCCAGAGGAATTGCCAAAAGGCTTATCTCTATTTTGAGGCATAGAGCATTGTATTGTTTTGTAGCCTGGCATAGCATTGCCCAATAAGTTCACCTATTATATGAACCCTAAATAGGCTGCTAAGTTGAAGAGGTAAGTAGACGAGTTAATAGAATGAGGCTATGTAAGAGAGAGCATGAGCCTCTATGTGGTATCTGCTCTATTTGTCCTAAAGAAGGATGGATCATGGCGCATGAGTATTAATAGTTGAACTATCACCAAGATCACTGTCAAATACAAGTATCTTATTCCGAGGTTAGATAACATGCTAAATGAGCTTCATGGTGCTCATATTTCTTCAAAAATCAACCTGAAGAGTGGATACCACTAGATACATATAAGATTGAGTGTTGAATGGAAGATAACCCTCAAACAAAGCATGGTCTCTATGAATGGTCAGTCATGCCCTTTAGTCTACCTAGTGTACTGAATACATTTATGTGATTGAAGAACTACATGTTAAGAGTACTAATCGAAAAATGCTTCATGAACTTTAATGACATCCTAGTTTATAGTCTCGACCTAAGCACTCATGTGGAGCATTTACAAGATCCTGAGTACCCTTTGAGCTAAGCAGTTATTTGGCAACTTAAAGAAGTGTTGTTTTTGTTAAGACAAGGTCATATTTTCTAAGGTTTGTGGTAAGATATGGAGGAGTAAAGGTTGACAGAAGTGGAGGAGTAAAGGTTGATGAGGAGAAAGTTCTGGGCCATTCCTAATTAGCTAACCCAAAGAATGCCTCTAAAGTGAGAAGCTTTCATGGGTTTGCATTTTTACCAGTGTTTCATTCATAATTTCAATAACATAGTCACACCTCTTACCGAGCTGACCAAGAAAGATGTAGAGTTTAGTTGGGGAGAGAAAGCTTAGTGAAGTTTTGAAGAGATTAAGGAGAAGCTTGCCATCACTCTAATGCTTATGTTGCTTGATTTTAAGAAGGTGTTTGAACTAGAATGCAACGCATTAGGAGTTGGGATTGGGGTAGTATTTATGTAAAGGCAACGACTTATTATGTATTTCAGTGAATAACTTAATGGTGCTTAGAGTTAGAAATATGGGACAGGCCATGTGGGCAGACTCGCCTAACTTGCAAATTTTTAAGGGGTAGGCCACAAAAATTGGCTTGCAAGATGTGTGGGCTAATTTGGCCCACCTTATATGACCTGCAGTTCGAGGCGGGCCACTTGATGCAGGCATGGGTTGGCCCGCATGCCCACCCAAATTGATTAAAAAAAACAAAAGAGGAAAGAAAAAGCAGCCAAGAGTTACAAAACAGGAACAACAAAATTGAAATCATAATTCACAAATCAAATCGGATACTCTCTCTATGCTACTTACCCACCCCAACACCACTTGGCCTAATCCTCACCCTTAGTTGCCGAGTTGGGTCTCGTGGTCGTGTATTCGTGTTGTCGTGGACTTGTTGTCGTGTCATGTTTATGAGTTGTGACTGTTGTTGCTATGGTCGTCATCTACACATGTCCTCCTCTTGTCATCGTCTTGTCGGTAAGCTTGAGTTTTTTTTTTTTTTGTTAGCCAACTACTGAATGTTGATGTAGATGTATGGCATATGGGTTTGTTGCGGTTACGGTTTAGGGGTTTAGGATTTGGGTTTGGAGTTGTGGTTTGGGTCTGGGGGGTTCACCGGCTAAACGGCTAATGGTTTAGGGTTGCTAATGTTATTGCTGAGCTATTGTTAGTTGCTGCTAATGTTGCTAGGTTCACCAGCCGAACGACCAACTTGTTGGTTACTGTTGTTGTTGTGCTTATTGTTTGTGCTATTTTGTTGCCTCTTGCATTTGTTCAATCACAACTTTGTCCAATTTTTGAATCAATGTCCCGGTCTTCTTCCTTTTTGATCTAAAATGGAACCTATTACCTCATGGGACTTAAAAGGGATGTCTATGGGAAAAAAGGATGAGGATGTCTATGCATATTGTATACAAGTGTTTATCCTTGCAATCTTCACTTGAGAGTCTATTGGTATTTGGAACTTCCGACATCATCATGTTTTGCATTTTGTTTCTAGGTCATATAGACATATTTATGAATTATAATTAGTTTAATTGTATGTGTTTGAAGTAGAAACTTCTTTCTAAGTTGCTGTGGTTTTTGAAATCTTAGTGATGGTTGATGATTGAAGGAACATACTAATGGAACCTATTAGATGATATATTTTCTTTTTTTGACATATTCTTATATAAACAATTGTATATTCTAATATTTTCTTCTTCTTTTTTGATGTATTTTCAAAATGGATCCTATAAGTAATGAGACTACAAATACAATGGAATCTATTAATGTAGATGATGTGTCCAAAGTCGGTAGGTGTAATGATAATGTACAATCAGGATCTTCTCAATCTTAACAACCTGTAGGTAAGAAGGCTCGAGTAAGTAGCTCTTCTTTTGAGGTTTTGGAAATATTTGCAAAAATTGGTATTGGGAAAGATGGTAAAAGTAAAGCCGAATGTAAAGCGTGTGGGAAGGAATATGTTATTGGGGCACGTTCACATAGAACTTCATACTTACATTGACATATTGAGTCAAATTCCTAAATATAATGATGTCAGTGATATGATAATTGATCATGTTGGTAAGTTAAGGTCAAGAAAACCATATCCTAAAGTTGCTCATGAGGTAATGGTAATAGCTATTATTGAACATGATCTACCATTTTCATTTGTTAAGTATAGGAGAATCATATAGTTTATATGGCTATATAATCTTAATTATAAGCCAATTTCTAAGAAAACCACTACATCAGATGTTTAGAATTTATATTTGACTCAGAAGGATAATTTGAAACAAATATTGTAGAAAATTCCAGAGAGAGTATGTTTGACTTATGATGTATGGACTATCTCCACTAGTCAAGGATATATTTCTTTGATTGGACATCATGCGGATGACAAATGAAAATTGAATAATAAAATTCTTGCTTTTTGTAAAATGCTCCACTCCTCACTCAGGGTTTGAGTTATCGAAAAAAGTATATGAATCTTTGAAAGATTGAGTCATAGATAGAAAGATGTTCTCCCTTACATTGGATAATGCATCTATAAATGATTGTATGCAAGATTTCTTGAAAGAGCAACTGAACTTACAACATAGTTTGTTATGTGGTGGTGAGTTTTTTTATATTAGATGTTGTGCTCATATTCTTTATTTAATTGTTAAAGAGGGGTTGATGGTAAGTAGTGAAGTGTTGCATAAAATAAAGGAGAGTGTGAAGTATGTGAAGGGCTTCGAGGGTAGAATGAAACCTTTTTTAGAGTATGTTCAACAAGTTGGCGGCATTGATACTAATGTTGGTTTGTGCTTGGATGTAACTATTAGATGGAATTTCACTTACCTTATGCTTGATAGCGCACTTAGGTATCAACATGCTTTTTCTTACTTTCAATTGAATAATTGTCACTATAAATATTATTCAACCATGGATGAGTGGGAAAGAGTAGAGAAGATATGTAATTTTTTTAGCCCCTTTTATAGTATCACCAATTTGATGTTTGGATCCTCGTATCTAACTTCAAACCACTATTTTTTGCAAGTAAGGAGAATTGAATATTTGTTGAATGAAAATTTAAGTAGTAAAGATCATGTCATAAGGGAGATGTCTATTAAAATGAAGTAAGAGTTCAATAAATATTGGAGGGATTATAATATTGTCCTTGCACTTGGAGCATTCTTTGATCCTCGGATGAAGTTTATTTTTTTTTGAAGTTTTGCTTTAATAAACTTGATCCCTTAACTTGTGAAGAGAAGTTGGTTCACATAAAGAGCAAGTTATATAAGCTCTTTAGAGGATATGAGAAGAGCAAAATAGATCACATTTCTAGAACTATAAACCATCAAGTTAGATCATTTTCTCAAGGACAAAACACATCTAGAGGTGGCGATAAAGGAGGAGCACCCCGGCACTTACATTCTGGAAAAGGTTTGGCGATTGATCTTGTTACTTTGGATGTAAGTTTATGTAAACACCCCATTTTTGTCCCCAAATTATTATTAGTGTTTTTCTATTTTTCAAATATGAATAAAAAATAAATAATAAAAATAAAATAAATAAGAATAATACACTAATAATTTAAAATAAAAGTGAAAATAACAATAAAACATATTTAGGGATTTTTATTAAATTTTAGCATTTCAAAATAACATAAAATTAATAAAAATTACCACGCTTATATGCAATTTGCGTGTAAAGAAAAAACTAAGAAATGGGCTAGCCTAGCTGGTCCATCTGTTGGCTTGTGCGAGCGGGGAAGGGGTATGGTCATGAGTTCGAATCTAGGTAAAGGCACTTTGTGCCGTTTTGAGTTTTTTCCCCCGAGTTACCACGTGTCGGCAACTGATTGGAGGACTCGAAGGCACGCGTCTGGCGCATGTTCATCTTCAACCTCCGACCGAGATCAATGACGATGCGGGGAGAGCGAAATCTGACCATTTCAAATAAGATTTAATGAATCTTTAACCAAAAACAAAAGATAAATATCAAATTAGTAGAAATCAAAACAAAAAAACAAAAGATTTGTTCAAATCGAAGAAAAAAGAAAAAGATAGAGATAGGTTTCAACCGGCTCTGATCCAAGGTTATCAAGAGGAGTTTTTGTGAGTTTATAAATGGGAGTCGACTTCAGGAAGAATGCAGGAGGGGATCAAAAGAAAAAAAAAAGGAAAAGGGGAAAGGAAAACACCCACCGAAGCTCTCTCTCTCCCTAGATCTCGCCGCTATAGCCTCCGAACCACCACTTAGGGTGGTTTTCAACAAAAAATAACACCACCAAGCGATTCCCCACTTCTAGAAAGCTCGAAAACACCCACTAATAGATGAAAACAGCCACAAGAAAGCTACCGTCGAAGAGCTCCAGTTGCCGTACATGACTTGATCCGACCCGAATCGTGACCCATGTTTAGGTTAGTCGGATTTCTTTATTTTTTATTTATTATTAGTTTTTAATACTAAATAAAATAAGAATATATATGGAAAAATAAAATTAAATATATATAAATAAATAAATAATAAAGATGTATGTTTTTAGGAATATGTTAATGGAACTAGGTTTAGAGTTTTTTTTTTTAAATATGTCTATTATAATTAATAAAAAAATAAATATTTTATCACTTAGAAAACTTCTTTTCGTAAAATAAATGAATGAGAATAATTCACGTTTTTTCAAAATTAGAAGTTTTAGTTTTTTTCAAAATTAAGAAATAAAGCTTAGGCTTAGAAATTTCTTTAAATAAATTTAAATGGTAATGAATGTAAACTTGGCATGTTTTCATAATTAAAATTAACTAATCCACTAAAGTTTTATGAAAAAGCGAACTGTAGCCTGTTTAATCTCGAATAGTGGGTATGTAAGCACCCTTATAGGGTAACTCTAAAAAAATAAAAAAAATATTATCAAATCATTATTAGTATAATAGTTATATCATTTTTATAATATTTTCTTTTATGCTAAAAAAAGAAGAAGTTATCATAACATAATTCAGATTTTAGAAGGATAAGGTAGTAACTTTAGGGTTTTAATAGAACTGCCTCCGAGTCGAGAATCTCTGGTTTTCATTTCTTCTTTTTTTTTTTTTAAAAAAAGGGGAGATTTCGTTGACTAGTTGTCTAGATTAGAATTAATCCGCTCAATTAATTCTAATTTAATAATTTTTCCTAACTCCAGTTGAGTAGCAATTCAAAAAAAAAAAAAACAAAATTCCTAATTCAAGTCAAGGATTTATATTGGATGAGTATAGGATCTAATATGAATTGAATTAGGGAAACAATATAAAAATTTCAAATTAGACTCGATAAGATGACGACTCCACTAGGGACTCATAGTGGGCTAGCCACCTAAACCTTCTGAAATCATTATTTCTAGATATCTTTAATTAGCTCTCATTTGTAAAATATCGTTTGCACTAATGTTTGTATCTACTCTTGATTTAGGGATTTAATAAAGTTTAGTTTTTTTTTTTATTATTGAGTTTTTATGCATGCAATTGTGTGAGTAGATATGGTTAGACTCTAGCCGTCTTAGGACCATAGGATGGGGAGCCATTATGTAAGTTCCGGGTGAAGTGAAATATTCACCGCTCGGGATCGATTAGGCTAACCCACCCGATGTTTCGATATGGCTAGAGATCCATTTCTTCGAGAATGTGGGAGGCTATAAAGCTTAGGAACCTTTAGAACTCACCTCTTTGCATACATGAAATCATGAACTAGCAGATGATTAATGATGTAATTTCTTTCTTTGGAGTTCAGATGCAGTTGTTTGTAAAAGAATTTTTTTATGGTGTTTTGTAAGACATTTGTTTGTAATTAGAAATTTTTATTGTAATTCTGCTAGATAGTTGGCACTGTAATTGACCACCTCCTTCGCAAAGAAATCCAGGTTTGTAAACCTTTGGATCCTAAACTAGTATTGGACCATTGATTCACCTTATATAGCCCTGAAGAGCAGACCTTCATCCAGAGCAAAATAGGGCCCATTCTCTTGCTAATGAAAATGGATGTCAACCTACCTTTAATTCGGGCTATATTACACTTCTAGGAAATTGAGGTCGTGGTTTTCTTTATTGGGCCACACGAGATCACTCCAACTATAGAGGAATATACTCAGCTTCTCTAGGTCCCTCCACTTGCCAATAGGGTGTATGTGCCAGATCTAGAAGCTAGGCTAGCGGGTATTTTTAGCAGAATTCTAAGAGTTCGCAAGGTACTGATTAACCGAGCATTGGAAAGCAGCAATGGGTATTGCCTTAGAATGGATGAATTGGAAGCTTGGTTTGTGGCTCGATGTGATGATGGGAGCAAGAAGGACATCTTATGTGGAGATCTCAAAAGCTACAGACAAAGACGGGTTTATGCTTTCATCTTAACAACATTTGCAACTATCCTCTTTCCTACTGGGATCTTCCACATTCATTATAGTGTCGCGAAATTGGTATTCCAATTCTTGGAAAGGAAATCTTACACCCCGACCCTACTAACTGAATAGATTTGAAATCTAAATTTTGTGAAGAAGAAGGATCATGGAATTCTTTGCTCAAACATCAACCTCATCCTAATCTGGTTCGTGAGCCATCTCAAGTGTTTTGGGCTAAACATGGTTAGGAGATCATTAGCCCAACAAGTAGATCTCATAGATTCTTGCATAGAAAGGATGAAGTTGCCAAACGATCTTTCCAGCCACAGTTGGGTGAAAGTGCTCAAGGGTTTCGGTGCTAATGATATTCTATGGACCGCTAAGTGGAGCTGTTGCAATAAGGTTATCTTAATGTGAATGAACTTTTGAGCTGTTCCATTGATCGGGCTTAATGGGTGCACGGGCTATCATCTAAATTTAGTGGTCTATCAGTTCAGCACTATTCAAGACATAGTTTACAGACCGTCTTTAGAAGGAATCATGTTTAAATATCAAGACTCGAACATGTTAGTGGTTGAGAAAATCGCCAAGTTGGCAGAGGTTAAAGTCCTATGGGAAGCCTGGATTAAGAGTCCTAATGTAAACCTTGGAGATCTAGATGGGGAAATAGGCAAACATCGTGTTACTAGAGATTTTGTGATCAACCAGCTATACCAGACAAGAGAGAGGATATATCAAGTTCCAGATGTCACCCAGCCTGCGCCAATCAACCCAAGCCCATAAATAAAAACCTACATGGAACAGGTAAGGGCTCG
The DNA here is from genome assembly GCA_037954665.1 of Laguncularia racemosa. Lineage (NCBI taxonomy): Eukaryota > Viridiplantae > Streptophyta > Magnoliopsida > Myrtales > Combretaceae > Laguncularia > Laguncularia racemosa. The sequence goes on along the minus strand of JBBMOL010000097.1, from coordinate 760,086 downwards.
AATAGAGGTCCATTTTGAGACCACAGACAATAAGAAGAATGTGTGGAAGAGTAGATTCAAGGAATCTAATCAGAGAAACAAAGCACTAGAAGCCCAGTTGGAGAAGACTTAAGCGAAGGTTAGAGCACTTGAAGTTGTCATCAATAGAGAGTCAACACTCGCGCAGCCGAAGAGGATAAAGCTTAGAAATTAAGAAGTTAAATGATAGCATTTTCTTTTCTTTTCTCTTATGTTTTCAATAAAAGCATTGAACTCCAAAGTTTGCAATATTAATAAAATTTCAGTATTATTATATCATTAATCAAATACTGGTCATTTTTGCATCTATGTGATACATGCATCATATTTCCTCATAAACATACATCGGCTAAATGAATGCTTACCAGGTATTAAATATAGCTCCTAAACAATCGAACCCTCCGAGGAGTCTAATCAACACTCGCTCCAAAACTAAAATGGCTAACAGTGGCAACAACAACAATAACTAAGGTAACCACACCAGCGCCGATACTGCCTTTGATCCAAGGATCGTATTGCTAGAATAAACAATCCAACAATTAGTCATGTAAGTCCGCCTCTTGATCGAGAACATTGGCCTCCTCCGTACCACTCAGCCTACTCATGAGGAGCATTTAGGAGCTCAAAAAGGAAAGGTGGTGGAGAACTAACTACCAGAATATGAGGAAATAAACTCTCGACTCAATCCTGCATTCGAATATGAACCGAAAATCAACCTCAGTCTAACCTCGAATGACATAAAAAGGGAAATGGAAGACGGGCAAAAGGAAACAGAGAGAAAACTTTTCTAATAGTTGGTTGACAAGATAAAGATTTTGGAAGGACTTAACAGTTTTCAGCAAACCGGAATCATAGACTTATTAGGATATGGGGAAGATGCCTATCTAGAGAAGTTCAAAGTCCCGGAATTTGAGAAATATAATGGTACTGGATGTCCTAGGATGCATATAAGACTGTACGTGAGAAAAATGAGTAATAAGCACAATATGACCAACTCGGTCCAAACCTTCTAGGATAGCCTCACGGGCCCTACTCTCATATGGTATGCACAATTGGATCTTAACCAAATCAACACATGAGATAAACTAGCCCGTGCATTTTATGAGCAATACAAGTTCAACATCGAAGTCGCCCTTCAATATTGGATCTAGGAAGCCTTCAAAAGAGGCATAACGAGTCCTTCAAGGAATATGCCCAGTGTTAGAGGGCTTAAGCTGCTAGGGTTTCAAATCCAATTTTAGAGAAAAAGTTGACGTTTATGTTCATTAATACACTGGAAAAGACTTATTTCACACACCTAGTAAGACAGATGTCATCCAGCTTTGTGGAGTTAATAGCAGCAGGATGCTGGATAGAGAATGCCATTACATCTGAAAAGCTCCAAATTGTCGACTCTCCCATAATCGCATCATCTCTAAGACCTATGGGGAATAGCAAAGCCAAAGAGGCTACTGTTAATATGGTTAACTCAAGCAGGGTTGACAAATTTGGGTCTCTCGTAACCTTCCAAGCAACAAACACCCTAATCCAGCAATCACCAGCAAATCAGACCCAAACTACGAGAGCTGCAAGACAGTTCACTCCAATATCGATCCTGCTCAGCCAGGTTTTTGCTCGATTACAAACAGATAATTTAATTAGCTTTGAGATCCCCAACGACCGATACAGGCCAAGGAATTTTAACCCCAATCTCAAATGTGAGTATCACATGAGACAAGAGGGACATTCCATTAACAGATGTTAGAGACTCCGGAATAAAATCCAAGATTTAATCGACACAGGGATAATACAATTGGATTTTGTCAATGCACCAGCACCAAATGTCAACAACAATCCCCTGCCCAACCACAGGTATACAATCAACATGATCACATTTGAAGGGCCGGAGCCTAGATAAAAAAAAGCCCCTAAAACCAGCAAAGCCAACAGCACAGTGAGCAAGCTGCCTACACAAAGTCTTGAATAAAGCCCCTAGATCATAGATAAAGAAGAGGTGACTGGCAGGAGATCCAACAGTTGACACTCTGGGCAAATCATTCGAGAAGTTTGAATATCTAGTAGACTATTCATTCACCTCAACAGCTTATGGGCCACTTAGCGGGTGGGGGCCTGAATTCGAGGAGGAAGATAACCCCTTAAGAGAAAAAAATGAGTCCATAAACATGATCAAATCAGACTTGAAACCGATAGTCATAAAATGTTATGAAGGGCAAAAAACAAAAGTAAAGGTCCCGAAGAAAAAATGTGTTCAATGTCCCAATACCCCCAGAGAGGTATAAAGCAGCACTGTTTGACTTTCAGGCCATTAATTAAGAGAAATCTCCTATTATAGGGGGAATCACCCGTTCGAGAAGAATTTCTGATCCTAAAAATAGGTCCTCCATCGAAGAGCCTATCGCCAAGTTGGAAAAGGAAAAGGAAGAGGGACTCCTTAGACTTACAAAAATGATTAAATCAAGTGAGTATAAGGGTATGGAGCAGCTTAATAAAATTCCAGTGTAAATATCGCTCATGGGCCTCCTCACGACATCTGAACCTCATTGAGAAGTGCTCTTCAAAGTGCTCAAACAAGTCAGAGTACCGGAAGGTATCGCAATAGAAAAACTAAGCCATGTCGCAAATTCAATCTTCACTATGGATCAGATATCTTTCTCATTTGAAGAATTAGGAGAAGACGGAGACCAACACATAAAACCACTTTTCATAGTGGTAAAATGCAACGACACAATAGTTTGTTAGGTCCTCATAGATAATGGATCTTCTCTTAATGTGTGCCCTTTAGCTACTTTTGATTTGTTAGGAGTTGATATGAGCAATATCAAGCTAAGTGCAATAGTAGTTAGGGCTTTTAATAGTTTTAAGAGGGAGATAGTGAAGGAAATTAGCTTGCCGGTAGAGATCGGTCCACAAGTGTTTGATATTTCATTCCAAGTCCTCGACATACTAAGGCCCTCTAATCTACTACTAGGAAGACTATGGATACACATCGCTGGAGATATACCTTTGAGCCTCCACCGGAAGGCCAAATTCATAGCAAATGGCCAAATAATCACCATATTAGGTGAACAGGACTATGCCATTTATAAAGAAACAACTATACCCTACATTGAGGAGGACGACCCTTAAAACTTGGGGCTCCAAATATTAGATGAAGTAGGCATGGTCATGAGCAAATAGGGGCATCGGTTCAAAGAGGGGCAGCAAGGGACGTTTAGGTTAAGGTACGTTCCTACCTTGAGAGAAGAAACTTAAGCAAAATATATCAGGGGTAAAAAGAGAGAGAAGTTGAATGACACCAAGATGAATTTTCCACCCCTTCAACAAATTTTTTCTCGAATAGATAGCACTCAAAAGCTGGGAATAATCCAAGTTGATATCAGTGATGAGGACTTGGTAGAGGCTTTTACCTCTCACATGTCCAGTCAACATGCAACTCTTAATAACTAGTATTCTTATCCTCTAAATATCACTAGGTCTGCTTAAGAATAGGAAATAATCATGGTTGAATTTTGTTGTGTTTGTCATTCCATCATTGTTTAATAAATTTCTTCAATAAATACTAATAAAATTGCAAGTTATTTCTTTCCTTTACTTATACACTCTCACCTCACTTTCCCATAGATTTGATACTTTTGAATGTTAGGGACATTTTGCGCAGGTAAGTAATGAAAATATTGATATCATTTCCAACACTACTGGGTCAGCCGTTAGAAGTGATATTATTAACCACGAAGCGGTATAAGAGAGTTGGCAAAAACATGAACAAGGTAAAATCTCGATTGATGAGTAAGCGGAGATAGTTAACCTAGGAACCAAAGAAGAGCCCAAAAACCTTAAAATTGGAGCTAATATAAGTGATGAGCAAAAGCGTGAAATAACCGAGCTATTGACCGAATATGTAGATGTATTTTCCTGGTCATATGGTGACATGCCAGGACTTAACCAGTCGATAGTGGTTCACAAGCTACCAACAAGAGAAGATGTCAAACCTAAAAAATAAAAATTGAGAAGATTTAGGCCTGACATCTTATTAAAAATTAAAGTGGAGGTCAAGAAACTATTGGAGGTTGGGCTCATCGAGGTATCAGACTATCCGGAATGGGTAGTAAACATAGTCTTTGTTCTGAAGAAGAATGGAAAAGTACGAGTATGCGTAGACTTCCAGGATTTGAATCAAGTTACACCTAAAGATAACTTCCCTTTACCTCATATAGATGTCTTGGTAGATAATACCATAGGAAATCATCTCTTATTGTTTATGGATGGTTTCTCAAGATATAATCAGATAAAAATGGTGGAAGAAGATAAAACTAAGACGATATTTATCACAACCTAGGGTACTTTTTGCTATAAAGTCATGCCTTTCGGTTTGAAGAATGCTGGAGCAACATATCAAAGAGAAATGGTCGCGACACTTCATGACATGATGCATCGAGAAGTCGAGGTATACATTGACGACATGATAGCTAAATCTAAAAAAGAAGAAAGCCATGTGGTCATCTTAAGGAAATTATTCGGACGATTGAGAAATTTTTAGCTAAAATTAAACCTAGAGAAATGTATTTTTAGGGTCAAGTCCGGTAAGTTGTTAGGGTTTATCATAAGCCAAGAAGGTATTAAAATTGACCCTGACAAAGTAAAGGCCATATTAGAAATGCCATCTCCACGTACCATCAAGGAGGTAAGAGGTTTATTAGGAAGGTTGAATTACATAGCCTGGTTCATCTCGTAACTTATGGATAAGTGTCGTTCACTGTTTCATCTACTAAAAAAGAACACTACGGTAGAATGAGATGATGAATGCGAAGAGGCATTCAAAAAGATCAAGGATTACCTTATGAATCCCCCGGTTTTAGTAGTCCTAAAATAAGGAAAACCCTTATTTTTGTACCTCATGATACTCCCTGAATCCATGGGGTGTATGCTGGGGCAAAAGGACGAAAAAGGAAGAGAACAATCCATATACTACCTGAGTAAAAAATTCACGAAAGGGGAACAAAAGTATTCTGAAATAGAAAGGACCTATTGCACATTGGTTTGGGTCATGCATCGTTTAAGGCAGTACACTCTCTACTATCCCATTGAGTTACTAACAAAACATAATCCTTTAAAATACTTAGTAGAGAAGCCTATTTTGTTAGGAAGAATCTCCAAATGGAAAATGCTCCTATCAGAATTTGATTTCATATATGTAAATCAAAATTTGAGAAAAGGGTAATCATTAGTAGATCAGTTGATAGAATACCCGATTGAAGGAGATTCCTAATAATCGCAGGCTCAATTCCCAAATGAAAATATACTAATGGTGGAGGGTAAGCTAGAAGAAAAGTTTAGGATAGAGAAAGATCCTAAATGGAAGATGTTTTTCGACGGAGCTACCAATGTATTTGGTTGTGGAATCGGGGCAATGTTGATATCACTAGAAGGAATACAATTTCCCTCAGTGATGAGACTCACATTTTCATATATTAATCATATTGCAGAATATGAAGCATGCATCCTCGGTCTCAAAATGGCTTGCCATATGGAAATCCATGAATTGGATGTATACAGAGACTCCTCACTTATCATATTACAAACACGAGGGGAATATAAAACTAAGGACCCTAAACTGGTGCCGTATCATCAACACTTAACAGAGCTGATAGACAAATTTGAGGTAGTCACCTTCACATACGTCCCGAGGACTCAAAATCAGTTCACAGATGCCTTCGCCACACTAACATCTATGATTCAAATAACGGGAGGAGCCAAAGTCTAACCATTGAAAATAGAGATTGAAGATAAGCTCGCCTACTGTTTGGTAATAAAAAAAACACAAGATGACAAACCTCGGTACTATGATATCAAAACCTTCCTCTAAGAAAGCAAATACCCTGAAATGGCTAGTAAAAATGACCAAAGAACACCAGAAGGTTAGCAAGCCATTTCTTATTAAGCGGGTTTGTGCTTTATAAAAGATCATTTGACATCACATTGCTGAGATGTGTGGACAAAAGAGAGGCAGACGAACTGATGAAAGAAGTGTATGAAGAAGTATGTGGACCTTATATGAACGGACACATGCTTGCTCGAAAAATCATAAGGATGGGTTACTATTGGTTGACAATGGAATCAGACTGTATCAAATATGTCAAGCATTGTCACTTGTGCCAAGTCTATGCCAATAAAATAAATTCTCCATCTAAAGAACTTCATTCACTATCCACACCATAGCCTTTCTCTATGTGGGGAATCGACATTATCGAGCCAATCACCCCAAAGGCATCAAATGGTCATAGATTCATACTTGTAGCTTTGATTATTTCACCAAGTGGGTGGAGGCCTTATCTTATGCCAACGTCACCAAAGGAGTAATGGTCTGATTCATGAAGAGGGACATAATAGCTCGATACAGAGTTCCTGAATCAATCATCACCGATAATAGCACCAACCTCAACAACAAATTGATGGTAGAGTTGTGTCAACAATTTAAGATAAACCATAGAAACTCAACTCCATACCGACCTCAAATGAATTAGACAATATAAGCAGTTAACAAGAACATCAAGAGAATTGTTGAGAAAATGACCATTACTTATAAAGATTGGCATGAGATGTTACCATTCACCCTCATGGCCTACATGACCTCAATTCAAATGTCTATTGGAGTTACTCCATATTATTTGGTATACGTTACCAAGGCAATATTTCCAGTTGAGGTTGAAATACCATCTTTTAGGGTTTTATCAAAGGCACAGTTGGATGAATCTGATTGGGTAAAGAAAAGGACTGATCAACTAAACTTAATCAATGAGAAAAGACTCACAGCATTATGCCATAGTCGATGCTACCAACAAAGGATGGCTCCGAGCATTCAACAAGAGAATAAGGCCTCGACATTTTAAAGAAGGGGATTTGGTGTTAAGAAAGGTGCTCCTAAATGCACAAGATTCAAGGGGGAAGTTTATCCCAAATTATGAGGGTCCATATGTGGTAAAAAGAGTGTTATCAGGAGGGGCCTTAATATTAGTCCAAATGGATGGTCTAAAGTTGAGAGACTCCATTAATGCGGATGCGATTAAGATGTATTATCCCTAGGCAAGAATAACAAAATTTTGCTAAAATTCATAAATGTCAACAATTATTACAACTTCGCGGTTTTGATTTTCATTCTTCTACAAGCAAAGTGGATGTCCCTGAATGGTCAATCACCCTAATCAATTGTCATCAAACTAACTCTTATATCATATATATATATACACACTACCCATCACACATGTAGGAAAATAATAAATAATGAACAATGAAGGGATGATAAAACTTAATGGAATTTTGTATGATTCCACCTATTTCGAACATTATATCCGGTATATTCATAGGATAATGCCACAATCATGAGAGCTAAGCCCACGAGAAGAAATACATCAAGACTTTTTACTCTATTCGAAGCAAAGATAAGTAGAGAGGGAATAGATTATCACGAGGGTTCGGTTGTATGGTTGTTATCTACGATGATCAGGTAAGCATTAAAGTAAGCAATCATTCATCATGAGTCACATTTCTATTTAAATTGGCTAGTCTAAAAGATGCCTCTCATTATCATTTGATTATCTTACAAAAACATTTCTTAGGGATGCCAGGTTATTAAGATGTATCCAGGTATCATTCAAAAAGATATCTCCCACTATCAATTAGTTAGCCCATAATGGGACACTTTCTTAAGTATCCTCAATTGCTAGTATAATAAGAAGCTTACTATCATCGATCAGTCAGTTTGTGAGAGCACTTTTCTAGATGATCTCTCCTTCATGGTTGCTAGTCTAATAAGACGCTTACTATCATCGATTAGTTAGCTTATAAGAGCACTTTTCTAGAAAATCTCTTCTTTAAGGTTGCTAGTCTTGTAAGATGCTTCTTATTATCGGTTAGTTAGCTCATAAGGACACATTCCTAAACAATCTCTGTTTAAAATTGTTAGTTTAATGAGACACTTCCTATTATCAATTAATCAGCTCATAAGAGCACTTTTCTAGATGATCTCTCCCTCCAAGTTGCTAGTTTGGTGAGTTGTTTCTTGTCTAAGACCACTCCCCAAGGAATATTAATCTTCATAAAGTAACTATCCTCCTTTGAAACATGGGATTGTTAGCTTGTGGAGCATTTTCCTTACTTAAACTTTTGGTTAGATAACTCCATAGTAAATCCAAGTTTAGATAGCCAGCTGATTATAACGTATCTATCCCTTTTATTGGGCAAAAATGGTATCTTTATTGTCTTTGCAGTTAAGTTTTAAAAACTTTACTGCAAAGAGGGGCAGCTGTAAACACTTCATTTTTGTCCCCAAATTATTATTAGTGTTTTTTTATTTTTCAGATATGAAGAAAAAATAAAATAATAAGAGTAATACACTAATAATAGAAAATAAAGGTGAAAATAACAATAAAAGATATTTAGGGATTTTCATTAAATTTTAGCATTTCAAAATAATATAAAATTAATAAAAATTGCCTCACTTATATGCAATTTACGTGTAAAGAAAAAATTGAGAAATGGGCTAGAACGGCTAGTCCGTCCGTTGACCTGTACGCGCGAGGAAGGGACGTGGTCGTGAGTTTGAATCTGGGCAAAGGCACTTTGTGCCGTTTTGATTCCACCACCCCCGAGCTACCACATGTTAGTAGCTGATTGGAGGACTCAAAGGCATGTGCTTAGGGCATGTTCATCTTCAACCTCTGACCGAGATCAACGATGATGCGGGGAGAGCGAAATTCGGCCATTTCAAATCAGATTTTAATGAATCTTTAACCAAAAACAAAAGATAAATATCAAATTAGTAGAAATCAAAACAAAAAAAAAACAAAAGATTTGTCCAAATCGAAGAAAAAAGAAAAAGATATAGATGGGTTTCAACCGGCTCCGATCCAAGGTTATCAAGAGGAGTTTTTGTGAGTCAATAAATAGGAGTCGACTTCGGGAAGAATGCAAGAGGGGATCAAAAGAAAAAAAAAAGGAAAAGGGGAAAGGAAAACACCCGCCGAAGCTCTCTCTCTCTCTAGATCTCGCCGCTGTAGCCACCGAACCACCACTTAGGGTGGTTTTCGACAAAAACTAACACCACCAAGCGATACCCCACCTTTAGAAAGCTTAGAAACACCCACCAATTGACGAAAATGGCCATCGAAAAGCCATTGTCGAAGAGCTCGAATTGTCGTGCGTGACTCGATCCGACCCGACCCGTAAACCGGACTTGACTCTACCTAACTCGAAAGGCGACTTGCGTCCAAGTTAGTCGGATTTCTTCATTTTTTCTTTATTATTTATTATTATTAGTTTTTAATACTAAATAAAATAAGAATATATAAAAAAAATAAAAAATAATAATGAAGATGTATGTTTTTAGAAATATGTTAATGGAACCAGGTTTAGAGTTTTCTACAAAAATATGTCTATTATAATTAATAAAAAATTAATAAAAATAATAATAAATATTTTATCACTTAGAAAACTTCTTTTCATAAAATAAATAAATGAAAATAATTAACGTTTTTTTCAAAATTAGAAGTTTTAGTTTTTTTTTTCAAAATTAAGAAATAAAGCTTAGACTTAGAAATTTCTTTAAATAAATTTAAATGGTAATAAACATAAACCTAACTTTTTTTCGTAATTAAAATTAACTAATCCACTAAAGTTTTATGAAAAAGCGAACTACGATCTATTTGATCATGAATAATGGGTACGTAGGCACCCTTATGGGGCAACTCTAAAAAAATAAAAAAATTATTTTCAAATCATTATTAGTATAATAGTTGTATCATTTTTCTAATATTTTCTTTTATGCTAAAAAAAAGGATATCATAACATAATTCAGATTTTAGAAAGATAAGGTAGTAATTTTAAAGTTTTAATAGGACTACCCCCGAGTCGAGAATTTCTAGTTTTTGTTTCTTCTTTTTTTTTTTTTTAAAAAAAAAGGGAGATTTCGTCGACTAGTTGTCTAGATTAGAATTAGTCCGCTCAATTAATTCTAATTTAATAATTTTTTCCAACTCTAGTTGGGTGGTGACTTTAAATAAAAATAAAATTCTTAATTCAAGTCAATGATTTATATTGGACGAACATATGATCTAATATGAATCGAATTAGGGAAACAATATAAAATTTTCAAATTAGACTCGATTGTTTAATAATAACTTTATTTATTTTTTTAATGATATTTTTTATCATATTATATATTAGTATTTAATTAGTTTTCCCCTTAATAATATTGGAGTACTGTTAAGTAGAAGCATGAAGTTTTAGTAAATCTTTTGTAGATATTTATCTAGATAAGTAAATAATGGATATGGACTTCTACTTAGAATTGGATGTATTATAACATTGGAAGAATCAAAGCCAACGATATCTTGATTTGTCCATCATGGCCTCTGATGTGCTCAGCATTCCAATTACCATTGTCGCATATGAGTTAACTTTCAGTATTGGTGCTTGTGTACTTAATAAGTATCGCAGTTTTATACTCCCATCAAATGTGGAAGCTCTAATTTGTACACATAATTGGTTATAAGGATTTTCTTGTGAAGATGATTTCTTTTTATTCTTTTGGTAATTACTTTCTTTTAACGTATTATTTCAAGCGTTTAACATCTAATTATATGTGTAATGTGGTAAATTGTAGATGAAGAGGAAGATACTGAGAGTGGGAGTGGGACTACTTCATCAAAGGGAGACTCCAATTTGGTTGTTGTTGTTGATGATGATTGATCTTTATATGTGATTTTATTTCCTTTATTATTGACTTTGTTTTCCTATATAATTAGTGAAAAAGACTTTGTGATAATTCGAGTTCTTCTTTGCATAAATAGTATAAATCGAAGTTCTTCTTCTAAAAGTAAACTTTATTTTGCAAATTTTGAAATCAAGCATTTAAATAAAAAATGAGTTGGTTGGTCAATAATTTATTCTACAAAGTATTTGGATGAAACATTCATGTCTATAGCGTAATATAGGACTAATTACTAAGGATGAAACTCATTGACTAAATAAGTCCTACACGTCACTTAAAAATAGATTCTTTTTAGAGAATAATTATAAGATATCCTTTAGTCACCTAATGGAATCCAAATAAGACACATTTAATGAAGCTAACTCCTAGTAAATATTTTTTAACCAAAGTTTGAAAGTAATCAAATAGAAGCAATTTTGTGTATAATATATCCTAAAGCTATTAATACAATACTTTAATATATTTTGTAATATTAAAAAAAAATCTATTGTGTGTGTGTGGGTCGGGTTGACTTGTATTGGCCTGCAGGGCGGGGCAGGCTAACTTCTTTAGCTCGCAGCATGTGCGAGCCATCACGGGTTAGCCCGCTTTGACTTACAGGCTAGTGTAGGTCGAGGCAGGCTGGCCTGTTCGGCCTGCTTTCCTAGCTTTAATATTGCTGCACTTAGTTACTCGATGTAGCAGGCTGGCCTGTTTGGCCTGCTTTCCTAGCTTTAATGGTGATGCACTTAGTTACTCAATGTATGATAAGGAGTTCTATTCCTTAATTCAAGTACTCATTGTATGGTAGCATTATCTACTACCACAGGAGTTCATCATTTTCACTAACCATAAATCTCTCAAGTACTTATGAGGTTAAAACAAATTATCTCAAAGACAGGTTAAATGGATCGAGTTCCTAGAAACATTCTCTTATGTGATCAGGTATAAGTTTGAAAGCACCAATGTAGTAGCAAACGCCTTATCTAGAGGCATACATTGATCACCACATTGTAAGCAAAGATCTTAGGCTTTGGAACCATGACTAAGCATTATGAACAAGACAGAACTTTAAACCAATTGCTGCTAATTGTAGAGTTGGAATCGGTATTGATGGTTATTTTATGGATAAGGGGTACTTATATAAGAAAGGATGGTTATACATATCGACTAGCTTGGTGAGAGAGCTACTAGCTAAGGAAGCTCAAGCAAGAGGATTGGTAAGTCATTTTGGAGAGAAGAGGACTTATGACCTACCAAAGGAGCATTTTTACTAGCCTGATTTGATGAAAGGTGTGCATAAGGTACTAGCGAAGTGTGCCACTTGCAAGACGGTGAAGGGGAAGAAAGAAACCTATAGGGAATATTTACCACTATCAATCCTTGACCAACCATAGACCAATATGAGCATGGATTTCATCTTAGGATTACCTTGGATGCCTTAAAGACATGACTCTATTATGATGGTTGTAGATTAGTTCAGCAAGATGGCTCACTTCATCCCTTACCATAAAACTGATGATGCACTTTATGTTGCTAAACTTTTGGTGTAGGAGATCGTGAGATTACATGGAGTGCTCTAAAACATCATCTTAACTAGGGACCAAAAAATTTTGAGCTTTTTTTGGAGGACATTATGGAAGAGATTAGGCGTGGAGTTAATGTTCAGCACATCCTACCACCCATAAACAAATAGCCAGGTTGAGGTCCTCAATAGAACCTTAAGTGCCTTCCTTTGAGCTATAGTTGGTAAGAATCTTACTGATTGGGACTTGGATCTGCTAATTATTGAGTTCGCTTACAACAAATCAACACATAGTTCTACCGGTTGGTCCTCATCCAAGGGCATTTATGGCAACAATCCATTCCTACCTATAGGTATGATCTTTTCCCCAACCTCGAAGGAGGAAAGCTTCAATGCTATTGACTAAGCAAAAGAGATTGAGCAGTTACATTGCAAGGTATCTAAATAGCTAACTAGAGCAATTGCAAGGCAACAAGAGCTAGAAACCAAAGAAAAAAGTTTATGAAGTTCAACCCTAGAGACTTAGTGTGGATTCACCTCAGCAAGGAGCTATCACCCTAAGCTAATAGACCCTTTAAGGTTCTTCAGAAGATCAATGACAACACCTTCGAGCTTAACTTTCCCTATGGCTATGGAGTGTCATTGACCTTCAACATCAATGACCTAACTCCACATGTTCCAAAGAAAGACATCCTTGAAGAATCTTTAGATTTGAGGGAAAATCCTTAACACCCCTAAAGGGATGATAGGAATCTAATCACTAGACCAATCACTCAAACTAAAGTGAGTGGGTTTCAAAACTTGACCCGAATGATATTTACTAGTTAGCCAACTAATAATGAGCCAGCCTACCTTCATAGGTTCCTCTCCCATCATCCATCGAGTTGCTGTCAAACGTTCATGGGGATGTAACTGATGTAGGTTTTAGAAAACCCAAACCCGCCCCGGTACCCTATAAGGTTTCCTAAAACCTAGGAAAAACCCTATACGATTTTTATAGTAAAACCTAGAAACCATACCAATAAGGGTATTCATTACTCAAAACCTGCCCTAACAAGCTCCGTTTACATTTTTTTTAAGGTTTCTTGGTATGGAGTGTGAAATAGTGTGTGCAAGTGCAAAAGCGAGTAGCACTTGCTAAGTTTATATGAGTTGCGACTTGCAAGTGCAATGCTTTAGTTGACACTTGAGTGCATAAGTCGTGAGTGAGAGTCAAGAGTCAACATAGGTAGTGAACTACGAGGGATAGTAACTATTGTGAGAGTTGAAAGTCCACCCAAGTTCATGAGCTATGAGTTGAGCGAGAGTCTATAGACGACAATTAAGGTAGACATAAACAATAGATAGTGAACTACGATGTGAAGGATAGCAATAGTGGAGTGAGAAGTTATCTTCTTTCTCTTGGTAGATGACTTAGACAATAGTGGACTGTGGAGTGGATGGTTCGGTCGGTGGAGTCTACTCAATTGAGTACTCTGTGTGTGGGGTTTCTGACTTCCGTTCCATTTACAATTTTTTTTTTTATTTCAAATTGAAACTTTACTTTTGATAAGGACATTTGTCGAGTCTAATTTTTTATTTCCCATTCCTAATCCAATCTATACTAGACCCTATACTCATCTAATGTAGATCCTCGACTTGAGTTAGGAATTTCGTTTTGTTTTGGAGTTGCTACCCAACTGTAGTTGGGAAAGATTGAATTAGGATTAATTGAGCAGATCAATCCTAATTTGGATCACTAGTCAGCGTGATTTCCTCTTTTTGTTTTTGTGAAAAGAGGAAAGGGAAAACCAGAGTTTCTGAGTTCGGAGGCTAACCTATTAAAACCCTAAAGTTACCACCTTAATCTCCTAAAATCTAAACCTTATCCGAAATGTCTTTTATTTATTTTTGTTGTCTTTTTATTTTATTCTTGAATAACCTATTCTGAGAAAATGATTTTTATTCCTTTTTAGGGTTGCCCCAAATAGGTGCCTACATACCTGCTATTCAGGATCAAACATGTCGTAGTTCACTTTTCCTGAAAAACTTTAGTGTGTTTGTGGATTTTAATTGTGAAATCTCTTTTTATTTATGTTTTCACCATCTTGGTATTTTTCTAAAAAAAAAAATCTAAGCCTAAGCTTGATAATTTGATTTTTTTGAAAATGATATTTTAAGGAAAAACCAATTTTGGATTTATTTAAGAAAATGATTTTTTCTAAGTGATAAAAATTCCATTTTTCTACTTTTCAACTCATTTCTACTATTATAAAATTTTTATTTTTTTATTAATTTTTTATAATTTTTATAATTTTTATTAAATTTTTATTGAAAAATTTTCTCTTAGATTTTTCATCTATCTTATTCTAAAATCTAGATTTTTATTATTATTCTTTTCTAATATTTTTGTTATTTTCTTTATAAATTTTCACATTTTTATTGTTTATTATTATAATTATTATTTTTATTTTTATTATTCATACTAAATCAAACCCTAAAAAAAAATCTAATTTCTAACATTTTTCTATATATTTTTTTAATTATAAATAACAAATAAATAAATAAATAAATTCGAAATAAATAAAATAAATAAATAAGTATCGAAAAATCCGACTTACCTGGATTCGGGTCGATGTGCGGGTAGGGTCGGATCGGGTCGGGTTGGGTCGATCGGACATGGCGGTTGGGGATGCTCGTTGACAGCATTCCGGAGGCCTTTCGAAGCGGTTGAGGGGTCGATTCCTAGGTTTTTGGGGGTGGGGAACTTAGCTGTGGCGGTGGATTTCTCCAAAAACGCCTCCTGGTGGCTGCTCGACGCTTGATCGGTGGTCGCGGGTTGGAGAACTCCGGCGAGGCTTCAATTCACTCTTTTTTTTTTCTCTTTTCCTCACTTTTGATCCGTGCTTCTGCCTCTCCACTTCATCCTCTATTTATAGGTGCAAGAAATCGAGCTGGATAAGCTCAGATTTCCACCGATTGAAGCAAATCGGATTTGCGATTAAAAACCCATCTCCAATTTGTGCAAATCCATTGATTTGTTGCGATTTGATTCCAATTGGATGATGTTTATCTTCTTTCCGTTGAAGATCTGTTGGATTTGTGCAAAAAATCGAATCAAAACGGCTGAAATTTGGATTTTTCTCCTCGTCGGCGATCTCGGACGAAGGTTGAAGACGATCACGCGCCCGGCGCGTGCGTTCGCTCTAGCCAATCGGCTATTGACACGTGTCCCAAGCAGAGAAAAATTTTGCAAAACGCGAATTCTGCTTTCCTCGCGTTTCGAACCCCTGACTGAGCCTTCCCGCGCGCGCACTAGACCAAGGTTCGGACTAGCTGGGCTAGCCCACTTTCGCGATTTTATTATTTTCGCAATTTGCATATATGCAATGCGATTTTTTTTATTTTTTTGAAATTTCAAAAATTTGTAAAAATTATTTAACCCTTTTTATTGCCATTTCTGCAATTATTTTCCAAAATTGATGTATTTTTCCTATTTATTTTATTTTTTGAATATTTTTCCTATTTTTGCTAAATTAAAAAAAATGAAAAAAAATTAGAAATTCATTATTTTTGATTATTATTGATCATTAGGGCAAAAATGGGGTGTTTACAACATTGATAGGAAGAGAACTAAGAACAGGAAAGTGGAGTGTTGTATAACTAGCAGGTATTCCTATCACTTCCTTATTAGGTTTGGGTTATTATTGGGTTTTATTTTGAACCCAAGCTCAATTACCATTAGGTCTTATACGTGCTCCTGAAACCTATTAGAAAACCTTTAACTTTATAGGGTTTTCTAACGAGTTGGGTGGGTCGAGTACTCGATAAGGACCCGCCCACTTGTATCCCTAACACTCATGCTTAAGCTGAGGAAATGCCACCTTACCTACCTTGGGAATCCTAGTTGAATGGGCTTTGAAGCTCAAATAGCTCGTTGCAACCTACTATTTGACTCCTTAGCCCCTTTTAAAACTGGTCAAGCCATTACCCAACTTGTTTGTTGAAAATTTTGCTCTCATCAACTTAAATGAATGCCTAGATAGTTTGTTTCTTCTACTAGGAAAGCATCCTATACTATAATGACACATGTCTTTCACATTTGATAGTTATTTGCTTCCCCAAGAATATTCTTTTTATCTCTTTACAATTTAACCCTTTTGTATTATACTAAATAGGGTACATTTGTATTTAATTAATAAGATTTTCTCCTTTTAGTATTGTAACCTTAGGAACTTACTATAAATAGTCCCATTCATATGTATATCGCATCATTATCATGTCTTTAATACGGAAAATATTTATGACCTTATGTGAGTTCTTGCTATTAAGTTGTGTCTCTTATCAATCCCTTTGATAAGGATTGTGGCGAGTGCCCCTAAGTGTTGTTACTCGTGTGTCATATTGAGTAGCAATTTTAGGTCGTATGTGTTTGTGGGTACATCATATCCTGTAAGTAACTCACAAGTTTAACTAGACCTATTTTCTTTTCCCTTTGTTTGTCACTATTTATTGAAACCCTAATGATTACTAAGCTGCTAGGAATATCGATCTCCAGCTTCATGGAGCTTAGCAAGTAGTTCCACCAGTACTTCCCAATAAGTAAGATGCCAACAAAGGACTCATCTAACCTTAACCTCATTAGGCAATGCTAGGATGAGTCCATTAGGGATTACCTCTCCACTTCACCATGGCAATGTTGGAAATCCCCAATGTCAACATGAACATGGTGCTCAAGACTGTGGTCATAGGTTTTGACCTTCATGCCATTTCTTCATATCCTTATAAAAAAGGGAGCCTGGAAAATTTGATAAGTTTTATTTAAGGGTTGCAAAGTTCATCACAATGGAAGACAACATCAAGGTTTAGAAGGAAGCCAACTAGAGCATGTAAAAAAAAAAAGAAGAAGAGAAAAGACAACAAAAATTGACCTTTTATTAAAAATGGCTCAGTCTAAATAATTATGAGAGGTCATATCATAAAGGGAATAATGGTAGGTAGAACTAAAAGCACACCATTCTCTTATATGCAAACTATACACCCCTTAACTAACCACAAGGTTAGATACTCTTGGAGGTTAAAAACGAGGTTATTCTCACTTGGCCTAAGAAAATAGGGGGCAATCCCTCACAGCAGAGCTTGAACAAGTACCATAAATTCCACTGAGATAAGGAACACAACATTAAGGATTATGTCCGACTCAAGAACTTTCTTAAGGATACTATCCACCATGGCTACCTTAAGAATTGAGGTGAAGAGGCAAAACCGTTTGCCTATAGACAAAGGACAAAAGCCAACTAATGAGTTGGTACCTTAGGCAACAACAAAAACAATGCCCCCCAATGGTGTCTTTAGTACCAATATGGGGGCCCCTATAGCAAGAGGGCAGTCACACTTCCAAAACAAGACCTACACTTGATCACACTAGCACTAATGGGTCATGAACTTGCATGGGAAGAAGTTAAGAATAAAGACTTAATGAGACTTTAGACTCCCTATGATGATGCCCTAGTGATCAGAGTAAGAATCAGTCGGTTTGATGTCTGCAAAGTCTTGATAGATGTAGGTAGCTTAGTAAACATCATCTTTAAGAGCACTTATGACAAGATGAATAATAAGCTAACTACCAAGTTGAAGCATACTTGAAGGCTAAATTCCCTACACCAATAGGAATTAGCATTTGCCAAGAGGACCAACAATTGGCAAGGTACTTCTACTTATAGGCCTTTACCAAGGGGGAGGTGCTCACTATTGAGGTGCGGCTAGAGGAGAAGTTGGAAACTAGGGGGAATCAGCCAAAGAGACTAAGATAATCCAGCTTAATAGCAACATTGAGTAGATCATGCAGGTAGGGACATCGATACCTACAAAGTTCAAGCAATAACTCATTGACTTCCTTCAGTCCAACAAGGACCTCTTTACTTGGTTCCCATCGGACATGCCAGGCATACTCCCAAAGGTCATGATGCACTAACTCAACGTCAATTTAACCTACAAAGTTGTGAAATAAATAAAAAAAAAGGAGACATTTTACGTTTGAAAGGTTAGTGATAATAAAAGAGAGGTGTAAAAGTTCTTGAAAGTTGATTTTATGAGGGAGGAATCATATCTAACCTGGCTAGCAAACTGCGTGCTTGTCAAAAAGTCTATGGAAAGTGGTGAATGTGCATTTAACTCCACCAACCTTAACAAAGCTTGCCTAAAGAACTGTTTTCCTCTCTCAAGAATCAATCAACTTGTCAACTTTACCTTAAGTCATGCACTTCTACATTTTATGGATGCCTTTTTAGGCTATAATCGAATATGGATACATGAGCTCGACTAGGTACACACATCCTTCATCGCCAACTTCAAGATGTGTTACTATAAGGTTATGTCCTTCAAGCTCAAGAATGCCGGGTTGACCTATTGATTCTTAGTGATGAAGATGTTCAAAATCTAAATTGGTTGCAACGTAGAATTCTACATAAACAACATGATAATCAAGATCAAGCAACTAGATGACCATCTCAAGGACTTACAAGAAACCTTTGACACCTTGCGGTAGTATAGCATGAAGCTTAACCCCTAAAGTGTGTATTTGGGGTGGCCTTAGGGAAGTTCATTGGTTACATACTCATAACGTGTGGTATTAAGGCCAACCTAGAGAAAATACAAGCTATCTTGGACATGCAACCCTAAAGAGCATCAAAGATATCCAACAACTCACAGATTAGATTATCATGCTAGTTGGTTCATTTCTAAGTCTAAAGAGAAGTGTGAAAAGTTCTTTAAGATCCTAAAGAACCCATTCAATTTTCAATAGACCAAGTAGTATCTAATAACATTTAATGAGCTCAAGCTTTTCCTAATAACTCTACTAGTGTTGTTTAAGCCCATAACTAGAGAAGAGCTGCACTTATACTTGGTTGTTAGTGGCCGAGCCCTCTCTTCAATTTTGGTATGAATTGAGGGGAGAGAGCATCAACCTTTGTACTACATCAGTTATATCCTATAGGGACTAGAAACTAGATAGTTAAAGGTGGAGAAGTTCACACTTACAATGGTGATCTTAGCAAGGAAGCTATGACCTTATTTCGAAGCTCACCAAGTGATCATCCTTGCCAACCAGCTACTATGCTAAATCTTACACAAGCTAGATGCATTGGGAAGGATAGTGAAGTGTGCCTTTAAGCTCAGTGCATGTGAAGTCTAATACCGACCACTCGAAACTATCATAGCTGATTTTGTAGTGGAGTATATGGTGGAATAGGAAGCATTGGATACAGAGCTACACCCATGTAAACTCTCCACATTGACAACTCCTCCACTTGAAAAGTAATGGAACTAAACTAGTGTTAGAAGGACTACATGGGATAGAGACACACTATGCACTAAAGTTTGGGTTTCTTGCCAGCAAAAACGAAGCTTAGTATGAAGCACTCATAGCGGGCATGAAGTTAGCAAAAGAGGTTGGTGCAGAAAAGTTAGAGATCGTTTTGGATTCCCAACTAGTTATCTAATAGGTCAAAGGAAAATATGCACTAAAGGATGATGGAATGATTAAGTACATCGAGATTGTATAGGCGTGGATTGGAGTTCCCTACCTGGAACATTACTAAGATCCCACTAGTAAAGAATTCTAAGGTGGATAGCTTCTCAAGATTAGCCTCAACTAACCTCTTTAACCTAGGTAGAAAGGTGCTCATTAAATATCTATCGAAGAAGAGTATTAACAAACCTCATCAACAATGTTTGGAGATATAACTTGCATTGACCAAGCTAAGCTAGATAGATTCCTATATTGCCTACCTAAATTGTAGCATCGTCCTAGGAGATGGAAAGAGGTAAGGAAATTGATGTATAAGGCAATTTGGTACATCTTGATAGATGATTAGTTGTACCGATGCAAAAATAGCCTCCCCTATCTTAGATACCTAAGGCTAACTAAAGCCTAACATGTTCTAGAAGAGATGCATGCTGGAGTCTATAGTAATCACATCAAAAGCCAAGCCTTCTATGTTAAAGCTCTTCGTCTTAGGTACTACTAGCTAACCTTGAAAAAAGACACAAAGGAGATGGTCCAAAGGTGTGTTCAATGCTAAAAACATGCATTTAGAGATCAGTTACCAAGCAATAACCTTCTACCCATTACTAGTCCCTAACCTTTTACTCAATGGGGAATTAATGTCTTAGGTCCTTTCTCTAAAGCGACTAATCAATGGCATATACTATAGTAGCGGTGGATTACTTGACTAAGTAGGTAGAAGTGGAAGCCATAACCAAAACCACCGAGAAGAGCGTTAAAGCTTTTATATGGAACTCTATCATGTGCAGATATAGTACCCCATGCACTTTAATTACTAACAATGGGACTCAGTTTAACAAAATACAGAGACTTTTTCTTGGAAAGAGGGGTGAAGATCCACAACACATAAGTTTTGTACCCTCAATTTAAGGGTCCAGCGGAAGCTGTCAAGAAGATGATCCTAGTTAGTCTCCAGAAGAAAGTAGACCATGCTAAAGAAAAATAGGTAGGTAAGCTCTCATTCATCTTATGGGGGTAGGGTATTAGACTATGCACAAAATTGCAATAGGAGCAACTCCCTTCCTTCAACCTTGCCTTAACTTAAAGGTAGTCTTGCTAGTCGAACTCAAGCTCCCAAACATTTGCACACAGACATTAAATGTGCTAGCAAATGAAGTAAGCCTTAGAGCAAATCTTGACGTGATAGAGGAAGTCTGGGACCTAGCGAATACAAAGGTAGTCGCCTATCAACAAAGGGTAGCCCATTACTATGACAAAAATTTTAATCATAAAGTCTTTCAACCCAGTGACCTAGTGTGTAGAAAACTTAAAGCCATGGGATCTAGGGAAGTTCAAGGGAAGTTAGCATCTAATTGGGAAGATCTAATCAGGATTAGAGAAGTAATAAGGTGTAACATATACAAACTAAAGCGACTTGATGGTTAGCTAATCCCTAGCACATAGAACATTAACAACCTTAGACTATGTTTTGAGTAGTCTTTGAGCTTATATTGCAACATTTTATGTAATTAATGAAAGTATCACAATTTGTTTGAACACAAATATGTTCTCTTAATGCAATCAACTCAATTGTATAGTGTAATAATTTGGATGTTATAATGCAATCAGCTCAATTGTGTTAACACAACTAATAAGCTTTAAGTCCTAACCTTACTTAAAGTGAACGGACTTCTTAGTCCCAGCCCTAACTAAGGTGAACGGACTTCTACTTCCTAGCTTCATTCAAGGTGAGTGAATGCTAAAATCCTAACCTAAGGGTGAATGGATAGTCCCTTCTTAACGAACAAGATGACCTAACCTTTTCAAGCTTCATCAATCGATAAGCCCAAGTTGACTAAATGGGATACATTATCGCCCAGGCTTAAGCTTAAATGTCTAAACCATTCCCAACTAGGAACAGTTTCCTTAGTTTCCACAAACCTATGATGAATTTGACTAGGCTTAGCTTTGGTCAATGGATCCTTTACTAATATATAATTAGAAAAGAAAAACATAAATAAAATAAATAGTAGGAAGAAGATAGAGAATAATGAAATTCATTCATTTATTCAAGTTGGTTTCTTTACATTGTCAAGGTTAATACCCTGACCATGTGAATAGTTACAAGAATTCCAAAAAAGAAAGAAAGGAAAAGGAAAGTGGTTTCATTAATGATCTATTGTAGCAAGATGATCTACCTTAGTTTCAAGTGCCTAACCACCATTTTCCCTTAACTTGGTCTTTAGAGGCCTAACTTCCTTTGAGGGGTTAGGGTCTTTTGGAGTATTAGAGCTTAGAGGAGTAGGATCCTCTTTAGCTCATCCGGACACTACTTGAGGGTTGGAACTTGGAGGAGGAGGGATATCTTTGCCTTTCTTAGTTTGGCTTTCCTCCTCAATAGCCTTAGCCTTAAATGCTTTGACTATATCTTCTTATTGAAGGGCATCAGAGTTTGTAGGAACATCATCCGTGAAGTCCAGGAAGTCTAATTGAAGGTCTGGATATTGCTTTATGACTAACTTCTTAGTTGGCCTCCTTTATTCCATCATTAGAGACCTGCTTTTAAAGCTCTAGCCACTTTTAACTCTTCATGATCTCATCGAAGACCTCTTTCTTAAGGCTCTCCAAGTTGGCACCAACACTATGCTTAACTCTTTAATTTATACTGGTGGTGCTTAAGTTCTTCTTCAAGTTAGTTAATGTTATTTCACTATTCCCTCTCCCTATCCTCAATGGAGCTAACTAATGGCCTCAAAATGGTGAACTGGCCTTCAACTAAGTTAAGCTAGGTCTTGAGCCCAACAACTTCCTTCTCTAACCTCTTTCATCAAAGGTGGGTATTGGAAAGTTTTATTTAGAAAGCGGCATTCCTACTCGTTGTAGCATCAACTTGCTAGTGCATCTCCTCCACTTGAGTCCAAACCTCCTTCACTAGTTTCTTTGCCTTAGCTACTTTCCGCCGAGTCTCCTTCTTAACTCTCCTCAAAGTGTTTTCTACTTTTTGAGCTCTTTGCAACAGATACTTTGTGCAATTAAATAGCTTGAGATTCAACTTTCCACACCTTACTTTTCTCCTCCTTCCAAGCCTTCAAAAGTTTCTACACCATTACATTCAACTACAACATAGAAAGAAAGGCATGGTGAGATAAATAAAACAATTGATTACCCATTTTAAGGGGGGGGGGGGGGGGGGGGGGGGGAAGATGTACCTCATACAACTTTACATAAGCATAACATTTTAGAGTATCATCATTTATTGAGGACTTATCATCCTCCAATGTCAGCTAGTCCTTAGGAAGGATTAGGTCAGGCATTAACTCAGTGCATGTAAGTTGGTAGCTAAAGCCCTTATCATTGACACAAACATCCTAATATGAGATGAACATAGGCCCCCATGCCACAAGAGTGAGACTCATAGCATGTTGTGTGGGAGGAGGTATAGGATGAGGCAATGACTTGCTGTTCCCCACTCTTTGACTCGGCTACCCTCTTCTCATTCCCTAGATCTTGCCTCTTCCTACAAACTAGTTAAGTAGAGGGATCTTCCTCATAAGCCTCTTTATCTAAGATCCCTAGCTCATCCTGTTGAGCAGTTTAGGAGCCTCCCTTAGCATCCTCCTCACAACCCGTCTTCTTTAACTTTAGGGGTTCATTTACCTTCCCTTTAGTAGATAGGTCAGCAACAAGCCTACTTCCTTAAGCATTCTTACCTTTAGTAATGGTGATTTCCTTCTTTTTAGGCTAAGGAGAGGTCCCCTTCCTAGAGGAAGCAATGTTTCTTTTCTTTGCAACAACAACAACTATTACCTTACATTAGGTTAGGAGTTTAATGAGGTTGGCCTTTTTGAGCTCTATACTTGCAAATGAGGTTGGCCTTTTTGAGCTCTATACTTGCAAATAAAGCAAAATTAGAATGTCAAAATTTGATCAAGATAAATAAAAGGCACCATGCCAAGCATGAGCCCTCGGGGGACCCCATTCCCCTAACTTTAATAGATAATCAACTCTCCCTCGACCTAGTAATACCTATGTTATACCTTCTTTAGCCTCTTCCTTGTCTTCCTCAACATTAGCCCTCTCCTTAGGAATGTCAACTCAGCTAAAATGGCTCTTCACAACTTTTAGGGCATCATAATATTTGCCCTAATGCCTATTGAATTATCTGAATTATGAAATAAGTTTTAATAACAACAAAAAGGTTATTAGTATATAGATTATGGATCAAGTGCAAAGAATAAAAGAGTTCATACTCATCCAGACAGTAGTATACAAACGCTTATATAGACACTTATCTAGATAGTCAACAATTATCTAAACAATCTATTAAATGTTTCACTAGACATTTATATAGGCAGTCTAATAGTTTAATTTGTAAAGTTTTGGTTCTATATGTTCTTGTACAAGTTTAAATTTGTAAGTTTGAATTATTTATAACATTAGTTTACAAAGTTTGTGCATACATATGACAATCAAGTCAAAGTTGTTCCAATCGTAGAAAAACAATATGGGGATAAGAATCACCAATATGGTTATCAATTAAAGAACATTCGATAAAGGAGGATTTTCTATGTACAACTGAGACTTATCCATCTGAAGCTGTTGAAGAGCTAAACAAAGATAAACATCAATAAATTCAAGCTGAATCTATTCCACATCAATCAATTTGAATTTGAATTATGGTTTGAATTTTTCAAATTTCCAGAAATGTAAGGATATAAACATCGGAAGGCTTAATGAATGTTGTATGCAATCTATCAACAAAACAAGGAAATATATATATGGAACAATTCAAATTGAAGATATAAGAGATATTACACAGAACAAATAAGAAATATGAGATATATGACATAGAATAGAGATAGAAACAAAAATAAGATACAAAGATACTACACAAAACAGAGAAGAGATACAAATATATGAGCATAAAGAATAATCAAAATAGAGAAAATCAGATTTCTTTGTTTACTTGAGCTTAATTTCGAGCAATTATGTTTTTCTCATTTTCGTAAAGTTATCTATTATTTTCCATGTAAGGTTAAGTCTGAGAAAGTGAGGTTACATGATCTTATAGTATATGCTTAGTTAAAGAAAGGGCTAGAAAGACAGAGCAAGAGCTATTGGTGATTGTAACAAAATTTTTAACAATTGAGATAGTGAAAAACTGGTATGAAAGATCGGATCCCTAGCAATAAAGCTAGAAGAGAAGACTTACTCAATAGGAGAAACCTCTATAAATTGTTGTCTTCGTTATTTTACTGCACAACATATTTGTTTATCTTATTATTGTTCATTATACATAACCTTCATCATGCTAGAAAGATAAATAGAATTTGATTAGATCAATTTGATAGAGTATTTCTTTTTCCAAACAATTCACCCCACTCTTATTTGAGATATCGGGACCTACAATGGCCCATCTCAACCATTAGGTAGTTGGCCGCCCACCTATTGTTGGGCTGAAGTTACAATAGGCTCATCTTGATTGACTCGACCCTATTTGTCTGGAAGTTAAGTTTCATCTCTAACTAATCATTATGAACTTGTCTTTCCAACCATAGACTAAGGAAGCTAGCCCTTTGAATAGCTTCGTCCTAGGTCAGCACATAAGGTAGTACCACCTAGAAGCCAAACCTTTGCACTTAACCTTATAGAAGTATCTAAGTACCTTCAAGGTCACCTTCAGCCATTGGTCTTCATAGACCACCTCAAATGTGACCAAAATTCAAAACGCATTGGGGACGAGTTTGCATAAGTTCAGCTAATGATAGTTGAGAAATGCCTTTTGGAACTCCATGAGAGAAAGTCGGAGCCCAAACTCATATTGCCTATGGTATAAGCAAAACCAGTTCCCATTCATCAGTGCAACCTAATCATCCATTCTTAGCTTCTCTATGTGTCATCCCTCTTGGCGTAGGTTGAAATACAACTACATAATCAATAATTCATGGTACGGCATGGGTTTGTATCTGAGTTTGCACTTCAAAGCAAAGAATTTCAAAGAGAATAAAAATTGGTTCTTTTTCGATTTTAGGGTTTTTAATAATTTTAATGAGGTTTTTGTAATGGAATATAACAAGAATGATAATAATAATTATTAAAAAAAAAAGATTGGATAACTTAGATTTATGGATATTATGCACCATAAACTAAATTGAACTGAGATTTTATTGATCTTTAATTGATGTGGCACTTAATTAAAGATAATGAGGTTTTTTATTTTACTAGTTGATATTATGCACAATTGATTAAACAAAAGAAATGAAATTTATCAATTGATGTTACAAACGATTGATTAATTTCAATGAAAGGCTTGTTGAGAAGAGGCTCTCAACAAAAAGGGTTTTATTCAATACCAAAACTCACTAACTATCAAAAGTCTTGTAACAAAGGTATTTATATGGAATCCCTAACAACACTAGGGGTATAAGTGTTATAAAATGAAAAATAGACTAATAGCTAATACTAAAAATAAGCCTAACAACTAAAATCTTCTAAATCTAAAATAATTATAAAAAGTAATACTGAAAATAATACTAATAAAAAGAATTAATTTAATATCTAAAAATAATAAAATAAATAAAGAACTTAAAGTCTTCTAAAGCCTAGCTTAGGAAATCTATTCTTATCATCACCCTTAGGCTCGAAAAGATTCGCCCTTGAATCTTGATTAAGATATTCACTTGGATTGAAAATTAGTATGCAAAACTCAAAATGCCTAGCCAAGCTAGACTTGTGAACCACATCTAATACTCGCTCTGTAAATCCCCTTTGAAATAGCAATTCTTAAAGCATCTTAGCATAAACTTTAGGAGCTCTCATCTCTCCAACACCATAGTTCATGTTAACAACCAAAAGCTCTCCAAGTGGTTCATAACACTCATCATGAGCCCTACTAACCAAATTCTCATGAATATAGTGACGAGTATTCAATTTATGTATTTACACCTTACGATCGGTTAGATTGAATGCATACAACACTTGACCCTATTGTGGCTTTATAAATTTAGTAACACTAAGTGCTCTATATTGATCTTAATCCGTGATCTTGGTTTCAAGTGTTGATTCCTGCATTAGTGGCTTCCCTTCTATTACTTCCACAACATCATTTATTTCACTCTCTACATTATCCTCTATCTTTTCTAGATCTTTCCCTTTATCAATAACCTCTTCCATAATATCAACCTCACTATCTTTATCAATTATTGTAAAAATCTCCTCATTCTCATTCATATTTATAGTAACATGTTCCTGGACAACCACTTAAGTTTCCTTTTCATTTGTTATATCCTCATCATTAAACATAGGAACTCCATCTACTAACTTAATCGCATATTCATATAGACATTGATATGCAAGATGCCCTTTGCCCAAACACTTAACATTTTAAATCCTAATCATTATCTCTTTTCTCTAGCTTATCATTCCTTACTTCATCCACTACTTAACCTCCTAAAGCCTCAAATTTTCTATCTAGATGTTCTAGAATAGAATCAAACATATCATTGATAGAGTCACTCATTCCATTTACAAATCGATCTTGTAGCGTTTCAACATTACTAACCCTTCTTTCCTACTACGTCATCTACCTCCATGCCAATCCTGCAAGCCTTTTTTCTTAGGCACATTACCAAACTTCACTTTACACACTCAAGAGCTAAACACTCCAACCATACACACCCACTGCAAATTTGCAGCAGGCACACACTAATCGCCTATTCAAATGTTGACAACCGGATTAGAGAGGCCCAAATAATGGAAAATCAAATCCCTCCTTTTTCTTTCTCAACACTAGGAGGCAACTCAATTTTTTTCCCTAAAGATCAAAGCTATTTTTTTTTTTCCTTCTTTGTACTTTAAAGAAAACAAACCCTAGGATGACCTTAGAGCTCTAATACCAAGATGATACGACATAGGTTCATATATGAGTTTGCACTTGGAAACAAAGAATTTTAGAGAGAATAAAAATTGGTTCTTTTTGGACTTTAGGGTTTTTAATAATTTTAATGAGTTTTTTGTAATGGAATATAATAAGAATAATAATATATTAAAAAAAGGATATTGACAATTTAGATTTATGGATATTGTACACTATAAACTAAATTAAACTAAGATTTTGTTGATTTTTAATTGATATGACACACAATTAAAGAGAACAAGGGTTTTTGTTTAACTAGTTGATATTACGCCCAACCAATTAAGCAATAGAAACAAAATTTGGTCAATTGATGTTACATTAGATTGATTAATTTCAATGAAAGGCTTGTAGAGAAGAGGCTTTCAATAAAAAGGGTTTTATTCAATACTAAAAACTTGCTGACTATCAAAATTCTCATAATGAAGGTATTTATATAGAACCCTTAACAACACTAAGGGTATAAGTGTCATAAAATGAAAAATAAGTGTAAACACCCCATTTTTGCCCTAATAATCAATAATAATTAATTTCCAATTTTTTTCCAATTTTCCTACATTTTTCTCTAATTTAGCAAAAATAGGAAAAACATTCAAAAAATAAAATAAATAAGAAAAATATATCAATTTTGGAAAATAATTGCAGAAATGGCAATAAAAAGGGTTAAATAATTTTTTACAAAATTTTGAAATATCAAAAAATACAAAAAAATAAAAAAATCGCATTGCATATATGCAACTTGCGAAAATAAGAAAATCGCGAAAGTGGGCTAGCCCAGCTAGTCCGAACCTTGGTCTGGTGAGCGCGGAAGTGGGCTTGGTCACCGGTTCGAAATGTAGGGGAGGCAGAATTCGCGTTTTGCAAATTTTTTATTTGCCTAGGACACGTGTCAGCAGCTGATTGGCTGGAGCGGATGCACGCGCCGGGCGCGTGATCATCTTCAACCTTTGTCAGAGATTGCCAGCAAAGAGGAAAATGGAATTTCTGCCATTTTGATTCGATTTTTTTGCACAAATCCATCAAATCTTCAACAGAAATAAGATAAACATCATCCAATTAGAATCAAATCGCAACAAATTGATGGATTTTGCACAAATCGGAGATGGGTTTTAATCGCAAATCCAATTTGCTTCAATCGGTGGAAATCTGAGCTTATCCAGCTCGATTCCTTACACCTATAAATAGAGGATGAATGGAGGAAGCAGAAGCACGGATCAAAGGTGAGAAAAAGAGAGAATCAAAGCCTTGCCGGAATTCTTCAACCTGCGACCGCCGATCGAGCTCGAAACCACCACTTGGAGGCGATCTTGAAGTAAACCACCACCACGGTTGAGTTCCCCATCCCTTAAAAGCTCGGAAGCCGCCTTCAAACGCCATAGAAAGCAGTCGAAACGCCGTCAACGAGCACTTCCAGCCGCCGTGCCCGATCGACTCGACCCGACCCGCGCACCGACCCAGATCCAGGTAAGTCGGATTTTCTGATTTTTATTTATTTATCTATTTTATTTATTTCGAATTTATTTATTTACTTATTTGTTACTTATAATTCAAAAATAGAAAAATTGTTGGAATTTAGATTATTATTTTTTATTTAATTTAGGATGAATAATAAAATAAAAATAATAATTAATAATAAAAATATGAAAATTTATAAAGAAAATAATAAAAATATTAGAAAAGAATAATAATAAAAATTTAGATCTTAGAATAGGATAGATAAAAAATCTAGGAGAAAATTTTTCAATAAAAATTTAATAAAAATTATGAATTAATAAAAAATTATGAAAATTGTAAAAAAAATTATAAAAATTAATAAAAATTGATAAAAATCAATAAAAATTTATAATAGTAGAAATGGGTTGAAAAATAAAAAAAAATGAAGTTTTTATCACTTAGAAAAATTATTTTCTTAAATAAATCCAAAATTGGTTTTTCCTTAAAATATTATTTTCAAAAAAATCAAATTATCAAGCTTAGGCTTAGATTTTTTTAGAAAAAATACTAAAATAGTAAGAACGTAAATCAAAAGAAATTTATAATTAAAATTCACAAACACATTAAAGTTTCTCAGGAAAAGCGAACTACGGCACGTTTGATCCTGAATAACAGGTACGTAGGCACCCATTTAAGACAACTCTAAAAAGGAAATAAATCATTTTCTCAGAATAGGTTATCCAAAAACAAAATAAAAAGACAATAAACAAATAAATAAAAGACATTTCGGATAAGGTTTAGATTTTAGGAGATTAGGGTGGTAACCTTAGGGTTTTAATAGGTTAGCCTCCGAATCCAGAAACTCTGGTTTTCCCTTTCCTCTTTTCACAAAAAAATGAAAAGAGGAAATTACGCTGACCAGTGGTCTAAATTATGATTAATCCGCTCAATTAGTCCTAATTCAATCTTTCTCAACTACAGTTGGGTGGCGACTCCAAAACAAAACGAAATTCCTAACTCAAGTCGATGATTTACATTAGATGAGCATAGGGTCTAGTATAGATCGGATTAGGAATAGGAAATAAAAAAAAATAGACTCGACAGAATGGCGACTCCGCTGGGGACTCTCTCTCTAGTAGGCTAGCCACTTGAATCTCCTCAAATTGCTCCTTTCTAAGAAATGTCTTTTGATTGTTATATTATTACTAACCTTTCAGGGATTTAACTAGATTTAGGATCAGTTATTCACTTTTGTTGTTGAGGCTGCATGCATATAATTATGTGAGTAGATACGGTCAAACCCGAGCCGTCTTAGTTACCTAAGACGGGGGGGCATTGTATAGGTTTCGAGCGAAGTGATGTCATCACCGTTTGGGACTGATTAGGCTACCCCACCCGATACTTCGATATGGCCTGAGATCCATTTCTCCGAGAATGCGGGAGGCCATAAAGCTTGGGAACCTGTTAGAACCTACCTATTTGCATACATGACATCATGGGCTGACAACTGAGTGATGATGTAATACTTTTATTCTGTTCACGGAGTTCAGATACATTGTAACATAGTTCATGTTGTAATTAGAGATTTCTGTTGTAATAGATGATTAGTTCCGCAATTGACCGCCTCCTCCACAAAGAGATCCGAGTATGCAAACCTCTAAACCCGAAATTAGTACTGGACCACTGGCTCACCCTATACAACCCAGAGGAGCAGGCCTTCATCCAGTAGAAAATAGGGCCCATCCTCTCATTAATAAAGATGGAGATGAACTTGCCCTTGGTACGGGCCATGCTCCACCTATGGGAAATAGAGCCCGCGGCTTTCTTCATCGGGCCACATGAGATTACTCCTACTCTAGAAGAGTATACCCAGCTGCTACAGGCTCCGGCACTAACCAACCGGGTCTATGTATCAGATCTAGAGGTCGGGCTAGCCGGTATCTTCAGCAGACTCCTAGGTATCCGCAAAACAGCAATCAACAAGGCCTTAGCAGACTGTAATGGATACTGCATACGGATGGATGAGTTGGAAGCCTGGTTCATCGCTCGAGAAGATAATGGGGACAGGAAAGACATATTGTGTGGGGATCCCAAGACTTATAGACCAAGAAGGGTAAGTGCTTTCATCCTGACAGCATTCGCCACCATACTCTTCCCCACCGGAACTTTCTATGTCTACTACCGAGTCGCAGAACTGGTGACCCAAAACAAATCCGGAACTTAAACTTCGTCAAGAAAAAAGGCTACAGGATCCTCCGCTCAAATATCAACCTTATCCTGATATGATTTGTAAGCCACCTCAAGTGTTTTGGGCTAAACATGGTCTGGAAAACCTTGGCTCAACAAGTAGACCTTGTGGACTCATGCATAGAGAAGATAAAGCTACCCGATGACCTTACCAGCCATAATTGGGTAGAAGTGCTTAAAAGTTTCAGTGCCGATGACATTTTATGGACAGCTAGATGGAGTTGCTGCGACAAAGTTATCTTAACCTGCAATAATTTTCAAGCCATGCCTCTAATTGGTATCAGCGGATGTATAGGTTATCATCCCAACTCAGTGGTCCACCAGTTCGGTACTATTCAAGACATAGTTTATCGGCCCTCGCTGGAAGCAATCACATTCGAGTACCAAGATCCGAACTTATTAGTAGCTTAGAAATTTGCTAAGCTGGCAAAGGTTAAAGCACTTTGGGAAGCCCGAATCGAGAGCCCGAATATAGACCTCGGAGAGCTGGACGGCGAAGTGGGCAAACATCGAGCCACTAGGGAGTTCGTGATTGATGTGCCTAATTCCAAGCTTAAGCACAATCAAAAGAATCAAGGAAAACACCTCAATTCACAAAACACAAACCGGTTCACTTGAGGGCAATTTCACGTGCACACCTTGTAGATTTTGATGGAAATTGTTGTTCAAATGATTCAATTGTAATCTCTAATGATAACATTAACCAAATAACCACAAGAGAACATGAATTTCACGTAAAATCAGATCAAAAGGAAGAAATAAAGACAAGCACAAAACCGTGATCTCAAATCCTTCCAATAATGCCAATTCACGCTAATCACTAAGAAGCATTCAATCTCAATGAACAATCAACCTTTACAAGATGATTATCCACGAATTACAATCACTAATAAGTCCAAGAAAGATTCAAATCAACCCTAGATATGACTCACTAGAGAAGAAATGAACAACAACAAAGATGAATCGATATTACTCACGATTTCTCCTTGTTGCACTCGCCACAATTCCAACTTCTTGGGATTGAAATTGATAAGAGAATTTTGGAATTAGGAAACCCTAAGCCCTCTCACGAAATGTGAAGTATTTGTTCTGCAAAATTAGCCTCTCAAACCCTCTCTTAAGCAAGTATTTATACTTGCTACTCCTAGGGTTAGAAAGTGGTCAAAATTACAAGTTTGTCACTTTTAAGGTAGCTAATCCTAAATGAAAATTACAAGGAAATAAAAGTGTCCCAAAACCAAATACAACCAAAAAATAGTTCATAAAATGAAAAATACATAAAAGAAATGCTCTTCAATATGCCGGTCTTCTATAGGATCCATCGACCCAGCTCATCGCCGGTTCAAGTCGGTCCATAGATAACCCACAAGCTGAGTTTGAGTGAGTTTGTCCATTGCCCTGTAAAGCATGATAAGTATTCCTGTTGGAATATAAAATACATGAATAAGATAAAAGAGGTTAGTAAACGAATAATTCCAGGGTCGATTTGCTCAAAATAGGTCCTCATCGCCAAGATTCGAAATCCTTCAGTTCTTGCCCTAATGATAGGTCTTGTCGAATTTTTATTCCTATCAGTGATCCACCAGCTGTATCAGACGGGGGAAAGAGCATACCGGGTCCCAGATGTCACCCAACCTAAGCCAGACAAGGTAAATCCGGAGCTGGAAATCTACTTGGAGCAAGTCAGGGCCTGGATGGAAGTATACTTTGAGGCTGCAGATTATTAAAAGGATATCTGGAAAGGTCGATTCAAGGAATCCGACCAAAGAAACAAAGCCTTGGAAGCTCAGCTGGAAAAGACCCAAGCCAGAGTCAAGGAATTAGAAGCCATCATCAATAGGAAACCTGAGTCTACGTAGTAGAAGACCAAGAAAGCTAGGAAATAGATTATTATTGTACTCTTTCCTTTTTTTTTTTCAAGTATCGAACTCCAAAGTTTCCAATATTAATAAAAATAAAGTTTCAGTATTATGTCATCAATTAATTGTTGGCCCCTTTATTTCAGCATCCGTGTGACACATGCATCACATTTTCATGCATACATCATACTAAAAAGAAAAAAAAATGCGCGTCGGGTATCAAAAATAGCTCCTAAACAACCGAACCCTCCTAAAAGCCCAATCTGCACACGTTCAAGAACTAAAATGGCAAACAGTGGCGACAACCGCAATAACACAAGTGTTGACGCTACTTCAGACTCTAGGATCGTATCCTTGGAACAAACGGTCCAGCAGCTAGCTGCACAAGTCTACCTCCTAACTAAAAGCATTGGCGTCCTTCGCACCACCCAACCGACTCAAAAAGAACATTCGGGGGCTAGAAAAGGGAAGGCAGTGGAAGGGAAGCCTCCAAAATACGAGGAAATCAATTCCCACCTCAACCCGGCCTTTGAGTATGAGCCGAGAGTCAACCAGGGTCCAACCTCTGATGACTTGAAGAAGGAGATGGAGGAGAGACTCTTCCAACAGCTGGCTGACAAAATTAAAACAATAGAGGGGGCTGACGGTTTTGAACAAACCGGGATCACCAGCTTGCCAACATATGGGGAGGAGGTATACCCTGATAAATTCAAGACCCTAGAATTCGAAAAGTATGACGATACCGGATGCCCTAAGATGCACACAAGGCTATACGCCCGGAAGATGAGCAAATATGCTCAATATGACCAACTGATGATCCAGACCTTCCAGGATAGCCTTACAGGTCCTGCCTTAGTCTGGTATGCCCACCTGGATTTCAATCAGGTCAATACCTGGGAAAGGCTTGCTCGGGCGTTCTATGACCAATATAAGTTCAACATCGAAGTTGCCCCCTCAGTGATTGATCTAGGAAGTCTTCGAAAGAGACATGCTGAGTCTTTCAAAGAGTATGCTCAGCGATGGAGAGCTCAAGCTGCTAGGGTAGCAACCTCGATTTCTGAAAAAGAGTTGACATTCATATTCGTCAACACTCTAGACAAGACTTACTTCTCACATCTGGTGGGCCAAACGTCATCCAGTTTTGTAAAGGTAGTGGCAGCAGGGTGTTGGATTGAAAATGCCATAACAACAGGTAGACTCCAAACAATGGATCCTCCTAGGGTCACATCATCACAAAGGCCCTTAAGAGGTAACAAAGCTAAAAAGTCTACCGTCAGCATAGTCAACTCCAGTAAAGTAGATAAGGCTGGGACTTGGGTGACATTCCAGACTACGAGTACCCCAGGCCAGCAGTCCCCGGCAAATCACGCCCAGGTCGCCAGAGTCTCGAGACAGTTCACTCCAATTTCGATCCCGCTTAGCCAAGTCTTTGCTCGGCTGCGGGTGGATAATTTGATCAACTTCGAAATCCCAAATGACCGGTATAAGCCCAGAAACTTCAACTCAAGCCTCAAATGTGACTATCATATGGGCCAAGAGGGGCATTCCACAGACAAATGCTGGAGGCTCCGCAACAAAATCCAGGATCTAATTGACGCTGGGATTGTGCAGCTGAACTTTGTCAACACCCCGACGCCCAATGTCAACACCAATCCGTTGCCCAATCATAAGCCCACCGTCAACATGATTACGTCCGAAGAGTCGGCTCCCAAAAAATCCTCCAAGCAAAAGGCGACGGACCAACAAAAAAGGCATTCCCATCAAGCTCCAGAGAAAACCCCTAAGTCACATATCAAAAAGAGATGGTTAGCCAAAGACCCAACAGTCGGCACCTTGGGAGAATCACACTGGAGATTTAAGTACCTAGTGAACTATTCTTATACCCCAACTGTGTATGGGCCGCCTAGCGGATGGGGGCCCGAGTTTGAGAAAGAGGACAACCCGCTAAAGGAAGGGGAGAAGTCTGTGAACATGATCAATTCAAATCAAAAGCCAAGAGTCATAAAATGCTATGAGGGACAGTCAACCGAGATACAAATCCCGAAGAAGAGATATGTGTTCAATGTCCCAATACCTGTAGAGAGGTATAAGGCCGCACCGTTTGACTATCAGACCCTCGAGCAAGAGTGACCCTTTATGGTGGGAGGAATCACCCGCTCTGGGAGAGTGTATGACCCGAAATATAAAGTCTCAACTGAAGAGCCCAACACGGAGACAGGAGGGGAAAAGGAAGAGGAACTCGCTGCATTTAAAAAAATGGTCAAGGCGAGCGAGTATAAGATCATGGAACAACTCAACAAGGTTCCAGCCCAAATATCACTCATGGGCCTCCTTACAACCTCCGAGCCCCATAGAGAAGCACTCTTCAAAGTGCCCAAATAGATCTGGGTACCAGAAGGCATCGCTACAGACAAATTAAGTCATGTGGTAGATTCTATCTTCACCATGGACCAGATATCTTTCTCCCCTAAAGAGCTAGGAGAAGATGGAGACCAACATACAAAACCACTATTCATAGTGGTGAAGTGCAACGACACGATTGTCTCCCGAGTACTCATCGACAATGGGTCGTCCCTCAATGTTTGCCCATTGGCTACCCTCGACTTATTAGGGGTTGACCCAAGCAATATTAAACCTAGCTCGACGATGGTCAGGGCTTTCGACGGCTAAAAAAGAGATATAGTAGGGGAAATAAATTTGCCGGTAGATATTGGCCCTCAAGTGTTCTACATCTCCTTTCAAGTCCTCGACATCCCAAGATCTTTCAACTTACTTTTGGGAAGGCCATGGATACATACCGTTGGAGCCATACCCTCAAGTCTCCATCAGAAGGTCAAATTCATCGCAAATGGGCAGATTGTCACAATACTGGGAGAACAAGATTATGCCATCTACAAAGAAACCGCTATACCATACATTGGGGATGATGGTTCCGAAGACGTTGGTCTCCAGATATTCAACGAGGTAAATGTGGTGACCAGCAAGGAAGGCCATCAGTTCAAGGAGGGGTAGCAAGGGACGTTTGGACTAGGGTACGTTCCTACAGCCTAGGAAGAAGCACAAGCCAAAGGTGTTAGAGGCCGGAAGAAAGAGAAGCCAAGCAACACCCAAATGCGCATTCCACCCCTCCAACAATCATTCAGACAAACAACTACCATTCAAGAGCCAAGGATAAGCGAAGATGACGTCAGCAATGGGAGCCCAACCCCTTGCACGTCCGAACAGCATCAAGGTCTCAATAATTGGTTCTGTTATCCTATTGATAGCTTTAGGTCAGCTCAAAGATAAGGAACAATTGTTAAATAATTTTTATTGAGACTTCTTTATAATTCAATAAATTACAGTTTGTCCTACTTATATATATCTGCTTTCATTTTACTTCACCCAGATCTCCTGCCATCGAACATCAGGGACATTTCGCGCAGGTAGAAAATAAAAATGCTGATATCATACCCAACGCTGCTGGGTCAGTTGTTGGAGGCGATATCCTTGACCACGAAATAATACAAAAAAATTGGCAAAAACATGAACAGAGCAGAATTTCAATCGACGAGCCGGTGGAGACAGTAAATCTAGGAAGCATTGAGAAACCTAAAAACCTCAAGATCGGGACCAGCTTAAGTGCCGAGCAAAAACGTGAGATGACTGAGCTGTTAATTGAGTATGTTGATGTGTTCGCCTGGTCATATGATGACATGCCAGGATTAGACCAATCAATAGTAGTTCACAGGCTTCCCACAAGGGAAGATGTCAAACATAAAAAACAGAAATTGAGAAGATTTAGGCCTGACATCTTACTAAAAATTAAAGAGGAAGTCAAGAAACTGCTAGAAGTAGGGTTCATCGAAGTGTCCGACTACCCGGAATGGGTAGCGAATATAGTCCCCGTTCTAAAAAAGAATGGAAAAGTACGCGTATGCGTAGACTTCCGAGACTTAAACCAAGCTACGCCAAATGATAACTTTCCCCTACCTCACATTGATGTTCTAGTGGACAACATTGCAGGAAATCATCTTTTCTCGTTTATGGACGGTTTCTCAGTATATAACCAAATAAAAATGGCTGAAGAAGATAAAACTAAGACAACTTTTATCACAATATGGGGGACTTTCTGTTATAAAGTCATGCCCTTCAGCTTGAAAAACGCCGGGACAATGTATCAGAGAGCCATGGTCGCGATACTTCATGACATGATACATCGAGAAGTCGAAGTATACGTTGACAACATGATAGCCAAGTCTAAAGAAGAAGAGAGCCATACAGATATCCTGAGGAAGTTGTTCAAGCGATTGAGAAAATTTCAGCTCAAGTTAAATCCGGAGAAGTGCACTTTCGGGGTCACAACAGGCAAGTTGTTAAGGTTTGTCATAAGCCGAGAAGGCATTAAAATCGACCCTGACAAAGTAAAATCCATATTAGAGTTACCTTCTCCGTGTACTGTCAAAGAGGTAAGAGGTTTGCTGGGAAGGTTAAATTACATAGCTCGTTTTATCTCACAGCTCACAGATAAGTGTCGGCCACTATTCCGTTTGTTGAAAAAGAATGCCGCAGTAGAATGGGACGACGAATGTGAAGAAGCATTCAAGACGATCAAAGATTATCTCATAAAGCCTCCAGTCTTGATAGTCCTGAAGCAAGGGAAGCCCTTATTCCTATACCTCACGATACTCCCTGAATCCATGGGATGCGTGTTGGGGCAGAAAGATGAAGAGGGAAGAGAGCGTTCCATATATTACCAAAGCAAGAAATTCACAGACGGGGAACAGAGGTATTCAAAAGTAGAGAGGACTTGCTGTGCTCTGATTTGGATCATGCACCGGTTAAGGCAATACACCCTTTACTATCATATTGAACTGCTGACAAGACATGATCCTCTAAAGTACTTGGCAGAGAAGCCTATTTTGATAGGGAGAATATCCAAATGGAAAATACTTTTATCAGAGTTTAATATCACATACATAAATCAAAACTCAATGAAAGGGCAATCTTTAGCCGACCAATTGGCCGAACACCCTGTCGAGGGAGATTCCCAAGAACTACAAGCCCAATTCCTTGATGAAAATATATTAACAGTGGAAGGTACACCAGTAGAAGACTGTGAAATAGACCCGAGCCCCAAGTGGAAGATGTTCTTTGACGGAGCTGCCAATGTATTCGGTTGTGGGATTGGGGCAGTGTTGATATCCCCAGACGGAACACCACTCCCTTCAGCAACAAGGCTTACCTTTCCATATACCAATAATATCGCGGAATACGAAGCATGCATCCTCGGCCTCAAAATGGCTTGCCACATGGAAATCCGCGAATTAGAAGTATACGGAGATTCGTCACTGATCATATTACAGACAAAAGGGGAATACAAGACTAAAGACCCCAAACCGGTATCATACCATCAACATTTGACAGAGCTAATCGAAGAATTCGAGGAAATCACTTTCACATACGTCCCAAGAGCTCAGAATCAGTTTGCAGATGCACTCGCCACACTAGCATCTATGATTCAAATAACAGGGGGAGCCGAAGTCTAACCGTTAAAAATAGACATCGAAAATCGGCCCGCCTACTATTTAGCAATTGAAAAGTCACAAGATGACAAGTCTTGGTATCACGACATCAAAACTTTTCTCCAAGAAAGCAAATACCTTGAAATGGCTAGAAAGAATGACCAGAGAACACTCAGAAGGTTAGCAAGTCATTTCTTATTAAGTGGGTCTATACTTTACAAAAGATCGTCTGATACCACCTTGCTAAGATGTGTGGATAAAAATGAAGCATGTGAACTGATGAAAGAAGTACACGAAGGGGTATGTAGACCTCATATGAATGGCTACATGTTGGCCCGAAAAATCATGAGGTTGGGATACTATTGGCTAACCATGGAATCAGATTGCATAAAATATGTCAAGCACTGTCATTTGTGTCAAGTGTACGCAAACCAGATAAATGCTCCGCCCAACGAGCTGCACTTGTTGGCAGCACCATGGCCTTTCTCCATATGGGGGATCAACATAATCGGCTCAATCACTCCGACAGCATCCAATGGCCACAGGTTCATATTGGTAGCAATTGATTACTTCACTAAGTGGGTAGAAGCTTCATTATATACCAATGTCACCAAAGGGGTAATAGTCCGTTTCTTGAAGAGGGACAAAATAGCTCGATACGGAGTTCCTGAGTCCATCATCACCAACAACAGTACCAATCTTAATAACAAATCGATGATAGGTTTATGTCAACAATTCCACATAAACCATAGAAATTCAACTCCTTATCGACCTCAGATGAACGGGGCAGTAGAAGCAGCCAACAAGAATATCAAAAAGATCATTGAAAAAATGACAACTACTTACAAAGATTGGCACGAGATGTTGCCGTTTGCTCTCATGGCTTATAGGACCTCAATTAGAACATCTACTAGAGCTACCCCATATTCATTGGTATATGGTACTGAGGCAGTCTTGCCAGTCGAGGTCAAAATACCATCATTCGGAATTCTATTAGAAACTCAATTAACTAAAGCAGACTGGATAAAGAAGAAACTTGATCAACTGAATTTGATTGATGAGAAAAGACTCACTGCATTATGTCACGGCCAGTGTTACCAACAAAGGATGGCCCAAGCATTTAACAAGAAAATGAGGCATCGATGCTTTAGAGAAGGAGATCTGGTGCTAAAGAAAGTTCTCCTGAATGCCCAAGATTCTAGAGGGAAATTTACCCCAAACTATGAGGGTCCCTATGTGGTGAAGAAGATATTGTCAGGAGGCGCTCTGATATTGACTCAAATGGATGGTCCAGAATTGAGGGACCCCATTAATGCAGATGCTGTTAAGATGTACTATCCTTAGGCAAGAGAATTGAAATTTTGCCAATGTTTATAAAAGCCAATATTCAATACAAATTTCGTTGAGTCTAGTTTTCATTTTTTTTACAAGAAAAGTTAATGTCTCTAAATGGTCAATAATTCCAACTAATTCTCATTACAACAAACATTCCTAAACACATTACCCATCACTTCACCAATGAACAATAAACATTAAAATGATAATGAATCTCAATAAATTTTGTGATATAATTCTACCTACTTTCGAGCATTGAACCTGGTGCATTAGTAGGATAACACTACCGTCAAAAGAGCCATGAGCACAAGAAAGGAAGCGCATCAAGACCTTCAACCCTGTGTTAAAGCAAAAGTAAGCGAAGCGGGAGCAAACCAGCACGAAGGTTCGGTTGTTTGGTTGCTATCCGTGATAAGTTGGCAAGCATATTAGAACAAATAACTATCATCCACATATCATGAAAACATCAAATCATTTAACTCAATCAGTAGAAGCATTTTCAAAAGCATAAGATTAGTCAGGCCACAATAGGGCACTTGTCTAAACATCCCCTTGAAAATGTCAACCCATATTGAGGCACTTCCCTAAGCATCCTCTCGTAAGGTCAGCACATAGGGGCACCTTTCGAGGCATGTCTTCCTACCATAGGTTAGTCAGCCCATAATGGGACACTTTCCTAAATATCCCTCTTAGGGTTAGCCCATAAGGGCACTTTTTGAGACGTCACTCCCTGTAGGTTAGTCGACCCACAATGGGGCACTTTCCTAAACATCTTTTCCTAAGGTCAGCCTGTAGGGGTACCTTTCGAAGCATTTCTTCCCCAGGGTCGTGAGTCTAAGAAGACACTTCCCACCATATGTTAGTCAGCCCACAATGGGGCACTTTCCCAAACATCCCTTCAAAAATGTCAGCCCATAGGGGCATCTTTTGAGGCATGTCCTCTCGCTATAGGCTAGTTAGCCCGCAAAAGGGGCACTTTCCTAGACACCCTTGCTTGAAGTTAGCTCCTAGGAGCACTTTTTGAAGCTATCGATTAGTTAGCTTATAAGAGCACTTTTCGAATCTATCAGTTAGCTCAGAAGAGCACTTTCAAATCTATCGATTAGTTAGCTCAGAGGAGCACTTTTCGAATCTATCAATTAGTCAGCTCATAGGAGCACTTTTTCAAGTTTGTCGATAACCGATTAGTCAGCTCACAAGAGCACTCTTCGAAGATGTTTTCCCCAAACAGTCGCTAGTCTAGCCAGACGCTTCTATTGACAGGTAGCCAGCTCGTAAGAGCGCTTCCTAAGACAATCTTCTCTTCAAGGTTGCTAGTCCGATAAGACGCTTCCTATCATCAGCTATTACATACTCCTAAACAATCCTCGAGATGTTTCCTATCGCCAATTAGTCAGCCCATAGAGCACTTTTAGGAGGATACATTACTCCATGATTGCTAAGTTGTTTAAGACCATTCCCTAAGCAATACCAACCGTCACAAAATACTCGTGAGATTATTAGCTCGTGGAGCATTTTCCTACTAGAGACCCAATTCTAGATAAACAGCCAAACCAAGACGTTATCCACCCAGTCAAGAAGCAAAAAATAGCGTCTTTTTTGTCTTTGTAGTTAAGTTTTTCAAACTTTACTACAAAGAGGGACAGTTGTAAACACCCCATTTTTGCCCTAATAATCAATAATAATTAATTTCCAATTTTTTTTTCCAATTTTCCTACATTTTTTTCTAATTTAGCAAAAATAAAATAAATAGGAAAAATATATCAATTTTGGAAAATAATTGCAGAAATGGCAATAAAAATGGTTAAATAATTTTTTACAAATTTTTGAAATTTCAAAAAATAAAAAAAAATAAAAAAAAATTGCATTGCATATATGCAAATTGCGAAAATAAGAAAATCGCGAAAGTGGGCTAGCCCAGCTGGTCCGAACCTTGGTCTGGTGCCCGCGGGAGTGGGTTCGGTCATGGGTTCGAAACGCGGGGGAGGCAGAATTCGCGTTTTGCAAATTTTTTCTTTCCCTGGGACATGTGTCAGCAGCTGACCGCCAATCGAGCTCGAAACCACCACCTAGAGGCGATCTTGAAGCAAACCATCGCCACGGTTGAGTTCCCCATCCCTTAAAAGCTCGGAAGCCGCCTTCAAACACCACAAAAAGCCGTCGGAACACCGTCAACGAGCACTCCCAGCCGCCGTGCCCGATCGACCCGACCCGACCCACGCACCGACCCGGATCCAGGTAAGTCGGATTTTTTTATTTTTATTTATTTATCTATTTTATTTATTTACTTATTTGTTACTTATAATTCAAAAATAGAAAAAATTTTGGAATTTAGATTTTTTTATTTAATTTAGGATGAATAATAAAATAAAAATAATAATTAATAATAAAAATGTGAAAATTTATAAAGAAAATAATTAAAATATTAGAAAAGAATAATAATAAAATTTTAGATCTTAGAATAGGATAGATAAAAAATCTAGGAGAAAATTTTTCAATAAAAATTATGAATTAATAAAAAATTATGAAAATTAATAAAAATTATAAAAAATAATAATAATTGATAAAAATCAATAAAAATTTATAATAGTAGAAATGGGTTGAAAAATAAAAAAATGAAGTTTTTATCACTTAGAAAAATTATTTTCTTAAATAAATCCAAAATTGGTTTTTCCTTAAAATATTATTTTCAAAAAAATCAAATTATCAAGCTTAAACTTAGATTTTTTTAGAAAAAATACTAAAATAGTAAGAACGTAAATCAAAAGAAATTTCATAATTAAAATTCACAAACACATTAAAGTTTTTCAGGAAAAGCGAACTAGGACACGTTTGATCCTGAATAGCAGGTACATAGGCACCCATTTGGAGCAACCCTAAAAAGGAACAAAAATCATTTTCTCAGAATAGGTTATCCAAAAAAAAAAAAAAGACAATAAACAAATAAATAAAAGACATTTCGGATAAGGTTTAGATTTTAAGAGATTAGGGTGGTAACCTTAGGATTTTAATAGGTTAGCCTCTGAATCCAGAAACTCTGGTTTTCCCTTTCTTCTTTTCACAAAAAACAAAAAGAGAAAATTACGCTAACCAGTGGTCTAAATTAGGATTAATCCGCTCAATTAGTCTTAATTCAATCTTTCCCAACTACAGTTGGGTGGTGACTCCAAAACAAAACGAAATTCCTAACTCAAGTCGAGGATCTATATTAGATGAGCATAGGGTCTAGTATAGATCGGATTAGGAATGGGACATTAAAAAAATTAGACTCGAAAATAAGCTAATAGTTAATACTAAAAATAAGGCTAATAACTAAAAATTCTCTAAATCTAAAATAATTCTAAAGAATAATACTAAAAAAAACTACTTCAATATATGAAAATAATAAAATAAATAAAGAACATAAAGTCTTCTAAAGTTAGGCTTAATAAATTGATTTCTATCACTTCATAATCTAATAATTGTTTAAACAACCCATTTGGACTTTCATCATCCTTTGACACCTTCGTATAGAGAGGTTTTGTAGGCTTTCTATACTCCCTGTCATTAGGATATACATCTAGTGGGAGCCTTCCAATTACCCTCAATCTCTTGAACTAGCCAATACATTCTCTAGATGGCGTCATGGCACCTATGGACTACCTTGAAGGACTAACCTCCATCATTGTCGCTTGGGTAGGGGGTGGGGGAGTAACCCTTTAAGTAGTTTACACTCTTGATGTCCCTCTTGCATTATTAGTAAAGTGCGCAAAGAAGAAGATAAAGCTATGCCTTCCATGCTACCTTCAATTATCATAAATAATTGAAAAAGAAGAGACTTTAATGGAGTTTCGAAAGAAAGAGAGGGAACTTGAGAGCAGAAAAGCAAGAACAACAAAGCACTAAGGTTTTCCAAGATGCAAAAGTGACTTTTCAATCTAGAGTTTGCCTATTTATAGTCAAACACAATTATCAAGGCGATGATTATTGAAAAAGGCAACCACCTTAGCATGCGTAAACTAGATCTAGCGACGTGCCCTACAAAAGGAACGAACAACCCAGATCACTCCATACAAAACTATTGTGATACTGACATCTCCAATAACATATCGACATGCGTCCTAGGCATTAAATGTACTAAAATTTACGCATGCAAGACAAATCAAATTAAAGCTTCTCAGACAAGTAAAAAAGTTTTAGATTCAATAGCTCACAATCCTAATACATCATTCCACTTGACTAATCATGCTACCTTTCAACTCGATCTGGGGGGTAAAAGTTGAAACACAACTCGACCACTTAACTGCTCATCTAATTACCCTATAGTAAAGGCTTTTCATAGCCTCATTTACTCCAATAAATCATCTATAATAATAGCATAAGGGTCCAGCTCAAACAACCTTGCCTACACCTTTATTTCTCGTAAGTCTTCTCATTCTAACAAGGATTCAAGTTATCCCACTTCAACAATAGTTAGAGTCTACGACATGGAAGCTACGGATATCGGGATGCAACCAAAAGTTGATTTCTAATCTACTAGCTAGAGTCGTGATTTGTAACATGTTGATGTCTGACCTAAGTTCATGGGAGCCCTATCAAAGCTTACTCCCCTTGCTAACTAGTCACTAACACAGTGGGG
Organism: Laguncularia racemosa; assembly: GCA_037954665.1. Classification (NCBI taxonomy): domain Eukaryota; kingdom Viridiplantae; phylum Streptophyta; class Magnoliopsida; order Myrtales; family Combretaceae; genus Laguncularia; species Laguncularia racemosa. The sequence continues at coordinate 715,404 of JBBMOL010000097.1, read as the reverse complement.
ACAACTATTGATAGGTTATTTTAAATGTAGGCCCCTATAACTAGGTTGACTTATCACAAATTAAGAAGCCACCAATGATTTAGGCCTTCAAGCCCAAGTCAGCTCAACCAACCCTAGGCTAGTTAACCTAGCTTGCAATTTAAACAAGCCACAGGTGGGAAGAGTTTTGATAGATAAGGCAAGTCAACCGCCTTATGATTCCCCAAATTCTTCTCAATGAATCTTGGAGTTAAGGAGGAGTGGGCATTAATTGCTTACCTTATCCATTCCCCATCCTCTCTATAAACACAAAATCAAGCCTCCAAGTAAAAGATCTGCATTCTGAGTCTTTAAACATTCTACCATTATTTTGTTACTCTAATCCTCTTTCTCATAATAACTTGAGAGTCAAAGTGCCCACTTAGAATGAACTCCAGTAGCCTTTAGCTCATTTTCTTTGTCTTGTGCAAGTTGTGTACTCTCACAATAGGATCAAGTAACAGCACCTATGATCTTTAAAATATTAATATACATTATTAACATATTAATTATGGTGATCTTTTAAATAAAACTATTATTTTTATTAACATAAATATATATTTTAGACTAAAATCTTGCAATGCGTGAAAACTTTATGTGAGTTTGATTTAATGGTTAGACTTTTTAAGATGCATTTTTCATTTTAAACCCTAGTCTAGTGTTCCACTATGCATCCACTTCGATTTGGATTTTTGGTCTCAATTAGATGCTTCGTTACTTGACAAGCGAAGGTATTATTGTTATTATTTTATCATATTTTATTATTATTATTATTGTAAGTGTTTTCTTTCTTTTTTGTTGTCCTCTTTAATTTTGGATTTTTTTATTTTACTTTCCAGTAATTTTACTCTCTCTTTTTTTTGTCAGAGTACTTTTCAATATCAACTTTGAGTCATTACTAGTTTCTAAAACTGAACAATTGCTTCATTTTTATTTTTGTCTAGGCATCAAAGGTAGACGAAAAAGAGATGATCGTTGGATAAAAGTAATTCGATCAATGAAAATAACTGCTTTGTTTTACATTGATACTATACAGGTGTTCGTTGGCCAAAAGAAAAAACATACACCTGAGACATTTTTACCCTTTTGAACCAAATTATTTCTCTGCATTAATACACATGCTCGCACTCTTTGGATTTTTTTTTTGCCTAAAAAAAATTCCTTGGTTGGTGCTTTTATATTAAATAATAATTTGCTTTTGTCACTCTCCTCCATTTAATCTTACCTCTTGAAAATTTACTTTTGTATTTCTATCTTATTTAATTACAAAAGATGGTTGTAATCAAATATATTTTATTAATGTAAATTGAATATCATATGGATTGTTATAATTAAAAAAAAGTTAAAATCTTGAATTTATGGAAATATAACATTTTATACCAATAGTTACATCATTTTACATATAATTATATAAAAGTTGCAATTTTTCTACAAATATAATGTTGAATGTAAATGACATGTCTCTTAAAAAATGAAAAGATATAATTGATAAAAATAGAAAAAGTATTATTAACGAAAAGATACAAATAGTAAATTTTTTTTTGAAAAGGAATGAAAAATGTAAAAAAAAAAAAAAAAAAAAAGAAGGGAGAAGTGAAGACTTGTTTCATTATAGATGGTTACTTTTAATATGTATGGGTTGTTATTTTCATTTTACCAAAAGCTAACATTGAGGTATTAGTTTCTCATGAAACGTTAGATACAAAAAGATAATATTGAAGAGGTATAATATATATATAATTGAAAGAGTAATTATTTTTCCTATGATATGAAAAAATTATAATTTTTTTTAGTACAAGCGCCTACTATAAGTGTATGTCTAAAAAGTAATATAGAAACATTAGCATTGAGAATTTTGATAAATATGCCAAATAAAAATATTTCAAATATAATGAAAGTGCATTTGTACTCTATTATATCAAACACTAAACTAAAAACAAAAATATGTTGATTGTAATTCATATTGTCCAATACAATATACCATGTAGTGAAATAGCTAGTTAGCAAAAACTGCTTAATTAGACATTTAACCTTATGGACAAATAATAATACTAAATTCATAACTAATTGTATGTTTTAAATAATAATAATATGAAATAAAAGCATACAAGCCTAGAACTTTTATTACTTATTAGTGACTAAAAATTATCTTAGGAGGAAAAAAAAAAAGCAAATTCTATTAATAAACTTCATAAGTTGATTACTAATATAGGTTTAAATCTTGAATTTACATGGAAAAAAATAAACAATATGCAAGTGGGCTTGTTTAAAAAGACTTTCATTCTTGTCTTGTGCTCTTTGTCCCTAAGCTTTTAATTGGGAAAGAAAGAGATTAATGCAACTCTTGCCTAAGTTAAAAGCCAAAATTTATACAAATCAATTTTGAAAACCTATCAAAGAAGAGAAATGGAATGTAGTTATGGAGAATCAACATTTACATGAGAAAACTCAAATAAATGTCAAATATAAGTTAAATTAGTATCTCCATACATGCCAACAAAACTTAAAAAAAAAAATGTAGAAGCATAAAAAAAATGGACTATCTAGGCAACCTTTTGCCAAATTTCTTAAAATTTAGTATTTTTTATTTTACTCATCACACTCCATTTAAATTTGACCAAAAAAAAGGGTGAAAGAAAATTATATAAATTCTCATTGGAATTCAATAAACAATTGATATGAATTTAATTGTTAATGGCTAAATGAAAGTAAATGACTAACTTGGATTAACCAACGTAAAATGCAAATAGAAGAATTAAAAAAAATTAAAACTATATGTTAAAAAAATTTAATCAAGACTACGGATCTTGATTTACAATAATATAAATTTGCAAGTTCATTACCACCTAAAAGTCATCTTTGGAAAAGATGATCTATTCATATTTGCATAAAATAAGATAGGGGGTTAAATACAAAAATATACATAAGATAGGGAGTTAAATACAAAAATATGCGAAAGATGATTATAAAAATATTCACTGAAATGGGAGGTTTAATTTTAAAACAAACTTCAATATCCTAAAAATATTTAGAAAGCAAATCTACAACAAATGCAAATTATTTAATGACAATCCATAAAGATAAAATAAGAAAAGAAAAGAATTCCAACTTAATATACTTTGAAACATCATATATTCATAGGCATACGTAAATCTCGTCTTTTTTTTTGTGTGTATTACAATGTAACATGCTATATTATACTTTCATACAAATTTAAGAAATGAAACAACATTTAAAATTATGTTTCTAATAATACCTCTCCATAGAAGCATCAAAGCAATGATCGACTATATCACTTTATCTTGTTTAATCATGAAATCAAAGTTTGTAGAAATTAGTATTTCACTTTTTGAAATGGATAGGAAACCAAAAGAAGCAAAAGTTACTTTCTGAAAATTGAGAGATCAAAGAAGACATTGAATAAAACTAAATATGTAATTTTGGTTTCTTAAACAACCTTTTAATTAAAGAGTGAAGAAACAAAAGTGGAGACAAATAGTCTCCATTTGTTTAATATATAAGATGAGATAATAATTATATACCTTTTATAAGATGTAAAGGTACTAAAGTGATACCTAAGAAGTATAATCTATAAAAAAAAAAAAAATCATTAAAAATGATACAATACCAAAAGTTAAAGATTGTGATTGTTGAAAAAAGTCCAATAAACAAAAAATTAGTATGGGTAGTGGCTATTAATAAAAAAAAAATCATATTAAAAAGGTATGATAATATAAAATTTTCGAAATCATATATTATAATAGATTTAAATCAAAATGGTGACGTGTGTGGTTATTGTATGGTCAATTTTGTTCGCTATGATATCTAAATTATCATGTGCAATATGGGAAACTTAATGCCATATTTTGTGCTGATGTTATACTTAGTATATTGACCTTTAAAGCACTTTTTATTTATGTTTTATCTAATTATGATCTCTATTGCAACTACTTACTTCTCAATTCAATATCAATGGATATTTCTCTTTGTGGACATAAACTAGAGGAATTAATCGAACACCAACGACAATTTCATAATGAAAAAACAACTTCAAAGTACAAAACTTAGAAACGTTGGAGGTTAGTATCCTTGTAACTTTTTTTTTTCCTTTTTATATATTTATATTTAAAAATATATATTATGCTATTATTTAAATACAATTTACATACGTGATTATGTAATTGCAAATATTTCAGACAATCACGATAAGATATATTTAGAATTCTGGTAATTAAGAGAGCACAAATAAAAAAGATACTTTGTTTAAGTTATACATCGACTAAAGCATGATAATTTTGTTTTATACATAACTTACAAGCTATATGATACATTTACGTTGCAACATCTCAAAATTAATATGCATACATAACATAGAACTAAAATTAATATGCAGACATAACATAGAACCACGTTATATGATATATTCCTTCAAGTAAATTGTTATGTATAATCATTATTTTGTGCATGATTTGGTTTATATATTCATATTTATAATTTTAATTTATCCTCATTTACCCATAGCCTGTACAAAAGTACGATATATATCATATGAAGCTTGTAGGCTATATAATACACAGACATTATTTTCCACGTCAATTATAATGGGTATATCATTTTTCTTTAGTTATGTAGAGGTTGTAACAATTTATAAATATATATTATGAATATGTTAATTATGATTGCTTTTTTTTTAATTTGTATATTTATATAATTAAATAGTTGTGTTCATAGAATCTTTTAAATATGAATTTATTAACATCTTAATCGTGATTATCTTTTATGTAAATATATTATTTTCACTAACATAAATGATGTAAATACCTAAGTAATATTTTATATATATATGTGTGTGTAATTAATAATAATAAAAAAAAAATCTATCAAGGATGATACGAGAAATAAGAATTATGACTGGAAATATGATGGTCATTTTGTGACTTAGGTATATAAGCTCCTTTTACCTAGGTTAATACTTTTTCCTCCATTTGCCTCTCATAGAACCCTAGAGCCTTCTTGTGTGAATCCATAGAGAAAGAGACGACATTTTTTCCATCACTAGCTTATTGGATAAATGTAAGTATATAAATCAACAATTATGAATCATGATTTAAGTATGTATATGGTAGTGTAGATAATTAACGTATCGAGGTTTACAGATCTAGATCAATCCGTGATATATAAGGAATGAAATAAGCGATTCATTCATCACAATAACAATTCGGGTCAAGTAAGTGTATCTACCAGTATATTACATTATATATTTTATGTTAGATGAATCAATTAGGTTAAATTGAATAGAAATTGAGCTGAGAGATCGATTTATTAGGTGTACAGTAAGGTACAGGTTTCTCAACACAATCGTGTTGAAAACTCAAAGTGAACCGAGAGATACATGGCCTCCCAACACGACTGTGTTAGAGACCGTGTTGAAAATGAAAGATAAACAAAGAGATACACAACTTCTCAACAAGATTATGTTGAGACCGTGTTAAAAAAAAAATTAACACAACCTATCAACACGACCATGTTGAGGTCATGTTGATGAATAGTGAATAGAGAAATATATGACCTCTCAACATAACCATGTTGAAAAAAAAATGACACAGTGAATAGAAAGAGGTACATGACCATGTTGAGAACATGTTAGAAAAGAAGAAAAAAAAAACAACATGACCATGTAAAAAAAAAAATTATACGACTTTTGGCACGGTTGTATACTACCCTGCACTCAACTACACGGCTCCCAACATGATCGTGTTGAGTTGAAACACACTAGTCCCCTTTTAATATTTATAGGAATACAATTCTAAAAGCAAATAATTTAAATCATGTATAGGTTTGGAAGAATTGTAAAGCTAAAATTGTATAAGAGAAACCAAGTATTACGAGTCAGGTACGTCTATACCATGTTTGTTGCTTGTGCTTGATAAATTAGATTTTATGTGTAGGTTTAATGATATTGTAAATGAACTGGATTGAATGTGGATGTGATTGTGAATTACTGGGTCCAAGAAATCGAGAGCCGGTCAGTGTTCTTGGGGTGGCACCCTGATGATTGGTATGTGACGTTGTTCCTAGTGAAGTCATGTACCAAAATGATCTGAGTCTTATGTGGAAGGTTGTGTTATGAAATATTGTGATGTGGAAGGTCATAACGTATATTGTGAAAGGTTGTAGTGTATAGAATCATGGACTCATGGTGTAACGCCCCAGAACCTGGAGCATCACAGCCTGCCACGCGTCACTACTACAGAGCGACATGTTAAGACTCTAAAACTTCAACATACTTCAAAACCTGCTCATATACATTATCCACCATACTATTATAACTATAATCAAATGAATAACTCACATATGAGTCATTCCAAATTTTATTATTTAATAATCACAAAGTCTCGAGCTACAATCTATCTCCATAATTTAAATTTAATAATAAAACATCAATTTACAATAATTCATAATTCTTGTTACTCGTCCTCCACATAGTAATAGTGTTCTCTTCCTATCCTATCCATGTAATGTCCCACCAAGTTTCCGTTCCCATCATACTTTAGTTGTTCATCATTTTTGCCTGCAACTAAAAGAAAATATAGGAAGGGGGGTCAGCCTAAGCTCAATATGTGAGTACCACACCCACATGCGCATGACATAACACATTAATATCACATACATGTATGCAGCATTTATCCTCAACACATTCACAATTTAGTTCATACATCAACACCAATAATGAATTATAACATATAGGGATACTCGTGACCTCGGTATACACAACATTTATCCTAGTGAGAACTGTCTCTACGGCCTCCATCTAACCCTAATGGGAACTGCCACTGTGGGCTCTGTCTAAACCTAATCTACCTTAGATCATTTCGATACATGGCTCCACTAAGGATAACGCGGCATATCGATCATCAAGGTGCCCTCTAGGGATCTGCCACTGCAAGCCCCTAGCTCGAGCTAAGCATAAGCAACAAATCTCATTCCATTCACATAACACTGCATTACTTCATGATACCACATGATTCACATTATGTCTCAGCATTTCATTATTTCATATACAACTCATTATATAGCTTCCTAACAATCACATACAATAAACAAAGTAAACACATACTTGGTATCCTAGCCTTAAGTACTTCTTGTACCAATTAAGCTAAGTTGATATATGTATGATCATCAAGACATCACTCCTAGTACTAATCCAATTATAGTATACTTCTCTTAATTCCTCTTAATCTATTAAGTCATCTAAGGTTTTATTAATTATTTTGGTAGTGTGGAACTTGGTTAATTAAGAAGATAATTTGATATATAATGATCATGTTCATCACTTAACACGGCCATGTTGGAGGCTGTGTTGCTTAATTCGGGCTAGTACACATCCATGTTAGGGATCGTGTATCTCTCTGTGAGATTTGGCTTCAACATGGTTAGAACACGACCATGTCAGGAGGTCGTATGTCTCTCAACATGACTTTTGAACTCAACATGGTCGAAACACGACCATGTTAGGAGGTCGTGTTCTTCTCATTTTAACACAGGGACAACATGGCCGTGTTGGATGGTCATATATCTCTCGGTACGTTTTGATAAATCAACATGAGAGCAACACGACCATGTTGGATGGTCATGTATCCCTTAGTTCGTTTTTCAAACCCTTATTTTTCTACCCTTAATTTGTCCAATCTCCTCATTTTCTACTTCTAAGCTTAAGTAAATCTAAAAATATGCATTATAATCTCTTACTTGATCTAAACTTCACTTGAAACTCCAAATGCAACAACTCCCATGCTTATTTAATCCATTATCGGGCTCGATTCCTATGAATAACCAAATGGATTTCGTAGATGAGTCTCCTCTTAATAAAATATGTATTGAAATGACTAAAACTATACCTTTTTGCTTTGTTGCGCAACCCCTACGGATTGCTTTAAGTCTTCTTAGACAAGCTCTCTCTCTTTATGTCACTCGGTCTCTCTAAGTGGCTAGAATCATAAAAGTGTGCAGAAAAGAAAGGAACCCTAGGTTAGTTTCACATTTATAGTTCCGCTAGAAAAATACGAAACTGTCCCTTATCCCACATGTTCATTTATGACCTAGACATTCGTTATATTTTTACACCTATTTATTTATTTATATAAAAAATAATAATGTGTATTACATTCTTTCCCCCTTATTAAAACTTTCGTCCTGAAAAGTTACCTAGAATTGGGAAAAGTTCTGGATGCCTTCTTTTCATTTCTTCTTCTAATTCCCATGTCGCCTTTCGTTTGGTTTGATTTGCCCATTACACTTTGACATAAGGAATACTTTTCTTCTTAAAACTTGTTCCTCAGTATCCACTATCCTCATAGGTCTCTCTATAAAAGAAAAGTTCGATTGTACCTTTAAAGGTTCCAAGGTCATCACTTGATCTGGGTTTGATACAAACTTTCTTAACATTGATACATGAAATACATAATGTACTCTGGCTAAACTTGGTGATAGGGCCAACCTGTAAGCAACTGTTCCAATTCTTTCTAGAATTTCTAATAGACCTACATATCTTGGATTCAACTTACCTTGCGGTCCAAACTTGATTACTCCTTTAGTTTGAGATATCTTCAATAAGACTTTATTTCCCACTTGAAACTCTAGAGGGCATCGCCGTTTGTCTACATAACTTTTCTGGCGACTCTGAGCTGATAAAATCCGTTGTCTTATGACTTTAACTTTGTCTACTGTTTCTTGTACTATTTCGGGCCCCAATACCCATCTTTCTCCCACTTCATCCTAATGTAAGGGAGATCTACACTTTCTGCCATATAATGCTTCTTAAGGAGCCATCTGTATAATAGCTTGGTAACTGTTGTTATAAGCAAATTCTACTAAAGGCAAATGATCACTCCAGTTACCCCTTGATCTAATGTACAAGCTTATAGTAAATCTTCCAAAATTTGAATAATTCTTTCAGATTGCCCATTTGTTTGAGGATGAAATGTTGTACTAAATTAAGGTTTGGTTCCCAAAGCTTGATGTAGACTTTTCCAGAATTTGCTCACAAAATGAGTATCCTTATCAGATGTAATTGTAGTTAAGATCCCGTGTAATCTGATAATCTCTTTAATGTACATTTGAGCAAGCTTTTCTAGTTTATAGTCCACCTTAATTGGCAAAAAATGTGTGGACTTGGTCAATCTATCTACTATCACCTAAATTGCATCATATTTCTCCCATGTTCTTAGGAGTGCTGTGACAAAATCCATAGTTACATGTTCCCACTTCCATTTAGGTATCGGAAGAGGTTGTAACTCATTAGCTATTCTTTAGTGTTCAATCCTTATTTGTTGATAGGTAAGACACCTAAACACGTATTCGGCTATCTCCCGTTTCATATTTTTCCACCAATAAGTGTTCTTGAGATCCTTGTACATCTTGGTGCTTCCTGAATGTATTGTATAGCCTGAGTAATGGGCTTCCTTCATAATCTTCTTCTTTAATTCTGTGTTATTTAGAACACACCATTTGTTACCATACTTGATTATTCCTTCGATGTTCAACACAAATTCTATGGCTTCCCCCTATTCTACTTTGTTCCTTATCTTCTGAATTTCAGGATCTTCCATTTGTGCAGTTTTAATATGATATAGAAGATTGGGTTGGATACTAAGTGTAGCCAACCTATTTTCCACTTCTCGCATCACCACTTTCAATTTCAACTTATCCATATCTTCTAATATCTTCTTCTAAGATATGATTAATCCCGCAATATTTATGTGTTTCTTCTTGCTTAAAGCATCTGCAACCACATTTGCTTTTCTAAAGTGATAATGAATTTCCACATCATAATCATTTATGAATTCTAGCCACCTTCTTTGCCTCATATTCAACTCCTTCTAAGTAAATAAATACTTCAAACTTTTATGGCCTATGAAGATTTTACACTTCTCCCCATAAAGATAGTGTCTCCACAATTTCAATGCCAAAATCACAGCAACTAATTCTAAGTCATGGGTGGGGTAATTCTTCTCATATTGTTTTAGTTGGCAGGAAGCATATACAATGACTTTCCCATTTTGCATAAGCACACACCCCAAACCTTGATTTGATGCATCACTGGATACTTTAAATTCTTCTCTCATCTTCGATAGAGCCAACACTGGAGTTATCATTAATTTATTTTTCAATGTTATGAAGCTGCTCTCACACTCCTCACTCCATACAAACTAGGCCTTTTTCTTTATTAGTTGAGTCAAGGGAGTGGCTAACTAGAAGAATCTTTCTACAAAACATCTATAGTACCCAGCTAATTTTAGAAAACTCCTTACTTCTGTTACAATTCTTGGTCTTAGCTAATCGCTTACTGCCTTCAACTTCTCAAGGTCTATCGATATTCCATTCTTATTCACCACATGTCCTAAAAAGGATACCTGTTTAACCAAAATTCGTACTTACTGAATTTTGCATAAAGTTTTTCTTCCTCGAGTCTTTCCAGTACGGTTATGAGATGTGCTTCATGTTCTTCTCTACTTTTAGAATAGATGAGGATATCATCTATAAAAAAACCACTACAAACTGATATAACCAGTCTCTGAGCACTCTATTCATGAGGTTCATGAAGGCTGCTGGAGCATTTGTCAAACTAAAAGGCATCACCTAAAACTCGTAATGCCCATACCAAGTCCTAAAAGTAGTTTTTTTTTGTATGTCTTCCTCCTTAATTCTTAATAGATGGTATCTCGATCTCAAGTCAATTTTGAAGAAGACTTGACCTCCTTGTAATTGATCAAATAAATCATCAATCATAGGGAGAGGGTATTTGTTCTTGATTGTAACTCAGTTTAGCTCCCTATAATTTATACACAGCCTAATACTCCCATCCTTCTTCTTAACAAATAGCATTAGAGCATCCCATGGTGAGATACTTGGTCTAATAAACTCACTATCTTGAAGTTAAGTCTTCAATTTAGATAGTTTAATAGGTATCATTTTGTATAGTGCTTTAGATATAAGTGTCGTTACTGGTACAAGATCAATACAAAACTGTATCTCTCTTGATGGTGGTAAACCTGGCAAATTCTCGAGGAAAACATCTGTATACTCATTCACTACTTATACGGTTCTCAATTCCTTAATAGGCCTTATCTCTACTAATAAGGCTAACAATCTTCCTTTATTCCACAACTCGTATGTTAGAAGAATTGTAGGCCTCTATGGATTTAACTTATATACAATTTGCTTCTCATCAAGAAAATCAAACTTAACCACTAGATTGTGACAATCTATAGTAGAATGATACTTATATAACCAATTGACCCCTAAAATTAGATCAAACTCCATCATCTCTAATACAAACAATTCAGCTAGCATTTTCTTTCCATATATTACAATCCCTACATCTTTACACATTTGGTCTAATTTCCCCCTACTCCAAATGCAGTATTTACAATCATAGCATTCTCCAATACAATAAGTTTTAATCCATATACATTCATAAATACAGGTGATATACAAGAATGCATTGCACTCATGTCAAATAGTTCATAGGCAGTGTTTGAGTTTATGACCAGTGTACTTGTAATGGTATCTTTATTGTGGGTATCTCATTTCTACTACTGTTGTAACGCAAAAACTTTACCAAGTGCCCTCTATCTTAATCCCACATTCTGATTTCTGCCTAGTGGTCTTCTGAGTGTAGTCTTTATAGGTTGTAGGGCTTGTGGGGGTGCAATTGCCTGAGTGTGCTGAGCACCAAACTTGAATTATCTATGCCCTCTCTACTTATAAGTATAATAGAAGGTTTGAGGGGGAGTCTTATCAGTACAGTTCCTATTGGTATATCTTATTTTTCCACAGGAGAAGAATGCCCCTTCTGGCCAATTACATTATTGTAGATCATGCGATCCTAAACATCTAGGACATCTCACACCTTAACATGCCCTTTACGTATCTAAGTATATGACCTGCCAATAGATCAAGATAGAACATTAGAGACCCGCTAGTATGTTACAACATTTACCTATACTAGAGTGGAAATGAGAACATTCGACTATGGACTTTGTCACAACACTAACTCAATTGTTGACTAAATTGGACATAGTATGGGTGATTGTTGATTGGCTTACAAAATTGGCACACTCCATATCAATAGGTACTAGGTATAAACTAGAGAAGCTTGCACAAATTTATATCAAAGAAATTGTAAGGTTGCATGGGATATTGGTCTCCATAGTGTCAGACAGAGATACGAGATTCGTGGGGAGGTTTTAGAATAGTCTACACAGAGCTTTTGAGACAAAACTACAATTTAGTACAGCTTTTCACCCACAAATGGATGGTCGGTCAAAACGAACAATTTAGATATTAGAGGATATGTTGAGGGCGTGTGCATTAGACCTTGGTGGAAATTAGGATAAACATTTGCCCTTAGTGGAATTCACATACAACAACAATTATCAAGCTACCATCCAAATAACACCATATGAGGTGTTGTATGGAAGAAAGTGTCGATCACCGTTACATTGGGATGGGGTGGGTGAGAAACAAATATTAGGACTTGATCTAGTGCAAAATGCAGTAAACAAAGTGAAATTGATCAAGCAAAAAATACAGATAACCTAAAGCTATCAAAAGTCATATGTAGACAAGAGAAGATGCCCATTGGAGTTTCAGGTGGTAGATCATGTGTTGTTAAAGATTTCACCTATGAAGGGAGTGATAAGATTTAAACTAAGGGAGAAATTGAACCCTAGATATGTGAGACCCTTTGAAGTCTTGGAGAAAATTGGACCAGTAGCATACAGACTGACATTGCCACTAAGTCTGGCTGGAGTACACAATATGTTTCACATTTCCATGCTAAGGAAATATGTGTAATACTCAAATCAAATCATTGCACCAGAACCTCTACAAGTGAAACCAAATCTCACAACAGTGGAGGGACCATCAGAATTGTGGATACTAAAGAGCAAACTTTGAGAAGACGGGTTATCAAGTATGTCAAGGTACAATGGAGCAATCAAACTGAAAGAGAAGCAACATGGGAACTAGAAGTAGAGATGAAAAGAAGATACTTTGAACTCTTTAGTTATCCAGGTAATTTTCGATGATGAAAATTCTTGTAAGGGGGGGAGAATGTAAATACCCGAGTAATCTTATATATATGTGTGTGTGTGTGTAATCAATAATAATAAAAAAAATCTACCAAGGATGATACGGGAAATAAGAATTATGACTGGGGACAAGATAGTCATTTCGTGACCTATGCATATAAGCTCCTTTTACCTAGGTTAATACTTTTTCCTCCCTTTACCTCTCACAAAACCTTAAAGCATTCTTGTGTGAATCCATAGAGAATGAGATGACACATGAATCCATAGAGAAGGAGACGATCTTTTGCCACCACTAACTTATCGGATTAAGGTAAGTACATAAATCAACAATTAGGAATTATGATTTAAGTATGTATATGGTAGCGTAGAGAATTAACGTATTAAGGTTTATAAATCTAGATCAATCTATGATACATAAGGGGCGAAATAAGTGATTAATTCATCACGATAACAATTCGAGTCAAGTAAGTGTATTTACTATTATATTACATTATAAATTTTATGTTAGATGGATCAATTAGGTTAAATTGAATAAAAATCGAGCTGAGTGATCGATTTACGAGGTGTATAGTGAGGTACATGACCTCCTAACACGACCGTGTTGAAAACTCAAAATGAACCGAGAGATATACGACCTCTCAACACGATCGTGTTGAAAATGAAAGGTGAACAGAGAGATACATGATCTCTTAACATGACTGTGTTGAAAAAAACAATCAACATGATCTATCATCATGACCATGTTGAGGTTGTGTTGATGAATAGTAAACGGAGAGATACATGACCTCTTAACATGACCATGTTGAAAAAAAAACTACATAGTGAATAGAGAGAGATATACAATGATGTTAAGACCATGTTATTAAAAAAAAAAATGACATAATGAATAGAGAGAGGTACATAACCATGTTGAGTCCATGTTAGAAAAGAAAAAAAAAACATGATCTCTCAACATGACCAGGTTAAGATCATGTAAAAAAAAAAATTATATGACTTTTGACACCGTCACATAGTACCCTGCACTCGACTACACATCTCCCAACATGACCGTGTTGAGTTGAAACATGACTAGTCCCCTTTTGATATTTATAGGAATATAATTCATTAAGCAAATAATTTGAATCATGTATAGGTTTGAAAAAATTGTGAAGCTAGAAAGGTATAAGACAAACCAAGTATTACGAGTCAAGTATGTGCATACCATATTTGTTGTTTATGCTTGATAAATTAGATTTTGTGTGTGGGTTTAATGATATTGTAAATGAACCGAATTGACTGTGCATGTGATTGTGAATTGTTGGGTCTAAAAAACCAAGAGTGGGTCGGTGTTCTTGGGGTGGCACCTTGATCATCGGTATGTGACATTGTCTTTAGTGGAGTTGTGTACCAAAATGATCTAGGTCTTATATGGAAGGTTATGTTGTGAAATGTTGTAATGTGAAAGGTTGTAATGTATGTTGTGAAAAGTTGTAGCGTATGGACTCAAGGACAGTGGGAAGTACCCACGGTCATATATATATATATATATTATTATTATTATTATTATATATGCTTGTGGAAGGTTGATATGTGATGACTTATGGACAATGGAGAGTACTCATTATCATATATATATATATTATGTATGATTGTAGAAGGTGGATGTGTGAGGACTTATGGACAGTGAGCAGTATCTACTGTCATGTATATATATATATATTATGTATAGTAAGAGACTAATGGACAAAGAGGATTACCTTTGTCATATATATATTATTTATAGATGGATTGTGAAAGGATATTTAATAATGTTATGTGTGAAGATGTTTATGTTATGATTGTGTATTGGCTAAAGATTGTGAAAGTTAAATAAAATTGTGAATGAACATAATGATGCATTTTGCATGTGTTACTGTCTCTGGCATGGCATGCGTATGTGTGTGTAGGTATGCATTGTACTGAGTATTAACTTACCCTTTGTGGGATTTTTTTTTTTTAATTACAAATGCTATAAGAGAGATCATAGGATATGTTAAAAATCTAGGGGAAACAGCTTAAGATTAGAACAATGAAGAGAATGTAGAATATGTTTATTACAATGACTAATAGATAGACTTAGGAAAGACATATTAAATTTTATTTAGTCGTTTTGAAAATTTCTATTGTAAGCATAGTTGTTAAAATCGTGAGTTAACTCGCATGTTTCTGCAATTTTATGAGTTAGTGAGCATATTCCTAGTCAACTCACATGTAAAAACGTTTTTGAGGTGAAATCGTAGTAAAATCGCAATTTTGAACAATAAAATCATAAAAATCGTGATTTTACTACGTTTCCACCGATTCCACAATTAAGTAAAATTTTAACTATCCGGATCTAAATGAACAAATATGTAATAATAACTATTCATAGCTCAAGCCTAAACTTTTAATAAATAAATATGGGCTTAATTGTTAAAAGCCCTCTAGCGTCCAAGGGCTGCCCCCTTGAAACCCCCATCGGGGGAGCTTCCCTGGACCCTTGCCCGCTCAGCGTAGAGCAGGACCCATGTGCTTTCCTGTCGTAGGGGAGTATGAGTCATACCCCAATATGCTGGTCGGTCATCACTCCTCTCTTATCAATGTGTTGTGTTACATTGAAATATTTATGTTTGTGTTCGTCGATTGTTAGTCTTCTTATTCCTATTTGTGATCATGTTCGTATTAAAAGCACTCATGTCTGATTGCTGTAACTTTCCTTATTTTAATTAATATTTTTGTAATAGTAAATAAAATAAAGGGTAGATAACTTTAACTTTATAAGAATTTTTTAGATTTTTAATTTTATAGGAAATGTATAAATGTATTTATATTTCTATCTTTTTAATATATCATTCTCATAATTAAGTAAATGTGAGATATTGTTAAGTAAATATATTTTGAATTAACAATCACGAATAGTGCAAAAATTTACCTGGTAATACATAATTTTGAAGATTTTTCTTATTATAATATCTTCTTTATTATGTACTTTTGGTTAGTAGTTATTTGTCATTTTTTAATATTACTCTTTTCTAATGGTATATTTTCGTTATCAATTTTTATTTATTAGTAATTTCTTAAAGTCACAATTGATTTTTAAATTTTATCTATTATCTTTTAGCTTTTGTATATATAATTAGATAAAACTTGCTTTATACATGATTTATCATTTTAGAAATAAAATATTTATATTATACAACTTATGCTTGATTATCTATATTATGACTTTTATTTCAAATTTGTAATTTATGGCTAAAATAAATGCTCAATTTCCTTATTTCTATTATTCATTATATTTTTTAATGACTATTGTAAGTAAATTTATAATATTTGGGAGTTATTTTACGTATGTTGTAAAAACTTACGTTTTTACATTTCGTTTCTACATTCTGATTGTACGGACCCCTCAGCAATTCTACGTAAAATCGCAATTTTGACAACCTTGATTGTAAGTAAATGTTAATCGTTTTCGCTGTTTAATTTGAAAAGATTGTTGATGACTTATTATTGAGGATGAGAAATTTCATTATTTTCTGTTATGCAGCAGATGATTTATGATTATCATCAAGAGTATATGAATGAAAGTATTTGAAGAATAATAGTGATTGAGCCTTTGCATGTCTTTAGGAAATAAGGATACGTGGCAGGTTATAGCATACTCAAGTTTTGGGGTGTTACATAAGATGTTTAAAATGGAACTTTATGGTATCATTTGATTATTATAAATTTATGATATTACACTAAACAAAACATTTTGTTTTTTATTTGATTTGTATATTTTCTCAATTGCTAGATAAAAATGATTTTAAAGTACTAAACAAAATACTTATATTTTATACCATCCCTAATATAGTACAAAAAACAAATTCACTAGACAAAAGTACAAATCCTTATCCAGTACTTTGTATATCATATTTAATATAGTATTTTGTATATCCAAACAATAAATATTACAAAAAATTTTATCCAATATAGTGCACACCAAACATGGTATAAAAGAGTTATACTATCTTCTTTTTTTATTATTATTTTGTGCTATTTAGTACTCTTTGTATTATCTAATATTACAATTCAAACGCTACCTATATATTATACAAGATTAGTTACATTTGAATGTGTGGCCATAATAAATAGACCATTTAGTAAGCTTATATATTATGGAGTGAGTATGTCAATGACATTAGCTTTTTACTAATCAATTATTTATATGAGTGATTGATATTTTCACTAATCAATTATTTTTTTCTAGTGTTTATAATGGTAAGGAGAATTCAAACTTGATCTATCAACATAAAGATTAACACAATAATAGTGCGTATTATTTAAAACTACCTTTATAATTTTATATATTAAAATTTATTTGCATTTATTTATTATTAATCAATTCAAGTAATGAGTTAATACATCAAAAAAATTTCTACATTGGCACTAGCACCTCATTGGGATTCACACATAGTTTGATTTCATTTAAATTTGACAATGCATAGGTAGAGTTTTTTAAAACCTGAACTCGACCTGGTTACTTATAGGGATATTTAGAACCTATGAAAGATCTTATAGGTTTTTTTTTTTTGAACCCAAACTTGCTTTGATTAGAAAAAAAAAACTCATAACTCTACCTAACCTAACCTGATAAGTTGTTTTAACTTTTTTTTTATTTATTATTTTTATAATTTATTATTGATTTACTTGTTATATAAAGAAGAGAGATATTAAAATCTTATGAAATCCTCTTATATGAAAATATAATATATATTATATTAATTTGTATTTAATCATAAGAAACCAAATAAAAAAGAATAAAAAATTAAATTAAATTACTATCGAGTGGGCTTTGGTGGGAAATTGAAAATAATATTACATATAAAATAAAATAAAATACATTTATTAAAAATCATATTATTAATTTATTAGTTAAAAAAATTATTATTATTTTTTCTAAATCCATAATCCAAAAGTTTTTATCTCGTATCATATTGAATCAGCCGATGGTGTATCCTATCACGACTCCCCTAATGCCTGGGCATGTAATATACAATTAACGATCCGTGTCTTCCCTGTAGTATTGAATCTGAACCGTCCAGCTAATCAATAAAAACACATATTAAGTGTCTTTTACCCGTTGGATAAGGCTGGAGGCATTAATAATAGTAACTCCATAATTGTAAACCTTCCTATTCAACCCTATAAATAGTTATTAACGGCTTTATATTTTGAACTCTTGTGTTGAAGCGACCACTTCTGTCGTGCAGAAGAGAGATAAATTTACAGAGAGAATAGGTGTGTTTCTTTTCTTCCTTCTCATTTTAGTTATGTTTATGCATTGTTTCTAGGATTAATTGAAGTTTGCTTCTGTGTTTGGAATTGCTATCGATTAATTCTATTTCATTTTTTTATTTTAAAATTATGGATTATTCTTGGTTTAGATTCAGGTATTTGAAGATGTAGTATAAGGGTAATTGATATTACTTCTGGTTCTGTTTCTTTACCGTTTTCTAATTTGAAGTCGAGGGTTTCCTTTTTGTCTGTTTTCTTGTAATATCCTTAGGTGAAATCTAGGGTTTTTATGAATTCGGTTCCTCTAAGTAGGTTTTCTGCGGTTAATCCTAAGCAGAAATAAAGCAAGTCTCTTTTATGCCGTTTAGTTCATGGTGTTACTGGATATCGACTATTGCTTTGATATTTTGTGATTTGAATTCTTTTTTTTCTCTGTTTTTTTTGTATTCTTTTTTAGGGTTAAATGTTGGGTTTTGATGAATTCGGTTCCATGGGATTAGGGTTTCTGCGGTTAAAGCTTACAGAAATAAGGAGCACCTTGTTCGGCTTTTCTTGCAACAAGTTAGGGTTTCATGGAACCAGGGAATCTGTAGATTATGGATGTGCTGTGCTTATAAATTTGCATTTTTTTTTTTTTTGAAGTCTTGCTCTTTTTGCTGGTTATGGGGCTACCTCATGATCCATTAGTCAAAATTTACCAAATTGTTCAAAAAATTACATGTAGATGGCTCGTACGAAGCAAACAGCTCGTAAATCAACAGGAGGAAAGGCTCCCAGGAAGCAGCTTGCTACCAAGGTATGTGTTTGGTTATCATTACAACTTGTTATGTATCAAGATGTGGGTGTATGTTCATGTAGTGCTCTGTTGAGATAATCTGACATGAATTATTGTATTTTATATTGCAGGCTGCTCGTAAGTCTGCCCCAACTACTGGTGGAGTGAAGAAGCCTCATCGTTATCGCCCTGGAACTGTTGCCCTTCGGTGAGTGAATATTTAGATGTTTCGGTTATTCTATGATTGATGTCTAAATGTGTGGATCCCTATTGTAGCTAATATGGTTTTTATGTTTGCAGTGAAATTCGCAAATACCAGAAGAGTACTGAACTCCTGATAAGAAAACTGCCGTTTCAGAGACTTGTTCGTGAGATTGCACAGGACTTCAAGGTATCATGATGGTGGTCCATCAAACTGTCCTATCGACTTTTTAGTATCTTTCATAGGGTGGATGTATAGATAACGATCCTTGTGTGATTTGCTTGCAGACTGATCTGCGCTTTCAGAGCCATGCAGTTCTTGCACTGCAGGAAGCAGCAGAGGCCTATCTTGTTGGTCTGTTTGAGGATACCAACCTTTGTGCTATTCACGCCAAGCGTGTAACCATAATGCCTAAAGATATCCAGCTTGCTAGGAGAATCCGTGGGGAGCGTGCGTAAGCTGCTGTTCTTGGATTGTGTTCTCGGAAACAATTGATAGATGTTTAGATATACTGATAGAAAGCGTAATTGGGATTACGTTGGTAGGCACGAACATACTTAGTACAGTGATTTGACTCTCCGTGCTGTTTTCTTTTAAACTCTCTAACAGTAGCTATGCTTGTTATCATCTCTATTGCTCGTTTTATCTTTGGTTAAATTGATATATTGTGGATTTTCCTGATAATGTTTGAGATGTAGTTCGCATGTCTATCATCCTTTAAAGATGAGATGAAAACAAGATATAGGCCATGGGGAACCAACAACGCTTTTTCAAACCCCAACCGATGCAGGCTGATAGCAATTGGACATGATACCAAGTTTAAATGACGACAGGCAATGCTATTTGGATCTTGTTCAGCATATGTCAGTATTCACGGGCTGGTTGTGTTTTGGTCATATTATAGGCAGTCCTTAACAACCAAGGCAAGGCAAATGGAGATATATCTTGTACATCTCAGGTTCTAGCTCAGTGTTCTCTATTTTTGTTTCGAAAAGAGCCGCCTCCCAAAATCGAAGTCAAAAACCAAGACTTGATAAATGCATGAAGGCTAATATCATAGTTTTTAATCTAATAGTAATTGCTTGTTTTAGTTAGTCATGTACGAGAAAATCAATCTGAAAAAATGGAAAATAATAATTATAGAAAATAAAGACAAATCGTTCATTTAAAAGTCTACTTTCCTGAGACTTAGAAACGAAAACACATTGTGCGTATATTCTTCATGCGTAATGCTTCCATTTCAATCGCTGTCTTGCTCAACTGTTGAACCTCGCCCTTCTAATGCAACTTCGCCCCTTAAGAACAGCCTCTTATTCTGCTTTGGCCTTTTTGCCTTTCAGGCATTGAAATTCCTCTTGGACCGTGTGTTCCGGTAGGCCTCTCTGAGCCGATAAACCTGTCCGTTAATTAGTCAAAGATGATAGACACTTCTCCAATAAATACAGCCAGCACTTCGAGCTTTTAGCGATGGTCATGGATGTCAAATAAAAATTCAGCCACCTTCTTTCATTACAATAAAAATCTCCCTTAGCTTGTTTTTTTATTTTATTTGTTTTTATAAAAATTTTCATTAAAATTTTCTTTTTTAATGTATAAATTATAATTTCTAAACTTTTTTTTAAGTATGTAATTTTTATTTTTTAATAACTATCTTTGTTATAATAATAAAATAAATTTTCAATCTTGAATTTTAAATAGATATAAATTATGATATCAATAAAAGAAAAAAAAAAGATCAAACAGCCCCATATCCTTGTTCCTTTACAATTTCCCGACCAATTTCGCGCATCAATATAAATTTGGAAAGGGAGAGTATGGTGCGCCACGTAACACGAAAAAGGATAGAATGGCGCACATCACTCCTGGTGATTCCTTGTGCCTCGTGCAATGGTAAAGCAGGCTTTAAGTGCACCATAGTGATGACGCGTGGGAGGGAAAGATTGGACAGCTGTGATATTTTGGACAATTAAGTGTTTATTTATAATAATTTAGTATCTATATTTTTAAAAATAAAATGGATGTTAATTTGGTTGATATGAGACTAATTAGAGGGTTTTAAATTTATATCTTTTTTTTTTCAAAATAAATAATATTACTTATTCATTTAAAAAGGGTATTAGTTTTTAATATAAAGTAATTCTTTTTTATTTAAAAGTATTAGATCTTTATATATAGTATTTAAATGAAAGAAATTAGATGTTACAAAACTTATAATGATCTTTCTTGCTATTTGCAAGGTGATCTTTACCTTATTTGCTTCTTTGTATATATGAATGATCGATTTCCTTCATTAGCATTTTTACATTCTATATGGTATAAAACAAATTCCATGTAATGTTAACATCATCTTCAATCCATTTTACTATTATTCTTGGGTCCGCTTCTATTATGATTTGATGTAGCTTGTATTGTTGACAAAGTATCAAGTTATGTTCTATAACCAATATCTTTGCTTGTGTTATATTGTTAATCGTTAAAGTGTAACCAAAAGTGAATCTAATGTGTCCATGTTCATCTTTAGCTAAACCTCCTCTCGTTGTACATCCATTTGAAAAGGATGCACTTGTATTGAGCTTTATCTTTTTTTACTTGTGGTCTAGTCCATTTTCTTATATTTGATTTTACTTTTAGAAATTGGAAAAATTTGAAAAGCAAGTAAGCTTTCTATCAAAACTCTTCCAATTTTCCAATTTAAATTCATTGCTTTTCTATATTTTTTTTTAGTCTCAGTCTCCAAAAAAAACCACAAAAGATAAGCAATCATTGTAGTTATCGTTTCATTTTCTTCTTTGTATCTTGTGGACCACCATAATATGAAATTTCCTATGGATCTAAATTTGCTTATAGGAGGTAATTTGAATATCTTAGAAAGTTGCTTCCAATATTTTTTAAAAATCTTGCATTCAAAAAAACAATGTTTAATTGAATCCTTTTCCTTTTTGCAATTCCAACAATGAGAAACTTTTTGAATTCGTCTCTTCATCAATGCATCATTTATGGGAATTGCTTTTTCTTTTAACTTTCATAGAAATATGGAAAATTTCACAGGGATTCTACTATTCCAATAATGATGATTTTGTGAAGTCGAAGAGTCTTTTGATTCCTTTATGGAGCTCCATGTTTGTTTGTTGGAAAACTTCCCATCCTTTGCTAGCTTCCATAAAATGCAATCAGGAGTAGATGAATCACATGAGATTTTTGATATATTAGATGCACGTTCTTAACCTAAGTGTTGCTGTAATATTTCCAATTTCCATCCATCTTCAGATTTGTAATCACTTACTTTTTCCATACAATATTCTTGTAATGGCATTAAATGATGAAGATTAGAGGATTCATACTAGTTGTCAATCCACAAATTACTGTTTCTATTTTGAATGCCAAAAAATATATGAATCTCAGCCTTCGATTTAGCTCTAATAATTCTCTTTTAGATAGGTGAATCGGACTTTTTTCCTCTACTAAGCATGGGTGTGAGTCTCACACATACTTAGTATTGAAGTAGTTTGCAAATAAAGAGTTTCCCAATCTCAACCACCACCATAACTTCATATTTTGTATTTTGACTATATCCTTTAGCTTACAAATACCCATGCCTCCTTCTTTTATGGGATTACAAACTTTCTTCCATTTAATCCAATGAATGCCATTTTGATTTTATGATATTTTCCAAAAAAATTTTGCAAAGCATTGTTCTAAGTCCTTAATTAAAAGTTTGGGAGGTTTTTGTGCTTGTAACACATAAAGGCATGGATTGCATAATACTTTTGATTAAAACCAATCTACCACCTTTAGATAGCCAGTAGTTAGTCCAATTTTCAATTCTATTTTTGATTCTTTGGACTAAATCAAAGAATATTTGTTTCCTTTTTCTCTTGACAACCAAAGGACAACCTAAGTAATGTAAAGGAGATTCTCTGCTTTGAAAACCTAATATTTTCCTTGCTCTCACTACTAAATGAGAATTATCTTCTCCTAAAGTAAAAAAAAAAAGCACTTTTGTTTATTTTCTGACTTGAAATGTTCTCATACTAACCTAAAAATGAATGTACCTTTTTGATTGATTTGGTACATCCATTAATGAAGAATATGCAATCATATGCAAATGCCAAATGAGAAATGCACATAAGATTACCTGATAAGTCATCATTGGGTTCTCTTTTATTAAATCATTAAGACCTCTTGATAGCACTTTTGAGCAAATAATAAATAGAATCAATGATAGTGGATCTCCTTGTTTTAATCCTTTTGAAGACTTGAAGAAACCTGTAATGTTACCATTAATATTCAATGAAACTAGCAGTTAAAAAATAGTCTAGATACCATATTTCAAAATGATGAGCAAAATCCAAGGCTATTGAGAACATTCATGAGGAATGCCCAATTTACTATATCATAAGCCTTTTCCATATCTAGTTTTATTAATAAATTACCACCTCTTACTTTTCTTTTTAAGGAATGTAACAGGTCTTATGTTATCAAAATGTTTTCCATGATATTTCATCCTTTAGTAAAACCCATTTGGTTTTCAACTAAACATTCAGGTAGAAAGGTGTAGGTTAACTAATATCTTGGATATGATCTTGGAAAATACATTGCAAATATTGATGGGTTTGAATTCTTTCCACTCTTGAGGACTATCTTTTTTAGGGATTAGCACAATAATCATTGTAGTGAAGTATCTTGAAAGTGGTTGCCCTTGAAAAAAGCAATTTATTCCTTTTATAAGATCTTCTTTTATGATATCTCAACTAAATTTGTAGAAAGAATTGCCAAAACCATTTGGGCCTGCAGTTGCATTATCATCCAATTGTTGTATAATACCCTAAACTTCCTCTTCTTTTGGAATAGATATTAGTCTGTTATTCCACTCATTTATCATCCAACTTTTTAACCACTCTAGCTTTTGGAATTTTGATACATCCACTTGATGAAAAAGTTTTTGATAAAATTCAACTACTGATCTATTGATTTGTTTTGGTTCATCTATCAATCGCTCATTCGCCTCTTTAATTCTTGTGATTCATGATTTTCTTTGTTTTTGCCTTAATATTGCATGAAAAAAAAAAAAAGGAATTATGAGCTCCTTCCTTTATCCATTTAATGCCTGTTTTTTTGTTTGAGCAAATTTTCCTCACAAGCTAAAAAGAAGGAAAGATGTGCTTGAGCTTTATGTAGAGCTTATTATTTTCGGAATCATCTATTTCCAACACTTGCTCCAAATCCTCTACTTTCTTTTCCCATTCCTTGACCTTGTTAAACACATTACCCACTTCATTTCTATTTTATTCTCTTAATTCTTTCTTTAGTCAAAGTAATTTTGTTTGCAATTTGAGTAGTCCTTTACCTTCTATTGGACTATCCCAACTCTTTTTTATTAATTCTTTCAACCCCCTTTGTTTTGTCCAAAAGTTAAGGAATCTGAATAAACTTATATGTTTTCTCTATAATTCTTTAATTCTGATCGGTAATGGATAGTGATCTGAACATGTCTTATTTAAATGATTCACTTATGTTGCAACATTTTCTAACCTATATGAAGAGATGAGAACTCTGTCTAATCTTTGCCATATTGATCCCTGATTCCATGTGAAAGCTGACCTAGTAAAACCAACTTCCCCTAAATGGCAATCTACAATTGATTGGTTGAAATTGTTCATAGCTTTGATCGATGGAGGATTTCCTCCTTTCCATTCCTTTGATAATCTAACATAATTAAAATCTCCACAAATCATCTATGGATGCTTGTCTTGCTGCGATATATTCTTCATATCATACTAGAGTTTAACTCTTCCTAACGTGGTGGAGCTTGCATAGACCGCAGTGAAGACATTGAACATATTAGTAATAGGATTGCAGAATTGAATGGATGACACTTGTTCACTATCCCGTTGTGTTTGTACTTGATTCAAATATCTCCAAATTATCCAATTTTTTGAATTTATGTTAGATACATCTCCTTGGAAATTCAAAGTCTTGATTAGTAGTTCCGGACTTTCCTTTTTAATCATCTGCTCAAGAATTGCAATACATTTTAGATTATGAATCCTACTCAATTTTTTAACATGATGTATTGATCTTTGTTTCCCCATCCCTCTAATATTCCAACACAAAAAGTTCATTATATACCTGAATTGATTTCGTATCTACCTTTGTTCACGATTCTTCCAGTTTTATTCATCTGGACTCGTTTACTACTTCTCCTTCGACTTCTATTCATAGTTATCCACTCATCTTGCTTCTCCGCATCAGTTTCAACCAAACAATCCTTCTCTGAAGCATCTTGTGCAAATTGTTCTAAATCACTCTTTGATCCCATATTCTCTTCAATATATTGTAGTGACGATGGCAAATCTATATTGCTTGCTTCCATATTTATTTGTTTGTCTTTCAAGTCATTCATTGCATTGACTTCCTCTTTGTTTGAATATCCTGAAGACCTTTTTGCATTTAGACTATTATGCTTGACCAATTCTGGATCAATAAGTTGTTCAACATAAGAAGACACAATT
Source organism: Laguncularia racemosa (assembly GCA_037954665.1). Classification (NCBI taxonomy): domain Eukaryota; kingdom Viridiplantae; phylum Streptophyta; class Magnoliopsida; order Myrtales; family Combretaceae; genus Laguncularia; species Laguncularia racemosa. Next base: position 689,529 of record JBBMOL010000097.1, on the reverse strand, counting down.
TTTGTTCCTTGACTTATATTAGGATTCTAAGATTTCACTGTGGTTTTCAATAAAGCTTTTTTGTCAACCGAACCCATATTTTCCACCTCTGCTCTTTCCTTCATTCTGTAGTCCGCTCTATTGCTTGCGGCCATATTTATTTGTTTGACTTTAATTTCATTCCCTGTGTTTGCTTCCTCTTTGTTTAGATTTCTGGATGTCCCTTTTGCGCTTGGGCTATTACTCTCGATCAATTTCGAAACATTGAGGTGTTCAATAGAAGAAGACACAATTTATTTTCCTCGATTGATATTAGAATTATGAGTGTCCACTTCGGCCCGTAGTGAAGCTTTGTTGTCAGCCCAACCCATATTTTTAACCTTTACTTTTTCCTTAATTATGTATTCCATTTTATTGTGTTCTTTTAGAGGATGTTGATTACAATTGATGTTCAACCTGCATTTGTCTTGTCTGTGAACAATTTTACAATAGGACAAACAATATTTGGGAACATCCTCATAAATCACCTATTGATAATAACCAAATTTTTCACTCCCAAGCCAATTCCAATGTTGTAGAGGCTTAAATATATCTAATATAATCAAAATTCTTGCTATAGATGGACGCACCGATGATTTAGTAGCCTCATCAGTAAGCAAAGGATGACCAAACGCTGATCCGATAGAAAACAGGACTACTTGATTGAAGTAATGCACTTTTGGATATGGTAAAGCAATCCACACAGGCGTTATTAGACATTCAATTTTAGGATCAAATTCCTTTGTCCACTTAAATAATCTCATGGAGAATAACCCTAATTGACGAATTGGTCTCTTCTAAACCCTTCAAATCGAATTAAAACATATTGAACATCTATTAATCCAACCTGATATGTACCTTTCAAACGCAAAGTCACAAAGAACTTTTTGATCTCGGCCATCAGAGGTCTACCTTTGGAGAATTTACTCACCAGTGCTAATTCGAGGGATGATGCAAGTTCGTTTTCTTCTTCCTCTGTAAAAAGAATTGCTGGCTCCCCTTTGTATGTGGTCAGATTATAAGTTTGTTCTATGTTGTTTTCATGTTTTTTCAACAGTGATGAATAAGAGGGTTTTGGTTGATTTGATGAGATATGCGATTGTGATTGGTGGAGGTCGTTGTGTATCTAGGGTTTCCATTGAGGTTTTCTTGCCGTTATATTTCCATGTGTTTAGTTTAGTCCAATCTTCGGTGTTCCGGTGACTATTTGCTAGAGAAACATAGCTTGAGGTAGCGTGGGGAGCAGTCGGGATAATGTGTCACTAGCTAACTAATTCCTTTGTAATATAGACACTTAGGTATTAAATTACCATAAATAAAAGTTTAGATACTTAATTGTCTAAAATCAAAAGTCTAAGCACTCTTAGTACTTTAACCTGACCAATGTGTTGAGTATTAAGTGAGCTTACCTCTCATTGAAAAAGTACTTTTTTTTTTTAAAAAAGGTTCTGAATAAACTAATTCCTTCCAAACCATTGTAAATCACATGTGATTTTGCTTCTAGTTGTTTAAGAAGGAAATTTTTAAAGTGATTTGCATCCTCTTACTATTTAATTAAATCGCATATAGGCCAAGCGATATTTGCAACCAGATCACATATTAAATATGTGATTTCATGACAGCATTCCATGAATTAATTTTCATGATTCAATTTAAAAAATTACTTTTTTAAAATCGCATATTAAACATGCCATTTCACATGTTACCTACTACTGCATGTTGACATCAATAAAATCATTTATTTTGTTATTTTTTTGTATTGAAAAAAGATATAATATATCTTGAAAAAAATACGAAAAGTTGCCAAATAAATAATAACATAATCAAGAAAAAATCTTGACTCCTTATTAATGTAAAAATTTATTATTTTGCATTAATTAATAATTCCTTTAAGATTAAAAATTATTTAAAGCTCATATTATATGTAGATTTTAATTTAAAGCATATATATATACAATAAATTGACTTAAAAGTTTATAGCAAATATCATATTAGTAATATATGCTCAAAAATTATTTTGACAAATTATATATTAGCTATTAGTTTTATATGACAATTGATTTTTTTTTTTACACACTACATAAAATGCTATATTGTTTAAATAAGTTATATAGAGTGTTGTTGGTCCTCTAAGAAGAAACATCACTTGAGTTTTGAGTGGCCATGAAAGAAGGACAAAAGGAAAAAAGCCATGATGATTAATAAAAGGTAGTTTTGATCACTACAATGGTCTTGTTTACCAACATTTCAGAGAGTTGGTATCGGATCTTCACATCGCATTTTCTTATGAAAGGAAGAATTATGTGCAAATACAATATGATTGAAAAACTAGGTCCTTTATATATGGGCAATGGCAGTTCGATTGATTTTAGAGTTATAACTCTTTAGATATATTAGAGTTATTTTATTTTATATTAAGCTGTGTGAAGATTGTAACTTTTAGTATTCTTTATACAATTGAAATATTTCTTGAATACATAACAAAAAAATGAAGAAAAAGGATAAAAGAGCAAGAAACTTTAGGTTGAAATATGTTACGATTTATTTTGCAACACCACTTGTCAATCATTGCATGCAACTTGTTGAAATGTTGTGCTTTACAAGTGCATGTGTGATTGGTTAATAGAAAATTTTGGTTTATTTTAGTCAGTTGAAATTCGTGATGTTTATCATGTCTCAAACAAGAATGGTTAAAAGCTATTAATAACGAAAAGATGTGAGTGACAAAAATTAAAATTATAAAATAATAAAAGGTATTATCAATAGAATGAAATTAAGTATAGCTATAAATTCTTTTAATATTATTAATATATCTATTTTACTAAGTTATTTAATAATTTGTAAATACTCGAATAATATTATATATATACGTGTAATTAATAATAATAAAAAAAATCTGCCAAGGATAATATGGAAAATAAGAATTATGATCAGGGACAAGATGGTCATTTCATGACCTAGGTATATAAGTTCTTTTTACCTAGGGTTAACACCTTTTACTTAGGGTTATACACTCTGTAGAAATCCAAAGAGAGAAAATGCAAGCAAGTGCTACGATTTGCCAAATAGTTTAAGGTGAGTAGATCGATCAATAACAATTGATATTTGAATTTGTTTATATCATATAGTGAGAATTAATGTATTGAGGTTTATAGATCTAGATCAATCCGTGATACATAAGGGACGAAATAAGCGATTCACTCATCACGATAATAATTTGGGTCAATTAAGTGTATCTATTAGTGTATTACATTGTAAATTTTATGTCAGATAGATCAATTAGGTTAAATTGAATATAAATCGAGCTGAGAGATCGATTTACGAGGTGTACAGTGAGGTATACGACCTCCCAATACGATCGTGTTGGAACCGTGTTGAAAACTCAAAGTGAACCGAGAGATACACGACCTGCCAACATGACTGAGTTAGAGATCTTGTTGAAAATGAAAGGTGAATAGGGAGATACGCGACCTCGCAACACGACCGTGTTGAAAAAAAAAAAAAATTCAACACGACCATGTTGAGGTCGTGTTGGTGAATAGTGAATAGAGAGATACATGACCTCTCAACATGACCATGTTGAAAAAAAAAACGGCATAATGAATAGAGAGAAATATATGACCATGTTGAGACCATGTTAAAAAAAAAAAAAACATGACCTCTCAACATGACTATGTTGAAAACCATGTTGGAAAAAAAATGACATAGTGAATAGAAAGAGATACATAACCATGTTAAAAAAAAATGACCTCTCAACATGATCATGTTGAAAAAAAAAAAAAAAAAGACATAGTGAATAGAGAGAGGTACATGACCATGTTGAGACCATGTTAGAAAAGAAAAAAAAAAAATAGACTTGAGATCTGGGTACCATCAATTGAGGATCAAGGAGGAAGACATCCAGAAAATCGCTTTCAGAACTAGATACGAGGCATTATGAGTTCCAAGTAATGCCTTTTGGACTCACAAATGCACCGGCGACATTCATGAATTTAATGAATTGCATATTCAAGGAATATTTGGATAAGTTTGTCATCGTGTTCACATATGACATTTTAATATAATCCAGAAGTGAAGAAGAACATGAGAAGCACTTGAGGGTAGTATTGAGCAGAATGTAAGCAGAAAAGTTATACACTAAGTTTAAGAAATGTGAGTTTTGGCTGAAGCAAGTCACCTTTTTGAGACATATGATTAGTAAGGATGGATTAGCTGTAGATCTTGAGAAGATAAAAGTTGTAAATGAATAGCCCAAGCCAAAGACTGCAACAGAAATTAGAAGCATGGTAATCTAGTAACGATGATCACAACTTAAAAGAAAATATTAGAAGATATGTAGAAATTAGACTTGGAGATTGTGACTCATGAAATTGGAGCTAGACTCACCAGCATACAAATACAACCAATGTTAATCGATAGAATAAAGGCTACACAAGCTAGAGATAAGGGAATACAAGAAATAAAGAAAATAATGGAAGATGAAAAAGCTGTAGAATTTATTGAAGATGTAGAGAGGGTATTGAGGTATGGTCACAAGCTATGTGTGCCAAGTATAGATGAACTGAAGAAAGAGATATTGAAAGAGACACACTATTTTGGATACTCTATACACCCTGGAAGTACCAAGATGTATAAAGACCTGAAGAACCATTATTGGTGGAGGAATATGAAGAGAGGAGTGACTAATTATGTATCTAAGTGTATGACCTGCCAATAGATTAAGATAGAACATTAGAGACTCATTGGCATGTTAGAACCTTTACCTATACTAGAGTGGAAATTGGAACATGTGACCATGGACTTTGTCACAACACTACCTCGATTGGTGGCTAAATTGGACACATTTTGGGTAATTGTTGCTCAACTTACAAAATTGGCACATTTCATACCAATAGGTACTGGGTATAAACTAGAGAAGATGGGACAAATTTACATCAAAGAAATTGTAAGGTTGCATGGGATATCAATCTCTATAGTGTCAAACAGAGATACAAGATTTGTGGGGAGGTTTTGGAATAGTTTGCATAGAGTTTTTGAGATAAAACTACAATTTAGTATGACTTTTCACCTACAGATGGATAGTCAATTAGAGCAAAAAATTTAAATATTGGAGGATATGTTGAGAGTGTGTGTATTAGACCTTGGTGGAAATTGGGATGAACATTTGCCTTTAGTGAAATTCGCCTACAACGACAGTTATCAAGTTACCATCTAAATGGCACCATATGAGGCGTTGTATGGAAGAAAGTGCCGATCACCGTTACATTGGGATGAGGTAGGTGAGAAAGAAATATTAAGACCTGATCTAGTGCAAGATGCAGTAAAAAAAGTGAAGTTAATCAAGTAAAGTTTGCAGTCAGCCCAAAGCCGCCAAAAGTCATATGCAGACAAGAGAAGACGCCCATTGGAGTTTTAGGTGGGAGATCATGTGTTATTGAAGATTTCACCTACGAAGGGAGTGATAAGATTTGGACTAAGGAGGAAATTGAACCCTAGATATGTAGGACCCTTTGAAGTCTTGCAGAAAATTGGACCAGTGGCATATAAACTAGTAGTGCCACCAAGTCTGGCTGGAGTATACAATGTCTTTCACATTTCCATTCTAAGGAAATATGTGCCAAACCCATGATGGGAATTCACCTTGCGATTCCATTAGTGGGGAAACCTGACTTGGATGCATAAGCTCAAACATCCACATATGGCCACATTTTTATCTAATAATGTTTTATTTTGCACTATTAGTAGGTACATTTATCGTTTTTATAGGATGGCCAAATAACATGCACTAAGGATCAACTTGCGAGACATTTTTTGGAGTCACATCCAACGGTCCACAAATTATTGAATTAAAGTGAAGAATCGGCCACTAGAAGATCATTTGTATTTGTAATTGTTGCTTATGAAAACCGACCATTTTATTTTTGCACTTGTAATTGTAATTTGGGAACTAGCCACTTAAGTGGCATCTTTGTAATATTTGGTTTGTTTTTACCTTAATAGAAGCAAGTATAAATACTTGCTAACTATGGTTTTTAAGGAGCTTTTGATTTTTGACAAAAACAAACACTTTGTGCCATGAGGGTCCTCTTTGCAATCAAAGATCTCTTATCAATTTCTTATGAAATTGTGGTGAGAATCAATAAGAGTAAATTGTGAGTCATATCAATCTTACTTTTATTGTGATACAAATTGTGTTTAGTGAGTAATATTTAGGTACAATTTGTGGTTACTTGTTCATTTACGTGGATTGGGGTTATAATTTTCAAATTTGATCATTTCAATTTGAAATCGAATCCTAGTGTAATTGCATGTTCTTTCATTGAAAATCACATACTTATTTATTCATACTTCCATTTGGTATTTGCTTATTTGGAATCAAGTTCATCACGCCATTTTAGAGTATTAATTGTGTAATTGAATCATCAATTATATTGTGTGCTTGAATTTGGAATCAAGGCACATCAACCTAGATCAAATCACTGCATTGGAACTTCTACAAGTGCAGCCAAATCTCACAACCGAGGAAAGACCAGTTAGAATTGTGGATACCAAAGAGCAAACTTTAAGAAGACAGGTTATCAAGTATGTCAAGGTGCAATTGAGCAATCAAACAAAAAGAGAAGCAACTTAGGAACTAGAAGAAGAGATGAGAAGAAGATACCCAAAACTTTTCAGTAGTCCAGGTAATTTTCGAGAACAAAAATTCTTGTAAAGGGGGGGGGGGGGGGGGCGAGAATGTAAATACTCGAGTAATAGTTTACATATATATGAGTGTGTAATTAATAATAATAAAAAAAATCTGCCAAGGATAATACGAGAAATAAGAATTATGACTGGAGACAAGATGGTCATTTTGCGACCTAGGTATTTAAGCTCCTTTTACCTAAGGTTAACACTTTTTCTCTCATTTGAATAACTCGTAGAACCTTAGATACACTTTATAGAAATCCAAAGAGAGAAAAGGACAAGCAAGTGCTATAATTTGCTAAATAGTTTAAGGTGAGTAGATCGATCAATAACAATTGATCTTTGAATTCGTGTATATCATAAAGTGAGAATTAACGTATTGAGATTTACAGATCTAAATCAATTCGTGATATACAAGGGATGAAATAAGCGATTCACTCATCACGATAACAATTTGGGTCAAGTTAGTATATCTACTAGTATATTACATTATAAATTTTATGTTAGATGGATCAATTAGGTTAAATTGAATAGAAATCAAGCTGAGAGATCGATTTACGAGGTGTACAATGAGATACATAGCCTCCCAACACGACTGTGTTGAAACCGTATTGAAAACTCAAAGTGAACCAAAAGATACACGGCTTCCCAACACAACCGTGTTGAAAAAAAAAATTCAACACGACTTATTGACAAGACCATGTTGAGGTTGTGTTGGTAAATAGTGAATAGAGAGATACATGACCTCTTAATATGACCATGTTGAAAAAAAATGACATAGTGAATAGAGAGAGATACATGATTATGTTGAAGAAGAAAAAACGACATAGTAGAGAGGTACATGACCATGTTGAAACCATGTTAGAAAAGAAAAATAAAATAAAATAAAGTAACAACATGACCTCTCAACATGACCATGTTGAGACCATCTGATGTGCCTTAGATCCAATTGTAAGAACATCAAGCCAATTGAAAAATCAACCTAACCAAACCCACAAAATGGGTGATACCAACAATCACGCGAACCCCAAATTGCATGAATGAAATTGATCTAATGCCAAATTATGATAAAGATCAATTGTAATTGCATAATATGTAAAGATAACACTAAAATGAACCGAATTTCACTCAAATTGGAATTGAACCAAATCTAAAATTTAGAACCCTAATTCACGTGAACAACAACAAAGTAACACAACCAATTACAACTAGATATGATGCACTAGATATAATTGGAAGCAACTTAAGAAGAATTGATATGACTCACAATACTCCTTAAGCCAACTCACCACACTTTCAATTGAAATTGATAAAAGTGTATTGCGTAAAGATGGAACTCCCCTCACGGCAAAAGAAGGCTGATTTCTAAATGTTCAAAAAGTCCTCTCTAAAACCTACTTAGCAAGTATTTATACTTGCTCCAATTAGGGTAAAGTCAACAAAACAAAATTAACCCACAAATGGTCGGTTCTTCATTTCCATGGAGTAATTGTTGGACCGGTTGATATAAGTCCATGAATGACCCACAATTAATCCTTAGTGAATTTTACTGGTCATCTTGTAAAACCAATAAATGTACCTACTGGAATGCACAATAATTATATAATGAAAAAGAAGATACTAAACAAACATCCTCGGGGTCTAATTGTTCAAAGAGGACTTTCATCGTTAAATTTTGTAATCATTTGGCTCTTGCTTTAGTGATAGGTCCTATAAGTATATGATTCCTATCATCTCCTCGGGCCTAAGGAAGATTTGCCCTTAAATCTGATAGGTCTTCATGAATATCATCTGACAAATATGGTGACAGATCTGCAACATTAAAAGTAGTAGAGACATCGTACCCTCCTAGAAATTATATTATGTATGCGTTGTTTTTAATGCGTTTGATAACTCTAAAAGGTTCATCTGCTCTCGGTGATAGCTTTTGTGACTTCTTGTGATAAAACCTGTCTTTGCTAAGATTAATCCAAACTAGATCACCTGGATTATAAATTCTGGTTTTCCTATTCTTGTCTCCTTGAAGTTTTTGTTGCTCCCATGTTTTCTGAAGACGTTCAGCTGTCTTCTAATGAAGTTTCTGAATCTCCTTAGCTTTCTCAACTCCACTTAGGATTTCTTCCTTTGTTGTCGGACTAGCTATGAGATCCAATGGAATAGTAGGATTATAGCCATACACGACTTCAAAGGGAGACTTATTGGTTAAACTATGAGTAGACCTATTGTAAGCGAACTCAACAATAGGGAAACACAAGTCCCGATCAGTAAGATTCTTGCCAACCGTTGCTCTTAGTAATGTGCCAAGACGTACTATACGTAAGTTTAGTACCAAGTCTTCTCCATAATGTCTTCTAGAAGAAGCTAAGAAACTAAGTGTCTATGTCAGACACTATAATGTGCGGAACACCATGTAATTTTATAATCTCCTATACAAAAAGGTTAGTTATAAAAAGTGCATCATCTGTTTTATAACAAAGCACAAAATGAGACATTTTGCTGAATCTATCAACAACCATAATAGAATCCTTTCCTCTTTGAGTCTTGAGTAGACCTCAAATAAAATCTATGCTGATATCAGTTTAGGGTTTAGTAGGTGTAGGCAAGGGCATATATTCACCTTGAACCCCTTTTTTCCGTTTTGCTCTTTTACATACTCCACACCTTCCCAGCACCTTATGATCATCCCTTATCATGCCCCTCCAATAAAAATTTTCTTTTAACAAGCCTAGGGTTCTCTTCTCACCAAAGCAACCAAACAATCCTCTTGCATGTGCTTCCCTCACCAACAATTCCCTTACATAACCATAAGGTATACACAACTTTCTAGCTTTAGACAAAAATCCATCAATCATGTAATACTCCTCAAATATCTTTCCCCCAAAACATTTCTCAACAATTGCTTTCAAATATTCATCATGCATGTATTGTTTCTTCAGCAATTTAAATTCAAGCAATTTCGATTGTAGAGAAGTGATAAGTATATACCTGTGTGACAAATCGTCAGCTACTATATTCATGTTACCTTTTTTGTACTTAATCACATATGCAAAAATCTCTAGAAACTCCACTCATTTGGCTTGGCATTTTGATAGATTTTGCTGACCCCTGAAATGTTTTAGTGATTCATGATCTGTATAGATAATGAATTCTTTTGGAAGTAGATAATGCTTTCATGTCATCAATGCCCTCACTAAGGAATATAATTCCTTATCATATATTGAGTAGTTCAAAGTTACACCACTCAGCTTTTCACTAAAATAGGCAATAGGCCTCTTATCCTACATCAACACAGCACCAATTCCTATCCTAGAGGCATCACACTCTAATTTAAAAAAATTATCAAAATCAGGTAAAGCCAATACTAGAGCATTAGTAAGTTTTACCTTTATCTTCTTAAAACTCTTTTGGGCCTTCTCACCCCAAATAAAAGGAACATTTTTCTTGGTCAGTTTAGTTAATAGACTGACAATATTACTAAAGTTATGGACAAAGTGTCTATAAAATGAAGTTAGTCCATGGAAACTTCTTACCTTAGTGACTGATTTTGGTGTTGGCCATTTTCTAATTGTCCTCACTTTCTCCTCATCAACCCTGACACCAAAACCAGATACAATAAATCCAAAAAATGTTACCTCAGTTTGGTAGAAAGAACATTTCTGGAGATTTGCAAACAATTGTTGTGCCCTCAAGACTGAAAATATCACCTGAAGATGCTCCACATGATTTTCTAGGCTTTTGTTGTATATCAAAATGTCATCAAAATAAACAATGACAAATTTATCTAGAAATTCATTCATTACATGATTCATTAATCTCATAAATGTACTAGGAGCATTACTCAAACCAAACGGCATAACCATCCATTCATATAGTCCATGGTGTGTTTTAAAAGTAGTCTTCCACTTGTCTCTTTCTCTCGTATGAATTTGATGATATCCATTTTTAAGGTCTACCTTAGAGAACACATGTACACTATATAGTTCATCTAACATATCATCAAGTCTAGGAATATGATACCTGTATTTGATGGTAATTTTGTTGATGGCTCGACTATCAATGCATATCCCCTAAGTACCATCCTTCTTAAGGACAAGAAGGGCTGGAACAGCACAAGGACTAAAACTCTCCTTGACAAAACCCTGTTCTACTAGCTCATTCACCTGACATTTCAATTCCTTAGCCTCTTCGGGATTCATGCGATATGCAGGTCGGTTTGGTAAAACTAACCTAGGCAAGAAGTCAATGGCATGCTCTATACCTCTCAAAGGTGGTAAACCCTTTAGCAATTCGTCTGTAAAAAGATCACTATACTCATCCAATACTTGAGATACCATAGGGGGTACATGCCGACGTCCCTCAATCTCTAGGGCATACCTCATCTGCAATAAATATACCGATCTCTCATCTGTTATGGCCCCCTTTAACTCATACTGTCCCAATAGTAAGGTCTTTTTCTTCCTAATATTATTGTCCCGTCTTGGAACCTCTTGGACCTCTAAAGGTGACATTGGGTTCAATATGATACGTTTACCCTCTTTCTGGAACACATAAATATTTCTAATGCCATCATGTAAAATCTTCCTATCATATAACTAAGGCTTACCAAGCAATATATAGGATGCACACATAGGAAGAATGTCACATACAATTTTATCATGATATTTATCCCTTATACTGAAAGGTACCCTAGCTCTTTAGGTAACATGGAGACTCTCCTACTCACTCAGCTAATGCAATTTATAGGGTTTTAGATGTGGGGTAGTTACAAGTTTCAATTTCGATACTAATGATGCAGCCACTACATTAGTACAACTACAGCCATCAATAATAATAGCACATAGATTACCTTGTACTCTACAAGAGGTGTGAAACAAGTTTTCTCTCTACTCATCATTAATGGTAGGAAATGAAGTCAAAGTTCGACGCAGTACATTAATAGATAAATATAAATCACCTCCCTCTAGATTATTAGCCTCATTAACAAGTCCTCCATTCATAATAACATTTGACATGGTTGATGAATTGATTTGTTGAAATACAAAGACAATTCAAGGCAAGTGTAATATACCTCACATCAAATGCACTACATAATAATCACTTCAACAATACTCACTTTGCACTTCAACACTCACTCTCTTCACGGCACTCACACAACCACGATGTAGCACTTCTTCAAACCATAATACACACACTTCTACACCACTCTTACACTTCCTAATTCACGGCAACAACAACAATGGAACAATTAATGAAAGCTTCTCCAAATGGTAAGAAAATAATTCAAAAATAGTTAAAGTGTATTAAGATTAACAACACACAATAACTTCTTAAACTTAATGTTTGCTTTTGAATTCAAATTGTTTCCAAATCCTCCATAACAAGAATAGTAATTTTGAAAATGTACTCCCAATTCCAAACTATTGCAAGGAAATAACAAGGCAACAATCAACAATACTTCAACTGATGAAATTTCAAATTCAAAGACTTCCCCTTCTTCCACTCACAACCCAATCACAGTAAGGATGCAAGTTGATTTCAACACTTCACAATACTTCAATTAAATATCAAGCAAGTAATTCAAGGAACAATTCAACACAAAACTTCAAATTTTCTTCACACAATCAATTTCAGTCTTGAAGGATCAAGAACCCTAAATCCCAATTGTGATTCAAAAAATTCCCTTCTCTAAACCTTACTTTGATACAAAAAATTACGATGTTCCTTAGATCTAATTGCAAGAAGACCAAGCTAATTGAAGAATCCACCTAACCAAACCAACAAAATGGCGTGACACCAACAATTATGTGAACCCTAAATTGCGTGAATAAAATTGATCTAATGCCAAATTATGATGAGGATCAATTGCAATTGCATAATATGTAAAGGATAAGACTAAAATGAACTGAATTTCACTCAAATTGGAATTGAATCAAATATGAAATTTGGAACCCTAATTCACGTGAACAACAACAAAGTAACACAACCAATTACAACTAGATATAATTGGAAGCAACTTAAGAAGAATTGATATGACTCACAATACTCCTTAAGCCAACTCGCTATAATTTCAATTGAAATTGATAAGAGCGTATTGCGTGAAGATGGAACTCCCCTTATGACAGAAGAAAGCTAATTTCTAAATGTTCAAAAAGTCTTCTCTAAAACCTACTTAGCAAGTATTTATACTTACTCCAATTAGAGTAAACTTAACAAAACAAAATTACAAATAAAACCAAAAAGTGACCGGTTTTGAATCAACAAAAGACAATTACAAATAAACCCTCACAATGGCCGATTCTTCACTTCCATGGAGCAATTGTTGTACCGGTTGATATAAGTCCATGAATGACCCACAATTGATCCTTAGTAAATTTTACTTGTCGTCTTGTAAAACCGATAAATGTATCTGCTGAAATGCACAACAATTATATAATGGAAAAGAAGATATTAAACAAACATCCTCGGGGTCTAATTGTTCAAAGAAGACCCTCATTTCCAAATTCCGTAATCCCTTGGTTCTTACTCTGGTGATAGGTTCTGTAGGTATATGATTCTTATCATCGAGACCATGTAAAAAAATAAATTATATACGACCTTTAGCATGGTTATGTACTACCCCACACTTAACTACACGGCTCCCAACATGACCGTATTGAGTTGAAACACTATTAGTCTCCTTTTGATATTTATAGAAATACAATTCTAAAGTAAAAACATTTGAATCATGTATAGGTTTGGAAGAATTGTGAAGCTAAAAAGGTATAAAACAAACCAAGTATTACGAGTCAGGTATGTGTATACCATGTTTGTTGTTTGTGTTTGATAAATTAGATTTTTATGTGTGGGTTTAATGATATTGTAAATGAACCGGATTGAGTGTGCATGTGATTGTGAATTGTTGAGTCTAAGAAACTAAGTGTGGGTCGGTGTTTTTGGGGTGGTACTCCAATGATCGGTATGTGACGTTGTCCCTAGTAGAGTTATGATGTTTATTGTGAAAGGTTGTAGTGTATGGACTTATGAACTCATAGATAGTGGGGAGTACCCACTATCATATATATATATATTATGTATAGTTATGGAAGGTTGATGTGTGATAACTCATGGACTCTTGGATAGTGGAAAGTGGATGTACGAAGACTCATAGACTTATGGAAAATGGAGAATACCCACTGTTATATATATATATTATTATTATGTATGGTAAGAAACTCATGAATAGATGATTACCTTTGTCATATATATATATGTGTGTGTGTGTGTGTATATAATGTTTATGGATGGATTGTGAAAGGATGTTTAGGAATGTTATGTGTGAAGATGCTTATGTTGTAATTGTATATTGGCTAAAGATTGTGAAAGATAAATAAAATTGTGAATGAATATTATGATGCATTTTGCATGTGTTACTGTTTCTGGCATAGCATGCGTATGTGTGTAGGTATGCATTGTACTAAGAGTTAGCTCACTCCTCGTGAGAATTTTTTTTTTTAGTTGCAGATGTTGTAGGAGAGATCATAGGATATGTTGAAAACCTGTGGGAAACAGCTGAAGATCATAACAATGAAGAGAATGTAGAATACATCTATTACGATAACTAGTAGATAGACTAAAGAAAGACATGTTAGATTTTTATTTAATTGTTTGAGAATTTCTATTATAAGTGAATGTTAATCACTTTCGCTATTTAATTTGAGAAGATTGTTAATGACTTATTATTGAGGATGGGAAATTTTATTAATCTCTGTTATGCAGTAGATGGTTTATAACTATCATCAAGAGTACATGAACGAGAGTATTTGAAGAATAGTAGTGATTGAGCCTTTACGTGTCTTTAAGAAATGAGAACACATAGTGGGTCGTAGTGTACTCGAGTTTTAGGGCTTTACATAATTCTTTTTAACTATCATCTTGTTTTATTTGATTTCAATATCAATGATTTCTAGATTGCTTTTTTAAAGTATTTGTAGTAGCCCCTTATGCAGACCTCTATTAGAGCTAGCTATATTAAAAGCGAGAAATTATTATCTAATAGTTTACCGTTGATATAATTGAGGCCCGGTTAAAATATGGTTTTTACCTTTTTAGAGGTGGAATTTGTGGTGCCAACCTATAAGGTTTATTTGGTTGTCCCTCATTTCTAAACCTTTCACTTTTTTCACAATCCTAAATCCATCATTATTGATCTCAATTTTAGTAGACCTACCATTATTGATCTTAGATCTCTTTTTTTTCTTACCATTTCCACCATCAATGATCCATTAGTATTATGTTTCCACCACTATAAGTTTAATCGTATGGATCTGGTTAGTTTGAAAATCGTAGTGACTAGGTTAGTATCAATTTATCAATAGTAAGTCGAATAAACAAGTTTAATGTGTTTATTTATTTTTCCTTTTCTTTTTATTTCCATCCCTTATGTGGGATTATACTTACCCTTTTGTTGGATTGATTTCACTTGCTAGCTAAAAAAGATGTATTTGCTTAAAATTATTAAATTATTCATCGCATGATGTTCATAATTATGAAACTCCTAATTTATCGCTCTATTCATCTCCAACTATGTGATTATATATCTAAAGGATTATCTTATGTGTTCTTCATATCAAAACTAAAACTTAAACAAGTTTTGACTTACTTACCTTACATTAAATGGGGTAAAACCCCATTGTTACTTGTTCCACAATTATCGTTTCTTTTTCCTTGATTCAATAATCATTCAATATTAATAGCAACTAAATTTTAGGAAAAATTATAAGTGAGTGGATTCCTCTCATTGATTCGATTACCCAAATTAATATCAACTATACTACATATATCTATATTAAAATATCCAATATTAACCACATTATGTGCATAAACCCTCGAGTCAATGTAAAGTGCAAGTGTCAATGTCACGATTAAACCCTATGAATTCTGATTTTCATACAAGCCATCCACCACTTTTGAGTTTTTAAGATTTTAATTCATAAATAGGCTAGTGTTTATTTAACAAATTCACAAATCATGAAATTGGATAGTGAAACATTCAAGAAATCAAAACATAACATATGAAAGACACAATAGATTTAATCCATCAAAAGTCGAATCTAATCTCACAAAAATATCTAGTTCATATAAAGTACAAGAACAACACTCGCGAACTTAAGATATACATTAACAATTAAAACTGGAGGAGACCAAAAAAAAAAAAAAAACACTTAATGAACATTATATTGCATTCTCTAATTCGTCTTCCCTTGAAATCTTGGAGTTTCTTGATGTTATATTATATGATCTCGGATTACTTGGAAAACAAATAAAATAAAACAAAATGAAGAGCTCCTTCTGTTTGGCATTCGAAATGGAAGAGGCAGACAAATGAAAAAATAACTCCCTATTCTACAACGTGCATCACTTCATAACCTGAACAAGGTAAATCTATGTACTTGGTTCTTCCTATTCTTAATAGGAGGGCACCATGCTTTTTACGTGTACATGTGAATGATGTGAATATAGTCCTCCTGTTTTGGTTTTCCTTTTTTTTTTTCCACCGAGCCTGAACACCCCAACTCTCAAAACTAGGAGTTTAGCTCCAGCCCATCTATTTCTTGTCAGGCGTCTAATCCACCACGATTAATTAACATAATAAAGCCCACAGGTGCTTTTTCCATGCACGTCTGATGAACCGGACATGAAAGTGTTGGACTTCCGGCTTTTTATTTATCGAGCTGCTGCTGGACATGCGACGCGAATGTGATTTTGCTTCAACCTATGGTTTCTTTTTTCATATAATTCTTACACTTGAAATCATTTTTACGTGTTTATTCCAACATCCGAGTGTTTTTCCTTTTTAAAAGCATTAAAATAGACACATAAATATAGTATAAAGTTGGGATGAAGGTATATAATTTTTCTCACTCATCAGTTTTATTAAAAAAAAAAATCAGAATACTTATATTGATATTGCATTGTTTTTTTCACTTTACTTATAATTTTCTATTTATATAATTTTTGTTAGCTGTTTATGTTAATAAAAAACTTACACAATGTTTTGAGTTAATAATATTTTTTTTTATAAATTACTAGTTAAATTTTAATTAATATTTCCACAGTGAAAAAGTAATATATATATATATCTTCTTACAGAGTGCACCCCGTACCCTTACTCATTTCCTAAAAACTAATAAATTCTCTTCCCATTAAGTATTAAGTGGCACAATGCACGCATTAACAAAATTTCTTTATACATATAAGATATATTATAATTAGGATAACAAACAGATATTTTCTTTTGGGTAATTATAATATTGAATTAATATAAAGAAGGTAAGTTTGGCCTTCCTACTTGCATAATTTTGTATCTGTCCAGGCTTAACACTAATTTTTTAATCACCATATTCCCATATTTTACCAATTCAAATGTTGTGCACTATATTTATATTATAAAGTGCAAAACCCTTGTTTCACAAAAAAAAAAAAAAAGAAAAGAAAAGTTGAAAACCCTTCTTGTGTCTTACAACTAAAAAAAAAATATATTAATTAAACAACTTGAAAAATGAAAGAGGGGTTACAGCAAGTGTGGGAGGGATTAAAAGAAGTCATCCTAGGACTTGGTGACCATGCGGAGACAAGTACCCATTATTCTTAATAACAATCTCATAGGTGAAAACTGCTATATAATTTTCTTTTCAAATTATAATCTACTTGACACATGTAATTTAAATATATAATTGATTACCCTATAAGTTGTGAAGTTGAAAGAGAAGTTTTTACTTAATAGTATAGATATAAGAAGTAATAGCCTCCATATAATTTAAAAGTTTGGAAAACAATAATAAATTTTATGTTTTTTAAAATATTTTAGCACAAAAATAAAAAAAAAAAAGAAAAAAAAATTCAATGATATGATTTTTTTTTATATATTCAAGATATAATATCTTATAGGTACAATGGTTCTTATAATTTTTTTTATAATAATTTTATATATAATTATTTTTACACTATAGTATAGATGGATCATCCGTATAATAAATAATATCTTCAAAATATAAAAAGAGATGATCATATAAACCTATAAAATAAATAAATAATAATAATAAAACCAAATTGCCTCCCATGTATCTATTTAATTTAGGAAAGCTGGTAGGGGGCACCCATATTAGGCATAACATATTAGTAACAATTTAACATATAATTATTTTTAATACCACAATATGGATGTATCATCGATTAATAAATTAAATTTGCAAAATACATAAAGGTAATGGTGGCATCGAGCTATAGAACAAATAAGTAATAGTAATTAAAACCCGTTCGCCCCCCTACATTGACTGATGTCTGTTTGATTTAGATAAGGTGGTAGGAGGCACCAATATTGACTAAAAATATTATTATTAGGACTAGTGAAAATTCTAGGGTTCTCTTTACTAGGTAACTAAAACAGTAAACAGTCCTTTTCTCTAAAGCGGCCACTGAAACCACGAAACATTGCCCCCACAGAAATGGATAAATGAGCATTTTGTTAAACTTCTAGTCCCACATTCAACGCCCAGCTGCCACAGCCATTGTCCTACCTCTCTCTCTTTAATCATGGCGTCGTCAGGTCCATTTTGTTTTTATGAACATGACCATCCGTGAGACTCTGTGGTCCCTCTCTTTCCATATTCCACACCTTGAATAATTTCTAGGGACATCGTGTGTGATCAGCTAGGGTCTTTACGTGACGTTTTGGAGATTTCGCGAAAAAAGAAAGTGAAACCTGAAATGGACGATCCCTAGCTAGTTAGCTTTTTAATTCGCATGTCGTTGAACAAATTAATCGATTACTTTGACGTTTAGGATTTATGTCCTTAGCTTTCTTTTGTCTTATGATTATAATGAGAGGAAGCGTTCGAATTTGATTCATTAGATTAGAGGACTAATGAAATAATTAATTGAAATATTGTAAAGTAATTAGATTATGGTTATACATAGAAATTATTTATCATAATCATGATTTTATCGATCTTTTCAACATAAAATGGATTAAGTATACTGGGCTAATAATCCTATATATTAAATAAAGATTAATTTCTGGATTTACTTTTCCTTTAGAATCAGCGAGAAAAATTTTGGTTTAAATTTCAAACTAAAACAAATTGAGAGTTATCAAACTGTATGGAGATGGAGACAGGATGATTAAGCAGTATTAAGTAATAAATATAAAAACAGTACTACATTAGTAAATTTTAATTTCTTGAATCAACTAGTTTGGCTTTAAATTTAACATAGTATTAGAGTTGGCAAATGAAGAGTTTAAGTCCTTATAACGTTATTTCATATATCTATTTAAATCATCCATCTAATATGTTTCAATCAAAGCTCAATCCATAAATAAATAAAAAGCATTATGCTAATAAATATAAAAAAACACATTATATGTATAAGTATAAGCTATTAGATATGTTGATCTTGGCTCTATACTTACCATGATGACTAGCATTACTTTGACAACCTTTTTTACTTGTTATTTTTTTCAAAGGTTCGGCTAGCGATTAGCAACGTACATTATTATTCCATATAAAGTAGATCTATTTATAGTCCATCTGTTTTCAAGATAGATTTGATCGAGTTGACTACCAAATTCCACTTATGCAAATCTTATCCATTTGTTTAACTCCACATTCATTTTAGGGGTTGCTATTTTAAGTAAATTATCATAATATCTTCATTTATAATGGTATAATTAGTTTTTTACAATTACTAAATTGAATAACACGAAAAAATATTTACTGTTTTCAATTTTCTATCTCGAATGCGTTTTCGTCAATCACACACACACACACATATATATATAGATAATAAATTAATATTTGAATATAAAAATTTATTCTATCGGATAAAATGTATACAAATTAATGTAACAATAAATACTGCCAGTTGATAAACATATTTCCCTATAATCCAAGCCATCCAATCATAGTTATAGCGGATCAATATACTCAAGTTTAATGCACAATCAATACTTTCACAAATGACAAGAAATTTAACTTAAAAACTCTTTTTTTTTTTTTTTCCTCTTCTCTTTGTTGCTTTATCTTCTTTTTAGTGTTTTGTTAGAGCGCATCGCTTCTTCTTTTTTTCCTTTATAGTAGATAGTTAAAATTGTGGAAATAAATGAGTATTATCACTTTTAATGATTGTTACTTTAATACATGCATTGCACTGCATATCGGCTTGTACGTTTGATATCAAATTCAAGCTGAGCCCTTATCAATTAAGTTGCAAGTGTAAAAGAATTTATGGCTACCATAATAGAAGAAAATCGAGAAACACTCAAGTCTTACACCTATAGTTCATGGCTCTGCCCAGAGAATACACATCTTTATATGGATATTAGTGAAAGACTTAGTTGCGTGAGAAGTTAAAAACTTGTATGCATACAAACTCATCTAGGTTAAATTTGAGTCTTAAAATAGGATTCGTAAAACCCAATACTAAAAGATAAGATTCATCGAATATTATATATTATATATATACATATGACTTATTAATATCAATAATTTTTTTACATGTATAATAATAAAATAATAATTTCTAAAATAACTATTACACGTAATATATCTTGAGAATTTCCACAAGTAGACCACGTAACTTAATATAGCAAAACTTGTAATAGAATCAATATAACTTTGTGAATAATTTTTTTTTTTACAAGACTGGATTATGAAATAATCACAATGATTATTCCTTAATAATATTGTATACTGGGTCTTAAAAGTTCTGACTTGTGAATTCATCTTTAAACACTTAAAAAGAATTTCATCAGTAATTAAGAAATGATTTTATTAACGAATTTTAGTAGAAATGTCAAGTGGACACATAGCCCATACATTGATAACGGGCTTAAGATGAGTTGACTGGCCCAAGAATCCACAAGAAAACTCCAAGTTAATAATTGAGCCTACTTAGATAAGTTAAAGCTCTAACTACGATAAATAATAGGATCATATTTGGATTTCAATAAATTCTCATAAATAATATCAAAGAGTGCTATTTTTCAAGATTATGCTACTAATTAAAATAATTAATCTTGTGGAAGATTTGATCCATATTGGTTTCCCTCACCCCTCGTTCATTGGGGTATCTTGAGTGCTCGATGATGGACGGCTTCATCGTATCTTTCCTTCATCACAAGGTTTACTCGACACAGAACGACATGATGGTACAGATACGAGCACAACAGACTAGGAACAAAAAGTATAGGAATAGCATACGACATTGAGGCGTTATATAATATATTATGATATGAATAAATATGATTATAATATTAACTAATTATTTATAATATCTAGTTAATTTTACATACTTCTAGACTTATATGAATTTAATACAACATAAAATATTATTAACGACATAATAATGAATTGTAATCCTTAGGCAAGATGAGCTGGATCCCTCCAACATATTTTACATGCCCATTAACCGGCAGAATGATAGGATAAATGTTAAATAAGTGTTGTTTTCGTGATTTTTAGATAGTGTTTGATTATTATAATAGGACATTGTAAAAATATTATAATTTGATGTATATGTTTTTATCCTATTTTTTGATTTTTTTTCTTTGTCTAGTACTATATTTGTATTGTAAACTAAACATATAAGTAGATATTTTGTTCAATCTAATCTTTTAAAACCATATAAACCAAACATTAAGGATATAGTATAGTTATATCATGGTAAATACTATTGGGAAGTGACCTTGATGAGAATAATATAACTATAATCCCAGAAAAATCACATGTTATCATCTTAATTTCAATGATTAATTCTTTAAGCTCACTGCTCACGCTTTGGCTTTAAATTAACAAGTAGGAAATCCTTTTATGATAGCTGGAAAAGAAGTAAAAAAGAAAGGTGAGATGAAAGGGAAAGGAAAAAAGTAGTGCCAAAAGCAAAAGACTATATATATATATATATATATATACTTTTTTGCAAGTAATGAGAGCTAGAAAACACGGTACGTGTGTTGCGTGAAGAAAAGCAATGCATGTCGCTGGATGGGCTAGATGCCTGCAAAAACCCTATATTTTAAGCCAATTGGAAGAAGAAAGTATAAAGAAGAAATGAAGTAGGAAAGATGGAATTAAGTATTCACAGTGGATGTAGCTATCAATGTTAAAATAATCGAACGTGGAGCACCTGAAGTTTTAAAAAATGGGAAGAAAAGATGCAAAATTGATTTTATTTTCGTTCTCCGTTTCTTACGGCAATTGCCAATTCGAACGTCATTTTCTTGAAATTGACAGGTTCTTGTTTTTTATTCATTCATTCATTTATTTATTTATTTATTTCATAGCATGAGATTTTCTCTCGTTTAACCAAAGATACTGAATTTATATTTAAATGTACATATTATATATGGCTTTTGTAGGCCAAAGTAGACCCGGTCACGAGTTCGAACCGGCCTCAGAATCATGGACCAAAAGTCGGGGTAGGTCCTTAAATCCATCATCAATTTCCGGTTTTGGTTAGGAGCCCCGTGATCAAGCCATTTATTTAT
Organism: Laguncularia racemosa; assembly: GCA_037954665.1. NCBI lineage: Eukaryota > Viridiplantae > Streptophyta > Magnoliopsida > Myrtales > Combretaceae > Laguncularia > Laguncularia racemosa. Next base: position 667,301 of record JBBMOL010000097.1, on the reverse strand, counting down.
TTTTTTTGAAAAATAACTTAAGTTTAAAAAAATTAATTTTTAAATTAAAAAAAACTACCCAAAACTCTATATAATTTTTAGCTCATTTTATAAATAAATTAAAAAATATTTATATTTATTTATATAAAACTATATTTAAATAGACTTGTTATCTCAATAATATTGAACAAAGTTTAGAAAAGAAAAAAAAAATTTAATTTTATATTATTAAGGAATGACAACCTTTTTTTAATGAAGTTTATAAATATTTAATTAAACACGTTTTTGTAATGTATTTATTTCTTGTTTTATTAATAAAAATAAATACATTAAATGTTGTAAATGCAAAATAATTCTTTCTATTTTATATGAAAATAATTTCAATTTTTAATATTATTTTAATACTAATTTATTTGATTATATTTTTATTTTTTTAATTAACTTTCTTTTTTCTTACTCGAGTAGACCTGTTAAGTTTATGGATTTGGTGACTTGAATCACCATGGACCCGTGGACCTGCTAGGTCCATTGATGGTTTAAGAATTGACCATATGAGACCGGTTCCAAGTTGGGTCCGGTTCAGGACCTAGCTTTCAGCTTGTCTTAATTAAAAGTTATAAGTAAATATATCACAACTAATAAGAACATATGAAAAATATGTTTGTAGTATTATCATTAATATGCTATGCTTATAATGTACACAAATAGTTTTCCATTTCTAAACTAAATATATTGATAAGTCAAATAAAAATATAATAGTTTAAGAATCCAATCAATGATTCATACTTAAATGATATATAATTAATTTAAAACAAAAATTTATAACATAATTATTATGTAAAGTTAATATACAAGTGATTCTTAATAATGTCAAGTGATTTTACTAATAAACTTGAGGTTTGAATAAGATATATCTTGTAATTGGGTTTGTATATAAAGACAAAGCTTGCAATTGCTTATATGTTACTCTTACTAGGATTAGAGTTTAAGTAGATAGATGACACTCAAAAAAGAACTACAATAATTGATGAGACCGATGGTGCGATGCTAGAGATAGATAATGCTTCTAGATGGCTGCAAGAGCCAAGCCGATGATGAATGCGAATGAAACATCAATGAGTGCAATTCAAGTAGATAAACTAAAATGGGAAGGATTGGATAAGTAGGATAGCTCCAAAAGAATAATAGATCATAGAGGTTAGAACTTGTTTTTCAATGATATCAGCAATATCATTCAATTTAGAGATGCAGGAGAAGATGGGAAGCCTATCCTGCTGCCAAGGGACGAGGGCACTGACGTAAGGAAAGAAAGAATTGGGCGCAGTTTTGAAAGAATCCGAGTACATGGAGTACTTGATGGTGTCATATGAAGAATGGATTGTTCTACGATTCACGGGTGTGTTTGTTTAGGGAAACATTTGTCGATTTATTACTCTCTTTTTTCAAAATTTGTTATAATTAAAATTTTGTAATTATCAAATATTATTTTAATAATTTTAAAAGATTACGGATACTAGTGTTTTTAAGTGACTACTAATGATGAGAAGCAAATATTATAGCTGATAAGTGATGGTGATAATTAATCATTATAAAAATACAAATAAAAAAATTAGAAAATAATTTATATTTTCAAAAGGAGGAAATTATTTCTACTATTTTTCATTAGTATTTCTTTGTGGTAATTAACCATTTCATCTATGGTTAGCCATTGCTACCATCTTTTGTAATTACTTATTGCCGAAAACTACCGGTACCTACGATTTTCTTAGATTGCTTATATAATTTACATCAACTACTAAAATTTAATCATAACAAATATAAAAAATTTGGAAAATGTTTTACACGAAACAAATGCTCCCTAAGATTCAAAGTACATAGAGTATTAAAACAATAATAACACTGATTAGTAAAGTGAAAAAAAAAATGTGAAAATTCAAATTATGTAATTAAAGGAAGAATAATACTAGCTAACAAAGTAAAAATGAGCAATAGCTTAGTATATAGTTGAGAAAAAAAAAATCAATTTAATGAAACAAAAAAGCATGAAAAAACTTATTATAAATTCAAAGTAAGCAACCAAAGAGAGGATGAATTGGTTCTTTTAAAGCTTAGTTCAATTTTTGAAAATATTCCTTTTAATTGATTCACAAAAACGTTTTAAATTTATCAAAATTATGGCATGGAAGCTTTGGATACTTGGACGTGCAAATAATGCATAAATAATAAGAAGTAGAAATATTTAAAGTAATCAAAAGTAAAAATAGTAATGGTGAGATAAAAATAAGTTTAGATGTATTTAAATCTTGCCTTGTGTTAAAATCTTGAGTTTTTTTGTATGATTTTATGAGACTTTTTCTAGTTAAAATAAATGTAAAATTGTTTGAATATAAACTCTCGATAGAATATTATAAGTTTATAATTCTACTGGTTTTATATAATTGTATCAATTTTATACATTTCAATTCTAGTTAGAATAGTAAATTTGATAACTCTATATGCTTTGATTTTTTATATTTTTTTTATCAACAGTATTAACTCAATCACTGAAAATCCACTAATAAACCAATTTAAGAGTGAGTATCGTGAGTTTATAAATAAGAATATTTTCATAATCACAAATAAAGCACTTCCGACTAGGGATAGATAGAAAGGGCAGTCGAAAGGGCCCGTTCCCTCTCTCCCCTACCTCAAGCTTATGAAAAGATTAATTATTAAATTTATTTTAAAAGTAGAAAATTAGTAACATATTTATATCTTAAAGAAAAAAATATCACTGTAAAGTTAAATGTAATTAAATGATTAGATACTTACTTTTACAAATATGAGATCATCTGTTCAAAATTTATTATTGTTTTATTTTTTTCAAGTTGCATCCATTACACGTCTTTCCATAAATGTTTTCATTCTCTCTCTATCAGTTGCATTTAGTACATGTCTCTTCATAAATGGTTTTCTCATTGTCTCTCTCTTTTCCTACAATAACCAGTTTTAGTAATCAAAAGATAATAGTTAAATAATTAAATTTTCAAATAGGGACTATTTATTCAATAGTAGATCCACTATAAATAAGACTTATATTGTCAATTCTTAAGTGTTGCGATTGCATTAAATAAAACATTAATAAATAACGGCAAAAGCATTAATTGATGTACTATTATTTTATTTCACAATTAAATTTATAAAAATAAATAGGTATTATTGAATAATTGATTGTCTAATCACTTATATTAAAAATAATATTTTTTATGGCATTGCTATGACATAATATTACAAAGTCATTATAAAGAGGTAATTGAATATTATTCTTATGTTATTTTGTAATTTTCATTCTACTTGTAGCTTTTTATTTAAATACTTCTTATAATTTAATTTTGTTAACAATGGAACTTACATGAGTTTTATGTATTAATTTTTTTTAATAAATTGATAATTACATTTCAATTAAAATGTTAAAATATTTATTCTTTTGCCCTTTCACAAAGTATACTAAGCAAAAAAGTTTAGATATCCTATTTTACTCAATATTAGATTGTGTTACAAGTGCATATATGAACAAAATCCTTACTTCTAGTTGTTGCATATAAATTGCACTATAAGTGAATAATAAATAAATATTTTTCTAGGAAGAATTCTATTATTAATTTATATACTATAAGATCGACCCCTTCAATCCCACGGGTCTGTGCCCATCCCTGCTTCCAGTTGTTGCATCCTTCATAATGTCCTAAGTTCTTCCAAACTCTCCCTTAGTTTAACCCTAAGCACATTTCTCACACAATATATACTACCCAAAGACTAAACTCCATTCTATAGAACTAGTTGAGCTCATACAAAGTACAAAGTCTTCCTTCTTTTCAACATGAAGCATTAATGCTCCTTAAATTTGGAAAATGTTTTAAATTCAAATAATTAGGCGAATACTTTATTAAAAATATTTGTCGAAGGCTTTCGAATTAATCTGAGACATCCGAAGAAAAACTCTTTAAACATATTTGAAAATATCGTAAAGAAGGACCAGCAAAATAACGTTTTCCAAAACTTAAAAAAAATATTGTTATTTTTATTTTTTTCCAACTATAATATACATTACAATTGTTAAGGGATTGAGTGTGAAGAGAACTAAAAAAGTAAGCGATGTCCATCCTATTAAATAACTAGTGTTTATAATATTAAATTATAATAACCTTGACAACCCACACACACGAGATATGCCAGTCAAAGATTATTACTCTAAAATATTTCGGCAATAAGATATAATTCCAATTTGGATTCTCCCATTAGAAGTCTCCATTCCTAACGATTTTAATCTATGTATGTATGCATAAGAATTAGTATTTTGGTATTTTCATAAAGCATTTTATGTGTTTAACTTGTGTGTTAAGTGTAAATAGTGGAAGTAAGGAATATCTAATAAAACCATATTAAGATTCAATATTTATTAGAACTAAAAATTAATAGTGGTTTACGAGCAATTATAGCAATTACGGATTTATAGTAATAGTTCTATTTTTAACATTTATTATAACATTTTTTTTTCATATTATAGTTATAACTTGTACATAATAACATTTTTCAAAATTTGCAGTATAGAAAACGATTATTAAAATGTACATTACTAGTCCAACACTTTCAAAGCGTTGATAAAGTAGTGATGGTTTAAAAGCTTTGGACATATACAAGTAGCAAAGTGCACTTTGTAACTGTCTTTTATCTTGCAAATTTTATAAAGAGTCCCCAATTTATAATGTATTACCACAATACATGCTTATTAAAAATAAAGTTGCTAAAACAAATTGACATATGTAGCAGCTACTCACAAATCGCCTTTAATTTACAGTCATTAATGCTTGAATTTTTTTGTAGTGTGTCAACATTAAAGTTTTATTTCTTCATAATTTTTTATGTATATTTTATTATCTTTTTATTTAATATAATTAAGTGGACTAGCCAGGGCTTGACTCATGTCATTAGCTAACAAACAAATTGATTGTGTTAAAAGAAAGTCTTTGTTTGCAAACATTTATATATGTTAAAAACTCGAAAAGAAAAAATAAAAACGGTTTTAAGAATAAAAAGAAAAAATCAATGAAATAAAATATTAAAAATTAAAAATGTATTTTTCTTTTTTGGGTATAAAGTTGTAAGTCTTTATTTGATTAAATAGAATGGGAAATTATCTTTTAAAGCATGCCAACAAAAACGTTAATAAAACAAGATTTTTATGGATGGTGCAGCAAACTATTATACTTAGTGGAACCATACAGTTTTTCTAAATAGTAGCTATTAATTATTTATAAATTTAAGTAAAGTTAAATATTATCGAAATGGTACAAGATACCAAATAGTTGTGTTGCTCTTTAATATAATAGATATTAATTGATCCAATAATAAACTTGTCTTGGTAAAATTAAATGATAGAAAATAAATAAAACAAATTATAAGTACATCATGTAAACTATTTATTAGGTGTGCATTAATTTTATAAATTTTTAAATCAAAATTTTATTTTTTTATAATTTTTAAATATATATATATATATATAAATCTTAAATTTTTGTTAGAACTCAATAATTTTTTAGTTTTAATAACGATTTATCAGTTATTTGGTTATTTTAAAAATTACTAAAGGATAAAATTATACTTGAATAATTTATTGGTATTTGATCAAGTTTTATTCAACTGATATTTTAAATAATTTTTTTATCCGAAACATATATGTCTATATTACACGTAGATGAGCTGTCATAAATGAAAGTCATCTTCCGACGTCCAATAGAAGACATGTCACCATCCAAACCACAAGCTTTTCTGAAATTTCTCCGCGATCGTGACCGTTTGATAATGACGTCGACGATGCATTGTGGGACCCCCCTCACATGCCTACACCAATGTTCTGTAATAAAGTGAAATTGGGTTGGGCCCCATAGCAAAGAAACAAAACATGGACCACAGCTTTTCTTTTCCCTCTTTTCCCCCCGCTTCCCCATTAACGGTATCACAGAACAATCGTTGAACATTTAAAAAATTCTTTATATTGCACCCAAAAATAAAATTCTTTTTTAATTCTAGAATTGATTTTATAATTTAACATATATATATATATATTTAAATTCGTTAATAAAAATTCTTTTAATCCTCATAAATTTATCAATTTAGCTCTGCCACAATTTTAAATATGCACTTTAAACCTTTAAGAATGCATATTAAACATAACATAAGAAGAATAAGGGAGTTTAGAAACATGGTTCACTAACAAAATATTAAGCAAAGGAGGATGATGGATTAATGCTGTAATAACTGATGTACATCCTCTTTTCACCTTGAAACGCAACCCAATTGGCACAAGAATTTGCTTTACTTGTAATAGCCAACATCTCAATATAATTAAACTCATCTTTAAAAAACAAAAAGTTAGCAACCAAAGGCATAATATCCCAATAAGAAGAGTTGCAATCATCCCACTTCTCTCTCCCCCTTCATTTATAACAAGTTCTATTTGTAAAGGAAGAAAATGGATCAAGTCAGTGGCTTGTGAGTCCTCTATATTTGTATCTAGGTAGGAATATATAGCAAACTGAGTATGCCTTCAAATTTGGGGCATGACAAATGTAATGAAAGACTTGACTTGTATTTCCTTCATATACTTATCTAGGTCCTCCTTCATTATGATCTTCTTAATGCAAAGGCTACAACTTCAATTATGATGCAAAGATTTTATTAACTCAATAATTTAAATCCTATCACTAATCAAATAATTAATTTAAATCATTATTGAGCTAACCCATTTCAACACATTTGCATTTAAATTCATTTTATAGGAACTAATACGAGACTTTAATGTTATAATTGCTACTTAAGCTGAACAGATCGGAGAATTTAATATCTTTTGGTCTTCGTAGGAATGCTAAACACCAAACTATCCTTATGATTGTTTTCCTTGAAATTTCAGTGAGATTAAAGCGAAGGCGTGACGAATGATATAAGCTTCATTTCTTAAGGATACATCCACATCGTTACAAAGTTCAAAGTGAAAAAATAAGATCTATCCCAAAAGATATCATTGCTCAGCATAATCTAAACCATAGTATAGGTTGTAAACAAGAACGTTTCGGTGGTATGTATATAAGAGCAAGAACAATCGGAATTTGGAAATGGTGCATCATCAGAGTCTTGAGCTGGGGCCATGTGCAAACCTTAGTCTGATATCAGGCAGAAGCGGGTCTTCGCTTGTTGACAAACCCGTAAAAATAAAAAGTAGGAGACTTAAAAGAAAGACAATTTACATTTTTACAAAAAAAAAAAAAAAAAAAGATGGGCTATGCTTCAGACCCATATGGGCATTTTATAGCTCTATTCACACTATGAATTTCTTATGACAATGATGGGCGTGGCTTGTTTGTCATTTTCCTTTTTTTTTTCTTGTAATTTCATAATGGTGTCACTAATGAATATATTTAAGATATTTATTAAGAACTAAAAAAAGTATTCGTATTTCTAACATTCACATTTTATGAAAAGAATAACTAATAGACTATAGATATATAGAAGTTTTTTCATCTTACTTCTTAATATGTAATCTAGGTGTTTATTACGACTTCTCTTTTTAATTCAAATGACAAGGCCTTATAATATCTTTTAGAATAGATCTGGTTTGATTCCCCTCTTTTCTAATTATAATAGTTATTGGTAAAAAAAAAAAATATCACTTAAACACTTGTTAGCTTAATTGTCCCTAATATTAGCATAAATGCTCAAGATTTTGAAAATAAGAATAAAATATGTTTTAAATGAAATGAGATATATTTTATACAAAATAAAGCAAACGCTCAACCACGATAGAAAGTAGCATTTGGAAAGAAAATTATAGGGAAAGATCTAACAAAAGTTTCAAACCTTAGGGTCCTCACAGTTTAGGTCTAAAAAACTTTTACTTTTAATAATTAAATCCTAAAACATTTTAAAAACACAATCAAATCATCACATGGTACGCATTTCCAAATTGACATATTTTAATATTTTAAATGCGTGAACTTGCTACCCAAGATTAAGTAAAAAAATATAGTCATATTTAAAAATAGTAAATAATATTGAGTGGAAGTTAGAAATTAAATGGAAAAAAATGAACACACACCATAACTAGTTTCTTATAACAATTTTTTTTAAGGAAAAAAATAGCGAATCATAATTAATAATTGATGATGCAACTCGCATGAGGTATCTGCCTTTGTCGATTCATCGTACGAGCAAAGTGAAGACGGTGGATTTCGGCTCAAACCGGTGAAATATAAAAAGTGAATATATATGCCGGCCTCCCAACCTTCGACCTTCATCATATTAAATTTTATGTCTTATTCTTTTTCATGATGTTGAGCAGCCATCCAAATGAGTTCGCATGGTCGGCCATCGTGATGTGAATAGCTAGCTGTCTTAGCCGACCTTGGGGTGGCTTATCACTGTAACTGGTCAAATAATCAGAGAGGACAGCCAGTGAATGCTCTTGGTTCTATGTGTTTACTTCTCTTTGCTTTTTTCTTTTTCAATGTTATTATTATTATTAACTTAAATATCTTATGCACTGCATGTACACTTAAGAGCAGATAATACAGATGAACTAGTTAACACGTATCGAGCAAGCATCCAATTATATAAGTAACAATATGTCAAACATGTACACCCCACCTCCAAGATCAAGTGTCCATGATTTGTGGCTTACTTAAATAATCCAGAAGAAACAAGGAGCAAAACATTTGTTTAGGTGGTTTGAAGTGAAGATACGGTGGTATGTGTGCCAACTTTAACACATCGGTGCACCAAAAAGCTGTGGCTCAAATAGACACGTAAATTAGGGATCCAATCATATGACCCTGCTTTTTAGGGCCATTTAATCATCTTTTGTCTTTTACTTTTTGGCACTTGATTTGGTTAAAGCTAATAATATTATGTACCCGCATTTTGCTTGCATCACTCTCCCAACTTTGTCGTTCTTTTGCTAATATCGCCATATTGTAATCCTACAAACTTTTTATTAAATATGGCATCTACTATATTTTACTATACAGTATATTCATTATCATATTTTATAGAAACAAGTTGATGAATTTATTATTTTTTACTAGAAAAATATTAATGATGTCTCAAGAGTGTAATAAAAATATGGAAAGTATTCGAACTTTCAACTTTTTATAACTAAAATTTTTAATTTTTATTATTTAATATTTATTTATTAAATTTGGTATATTTATTAATAGAGAAGTTACTACTCGTTATATATATCTTTTGCGTTTTAATATTTATATTTTAATTTTGATTATATTTTAATATTTACACTTTAACTTTGATGCATTTTAGTATTTAAATCACATATTAATTTGTAAAAAGTTTATTTTTAATTTTCTTAATTAATAAATTATATTGAAATTTTATATATATGTGTACATGGAACTTCCATCATACATAATTTTTGCATACAATGTCCCATTTTAGCAAACTCTATATCATTAAGAAGTTTGCAAGACATTTTTTTATTTGAAAATAAGATTTAGTATACATCCTTTAATTGCATAAACCTGGCAAAATTTGAAATGGTTATAACTTTCAAATGATTGTCATTTAAACTCAAAATGCAAGCTTTCTAACTCATCGAATAATACACCTAAAAATAGATGTTTTCAATTGTACAATTTTTAATTAAAACAACAATTTTTAGGTAGCCCACAACCTAAGTTTTCCAAATGGTTATATGTTTATAGTCATGCAATGTTTGATTTGCAAGTTATAGAGTTGCAAAGTTATAAAAAAAAAAAAATCAATATCTATTCACTATAAAAAAATAAAAACATAATATTATAATACACAGAGATTTATTATTCGATAAGTCTAGAAATTCATGTTACGAAGCTAAATGACACTTGATTTGAATGTCATGACCATTTTTAAATTTTTACTTGATCCATATAATCCTTAAATACATAGTAGATCATATTTTCCATTCAAAAGTAGACATTAAGAGCTTTTTCAACAGTATAAAGTTTATTAAAATCGGATATCACATGCAAAAGTCACGCATGGTTAAAATCAATGAATATAAATAATTTTAGTTTTATTTTTAAAACAATAGATAAATTAAGAAAATAAAAAAATGATGTTTGATAAATAATTAGTTCATTGACACTAAAATGCTTCAAAATTAAAGTACAAACATCAATATACAATCAAAACTAGAGTATAGACATAAAAATGTAAAACAAATATAGGCACAAATTAGGATTTTAAATCATGGTAAGTTTTATATAATATCAATAATTTAGAGCAAGGAATGGACTTTCTTTTGTATAATTAGAGATATAACATGCAATAATTAGATAAAAATTATTAATCAAGTAGGAAAAATTAGTCAATAACAAGACTTTGAAATACAAAGAATGATTTGGGATAAATTTAGGATGAATATAGAGACTACAATCATATGCTTAAAGATTTAGCATAAAAAGACGATTTAAGAGGGAGCATGGTTAACCATAGGATTAACTTGATTGGTTAAGCCATTTAAAGACATACATGGCCAACCTAGCCTATAGGCTTATTGATCACTTGGTCGACCACACATACTGACGCAGCGAGTTAGCGTAGAAAAGCCAAAGACTCACTCAACGAATGAATCTCACACACACACAATGGTTGTGCACAACCCACTAAAGGAGAGAAGTCTCTCACAAAACGTGTTTCAAATATAAAATAAGACGTAACCCTAACATGACTAACAAAAGAGTTTATATACTCTCCCTTAAAATATCAAAAGAAAAGGCGAATCTAAGCGTACACGGTCGAAGGCACGGCCGTGCTTCAGACTGTGTTGGATTCTGTGAAGATTTGCTGTTCGATACCTCTACTCGAGACACGGCCGTGCTTCAAGCCGTGTTGGACTCTGTGAAGATTTGATGTTTGATACCCTTGCTCGAGACACGGCCGTACCTCAGGCCGTGCGCAGAAGCCGTGCTTCAGACCGTGTGTTCGCGTCTTGTATCCCCTCCATCATTCTCTCCCACCAGAGAAGAACTCGACCCCGAGTTCTCTGTAGGATATAACGCCTCATCGTCAGGGAAGAAAGGAAAGATATCAGCGACATTGAATGTCTTTGAAATGCCCATGGTGTTTGGTAAACCAACCACATAAGCATTATCATTGATTGTCTGCACGATCTTATACGAACCATACTTTTTAGGTTGAAGCTTGCTGTATTTTCCAACAGGAAACCGTTCCTTGGGTAAGAATACCATAACCTGATCACCCACTGAAAACACTTGTCGCCTTCGATGCTTGTCAGCTGCAGCTTTGTACTTAGCATTGGATTGTTCAATTTTCACCCGCACCTCAGCTGTAATGTTCTGCCAACTATTCGCTAGGTTCTTGGCTGCTGTGTGAAACTCAGTACCCCTTGGAAGCTTGATCAAATCCACAGCATGGTTAGGAGTATTGGTATAAACAATAGAGAATGGAGACTTGCCTGTTGTCCTATGAACGGCACTGTTATAAGCAAACTCCGCTTGAGCCAATGCCACATCCCATTGCTTGGGCTTCTCACCACAAATACTTCTAATTAGATTGCCCAAAGTTCGATTTGTAGCTTCTGTCTAGCCATCCGTTTGTGGGTGAGCCGTGCTGCTATAGTTCAGTGAGGAATCAAATAGCTGCCACAAGGTTCTCCAAAAATGACTCAGGAATTTGCTGTCTCTGTCTGAAGTAATAGACTTAGGCACCCCATAGAGGCGTACCACTTCTTTAAAGAACAACTTGGCAATGACCTGAGCATCAGCAACCTTCCGACACGGGATAAAATGGGCCATCTTGGAGAACCTGTCAACCACAACAAAAACAGAATCAACGCCCCGTTGGGTACGGGGCAATCCCAAGACAAAGTCTATGGACAAATCCTCCCATATGTTATCAGGAACAGGGAGTGGAGTGTAGAGGCCAATGTTTTGGGCCTGACCCTTGGACGTCTGGCACATATAACACCGTTGCACAATCCTCCCAACGTCACGCCTCAAGTGTGGCCAGTAGTATCTAGCACTGACTGCAGCAATGGTCTTATCCCTTCCCAGATGACCTGCTAATACACCCCCATGTAAGTCACGAATCAACTTCTCCCTCAAAGAAGACTCTGGAATACACAATTGATTTCCCTTCATTAAGTACCCCTCATAAATATGGAAGTCACTGCTAGGCTGTTTATCCCGACACATCTCCCAAGTATCCTTAAAATCATTGTCAGTCCCATACAGGTCTTTCATATGTTCAAACCCCACCACTTCAGTATGAAGCGTCACCAACAAACTGGCTCGCTTACTCAAAGCATCTGCAACTTTATTGTAGACTCCCGATTTATGTTTCCGCTTAAACGGGAACTTCTGCAAAAATTGGATCCATCGTGCATGCATATCTTTGCTAATCCTGGTCTGATTATTTAGGTGTTTAAGGGCATCACAATCAAAAGATAGTACGAATTCTTTGCCCACTAGATAATGTTCCCAGGTCCTCAAAGCACGCACTACTGAATAAAACTTTTTGTCATAGGTGGACCAATTGCGCCGAGACTCGTATAATTTCTCACTAAAGAAGGCAATGGGTTTCCTTTCCTAAGATAGTACCGCCCCTATTCCAACCCCACTTGCATCACAATCGACTTCAAACAATTTATCGAAGTCAGGTAATGCAAGAACTGGCGCATTACACAACTTTTCTCTTAATAGCCCGAAACTACCTTCAGCTTCATCACTCCACTGGAACTTCCCTTTCTTCAGACACTCAGTCATAAGTGCAGCAATGGTGCTGAAATGCCGAATAAACCGTCTATAAAAACTTGCCAACCCTAGGAAACTCCTCAACTCACTTATTGTTTTAGGAATGGGCCATTCCCTACTAGCTCTTACCTTCTCATCATCCACAGTAATTTCATCACCACTAACAACAAAACCCAAAAATAGCAACCTCCTAGAGAGGAATACACATTTTTTCAGATTCACAAAGAGCTTGTTTTCCCTCAGAGCCTTCAACACTTCCCTCACATGATTAATGTGTTCCTCCTCAGTTTTGCTATAGATCAAGATATCGTTGAAGTAAACTACTACAAACTGATCAGAAAAGGGTTTAAGTACCTGGTTCATAATACGCATGAAGGTGCTTGGGGCGTTTCTAAGGCCAAAAGGCATGACCATCCATTCGTATAGGCCCTCTTTGGTTTTAAAGGCCGTCTTCCACTCATCCCCTGGTCGAATCCGAATCTGATGGTAGCCACTTCTCAGATCGATCTTGAAGAAGAATTTAGCCCCACTCAAACAATCTAACATGTCCTCCAACCTTGGTATTGGGAATTTGTACCCAATTGTAATTTTATTGATTGCTCTGCTATCAACACACATACGCCAGCTCCTATCTTTCTTTGGGGTTAACAAGGCGGGCACTGCGTAAGGACTCATGCTCTCCCTGATGAATCCCTTCTGGAGTAGTTCTTGCACCTTCCCCTATAATATTTTTGTCTCTTTTGGGCTCATTCTATAATGTGGAAGGTTAGGTAGACTAGCTCCTGGAATCAAATCAATGTGATGCTGGATGTCCCTCATGGGAGGTAATCCATCAAGTAGCTCCTCGGATGTTATCTCCCTAAACTCCTCCAATAGCTCCTTCACTCTGTCAGGCAACTCTTGAGCACTACTCTGGCCTTCCTCCACTGTCATCACCTGTCGAACAATTAGCGCATGGACTGTTTGCGCCTCCTTAATTGCTTCCTCCATCTCCCTTTCAGATTGGGTGATAGTGAGGAAAGAACGCCCTTCCACTTTAGAAGCTTTAGGGTGGTGTGTCACTTTGAGAGGCAGAAGAGTGAACTTTACCCCATCCTTCTCTAACCGGTAAACATTCTCCCTTCCTTCATGCTTGGCATCAACGTCAAATTGCCAAGGCCTCCCAAACAGAAGATGGCATGCATCCATATCCACGACGTCACAATAGACCTCATCCCTATACTTCCCTATAGAGAAAGGTACCCTGCATCGTTCAGTGACTTCTATCTTTTCAGCCGCTTTAATCCACCCAATAGTATATGGGTTCGGATGTTTTTCAGACGGCAAGTTCAATACTCTCACCGTTTCTCTACCAATGATGTTCTCGCAACTCCCACTATCCACAATCAAATCAAACACCCTACCATCGACAGTACATCTAGTACGGAACAACTGATGCCTTTGGGCCTTCCCATCACACTTCGGTGCTAACATCAGTTTCCTGATGACATATGTCTCCTCATCATCCCCATAGCCATCATCACCATAAAGCTCATCTCCTCCATCCGGTTCACAGCACACCTCATCATCCTCCTCTCTGTCAATAACATTGACTGGTCTCCTACTAGGGCACTCATTGGAACGATGGCCCGGTTGATTGCACCTATAGCACTTTCCCATAACTGGTTTAGCATAGGGATTGTTTTGTTTCGGTGCCTCCCTAGTTTCCATTGGTCTCCTACTTACTCCTCTTTCCTCTCTCTTCTCATTAACCCCACCTGGTACTTCGGGGACAACCTTCCCTTTATCCGTACCTACTGTACTGAACCCCTCGTTCTTAAACCTTCGGTTACCCCCATCAAACCTATTGGTCTTCTCTTGCAGCATCATCTCTGCCCGAAGAGCCATGTTTTTCGCTTCATTGACATTGCGTAAAACATGAACCCCTATCTTCTCCTTAATTTGCAACCTCAGCCCATCTAGGTATCTAGCCACCTGCTGTCATTCGCTTTCCCTAAGATCATTCCTCTTAGCCAATCTCATGAATTCCGCCGTATACTCATACACTATTCTCGGGCCTTGCCTACACTTCTGATACTGTTGGAACAATATTTGTTCGTAGTCAGGAGGTAGGAAATCCCTTTGAATCAATTGCTTCATCCTATACCACGTCTGCACCGGTTGCTTTCCCTCTCTATATCGCCTATTCTGTAACCTCTCCCACCATGCCGAAGCCCCTCCTTTCAATCTACAAGCCACTAACTTCACCCTACGATTCTCCGGCACTTCCATATAATCAAAGAAACGATCTACCTCTGCCAGCCAATCTAATAAATCCTCGATGTTCAAATTACCGGTAAAAGAGGGTATATCTACCTTTAATCTGAAATCGCTGGTGTCTCCTTGATCATAGCCATGGTGATTCCTGCCATACCCACCACCACCGTATCCTCTCCGCTGTGGTTGCGGGTTTCCGACCAGCCAATCATCTTCCTCCTTAGAATCCACATCACACGCTTGGACCCTTTGATTTGCAGCGATAGGTCTGTTGATAGGAACGCCAAGAGCAGGATTTGCCTCGGGTCGTACTCCTCTAACGTCTATATCTCTGTTCGTATTGGTTCCCATTGCGTCGAAACGCTCAACCAGATCATCAAAGCGTTATTCGAAACGCCGGAGTCTCTGATCCATGGTGTCCAACACTGCTCTTTGAGCCTGCACTTCGGTTCGTAGAGCTTCCATATCCCGAGCAACGTCCGGAACATGACTGCCTCCTGAACTACCATCACCTCACATCTCCACAGGAAATTTTCCTTGCTCTAATACCAACTGACGTAGCGAGTTAGCGTAGAAAAGCTAAAGACTCACTCAACGAATGAATCTCACACACACACAATGGTTGCGTACAACCCGTTAAAGGAGGGAAGTCTCTCACAAAATGTGTTTCAAATATAAAATAAGACGTAATCCTAACATGACTAACAAAAGGGTTTATATACTCTCCCTTAAAATATCAAAAGAAAAGGCGAATCTACACGTACACGGTCGAAGGCACGGCCGTGCTTCAGACCGTGTTGGATTCTGTGAAGATTTGCTGTTCGATACCCTTGCTCGAGACACGGCCGTGCTTCAAGCCGTGTTGGACTCTGTGAAGATTTGCTGTTTGATACCCTTGCTCGAGACACGGCCATGCCTCAGGCCGTGCGCAGAAGCTGTGCTTCAGACCGTGTGTTCGCGTCTTGTATCCCCTCCATCACATACCTTGCATGATTGCACACTTGAAAGTTGATTTCAAATGACTTTACAAGGGTTGAGATGGATTTAATTAAATTCTAATTAATCATATAAGTGGAGAATCAAGTAATAGTCTTAGTGTTTTTTATCTTTAGTATATATTTTATTAATTCATCATATGTTACGACTTAAGCTTTTACTTAGTTTACTACCAAGGAGTCAAGCAAAATCCAAATATGTATGCTATTACTATTTTTTATGCACTTACTTTAGTATTGAAAAAACTAGTAAAAAAAATTAAGTAGATGTCTCAACATCGATGTGAACACACCAATAAGCTCTTGCTTGTGCTCAATGTTAGGCATCTACTAATAAAATATGCTTCCCTTGGAGTAAGGATTTGGTGGGTGGGTAGGCAACATTGTCATCTATTACTAATCTATATGCCTTAATTTACCCCTTGGTGCAATTTCTTACTATAGTACCATGGTTGTCAAAATCGTGATTTTACGTAGAATCGCGAAGGGGTCCGTAGAATCGGAACGTAGAAACGTAAGTTTCTATAACCTATGTAAAATAGCTTTCAAATATTATAAATTTACTTACAATAGTCATTAAAAAATATAATTAATAATAAAAATAAGGAAATTAAGTATTTATTTTAGCCATAAATTGCAAATTTGCAATAAAAGTCATAATATAGATAATCGAGCATAAGTTGTATAATATAAATATTTTATTTCTAAAATGATAAATCATGTATAAAACAAGTTTCACCTAGTTCTATATACAAAAACTAAAAGATAATAGATAAAATTTAAAAATCAATTGTGACTTTAAAAAATTACTAATAAATAAAAATTGATAATGAAGATATACCATTAGAAATGAGTAATATTAAAAAATGACCAAAAGTACATAATAAAGAAGATACTATAACAAGAAAACCTTCAAAATTATATATTACTAGGTAAATTTTTGTACTATTCATGATTATTAATTCAAAATATATTTACTTAACAATATCTCACATTTACTTAACTATAAGCATGATATATTGAAAAGATAGAAATATAAATACATTTATACATTTTCTATAAAATTAAAAATCTAAAAAATTCTTATAAAATTAAAGTTATCTACCATTTATTTTATTTACTATTACAAAAATATTAGTTAAAATAAGGAAAGTTGCAGCAATCAAACACGAGTGCTTTAATACGAACATGATCACAAATAGGAACAAGAAGACTAACAATCGACGAACACAAACAAAAAGACTTCAATGCAACATAATATACTGACAAGAGAGGAGTGATGACTAATGAACATGTTGAGGTATGACTCATACTTCCGCTAGAGGGCGTTTAACAATGAAGCCCACGGTTGTTTATTAAAAGTTTAGGTTTTGATAAGAAAACACGAAGAAAAATGCTTTTTGGAAGGAACAGGGGAAGAGCACGACTGGGTAATTAAATTGTACGGTCGTATGTCAAGGAAACATGCCCACAGAAGCACACATGATTGAAGGCATGGCTGTGTTTTGAGCTTGGACAATCCACAGAAACACACACGGTTGAGTACACGGTCTGAGACATGGCCGTGTGTTATTTGCGTGGAAGTTGTAGTTGTAAATATTTGTGGAATCGGTTGAAACGGATAGAATCGCGATTTTGAAAGATTTTACTGTTCAAAATCGCGATTTTACTACGATTTTGATCCTTTCTGATTTTGTATGCGAGTTAACTGGGATTGTATATGCAAACTCGTAAAAACGTGGAATCGTACGAGTTAAAACGCGATTTTGACAACAATGTATAGTACATGTTTACACCTCACATCGGATAATAGTTCATTAGCATACGAAATCTAATGTTTTCATAATGCAATATAATTAGATTCTTCATATTGGCTAATTGTTGGTTAACTTAAGTACATAGGTGACCTCACTTAGGTCCTTTATAGAGAAGAACTTATTAAGGTAAGCCTTCTTAGCTTCTAGCATCAATAAGCTATTACCCATTGGAAGGATATCATTAATGTATAAGATTATAAATAACAGTACACTCCTACTATCCTTAGGTTCATTGGGTTCTTAATGACTTAAAAGTCCTTGATTGATTCATCACAACTTAGGTTTCAAGTCCTTCACACATGATTAATTCCGTGAATGGGGGTTGAACCACAAACATTTTTTTTTGATGTAATTTTCCATTTAGGAATTATTTTGACATCTATATATCATATCACAATGTCATGTATCACAAGCGAAATCCAAATAGACTTTACTGTCACGAGTAGTGAGAAGGTCTCCTCATAGTCCATCCCCCTAAACCCTTCCCCACTAGCTTACCTTATAGGTATTAGTAGAACTATATCCGTGTCAGTTTTTCTCTTAAAGATCCACTTGCACCTAATGGATTTTACTTCATCAAGTAAATTAACCAACTTCAAGGCCTTGTTGGTTAACATGGAGTTTAATTTGAATTTCATGGCTTCAAGACATTTCCAAAACTTAAAATATGTAATAGCTTCCTCAAAGGTTAGTGACTTATTAGAGTTCACAACTATGCTTAAGCATCTTATTTAAGAACTAAGTTATAATGCTTAGGTTCTTAACAAGCTTGTGTTGATCTACAAAGGTTGTCTACACTCCTCAAGTTGTGTCTTCTCAATTTTCTGAAACTTTGATAATCGACACCTTAGGTTCCCACATGTCTTTAAGTTCCCTACCATTCATGATACTGATTTCACTCCCATTATCCTTCACTCTCTTGATAAGTAATAATAGAGTATCTATTTAGGATACCCTATGGATTTACACTTAATGGACCTTCATTCCACCTTATTATATCCCTCCATCTTCTCATGGACATCAAAAGTAAACTCTTAACAAAGATAGTTAAAGCTTTTGCTTGTAATCTAACTTGTAAAGAACCTTGCTTGCTGTTATGGTCAAAATAAGGATGTAAGTGGTTGTTTGGAGTTCAAAACCCTAAAAGAAATTAGAAAGAGATACAATCTAGCCATGTTTAAGAGAGTGTGATTCCTCCACTCAAACATACCATTCCACATGGGTATCTAGTGAGTTTTAAATTGTTAGACTATACCTAACTCACCTTGATGAACTTAGGGCTTAAATTTTTGCTCCTTTAGTATGATGAAGGGTCCTTAATCCTTTTGTAGATTTTAATCTTAACCTCTATCTTGAACTCTATAAATCCTTTATGTATATAATTTCAAATACTACTATTCAATAGATGTGCTCTTTTATGTAAGTATCATAACTTTTAGAATAGTTGTAGACTTTTCATAATTTAATGTAAGACAACACAATTTTTTACATTTGTATGGTTTTGCTCCTATATTTTTAAAAGTTGTAAGTATTTCTAAATAAAACATCATTTTATGAAAATTCATTCAATAGTCACATAAAACTTTAGTATTTTAAATTTTTGTATTCACTATATGTATAACAATTTTTAAATATATATTATTACTAGGTTAATTAAGATAATCTCATAACCAAATTTATTGTTTTTATCAAAACACATGTTTCAAATGGATAATTGTGTACAAATGTAGCATGGATTTTACCTAATTTGTCAAATATTAGAGAATCCATTCAATAAAGTCCTTGTTTCAAGGAGCTTAGTATGAGACTTTATTCAAATGAAGTCTAACTTCATTTTTAAAAAATTCCTAACTTCTCCACGTGATTGTTTAGTTATAATCTTTCAAGGATGCTTGGGCACTCGTTGCTAATGTTGTAGAAGAGAACAATACGATTGCGATGATTTGTAAGAATTTCACAAAGTGGTACAATCACTAAACTCAATATGACACAAGCAGCAAATCTAGTGAATGGCCGTTACATTTTGAGCACTATTGTTCATGGAAAAGAAACAATATAGGAGTATAAGGATGTTGCTTTCTTGGGAATCTCCTTCAATGTTTCTTAAAATTGAAGGAAATTCTTGTGTCCATCAATCATTTGAAGGATTTCAGTTTATGTTAGAATCCGACATGGTTGTAAAATCGATGAAGTTAACATGTTTTGTTCATTGTAATCTAAAACGGGGAAAAATCATTGGCTTTCTTTTGTTAACCTGAATAAACCACCATTGGTTATCTGGATTAAAAAACTAAACTAAAAAGGGAGAAGTGCCCTTTCAACTTTAAAAGATTGGGTTACTTCATTTAAAAAAGAGGGAAAAAAAAAGTTTTATAATCTAGCTAATAGAGGGCTGTTGAGTAAAATGCTTGGTAGATGTAATATTAAGCTTAATTAAGCGTTTAAGATTTGTTATACATGTATAGGAACATTAAGATATAAATTAATTGTAATTGCTAAGTAAAATTTAAGCTTTTTGAATTATTCTAAATGTCAAGATCTTTATAATTTTGATATAAACACTTATTTTTTTGATTAAATAGATCAAATTCGAGTCTTTCCTTTTCGTTGCAAGTAGTGAAGGGAAAAAGAATTAAACATGATGGCTTCTCGTTCGGATGCTTTGTGGAACTTCTTTTGGATAAAGTTGAACAGATAAGTCAGAACGTAAGGAGTTCGCCCAATCTTTTATCAGATTCTTTAGTCGTATAATTATGCTCAGTGAACGAGACAAGTCTCATCTCCTTATCCAGTCAAAAAACACCACATCGTAACTATCTAAATTTCCTCAGAACGAAATCCCCCAAGATGCCTAGATGTTTTCCTTAAGCCGGGACCCTTTTTTTTTTTTTTCTTGGCATTGCCATTGGATACACCATTTAGATGAAGATGAAACGTATCCCGTTGGAAAGAAGCTCTCCTCCCAAGACGATACAGTTACCAGGGTTGATTTAAAAATGGTATTGAATGAGATCAATTTAACTCGTTTTGAATATTATTAATTTAATTAAAATAATATTACCCATCAAGTTTAAATAAGTTTGAATAGATATGAAACTAAATTTAAATTGGCTATGGACAAAAGAGCTGCAAAGTCTAGTCCAACTTTAACTTGGTATTAAATGGAACTTAAGATTCAGAGTTTTGTCACGTATTGACTAAAGATACTGGTAGCAATAAACTCTTTTTCCAGCTCGATCCATTTATCCATAAATTCTTTGCTTCCCTTATCCTCTGTTCCATCATGAACTGCTTACTAAATCATATTTTCTGTATATATGAATCAAAATCTGGACCCGATTTAACTACTTAATAAAAATAGAAAGGAATGCAAGTATGCTGTATCTTTAATTATTTTCTCCATTTTGGGAAAAATTTAACCCTACAACCTTTTTTACAGCAGACACTAAGTTACGACTTCATCCTCTTCCTCTTAACTTCCCTCCCTATCTTTCTCTTCTCTCTCTCTCTCTAGACTCTCGATTGCCGGGGTCGGATCATTCAGTCGACCGACCACGACCCACCAATAATGGGAAGTCCTCAGGCTACGCTCATAGCTTCTTGGCATTAAGAGCTTGCTCTCTCTTCCTTCCTCCATACCATTATTCTTTACAAGTACTCTTATTTATCACAAATTACCACTACTACTCAAGGCCACAACAGTCCTTCAGTTCCACTGATCGGAGTACCAATGCAACGACGGAGCTTGCTCCTCGGAGTAGAAATTGCACGCCTCATCACCACTGAATAAGTCTTGCTCTTCCACTTTCACGTAGTGAAATGGCTTTTGGAATGGAAAACCATTGCCGTTGCCATTACTCATGTACACGAACTGATTATGGTTCTGCAGTATTCCCGATGACGACGAAATCGCACCGTTGTTTGGGCTGCCACTGTTGCAGATGTCATCGTTAAGGATTGCGCTCGAGTCGCTGTCAGAAGACCCGTCTTTCGGTTCAGAAAACATGGTCGTCACTGATGCCTTGATATCTTCCTCAATGTGAGCAAAGCTGTCGGAGTTCATGTTAAGGTTTTTGTTCTCTTGCGACGATTCGTCGGATTGGGTCACCATAGAGTGAGGATTGGCGTTGCTAGAAGGTGCCTTCATAGTGTCGGCAATGGGCTTTTTCTCGGACTCGACGACCATGGCTTCTTCTTTCACGGAAATGTCACTCTCCGTTTTCTCCTCGTTGAGCTTTGATTTCAGTTCCCTAATCTGAAACAAAATCAGAAAAGTCACATGCATGATTTTTTAGGGAACAACATGATTTTGGGTTCGTACTATGAGTTTGTGTGTATTTTGGACAAACACAATAATATTTAGTACGATGGCATGATGCAATGTAATGTACTAACTATGCCACACGTGAATAGTTTATTACTATGGCTAGTCTACATGTTCATAATTGCTTTACATGTAAAATGGGTTTCCTCTTTAATCATCACAAAGTAAAAGATAAAAATTATATAAGATCATAAGATAGTTTGTAGAACAATAAAATAGATCAACCAAAATTTACTAGATTTGGAGGAAACAATAATTTTTAAATCTACAATCTATACATCATTTGCCCTTCAGACTCCATGAAAAGAAACTTTTAACAGGAGAATGTTAATAAATTCCCAAATTTTAAATAATCTAATATAACCCATCTTAAAAAGTACGAGGAATTTCTTTTTTAAGTCTTCGATAGGTGCTCGAGCACATTCTGCCAACCAAAACCTAACACTTAGTATTTGATCATAGCAGTGAGTAAGATGGGTCAATTATTAAACCTTAAGATATAAAAATCACACAAAATTAAATTATGCTATACCTCTTTGAGGAGAGCTTCATTGTCATGTTGAAGAGTATCGTAGTTGGTCTTGAGAGTCTCATAGTTGGTTTTTAGGACACCATAGTCTCTCTCGAGTTGTTTCGTTTTCCATCTAGCCCGTCGGTTCTGGAACCAAACAGCCACTTGTCTAGGCTGCAATCCAAGTTCCTGTGCCAGCTTAATTTTTCTCTCGGGTTCCAATTTGTTCTCAACTTCGAAGTTCTTCTCTAATGCCTTGACTTGATCTACACTCAGCCTTCTTTTCTTCTCTCCCACATGTCCCGATTCCTCCACACAACCTTCCTCGTCTAATCCCTCCAACATGGTCTGAAATTCTCTACTGTACATGCGGTTGCTGTTTCTAGGACTCTGCTCCTCTGTTACATCCATGGAAAAATCAAATCAGAGTGGGAATCTAGCACTATAGTAATTATTAACCATGTTTTATTTTAGGAGGAAAAGTGACCAGAGTTTATTTTTCTGGTTAAACGACAAGAGAATAATTCTAGTTGGGTAATTATGAAAAAAGGGTCGGCCCGAAAATGATTACGAGGCATAAAGACAGTGCACATGGGTGTCTCAAGAGTCATGTGTTTGTGTGTGAATATGTGTCGTGCGTGTGTGTGTGTGTTAGATTCCTAGTAATAGGCCATTTATGAAACAAATCTGCTTTAATAATTAATGAAAATGGGTTCTTTAATTATTAACCTGTTGTTGGGCAGATGGCCATCAAAGCACCCAATGAGTCTGAGCTGTTGAGTCTCTTCATGACTGTGAACGTGAAAATCAACAAAAGACACTTTGATCTTGAACAGATCTTATCAGATCAAGCTCTTGTTTGTTTCTGAAAAAAAAAAAAAAAGTGTGTTGTTCTTTGCTTTCACCTGTTGATGTCCAGCTAGCACTCAAGTGCAGTCCCTTTTCTTTTTAAGTGTTTATACTACTTGCAAGTAGTCATGAAAGCTGAAAGGTTTTCCTAGTCCAACACGAGACTTAATTATAGTACAGTGTTGCATAAGACCCTGTAACAACAACCCTCTCTTCTGCTCTCCATCTTTCTCATTTCTCACTATTCCTTCTCCTACGAACCCTAAACCCATCACAAACACGAAAACGAGAAAGAAATACAATTCCACTCCCCCACTAATTATACAAACACCACAAGTAAGAAAAAGCCAACTTTTGAAAAATGACCCAACGAGTAATGATAATACTTAAAGCCTTTTGTTTACTTCACATCATTACTGTATCAACTACTACAGTCTAGGACTGTTGATCTGCAAGATTTAGAGACACTGTGTTAAAGGAAAATAAAAAAGGAAGACAACATGAGCTGAGGAAGATGAGAAGATTATAGAGAGGAGCAGATCGGGACAGGCCAGCTGGTGCCACAATTTCTCTCTCCTTAAATAAAAATTAAATGGGGTTGGGTCCAGCGTGGGTTAGAATCTGACCCGGGTTAGGTGCACTGAAATACACATTTTTGCCCAAATGAAATGAACCCAAATTCAGCTCAAATGCAAATTCCCCTCTCAAATGGTCCACCGGATGTAGCCAGTAAAACTTTCAGGACACATAAAGACTGTACAATGGGTAGGGTGCAAATTGAACGTAATCCATTGAATTATAAATTAAGTTGAAACTGTCTTTTTGGGTTCAATAAATTTACGAATCAAATTAAATTGAATTTTTTTTTACGTTTAAAAAAATTACAAACTGAATTTTTTTTAATTGAATCAATGTGTAGAAAGTAAAAAAAAAAATGATCATAAAAATCTAGATAATATATAATTAACAAAAAGAATTTTTGATGGCTTATTTAATTTTTCCTCTTATTGGTTTTAATCAAATAACTTATTATTTTTATTTTATATTTTTATTTATTAATTGATATAGAAAACATAATCATCTTAAAAAAATAATAAAATCTTATTAAATATATCAAATGAGTATTAAAAATGATAAATAATATCCAAATAATAATAATAAATTAAGTTTTTTTTTACATCAAATAAAACTTTTCATAACTTACTAACTTATATATAGAATAAAATTAATAATATGAGTAAAAACAGTTCAAACTATAAATCAAATCGAATTAAATCTTTTTTTTTAATTTAAAAAAATTACAAATTGAATCATATTATCATATTCAATATATATAAAAAAAACTATAATATATTGTTTAATTCAATTCGAAAACGAATCATATTGAACTGAACCATAAAATAAAAAATGCACTTAAGTAATACAATTTTATGTATAAAAATGCATCACTTAAGTGCATTGTCATCTCTAACAATGGGTGTGGTCGTTTAGAGTTCAAAATGTGAGAAGGTTTTATTTTTAACATTTAGTACTTGCTATACAAATACACACACGATAACGATAAATATTGCAACTCATGCTAGTATATTATGTTTATGATTTATTCTGTGCTGAATTTGTATCGATAAAAAGGAAAAAAGAAAAATTAAAATATAATTCATAAACAATTAATTTATAATACAATTATGCTTACCTCTTGTTTTATATTATCTATTATGTCATTTTCGTTCTTTGGATTTATGATTATATTTCCAATTATATTATATTGGTATAACCGTGTTGAGATAGAAATTATAGGCTTACGGTTGCACTTGTTAGTATATTTTTAATAGGTAATACTTTTGTGGATATTTCAAGAAATGGAGGTTGCTTGCGTCGTTATAATTAGTAAAGGTTACGGAGAGATGTCGATGTCGAGGTCGAGGTCTACGTCTACGGAGTAAACGAGTGAACGTGTGTGGCTTGGCGTTACTGAGCTGGGAGAAAGATCTGGGGAACGCCAGCGTATAATCTCCATCACAGAAAGGGGCTTCTGTTCTGGTCGGTGGGATTAAACCGGCCAATATGGCCATGCCAAAAGAGTGCTCTGGCTCCGCCGGGAAACACCAGTCAACAGGGGGCGGTCAGTGCAGGACATCATGCCCGTCGGCAGAGGCCTGTCATTTCTACTGTTTACACTGATGAGGACTAGGGGAGCGTGCCACGCCATTCAAGTTGTTGACGATGCATAGCTTTCTGGTCAGCACATGAAATCCATGGCATGACTTTGTACACCACAGAAAAATTATCATACACACATCTAAAACTATACGTTAGGGTTGATAATTTATTAGCCTTCATAATACAAGGATTATGTCTATGATAAAGTAAAATCTCTGTTTCTTTGGTATGGTCTTCTACCTAACCTTTACTCTTCAACATCCACGAGGAGATCATCTTGAACTTTCTTTCAATATCATTAGATATACTGATTGAAGTATGAATACCGATTTATTGAAAAAAGTGTAAGACTAAGATACATCAAATCAAAATTTAGACTTGAAGCCCCATAAAGGAAACCATTCCCTATGTACTAGCTGACATGATGCCTCCTTGTCTTTACTAATTTTCGAGAGAAATCACTAACACCTTTTAATTACCCAACTCAATAGTAGATCCTTATCCAGAATGTACGGATAAAGTATATTGAGATAATTAAGATCGACAATAAAAAATAATTATTTGGACGGAATTTCAGCAAGACAAACTAAATTTTGCTTGTCACCAGAAGCTGCAAAATAACCAAATCGGCTTTTCTATCTTAAAAGAGTGTAAAACTTAATTTCACACTCTCCAAATCTTCATATTCATAATCTATTTACCTGAAAAGTTTTCCTCAAACGAGGTGAGAAAAAAACCTAACAAGTATCATGCTATATCATGTACCCACAAATATCAAAGTAATCTTACGTACAATTTATTTTAACTATATGCAATACCAATTAAACCTATTGACACAATCTTACTATCTCTAGATTTAAAGTAAATTATACTCTAACAACTCACCCTAAATGATGCAAAATTGTGAAGTATCATATGATCCCAACATCATCACAAAATTTGTGGGGGAATAGTTTAAGTTCATCCCTATGCCACCATAAAATTGTTGCATATTGAATTTATTGTCAATCATATTATCAAGAGTATAGTCCATAATAACGTTAGTATTAGAGTCACATACCACCAATATGCCCTATTTATAACTTCATCCCTACTTAGCGAACCTATATCAAACACACACATATCAACGGATCATTAAGCCATGTATAGTGACCAAAGTACCTAACTACAAAGCCATACCACCCAAGGTATCCAACCCTCTTAAGGTGATGAACACCTAGTCCATGACTACCTCTCCACATATCTCAGCCTTAGCCAACCATACTCAATATATGTGTTTATTAAGTCTTACGTCGTCATTTTGAGCTTATGTAACCTATAAGTACCCACATTACACAATTGCATAGTTACTCTCCTCACTTCCTTTGAAAATCCCTTATTTGTCATTTTTATCTCTATGGTATTCCTAAACTTTGATCAATAACTTTAATTAATCTCTTTAATTTACTCTTCTATTCATCCTTTTAATTGTACAAAGTTTTAAGAGGTCTTTTAACAATTTTTAGAGTTATTCAAAATAATAATTTAACAATTCTCTTGAATTAGTTTAACTAAACATGAAAGTTGTTGAGCAAATTACATTGGAAGCCAACCCAGTCGACTAGTAAGAAATGTGATCTATTGTGTTATAGGAATGGTCAACTATTTTATAAATATGGTTCATTGAGTTCTAATCAAACGATGTATTTTGAATTGCCCTTGTTTATTAATGTCTAAAAACTCCCAATTAGATTTTAAGGTTTAGTCTATGATTCCATGATGTGTTCTACAAATTATAGAACTAAAATGATTTCTATTCATTCATCTAACCTATAATTTGAATCTTTAAAATCATTTTTTTTATAAATTATAATAATGTAAGCTTATTGTCCCTATTCCTAATGGAATACTATTCTTATACTAAGTTTGTGGATTTTGTTTTGTGTTCAAATCTCAAAGTTTTAGTTTCTAATTTTAATTTTAGGATTTTTAACATTTGTAATTAGGTTTTATTATTATTAACTTTCATGTTTTTATAAATTGAAGAAATAGGGTTTAGATTTGTTAAGTTCTTCTAGATTGTAAATTTAGCTTTCATATTTCTAATTTGGATCTTAAATTTTTTAGAGGTTGATATAGACTTGGGGTTGGAGATGATAATTATTGATTTTGCTTTATAAGATTTGCAATTAAATTTTATTTAGCTAGTTCTAATCTTTAGGTTGTTCTTATGAATTAAAACTATAGATCTTTAGATATTTATCTAGGAAGCGTTTTTCAAGAGTCTTCCTCCTCTTTTTATTATGATAAGTGGCTTTTTACTAGAGTAAACTATGAGGGAGGCTTTAAGCTTTATTTATAATATTTAAGATGGGATTGGAGTGTATCCCATCTAATGGAGTAAAATTATTTTAATTTCTAATATTTTGGTTTTCTATGTTATATTACGTAAGATTCTTTTGTTAATATGATTTCCTATTTTATATCTTGCAAATTCTTTTCCCTTTTTAATAATATAATAATCTCTTTTAGGTTATGAATACAATCTTTATTTATTATGGTTTATTAATTATTCTCTTTATTGTTTTAGTGGCAAGCTTAAATATTATTTATATTTTGGATGCCATAATGTATATATATATGCATTATATATATATATAGCCTAATATGTCATAATATATTTACATACATATATTTCTATACTTTTATTCTATCTATTTATTAACATACTCATCACATGTCCTTGATTCTAGGTATTTCATACATACATATATACATGTATACATACATATATATAAGTTTGTACACATTATCAATCGATATATATTATGTAATTTGCTATATAATATAAAATATGTACCATTTGATTAAATTTGTTGTTTTGATGTAATGCCTTTTGAACTATAATTTTATCCACTATAGTTCTCCAGGTGCCCTTATTTTTTGGGAATTTTTTATGGTTTTGTCCTTATTTTTTATGAGACCGGTCCAATCTTAAATCCCATTATTAATTTACATATTAATAGTGGAGATTTAATGGTGACTAATGATAGATATTTAATATACATAATTGAATGATGAAATTAAAGATTGAACCAATTTCAGTCTTCCATGATTTCTAAGGGTTAGATTAGACAAAATATCTAATGTTATGTTGTGAGATGCGTGCATATTGGACAATAAGCCCATTTAGGAAGAGAAAAACGGCCTAAATTTTTTGCAATCTAATATATTGAATAAGAATCTCATCATCTTACAAACACAAAAGTCTTAAGAGAACTAGTTATATTATCTTTTAAAAACGTGTGCACCAATATGGTGCAAAAAGATTGTGCTATTTTATTTATGTAATATTGTGTTTAATAAATCAAGCGGAATTTCATTTAAACTCGATATAGCTTAAAATTTTGAATACAATATTAAGTTTGATTGAAAAATTCAAAGTTTAAACTTGACTCATTAAACTCACTTAAATTTGATTTATGTAAGAAATATATATATATATATATATATATATATTTTCTAATTATAATAACATTAATATATGAATTAGATTCAAACTCAATTAATATTTATACTTGACTTAAGCTTAATTATGCTCACAAGCAAATTGATTCAAACATTTTAAAGCTTAAATTTGACATAATTAACTATTTGAGTGGTTTAAACTTGAGCTTGAATAAATTATTTACGAGTCAAAGTTGATTAAATATTAAATCAAAGTTAAGTAACTTGTGAATTATTTGACTCATTTACATTTCTAATTTTACTTTCATATTCTTCTTATGAGGTTATTTTGATAATGAAATGATATATATGTCTATTTTAATTCTGATTGAATATATTACTTGTTTTTCATTTCATGAGGTAATACATTTATGGGAAATCAAAGGAGGTCCACATATATTTGATTGCCTAGGTTCTAAATCATTGCACTAAACACACCTATCAAAACACAGTCGACAATGATTGCAGTAGGTTCCATGGAGCTGAAGAAGGTAATTATGCATAATCTTGAGAATTCGTTGGAAATCTAATTAAGGTCTTGGATCCTCAATGGTAGGTTGAAATAAATCAAGTGTTCCGTTGAAATTGTAACCCTTGTTAATTAGCATTTGCGAGATTAATTTAGGTTAGGTGATTAGTTTAATATTGATTTAGAAAAAATCAGAACATTAATTTTTTGTTTTGATGAAACTAATAAAGTATAGGATACAATGATGCTGGTACATTTCGTGTGGGTTGCAAACCAATATATTATTATTCCTGACTTCCCAAATATACTTTGACCTTGATTTTTTTTTTTAACTACTATATTCCAGTATATAAGTGACAAAGAATCAAATTTAATCAATTCTATTAAAAGATCAATATTTATATACTAGATTACAATGAGAAAGGCAACTAATGACATTGAGTATTTCTAACTCATTTTAGCTTAGATATTTTCAAATTTTTTTAATAAACATTTAGCTATGATGTTATTTTTTTCCAACTGAGTTTAATATTTGTTGTGCTTCCTTTGCTTTCCTTTAAAAGGTGTTTGTACTTGCTAAATAATTTTAATATATATAGATTATATTAATTTATCACCTTGTTTCAATTTTTAATTGCCCATTTCATCATTCTTAACTATCAAGTATTCCTATTTTTGTCTTTTGGTTTTTATTAAATTAATTTTAAACCTATTGTATTCCGTTCACCGAAATGGAGTCACCATTGTGCTACCTTTATTGCTTGTTGGATAACTGTAGTCTTGTTTAATTTACAAAAAAGTATATCATAAATAATTTCTATTGTACTAAAATTTCCCAAGGTGAATGAGATCACCTGCAAAAAAGGAAAAAGAGGTTATAAGGGGTGCTAGAAGGTATTTCAATGTGATGGAGAATAAGGATAAATGAAATGCTTAAAGTGTTTAAGGCTTAAATCCTTTACCATATGGTCTCATCGTTATTTATAGGAAATGAGACTAAGCTATTTTAGAAAGTAGGATTAATTTCCTCAAGATCTACTCTGAATTTTTTTAGGATGAGAATCTTTGATTGAGATCCTTCTTTATTTGTTGAGCGAGTATTCTGCATTCTTTATTTGGACATCAGGTGAAATTCGACTAACCTAAACTTAGGGCTCGAGTCTTAGGACATGTGTGAACAACTAGGTTGCTTTAGATAACTTCAATTTCATGGTAGGTAGGTGTAATTCGCTCTTGCCCAATCCGACCTCTACTAGTTATGTTTCTTACTTAAGAGGGTTGGTTAGGATCTAGGAACTCAAACTTGATCTCTAGAGCTCAACCTTGCGCTTAAGCAAATTGGATTAGGCCTTAAGGGCTTAAGTCCAAAAATACCTATCAACAATTTCTATTTCATATAGTGTTGAATACATAAGGAAATTTTAATCCTTCCTTTCTTGAGAATAATTATTATTCTTCATACAATATAACTTTTATTTCAAAAATGCCCTTGGTCATAAAACAAAACAACACCAAAGGAATTATTATTTTCTTTTCAATCTTATTTCATTCTAGTAAGTAAAATATAACACAATTGTATTGTATATGAAATAAGCGCTTTTCACATATATTTGCTTTAGAGTTTGGATCTTAGAGATATTGTTTTCTAATTTTCTCATCAATTAGAATCTTTTTTAGCCTAATATAGGGATCCTTTAGAGTTTTAAGAAACTACCAAGTAGATGATGGTGAGTTTAAGCATGCAAGATAAATTGAATGGGTGTGTAGGTCATAGAAATGGCAATCACCATGCCATGTGAAAATGAATTTTGTCCTAAAATGATTACACTATCAACTGATGTGAATGATTTTGAATGGAAAATAGCTTTAATTAGACTAGTTCAAGAAGAATCATTTGCGGATGGAGTAAAACTAGGATTTAAATCGGTATCTTGGTAATTTCTCTACACTTCGTGATACTTTTATAATTAATGAGATAGCTAACATGCCATATGTGTTAGTGTAGGCCATATGCATTAAAGAAAAGGTTAGGTTTAGATTATATTTCCTTATTTCTCAGTCATACATATTCATGACTCGAATTAAATTAGCAAACTGCTTTTCTTTTATAAACATCCTATTCTTGACCTTCTAAAATGTTATGAACTTAAAATTATAATAATAAACAAAATTTTCAAATCAATCATGCTAAAGATAAGTAATTTTTCAACTGCATAAGTTAGAGTTAAATTGATAACTTTTAGATAGTTTGAGTTACGAACTTTTCAACAACTATTATTTTGCTATTGTAGAATGTTTGATTGATAATTATGTGTCTCAAGAATCTGAGTTTTAGTAGCTCCCGCACCAAGATGACCTTTTATTTTTTATCTTTTAATTCTTCCAAAGTCCATGGGATGCGTGCTAGGACAAAAAGACAAATCAAGAAGAAAATACAATGCTACCTACCACTTAAATTAAAATTTTATAGAAGAAAAACAAAGATACACATAAATAAAAGGACTAGTTGTGCCTAAATGCAGATCATACATCAAATCCACTGGTATACATTTATTACTCACTCATGCTCTTGACCAAGCATAACCTGTTGAGGTACCTAGCCAAGAAATTAGCCTCGATTGGAAGAATTTCAAAGTGTTAGATACTTTTTCAAAATTCGACACAACATATGTAAGCTAGAGTTTAGTAAAGGGACAAGCCCTAATAAATTAGTTAGATGAATATCCAATAAAAAGCCACTTCCAAGGCTTTAAGTCTCAATTCCTAAATGGGAGTATTATGACAATGGAAAACAAGCATGAAGGAAAATTAAAAGAAGAATCATCCTCAAAGTAAAAAATGTACTTTAATTGCAAATGTTTTTGGGTGTGGAATTGGGGTAGTTTGGTGTTCCTTGATGGTAATTAATTCCCTATTGTAGCAGGGTTGACATTTGCTTACACCAACAATATTGTAGAGTATAAAGCATGCATAATGGGATAAAAGATGGCAATCTAGAAGTTTATTGAGATTCCTCACTAGTCATTCTCTAAACCTTGGGAGAATGCAAGAAAAAACATAATAAATTGACCGAATACCACCAGCACCTAGAAGAGTTCATAGGAAGATTTAAGGAAATTTCTTTCACATACATGCCATGAGCTCAAAACTAGTTTACAAATGCATTAGTCATCGTAGCAACCTTGGTATAAGCCTCTGACGGGAAAATGTCATTGGATCAATCATTCCAAAGGTCTCATATAGAAGAATATAGACTCATCTTAGTAGCAATAAACCATTTCACCAAGTAGACTAAAGTCTCATTATATGACAATGTAGCCAAAAGGGTTGTGGTTAGATTCCTCAAGGGCACACAATGCAACCGATTTGAATTACAAATAGTGATAGAGATATACCAATAGTTTGAGATTAACTGCATAAATTGAATACCTTACCATGCCTTCGAATAAATGGGCAAATGAAGCCACCCTCTAAGGACATCAAAAAGAATTATTGAAAAGATGGCAATCCCATACACTAATTGGTAAATCGAGTAAAGAAAAGGTTTAACCATTTGAATCTTGTCAATGAAAGAAGGCTTATGGAGATATACTATGACTAGTGTTATCAAAAGAGAAGGGGTGAAAGTATTCAACAAGAAGGTACACGTGAAAGAAACTTCTAAGAAGGTGACTTAGTGCTGAAGAAGGTGCTTCCAAACAAACAAGACCTCGAAGGCAGATTCCCACCAAATTATGAGAGTCTGTTTATTGTCAAGAAAGTGTTGTTAGAATAATTTCTTATTTTAGCACAAATGGATGAACTAGATTTCAAAATTTTGTAAATTTGGATGTAGATAAGTTTTATTATGTATAAGAATAAATGAAAATCTTGTTGAATTCAATAAGACCATTAGCAATTTTGAACTCCTCAATGACTTAATTCTTGTTGTTTACAAGTGATAAATGATTAATAGAATATATTTTTAAACATGATTCTAGATTAATTTAGTGAAATTATAAGAATTTTAAGGAAATATGCTACCTAATTAAATAATTTTTAATTTTAGGTTTACTATATTCTTTAATCAATAAAGGAAGAAAATGAGTCAAGTTTCATGTGATTCAAAGTTAAAATGAAGAAATTTGATGCATTTGAAGAATCAACGCAATCAAGTAACATGGTCATGTTGAACTTGAAGGAAGACCAGAAGGATACATGAATAAATAACACGACCCTGTTAGCAGTCGTGTAACTTTCAAAGCAATAGAAGCCAAACATAACCATATAACACGACCATGTTGATTTAAGTTTAACATGACTGGGCAACATGACCGTATTAGAGGTCGTGTTGGCTATATCTTCCAAGATCTTGACACAATTGAAAGATTTAAGTTAAACATGACCTTAACATGACCGTGTTGAAGGGTTGTGTTAAGTTTGATGGTAGAATAATATAAATACCAAATCTAAACCCTAAGAAAGAAAGAAGAGGAGAAAAAGAAGGAGTTTTGAAGAGAAATAGAGAGTTTTTAAGAAAACGAAGAGAAGAATTCCTTGAAGATGTAGGAGTATCAAAGATCAATTTGTACAATTCGGAAGTATAAAACAGATTTTTACAAAGGTTTTTTCTTTCTATTATGATTTATTTCAATTTTATTGTCAGATTTTATATTGTAATGATAACTTAAATTCTTCTAGTATCTAGATTTGTAGAACTCTAAAATTATTATGTAATTTTATTTCAGTAATTATTCAATAAGATCTTTATTATCTTAATTCAATTATGCATGTTCTTCATTGCAAAAATTTAATATTTCTAGAGTATTAATTCTTGATTGTTGATATTATATAAATAGATTGAGAAATCATTTATATAATTAGATCTAGTGTAATTGAAAAGAGTTGCATGCAACCCTAAAGATAGGATGACATAAATATTCCGAATTAGGGTTAAGCCTAATAATGGAATTCATAGAGCGAGTGTAATGCAATTTTAGGGGTTTTAATTAATTTGATTAAGGAATTTTTACGATTAAGAAAATAAAGAATCAAATTGAAATTAACTTTAATAAATTATATATGATTCCAGGGGGAAACTAAATCTAGATACGTATCTTTATAATATTAATTCAAACTCTCTTGTATACCTACTTTCTTTTTACTATTTTAATAATCATGAAATTTTGTAGTTAATTAATTTCTTTTAATTTAACGATTAGATAATAAAGTCTTAGTTAATATTAGTAATTATAGTCTCTATAGGATGACATTCGTAATTAATCCGCTATATTACATTAATCGATAGGTGCACTTGCCTATAATATCAACAAGCAAAGTGTATATCCTCAGTAGTTGCCAACATTGAATTGGCCATTAGTTAATCCTCACCTCCTTAGTACATTGGGTTTAATTGCAAGTTAGCAACTTTTAGTACAAATGATTAAATAAATGGAATATTGAAGGAATAAAACAATGAGTAAAGTATAGAAAATACAAGAGATAGGTATAGAAACATTAAGCTCAAGATTTCAACTTGGAGTTTGAACTACCAATTACTTTCTATGATTACACATTTGCCTCAATTGAGGACTTCACCACACTTTATTAATTGCAAACATAATGGCTCAAGGAGCCTACACCAAGTTTCCAATATCAAGTACAAGTACAGTACACTCTCTTGAAGAATTGCAAATGAAGAGCCCTTAGCTCTATACTATGGTTTCAACAAATATTTCAAATTAAATACAAGAAGATAATTGCTTTGATAAAATAGAAAACAAGTGTTAAAATTGCAAACGATACTCAATCAAGTCTCTTTAAACTTGAGTTGGTAAAATATTTTTACCATTCGAGCCAAAACTTCATGTTACTTCCTCCATCTCTCCTCATTAAATGCACAAATGGCATGCTAATGACTAGTTTCTACTCTTACCAATTGGACACCATATAGGTTACCGTGAAGGTAGAAACTTTACCATTGGAATGTTGTTTCACATCCCATTGAAATTGACAAGGGAACAAAAAGATTGAGAAGCTGCAAGCCTCTACCATCTAGTTGCCATCAAGTCTCCCGATCGATTAATAGCTAGGGTTTGCCCTCTATCAATAAAATAGCCTATTGACTAGATGCTAACAGACATGACACTTGGATGATAGCCCCTAAAATTGTATAAAACACCTATAAAGCTCCATGAAACTCCCAAATAAATGCACATATACATATGCCTGTACTCTAATCAAAAGAACACATGATTAAATCAAGTATGAATTCTTTGAGATAAGAATAAGCAAGTTGAGTTTAAGTTTAGGAGTTAAATCATTTTATCAAACTAAGTTTTGTCTCATCAAAATCACATATAAATTTGTCATTTTAACATCATTTAGCATAAATTTCTCAAAAAAAATAAGAAAAATACTTTTATTTTGAAAATATTTTTATGCAATTGCCACCGACCTATGCTAAAAAAAAAAGGTTAGGATCAAATGAGTGATATAATCCTAACATACCGTTAGTCAAATGAAAATAAAATATTTGGGGGTTACTAAGTAAGCACTTTTCCAAAGTAAGGGGAGATTTACTTTCCCTTTAAAATGTTTAACTAATTAATATATATATATATATATATATATGAAGAAAAGGAAATTTAATCAAAACACACAAAAAGAGAATAGTTAATTTTGATTTATTTTTTATTTTCGGTAAAAATTAACCTTTTATTTTTTATTTTTTAATAGGATAAGGCTCCCAACCTCCCCTGGCGGTTTATAATGGGAATGGAAATTATTAATCGGCTAATAAAAAGAGGAGTTGCCAACAATCAATGGAAACACATAAAACTACCCAAAAAATGAAACAAATCTTTAGCTATCTCTAACCCTCTTTGTTGACGTATAGTCCTAAAAGCTGGAGCTTTTAAGATCATATTTAATATAATAAAAAAAAACTTATTTTGGGTTTTTAGATGTTATATCTTAAGGAATTTAAAAAAAAAACTCATTATTTTATCTTTAAATTCCTTCATAAAAATTTTCTAATATTTTTTTAAAGTTTTTATGGATCTTGATAATATATTCTAGCTAATCAAAACATTTTTAAAATAAAAAAAGAAAGAAAATAAAAAGCAACTTTTTGAAGTTTCTTGTTAGAGGAATTTTCATTGGTCGAGAAACTTGCAATGTTAAAGAAGGAACTCATGTGGCATTCTTTGTGTATGGAAAAATAGGCTAAACAAACAATGACGTGTTATCAATATGCAATTTAACTAAAGAATTACATTTGCGATGCGTCATGGTAGGAAGCCTACATATATTCACATGATCTAAAAGTCGTAACTCCAATTAGAATTTTACGTTCTCTAGAATTTTATGGGACGTTTGAACACTAATTGTTCGAGGTCCTTGCTTTATAAGTTAGTCTTTTTGTAGTCCATTCACATTTGTCACGAGGCATCTAAGAGGAAGGTCATGAGCCCAACTTCACCATCATGATTTGGTTCCCCATTTAATTACTTTCAACCTCTAGACCTTAATTAATGTTCAAGCCCACATGTATTTGATTAGGTTTTTAAGTAATAAATTTAAAAGATTACATCATTTTTAAATCTAAATTTTTTACACTAGTTGGCTATGGGGAGTTAACTTCATATCGTATCAAAGATAGTTTTTGTCATGCTCAGCTAACATTATTACACTAATAGTGCAAGCATGACCATATTCACCTAGCTTTATCTCTCTTAAATTAGTACCTATTGAGGAGGGGTGTTAGAGTCTTATATTATCTTAGGATGCTTTAATACATGTTTATGTATGTTAAGTAATAAATATAATAATTCATATTGTATTTATAAATTTAAACTTTTAAATCAAACTACTATGATACTAATCATAATACAGTATCAGAGTAGAAGGTTTTGAGTTTAAACTACTCAATCGTTAATCAACCTCAATCTAATTAAGTTATCCACCGATTAGGCCTCAATTGAAAATCCAACCCATAAGTGAGAGTGAATGTTAAGTAATAAATATAATAATTTACACCGTATATGTAAGTTTAAATTTTTATATTAGACGGTTGTAATGCTAATCATAACAATGTGACAACGTCATAAAGTTTATGATTTTGGTGCTATCTAGCCACACTTAATCTACTGTATTGGTGTACATGACTTTAAAAAAAAATTAGATTTTCATAATATAGAAAGGCTTACTATGTTTACTAGAAAATATGTATATAAAGTAATTAATTGTAATAGCAATAAAGATTAATTAGGTTAAGGTTATAAATTAGACACATATATGCCCTATTGATTATACTAAAGCAATTGATATTAACATATATGCCAATTTGTTATAATCTCACATGGGATAACAATATGAATCAATTATGATACTTAAATTTATGTAGTACTTCCATTTATCAAACTAGTTTTTTGAATTGGGCTCCTCTCTTAACCATTTGGTATTCTAATTGAAAGTCAACTCTGTAAAAACTACAACATGAAAGAAGGTTATTTCAGAAAGGATTACTTAATAAAGTAAAATAAAAGTTATTTAAAATAAGAGATATTTGGAGTGAGCAATTTAGAGTAGGTTAACGTTGGCATTGATTTTAAAAGGAGGTTATTAATATTATAATTCCATACGAGACAATAACATAAATTAAATATAATAGTTAAGTTTAAAAGATTTTAAATTGGACAATTTGCTTGCGCTTGGGTCGAAACAGATCTTCGTGGATACACATGGAGGGTATACGGACAAGCGTTTCACAGGCTGTGATAAGAAGGTGG
Source organism: Laguncularia racemosa (assembly GCA_037954665.1). Classification (NCBI taxonomy): domain Eukaryota; kingdom Viridiplantae; phylum Streptophyta; class Magnoliopsida; order Myrtales; family Combretaceae; genus Laguncularia; species Laguncularia racemosa. The sequence continues at coordinate 628,884 of JBBMOL010000097.1, read as the reverse complement.
TTGCAAGTGGATGACTATGGCTGCTGCAAGGTCATCACAGATTCCGATCAGCCCGCCAAGGATGAATAATGATGCTTGATAACCAGTTGCTGCTATATTGTGAAAGAGATGGCCCCCACTCCACGCAACTTTTGTTGACAAGAACACGTGTGAAATGGTTGCCCGGTTCCAAAATAACCCCACACCAATAGAAACTGATGAGTTGTTTGCATGTGGGCATGCACTGGTCTTGATCTCTCAGTAACAAGAAAAGCTTCAAGGGAAAAACAAGTGGCTCGGTCCCACCTGGGAAGATGACTGATGAAAGCACTCCGACGTTAAGACACCTTTTTTATTTTGTGATATTGTGGTCCATGCTCAAAGCCCATGTCGCGTTTGGTTAACCGGTGCCGAGGTATGAGGGCCAGAGGTTTTGCAGGTGAATGTGAACCTCGGCGCTCCTGTGGCCACCCACTGATTTACGGTACTTGTGGAACCGATAAGGGCTCATCGAGAAGATAAAGGTTGGTACCATTAGTATGCGAGATGGTAAGGACCCATACATTTATAAATCAAACTTTATTTCGCCTATTACTTTAGTAGCTCCTGTGTATATTGTGTCGCTTGAGTTTATCAAAACTAGCTGACACAGCTACGTGGCTATTTAAAAAATAATAAATAAATAAGTTTCTTGTGAGATTATTTTTAAAAATACAGTTTTTTATATGATAATTTTCATTTATTAAAGAATAATAGGCACTCCCCAAATAACTTTCATGTACCCCACTTTCTGTAACTTTCATTTTATATTCTAATTCTTACTTCTATATATTTTTTCTTTAAATATATAGATAGTTATAGTAAAATATGTAAAATACCAGACGTCCCCCATTCCCTCTAAGTTGATGTAACTTCCACTTAATGCTCTTATTCTAACTCTATTGTTGTCCGATTAATAGATGCTTATGGACTTGGACGATACTTCACCTCTACCTGTTTTTTCAACGTTTTTATGGATTACTACCTTTGGTTTGGGCTTGATTAAGTCATGATAACTGTTTTGATAATTTCTTGTTTGATTGTTTTCATTGGCAAAATGTCAGCCAGGCAGCAAATTAAGAAGCTTTAATTAGGCTCTTTTAAATGCATTGTGGTCAATCTTTTTAAATTTGTCTATATATAGAGAGAGAGAGAAATTGGCCAAATATGTATTAGTTTAGGATTGTAAATAAATCGAATCAAACTTTTTAAGGCTTGGCTTGGTTCATTAAAAAAATTATCGAATTTGAGCTAAGTTGAAGTTTTATCAAGCTTAAAAATTACTAAATCGAACTCAAACTTGTTAAAAAATTTAAAACTCAAGTTTGGCCTATTTAGATAAATAAGCCCGAACTTGATCTTGTTTAAATAAATGAGTTTGAGCTCGATTTTTTTTTTATTATTAATGATCTTAAATGAGCATACTAATAAACATGTTTGCATGGCGGCTTATTAACAACACAAATAGGAACCTACTCTCAAACTTGATTGTAAGCTGATTTATTAATAATATAAATAAAAGTCTACTTAGAAGCATATTTACAAGCCAAATTATTAACAATATAATATAAACGGGAGCTTGTACACAAACTCATTTGTGAGTTTACTTACAAGCCTGTTTGCAGGCTAACTCATTAATAATATAAACAAACCTGCTTAAGCATTTGCTCACAAAATTACTTCCAAATCTACTCACGAGTTAGCTTATTAATAATATAAACAAGCATCTGCTCCAAAGTTGGCCCGCAAGCGAAATAAGAGCTTGAGTTTAGTTCATTTAAATTAATAAACTTTATTTTTAGCTTAAGATTAATTTGTTTACTAATCAAGCTCGAGTTGAACTTAGTTCAAAGCAAACACAGTTCAAGTAGATCACGAGTAGCTCAACTCATTTATAGTCCTGCATCAACCTAATGAAGAGCATCTACCATGATGTATATATACATATGCTTTAATTGGCCGAAATGTTGTTAATGCTATGGCATTACCATACAAGTCTTCGACTTCAGGATGGTATTGGAGTAAATCGTCAAATGGCAACTTTTTTAAAGTCTTTTCTTATAATCTATTAAAATGGTATTTTATCTAGTAAAATGGTGTTTGATCTAGTAAATTTTCAAATATATGATCAATTATCAACTTTTTCTCCTCTTTTTGTAAAATTCATATATATCTAGTAAATATCTCCCAATGTGGTAGATATAAAATTATCAACTTTTATTATGATTTGATAAAATAACATTTTATCTAATAAGATGTATTATTATTATTATTATTCATACAAAACTTGTTTTAAAGTTGTAAAATGATGATTTGTTCTAATAATTCTCCTTTCAATTACCCTAGGATGACCTTCCATCTCTCATTGATCTATATACTAGGAGAAGTCTTATAAATTCATAGACTTAACATCCCGCAAAGCTTATATTGCGTATCTTGCTTAAGCCATTAATTAACCTTTAAAATGGTTATTTTCTAGGCCTATCTTCATCCAATTGGCACATGGATTAATTAGTAATATTTGACACTTGTCTTCTTGCGCCATTGCAAAATATGGGAGTCACTACTTAGAGATAGTCCTCTACCAAATTGAGTTTAGTAAAATGTTTCTAATCATAGTTTATATAATAGAAAGGGAAAGAGATTCAATGGGTATTTCACATTATATTTAAACATATGATAGTATTAATGAGTGGAAAGGGATCTATAACTAATGGCCTTTAATTAGCTTGAAAGCACAATCACCTTTTCACAAACGTAGAATAATGGGAGCTAAGCTTAACACTTATTTAATCCATGTTGAAATTACATACAGATGGAAATTCAACCATTGTAGCTGTAGGGGTATTGGTCCAAGTGCGAGTCACGCACATGCTGCATGGGAACAAACTATACGTGGCCTAACAAGAGAAGTGATATGTACAAGGATAATCAAAAGGTAAATGAGATGAGGAAAAGAAGTAGGTAGTCTCAAATGAGACTCAATACTATGGTGATAGGTGAGTGTTCTGCGAGTAAATGTGAGAATATTGTGGTTTTGATCTTTTGAGGAAATCTAATAGAGTTACAACCTTTTTCCAAAGAAGAGTCCCCCTTGAGTAAGGATGCATAAAGTATTTATAGGATTTTGCTATGCATAAAGTATTTATAGGATTTTGCTACGAGTTTTATTCATCAAATAGTGATGAAGATCAATAGTTCTTAGTGAATAAGCTCATGTATGGACTTTTCATGGGTTTAGGCCTATTAATAGCTTCTAATGTGTGATTCTTATTGAAGGAAGAGCAATGATTTCTTAACCTAATTCCTCTGCAGTTCATTTTTAAAAGTTGTATATATGCAATGCTATGAGTAATAAACATATGAAAAGATGAAGTAAATTAATTAGAACTTAGATGGATGTAATAAGAACATATGGCATGGCATATAAAATAACGGTAATGAACCGATTACGGTAAAATGTAAGGCCATTAATGTAAAAGCAATTCCTAATTTATTTATTTTTTCAATATTTTTGTGATTAAGTTTTTTGAAAAGCTAATTCCTCCATCATTCATTTTTAAAGGCTTTACATTTAGAAGATCATTAGTAATAAATGTATGAAAGAATAAAGTAGATTAAGTAGATTTTAAATGGCTATTATAACAAAGTATGAAATGGCATATAAAATAATGGTTATGGGTTATCATTTCAAGTACATGCAAACACCCCAAGTTAATTAAGGTAATTAATATAAAAGCAATTCATAATATGCTTTTCCAATATTTTGGTGATTGAATGTTTTGAAAATTAATTCCTCTACCATTCATTTTTAAAAGCTTAAATGTATGCAAGAATAAATCAAACTAAGTAGAATTTAAATTGCTATTATAAGAATAAAGATAATTAATTGGATCCATTTATGTGATTTGCTATTGTTTATACTTTAATATATATATTTAATATATATTTAGGTACATAGGCTATGTGCTCTATGTATGCGTGTGCATGCAGCTCTTCACTATTAGGCTTCGCAGCTTAACCATATTTCTAATATGGGACGTAGGTACAAATGATGTACAAGAAGCTCATGCCTATGACTATTTGGATGACCTTTGGAATGGGAGTAAAAACAAAAATAGAGCGCCATGTTAGAACTTAGTCCAAAGTTACGAGAATTATTAATCAATTATATTTCTTAAGGCCTTTGGAGAATGTAAAGTCTAGGATTTCCCTTTTGATTCTATAATTTGATTCGATTTCCCAATATTGAGAAATGGTTGACCACATTTGAGAGCTTGGAAGAAAATATATAATTTATTATATCTTGTGGATTGTAATAATAGATTCTCGATCTTGCATGTTCCTTGTATGTGTGTAAATATACAATTGATTGACCACATTCTTCAGATTCAAGACATGAAGTATTAAATGAATTTCCTGATAATTTTTTTATTTTCATTTTACATTCCACGCATTTGACTTGTGTATGGGAAGCCATGTCAACTACAAGAAGTAGAAAACTTAATTGACACTTTTAACAGGATTACAGCTTAATCAAGCAAATGAATAAGAATTTATAATGTAAATTTATTTTTGGATAAATTACGAAGCCACCCTCTATAAAGTTTAGATATTATAGAAACGCTCCAAATTTAAAAAACTTAACACTTGCATTTCTTGGTTCAAGTTGTTTCTCTTGTCTACTTTTTGTTGGATTTACGTAAAAGATCAATTTTTTTTTTCACAATATACCCCTTTCTCAAGAAAATCTAGGTCCAAGTAGTCTACATAAATTAAATAGATAAGTTACAATGGGATCTACATTTTTGAGTATTGAGTTTTTTAAATTTGAGGTGTATTTATAATATCTAAAGTTTACTTAGGTATCTCAATATATTACCATTTATTTTTTATAGCTCGCATAAATTGTGGAAGGTCATAAATGTAATAAACAATTCCGGCATCAATTAGTAATTATATACACGTATGGATTCATTGGTATATGTTACATGGGTGCGGTATTTAACATGTGCTTTATATGTATGGGGTTTGAACAGTAGAGGGCTAAGAAGCAAAAGGTGGGCTTTCAAGTATAGGTAGAGAAGTGCTTATCAAAGTGGTGGCAGGAGCTATTCCAATGTACTCAATGAGTTGCCTAAAGTTTCCTCGGAAGTGGTGCGATGAAGCTAATTCCTTAATAGCTCAATATTGGAGAGGCTAGGTGAATGAAGATAGGAAAATACATTGGTTATGCTGGGATAAAGTGTCATCACCCAAATCAAGAGGGGGTTTAGGTTTCAACGACCTATATGATTTCAATTCTGCATTTCTCATGAAGCTTGCTTGGAGAGCATATTCAAGCCTTGATGCGTTATGGTTACATGTGTTCAAGGGCATATACTACCCAAAATCTTCATTTTTGGAAGTAAAAAAAAAAAAGTTCTAGAGATTCATGGGGCTAGTCAAGTATTCTACATAGTGGGGATTTTCTTTTGTAGGGTAGCTTATGACAGGTGGGTAATGGCACATCGATACAAGCAACTAAAGACAATTGGATCCCTTCTTTGAAAGCTTCAAACCAAGTTTCAGAACAAATTTGGTCAGTCAAACTCTATAGGTGGCAGTCTAGATAGATGAAGTATCTAGATCTTGGAAAACAACTGAACCGAATAAGTAGTTCTAGTTTGATCAACAGACAGTTAAAGCCATTCAAGAGATTCCTTTGTCGTATGTAAGTACGCTTGATTATCTCATTTGATCTCATGAAAGATCCAGCAAGTGTAGCGATCGGTTAACATATAAAATATATTAGATGCAAATCTTTTCAAGCAAAACTAAAAGCTTCATCTAGTCACCAGATTGATGGAATAAGTTATGGTGCTGTCCTTCTTTACCTAAGGTAAAGCATTTTATTTGGATGGTGATGAATAATGTTGTTTTAGTATACTGTAATCTTGTAAAGAGAGGAATTGTTGAGTCTATCAAATTGTAATTTCTGCTCATGTGATGAGACTATAGAACATGTCTTGCTTTGTTGTCCATGGACGAAGTTGGATAGTTTGTTATTATTGGGATTCAGATTGATGTTGATAGAATAACAACACTAGATGTTTGGATGAATTCGTGCTTAGACATAATGGCAGGAAGTAGACCAGAGGCTCTCATTTTATGGGAAAAATTGTGTGGTGTAATGTAAGGTATCCGAAAAGGAAGATGTAGGGCAGTCTTTAGTTCAAAGCTTCCAAAGGTTGAAGAAGTGCTTTTGGCTTGTTGAAGGAACATTTTAGAAGTGGCGTTTCTAAGCAAAGAAAAGATGAATAAACATTTAACTGACTAGAGTGCTATTCTTCCTTATGTGAATTAAGCATATAGAAATGGTAGCATGAATTTGACAAGCACACTAGCAACTACATACAATCAACATCAACTTTCTAAAATCGACCAAGAACCATCCACAAGCAGTGTTCATGCACATACGATGTGGATAACCCCTAAAGACAAGTATGTCAAACTATACTTTGATGGCGCCTTTGATCTAGAAACAAGACATGCTATTGTTGGATTTATTGCGTGTGATGCTTGAGGTGAGGAATGTGCTGGTGGATCTCGTGTTTGCCATGTCTCGTCTTCAAATGCTGCGGAATGTCTAGCCATGGTTGAAGTTGTAATGTATGCAAGGAGAGTAGGTTAGGAAGAAGTTGTATTGGAAATTGATTCGAAAATGTTGCACAAAGCATTGACATCTATAGGAGGGCCTCATTGGTGTCTGAATGCCTTCATTTACGACATAAAACAAGTGGTGACCATTTTCAAATTAGCAACATTCAACTGTGTCTAGAGAGAGGCAAATGGCGCAGCAAACCGGTTGGCAACAAAATGCAACAACATCAATGTCCTGACAATTGGCTATCTCATCCACCATCATCACTATAGGAGATCCTTTTACTGGAATGATCCAATATTTGTAATTCCATCAATTCATATGAAGTTGACTAATGTACTTGAAACATTTTATATTAAATATTAGTTTTTTTTTGCCAAAAAAAACAAAAAAAAAAAAGAAAGAGAGAGAAAATAGACTATCGTACACATATCACACGAAATTAAGAGTGAGAAAACCATGAAGAAAAAAAAAAAACAAAGAAAGAGAGAGAAAATAGACTATCGTAATAGATGCATATATCACATGAAATTAAGAGTGAGAAAACCATGATATATAAACATGATAAATGAAAATAGTAGAATTATTTTGGATAGAAATATCTCCATTAAATAGGTTCAATACCATGATGGTAATAGGTTTAAGGAGAAGTGCAAAGGCTAATGAGTCCATAAAGCATCTTAGTAAGTAGAAGAGCTCAAAGTCCATAAGAGATGCTAGTTATTTTTATTTTTATTTTTTTCGTGAGATAGGATAAAATGGGTTTAGCAAAATTTGATGACCCTAATTCTAAACTATCAATCTAAAACTCACAAAATCCTCCACAATTTCTCTAATTATTTAGATCCATCACAGATCGAAGGCAGTTAGCATTGCGATTGCGCATATGAATATCACCAAATTCAATTTATATTATTTCAAAAGATTTATAACATATATAATTATTTTATGCTCGAAGTTCCAATTGAAGTTCAATTGCATCTCATTAATAAATCACATACCTGGAACCATTTTTAGTCTCAATTTCAATTATTTTATCTATTTTATATACTGTTGTTTATAATTTCTAATGATTTAATCAATTGTTTATTGCTATATTTCCAACAGAGTGTAACCAATGACGGTAGCATGATTTTTATAAATCAATAGTAATATCGTCGTCATGAAGCAAAATGTCCCCAAGTGTCAATTATGCCATGAACCCTACTCAGAATGTTGAAAATAAAACTGCCCACAATGAGATGCAGAGGGATGCAAATTAGATTTGAAGCTGGCCATGGACAAGGTCTTGGTCATTGTAATATTATAAATAATGGCTGCTTTGACTGGCATAAGTTTACGGCATTACCATATCTTGATTCAGCGTGGATATGATTACCTACTACGAAGATGTTAGCATTGATGCGATGGCGAGTACAAACTTCAAAAGTACACATTACTAGGTTTCTGATTTCTGTCATCATCGGTTCCAACAAAAGAAAGCTAAGCTGTACGCGGCTTTCACACTCACAAGGATTAGATGCTTTTCCGACAAAAGGGCAGTGAGCCTGAAAATAAGGCATAACAGGTGTGCCCGATCATCATCACCCTGTGGAATTAAATTCTGAGTAAATCAATGGGCTCATTGGGTTGTCCTTTATCAACACAAAGCAATAGGTAAGTAATGATAAAATATAGGAAAAAGATTTTCTCTTGTCCGTGAGCCGGATGGATTCAGTTTTTGTGAGCCTAAAACGGTATTGTTGATTCCGGATTCGACATTGGCTTGATTAGTATATATGTGAGAGGATGGCAAAGACGGACGTTGGTTAAGGAGGGTGTTGGTGGCCATTTTCAACCGGGCTTTTTGGTTCACCGAAATGCTCCTTTCGCCTTACTCCAAAGAACTCTTAGCCTAATTCATAATTTGCAAGTGGTAGACAAAATGCTAAGGAGTCGCATCTTGATAAGATAATTCATAGCCATGATTGATCATAACACTCAAGAGCCCTCTAAATATTAAGTCCGATGGAGGATACTTAATGTCTACGAACTTAAAGGTATAGATGAAAACAAATCAATTATCCATCTTTTGAGAACCTATATAAGCTAGGAATCCCTTGGAGAATAGGAGGACACTTAGAATCACTAAAGCCTAGTGAGTCGCACTTGAACACATACACTCTCTCTCATTTGAATGTTATTGCTGTTATCTCTTAATACCTCTATACACCTCTGATTTAAGTATCAGAGTAGCCATGCTTTCTGGATAACTTACGTGTGTTCATCCTTGCAAGCCTATTTACCTCCTAAGGCCCAATTACCACAAGGGAGCTAGATTGGACATACAGGGAGTGAGGAACACACAATGCCCCGTAGTACAAGGACTAACCCCCTAACTTCGAATTGGTGGACCTCCAAGATCAACTAAGCATTGCCTCAACCTACAAATTATGCACAACTTTTGGAGTTGTTCAACGAACTAGAATAACACATAAACGTGCTCTAAGTAGATAACAACAACCACAGTAATGAGGTCCAACAACTTCGACATGCATGGGATGTGCATGAATGGCCTAACGATAGCAAAGAGGTTGGGGATCATGAGCAGCTCTCTCATAGTAGGAGCTCCTAGTCCCCGCCTAGGAAGCATGCGCTGGTTGACAAGGTGACCAAGCCCTCCAAGGCACACTCTTAACAAGCATTAAGAAACACACTTTGACTGCCTATCAACAACATGTCGCATGCCACTATGATAAGAAGATGAAGCACAAGCGCTTACAACCCGAGGAACTAGTTTGTCGAAAGTTAGAAGTCATTGTGTCTCGAGAAGGTCAAGGTAAGCTTGCTCTAAACTAGGAAGACCCTATCTGAGTCAAAGGAAGAAGTTAGACATAAGGCCTATAGCCTTGAGCCACTCGACACCCAACCTATCCCATAAACTTGGAAATAACTTACAGTTGTACTATGCTTGAAATTTCAATAAAAAAGCTATGCTTTTTCAAAAACAAGTTTAGGCATATATAGCATTACTCACTTCCTTTACACTGTCATCTAAACATGGTCTATTTCTTATTGCCCTCATGATGAGCACTATCCATCGCCAAGTGACAAGCACACACAAGACATTTTCATTGCCTTAGCCACAAGTGTACACAAATACATCACCATACTCTAACCACAGACAAACGCGACCTATTTCCCGTTACCCTCATAATGAGCACTCTCTATTGCCAAGTAACAAGCCATAAGCGTACATGGATGCATTACTACCACCTAGCCACAAGTGAATGTGGTCTCCTCCCCATTACCCTAGTGACAAGCGCTCCATGTTGCCAAGTGATGAGCTTACACGAGAAGCTTTTGTTGCCCTAGCCACTAGCAAATGCTGACCCCCTTTTAATGCTCTAAGTGACAAACGCTTTCTATTGCCAAGTGATAAACATATACAAAAGATTCCATCACCCTTACTATAGGTGCGTACAGACCTTAGCCATAATCTTAGCTAAGGATGAACATGACCCCATCTCCGTTATCCTAACAATGGATAAACGCGACATCTAACTGTGTCTTGACCAATGGACAAAAAAACGGTCGTCTCAAATTTTTGCAAATCTTACTTCAAGTACCTGCAAACACAAAACTAGGCTATACGGCATGGCTACTACATGGCCTATAGGCCTGCATCAAACACTCACCATTAGGTAAATACTCTCGAAAGCTCTGCCTTATGTTCCTTTTACCCGACATAACCCTTACATACAGTAGGCATCTACAATAGTATGCTTTAGTAGTAGTTTTGTAAAACAAACCTTACTTATTACCCTCTATGGGTCTTTAGTGTTAAAGTCAAATAAAGGCTCATAAAAAAAAGGGAAAAAGAAAAAGAAGGGACCACACGGGTCACAGACAACAAAGTGACAACATATAAAGAAAGAAAATTTTCTTTTCATTTATCATCAATTGCCATCTAACACTTACAAGTGTTTACACCAGCATTCCGATTGAGTTGTTACAATATAACTATCTATGTCAGCATCATAACCAAGCTATTACAAGATTTCCTATCGACATTGCTTTCTGCTATAATTAGTGGCACCAACATGCATTGCTCCTAATAGTAGAAAGCTTGATGAAAGTTAACCAGCACACAACTGTAGTGCACAAATCTTTGTGAATCTAGCTAAGTACCACAAGTGGGGCTCATACCTACACACTAACTTTTTCTTGGCTTAAGCTTAGACATGATACCATCTACCACACCTCTAGAGGGCAAAGAAGTGGTTAAACATGTCGAAGGTGTGCACCTCCTTCAACTCCTTACACAATGCCACCATGAACTCTAGTAATGGTAGCATCATGCCAAACACAACATGCTGACCATATATCTAGAACCGCCTGCTTCCCAATCAAGAAACACACTCTTTAAGGCATGGTAGCTTGTAACTCTAACCTACTAACAACTTTAAACGAGCCCTCATCTATTCAACCTTAACTTTGATTAAGCTATTAGCTAGCTCATCTGGGTCATTTGAACTACCCTCACTGCTAGTGTAATATCCTCCGAAGCCACCCCTAGTGATGCTTTAACCTCTTGGCATGTGGCCACCAATGCTTCCTCCTCTGAAACTAGCACAATTGCTTTAAAACCTTAAACTCAAGCGCTAATGTTTCCATTGCCGCCTCTAAGGGGGGAATAAGGACAAAGACAAATAAAGAGGCACCCCCTAAAGTGCCTCATAAGACTGATAAAGCCTCTTTAAAGCTCAAAAGTCAATTATAACTCACTTAGTAAAAAAGAAAAGCTTAAAGTTCGAATCATAAAAACTTGAAGGGATCGATCTTCTAAGATTGGTTTTTTTTTTAAAAAAAAAAAAAGAAAAATGCAAAAAAGCGCGAAAAAGCTTTGTCAAAAATTCATAGCGGGCTTTATATAAGGAGGGTGTGTGTGATAAATCGTAACTAACACACTTCCTCAAACTTCACACCTACAACTGTAGATAGATCATGTCATGCACCCACAACCACATAACTAATAGCAAATTGTGTCGGACAAAACTGTCAAAGTTACATCTACACATGCCCTTCCTACCTATGAGCAACATGCAACTTCTAGCATTTAATGAAAAATGATGTGTACAAAATAGGAAAATACTTACCTCTTTCACGAAACAAAATTCAAAATGGACACGATGATTAAGCACCTTTAGCTTAAAAGCGAGGGAAAACACAAAGGCCTTGCTAGCTGCAAGATCTACTTTTCAGCCAAAAAAAAAAAAAAGGCTATGCTCTACACAAGATTTGATACCGAAACCTACTCTTCAGCAGATTAGAAGCCCAGCTTAAGAGCCTACTCTTTAGCAAGTTGGAACCCTGCTCTTTAGCAAAGCAATACCTGCTTTTTAGTAAGTCAAAAATTTGTTTTTTGGTATATTGAAAAGTTGCTTTTTAGTAGCTTAGAGACTTTTTTTCTTTTTAGAAAATCGGAGACCTACTTTTTAGTAGCATGGAAATCTTCTTTTCAGTGAATCAGAACCTGCTTTCTACTAGACCAAAGACTCATTTGCCCGTGTTGATCAGTATCTTGAAAGTCGACTATAATCATAAAAGTACCTTGACTACAAAAACCTCGTGGCCTAAGTGGAACTCTCCCCTGACCATAGGATGATAAGGGGTTTCAACAAAGCCTTAATGTGCGAAGTGCCCCCAGCCAACAAGCCACCTTATTTGAACTATTCCAATAAGATGACATAGTAGCTTAGAAAAGCCACTACTTGCTGGCAAACGCCATAATCGAAAAACAAGGTTCACCACAGCCTTATCCATTATGTTGCCACTTTATGTGAATCTTGCCATTGTAAAAAAGATCTTCAATTAAGGGTCATAACTCAAATCATTCAATACTATCCTAACTAACTAGTTACCAATGAAAGTAAGGGGATAAGTGTTGGTAGCTATTTCCGGCTAGGCTTTCGGCCTACTAAAATACTCCCTTTGACATGACCTAAAAAACTCTCAACTCAACCCATGACCTACAAGTGGTAGGTTGGTCATTAAGGAGTCATGTCTCTAACAAGATAATCTGTAAAGCCATGATTGCTTCTAACATTCAAGGACCCTACTAAATGTCAAGTCCAATTGAGGGTATTTGATGCCTTCAAACTCAAAGGCATAGATGAAAGTCAATCAATTGCCCATCCCTTAAGAACCTATATTAGCTAAAGACCTTTCGGAGGGCAAGAGGACACATTATGATCATTAAGATCTAGATAAGTCCAATTAAGTACACACAGACTCTTTTGAATGTTGTTGTCGTGATCTCTTAACACCATCACACATCTCTAACTTAAGCATCAAAATGGCTACACTAGAGTCCCCCTCAATGCCCTCCCAATAGCTCACATGTGTTCATCTTTGCAAGCCTATTTATTCCCTGAGGCCTACTTACCATAAGGGAGCTAAAGAAAACATATAAGAAGCGAAGATCATGCACCAACAAAGGGTATGATCGACCACTAGACATGGTACTTAATCACCATGACAGTAGTTAACTAGTATATGGTACCAATTGATTGATGTGTCATGTATGTTTTATAGAGTTTCATTCTTTATCTTTTTCTTGGTGCTTAAGTAACTTCAGGTATTGTTTATTGAGGGTTGAGCTTCTTATAATTCTCTATATACATATATATGTGTGTATACATAATGCTACGTATATTGGGAGGATAGCAAAGAGCCATGTAAAAATCCATGGAATCCAATTATAGGGTGTTATCTGAGTAGGTTGTGAGCACCATTGTATTAATGGTGTAATAATAACTAATATATCTGCAATCTTGCTTGTGGTTTTTCACCTCTTTTAAGGTTTAGCACGTTAAATTTGTGTATTATATTCTCTCTCCTTTACTTGTTATCTATTGCTTGTCTTTTTTAACCCATTATAATAACCTGAATATAATGCTTAATAAATCAGTGCCAAAAACATTTGTCTTCCAACATATTTGTACTAAAGCAAGTCACCACATAGAAGCAAAAGCAAGATTTGAGTCAAGGTGCCTAGATCAAGGATGAAACCATTATATGAAATCTAGTGGTGATGCAATGGGACTCAGTTGTAGCTCATTGAAACGGGATAATAGCATGCAAGGAAATCGAGGATTTAAGGTTTGTGATCTACATACTAGAGCATTAATTACAAAAATTGAAAAATTCGATAAATATGCAAGTTGACTTTTATAGCAAAAGGAATCCTCATGTAATCAAACTTATAAATTTAGTGTATAGCAATATGATCGAATTGGATTACTAATGTTTTGTTAGAAACACTTACAAAGAAGATGGTCATAAGAACATGATGATCTGATTATGCTCTCTTACATTTTTTATACATAGGTTATAGGTGATAGCCTATTAAAAATTGGGTCAGTTAGACTACAAATGGATCTAGAGGAAGTATTTTTAAAATGGTGTAATTGTTAGATATTGACAAGATTTTGCACCTATGGCTTTAAATTGTGATATGCTTTTACTACAAGCAAAAATGCCATAAGGTGCTGAAACCAATGCTAGATAGAGGATGATAATAGTAAATGTCGTTATCGCTCTTCTATGGTGGGAAGCTTGGGCAAAGTTTGGCAATAATTGAGAGAAAATAGCTCTTACAAGGCAAAAAAGTGAGCTATCAAGGGGCTAAAGGTGTCTTCAGTGTCAAGATTCTGACGCTCAAGTCAATAAACAGCACACACAAAGTTTAATAGTAACAATGGCAGAATAATGTGTGTATTAGGGTTTTTTATCCCTTACCTTGAAGTCTTAGCCACATATTTATAGGGGTAGAGGATAGGAGCTAGATTTAGCAAGTGCATCTTTCCTTGAGATATCTATGCTTAACATGAAGATATAGTGGAGTGTATATGGAGATTTGATAGACTTGGGGAAAATTACAAGTGAAGGGATCAATATTTAAGGTTAAGTTGAAGACGATCCTCTAGCCAATTTGTTGCCGCCTCAAGAGCTAGAGCCAACTCAACCTTTACCTCCTCATGAGTTGGGGCCAACTCCTAATAGAGCTCTTCTTGGTAACCTGAGCCTAATGCCACTTACTTCTTAAGCCCTTAGGCTTTGTTTAACTTTTTTTGCTTTTTTTCCTCTTTTTGTTAGGTTGGTATGCCAACCTTATCAAATATAAGTGCCACTTGGTAGAACAGTGAATGAAAATTGGTTTTTTTTTTTTTTTACTTGCTTGTTTTCTTTTATTTTTGTATTATGATGTGACTAGAATCTTTGCATTGTTTTGTCTATTGATCTAGTCATTTCCTAATCAAAACTTAAGTACAACTAGGGGTTCTTTCCCTATTCGAAGTACCTTTAACATGCAAACAAAGGTCTAGTTGGTGAAGGTATCTCACTTTGCCAATTTAAAATACAAGTCCAGCCAGTGATGGCTCGAATGGTTTTGGGGTCTCATTCACTTAACCATTAAGTAGAGGTCATTACTATCCAATCACCTTTGTTAGGCTAGGATTTAAGTGACTCATTAGTTGCCCTTGTGCAATTGAACCTAATTAACATTCAAACATAAAACATAAAGAAAAAAAATGATTAAGACAATGATTGAAACAATGACATCTTTTATTGATAACTACACGTTTTATAATGAGGAATGGGCTAAAAGTATTCATAGTATAATCTAAGGTTATCTACATTCTATGTCCTCGGTATTGGGTGCCAATTGAGTCTCCCTAACTTGTACGCTTCGTGACTAGTTACCTCTTTAACCTTAACTAGATCTTCCCAATTTGAAGCTAGTTTACCTTGACCTTCTCTTAATTTTGTAACTTCAAGCTTATAGCAAACCAAGTCACCAGGTCGAAAAACTTTATGCTTGACCTTCTTGTTATAATACCTAGAAGCTCTCTATTGATAAGCTACCACGCGAAGGCTAGCCTAGTCTCGTAGCTCTTCTAAGAGGTCAAGGTTAGTGCATAACTCTATCTCATTGACCTAGAGATCCAACTCTTGTGTCCAAATATTGGGGAATTTAAACTCAACAAGTAAGAATGCCTTAATTTCAAAGGCTAGGTTGAAAAGGCTTTCCCTAATTGTTGTCCTAGGGGTTATGTAGTAGCCCTATAAAATGTTTAAGAGCTTGTTAGCCCATTTTTCTTTTTACTTGATCTACCTTCTTTTTTAGGCTCTACAAAATGATCTTGTTTGTGGCCTTTGCTTGTCCATTCAATTGTGAATAGGCCACTAAGGTGTAGTGAATCTTGATTCCTCATTTAAATAAAACTCCCTAAATCCTACATTGTCAAATTAGGTGTCATTATCCATAATAATGGCATAGGGCATGCCAAACCTACATATTATCCACCTTAAGAGAAAGTCCTTGATGTTGTTCTTTGTAACTTTTGCAACTACCTCTACTTCTGCCCGTTTAGTAAAGTAGCCACAACCATAATGATATATTGGTGTTAACCTTTAGCCTTGGGGAATGAGTCTAAAATTTTAAGCCCCTACTAAGCAAAGGGCTAAGGACTCGTGATGGGTAAGAAACTATTGCTTAGCTATCTATCTACTAGGGTGTTTCTAGCATTTGTCACATTTCTATACAACTATCTTCATCTTAGGCCAATAATATCTAAGTTAAAGGCCTTGATTGGTAGGGTGTGGCCTATGATATAGCTACTACAAACCCCCATGTGCATCTCTTCCTAGAGATGCTCGGCTTCTGAAGGACATAAACACTTAAGGAGAGACAAATTGTAGGTTCTTTAGTAAAGCTGCTTGTCTATCAAGGTATATTGTGCTACTTTGTACATTAGTGTTTTTGCATTCTTCCTTTCCTTAGGCAACATGCCATCTCTCAAGTAGGCATCCCTTCTTCCTTGACGACATACTTTCCTTTTAAGTGTCAAACAATCAGCTAGGAGTCAAAGAAGATCCCGATTATTTTTTTTTGTTCCAACATCCTTTTCCATTTTCATTCTTCCATTGGTTGGGAATCCAAACTTCAACACATATTGCACATCTACACTATGTAGTCCTTGTAACACAAATTCCACCCTATTCCCCCTTTGAGTGGATGAGCCATCTATGTGGAGAGTCCAAACTAGTTTATCATCTCTATCCATTGCTTCCTCTTCCATGGTTGATTTTACGATGAAGTCCACTAGGATTTGTTCTTAATCACCTCACATAGTTAGTATTAAACGCTGCATGCACTGAGTTCTAGGGCAAACTTAACCATCCATCCCAATGCATTAAGCTTGTATAATATCTGCCTCAATAGCTAGTTGATGAGGATAACCACTTGATGTGCCTCAAAATAAGGTATGAATTTTCTCACTAAGATTACCACTGCTGAAGCAAATTTTTTTACCATAGAATATCTAACTTTAGGGGGGTACAAGATGTGGCTAACATAATATACCAAGTGTTGCTGTCATCCTTTGTCTTGAACTAAGACGGAATAAAGGGTTCGTCCACTAGCTAAAAGGTATAAGTATAGTTCCTCTCTAAAGATGGATTTAGAGAGGACTAGTGGAGTTATGAGAAAACACTTCCATTCATTGAATGCAACTTAGCACTGTTTAGTCCATTGAAAATCTACAAGGTTCTTTAACACCTTAAAGAACTCAAAGCACTTATTTGCAGACTTAAACATAAACCCACTCAACACAGCAATTTGACCGATCAACCTTAGGATATCCTTCACAGTCTTAAGGGGTTGTATGTCCAGTATGTTTTTAATTTTCTCCGAATTAGCCTCAATATTGCATGATGTGATCACACAACTATGAAACTTCCCAGATGCTACCCCAAATATGCACTTTTGGGAGGATTAGCTTCATGATGTACTTCCTCAATGTTTGGAAAGTTTCTTTGAGGTCTACTAAGTTTTATCTAGGCTCTTTGCTCTTTACTATCATATCATCCACATATACTTCAATCTTCTACCCAATTTTCGGTTTAAACATCTTCGTCAAAAGCCTTTGGTATGTTGCCTCAACATTTTTAAGGCTAAAGGGTATAACCTTATAGCAATATGTCCTAAAATTTGTGACAAATGATGCATAGACCTTATCAACTTCATACATCCACATCTAGTTGTAGCTCAAGAAGGCATCCATAAAACTTAAGAATACATGACCTAAGGTTGAGTCGACCAATTAGTCAATCATCAAGAGGGGAAAATAGTTTTTTGGGTAAGCTTTATTAAAGACGATATAATTCATGCTCATTCACCACTTCCCATTAAACTTTTTTACTAGCGCACTATTTACTAAGTCAGATAAGGCTTGCCCCTAATGAAATCTATCTTTAGCAACTTTTGCACCGCCTCTTCAATTGCCGCCTACCATTTTACAGCAAAGTGCCTCTTTTTTTGCTTGACTACCTTTGTGGTTAGATCTATATTGAGGCAGTGTGTTATAACTTTAGTTTTACCTCAAGTTTGTCCTTCATTTAGTTGAAAGCCTTTTTAAATATGATGTCTGCAGAGCTACCATTGTCTATTAACACCTTATGGGCATCAAAGTTTCTAATTCATGCTCGGATCGTTTAGGCATTGTCATGGGTGCATTAACCCCTTCCATATCTTGCTCTAGGAATGACATGGTTATATCTATTCTTGGTCTTTTATTTTGCAAGTTTAAAACCTACTGATAGTGCTTCAAGTAAGCTTAAGCCTTATTCTAAGAGCTCAACTACCCTCCTAGTGCTGGGCCACCCATGATTGTGTTTATTATGCTATGGGTGGGTCAAGTGCTAGTTGCCTAATTTTGTTCATTGTTGCAATAGTGACCTTGTTTCTAAAGTCATTCCCCATCTACTATGTATTCTCTAAGGTAACAAAGTCATACGAGATCCTTAAGGGCGTTCTTTGGCTAAGTAAAATTTTCAATTGTATGGCCCTTATCTCTATGAAACTAAGAATATTTTTCACACATAGAAAGGGATAGCACATTTCTTTGACAAGGCACCATTATCATCATTTCAAGCGAACCTACTAGTATCAACTTTTTGACCGAGTTTATCATTTGCTAAAGGTCGGTCCTTATTCCACTTTTTCTTTTTCGAAGACCCTTACTTGACCTGTCTTCTAGCCAAAATAGCATCTTCTTGGGCAATGTATGTTGTTGCCTGTTCTTGAAAATCTTTGAAATCCTTAAGTTTCTTCTCTATTAGGGAGTAAAAGAACTAACAAGAATCTTTTACTCCATTTATGGATACATTCAAGGTGATGTTCATATCCACATTAGGGATTTTGAGCATAGCCTTGTTGAATCTGGAGATATACTCATAAAGTGTCTCATCCTCTCGTTGACGGATGACATTAAGTGTGGAGGAGTCTTCCTCAAGCATCTTGCTAGTAAGAAAATGCTAGTAGAATTGTATTTCGAGCTTCCTAAAGCTAGAGATGGAGTTGCCAAAGAAAGCTTTACATGCGATGGCATTAGAGACACCTATAAGATTCATTTTTGCTGTGTAACAGCTCAAATGCTTAGATGGATTAATTTCCCCATTATAAAATTCCATTTGTGGGATACAAGCATGTGGAGGGAGGGGCTCATCCCTTATCTACTTGGTGAAAGGAGATTAGTCGATTATAAACATATCTCTGGGATCATTCTTCTTAGACTCTTTGAGGTCAGTAAGATGCTTAATCATATTTTTACTCTCATCAATACCTAGGTTTACTAAGGATCAAATTAACTAGGCCTTATATTGATAAGGTTGATTAGTGGCTTAATTAACCCCACTAGGTGAAGCTACAAGTCGGATTTGCTATTGTGGCACATTTGGCTAGTGATATGATGTGTCATTGTCATGGTGCTCACTCTATGGCTAAGTGTTGTGCTACAAACATTCCTAGATAGCATTAACTAGCTCCTTAAGGCATCAATTCTTAGCAATAAACTCAATCATTAATTGCTCTAGATAGGCAACTATGTCATCATCCTCTATTGCCTTGTTTGTGGTGGTGGTGGTGGTGGTGGTGGCAGGCAATTTGATGAATCACTCGAAGCAGTGTTGGAATCATCAGCTGTGTTTTTGCTTGAGTTTTGAGTATTTCTTGTTCCAACCATTGTGAATTCTAGCCATTAATGGTGGGCACCAATTGTTGTCACTACTTTTCTCCAATGGGAATCCTAGGCCAAGTTTAGTAGCAAATTGAGAGAGAACAACTCATACATGACAAAAAATGTAATTTATTGAAGGGTTAGAGGTGTCACTAGCATAGGGACTTTGACGGTGAAATTAACAAACAACACATAGGGAGTTTGACAATTATAGCAACAAAATAAAGTGTGTATTAGGGTTTTCAATTTCTACCTTAAAGTCCCAACCACATATTTATAAACATAGAAGATAGGAGCCAAATTTAGCAAGTGCATCTTCCTTTGAGATATCTATGCTTAACATGAAAAGATGAAGCTAAACATATATAGGAATTTGATAGACTTGCCTAATCTGGATCACATGATCCTGCCAAGTCTTGTAACTCCTATGATGGGCCTTAAGGCCCACAACTGAAAGGCCTTTCAACAATAAAGTAGTTGTTAATATAGACCTATGGGTATTGGAGTCATTAAACAATGTGGTGTTATCAATCTCAATTAAAAGAGTTTGTGCAATTTCTTATAGAAGAGATTGATTCTAGACTTACAAACCTATGTAGAATTAGTCTATGAGATAGCTAAATGATTATTGTATAAGTGAAGTCCGATCAAATTGTATGTTGATGATGGAGTACACATGATTTTACTACATTTATGGATATATTCAAGGTGATGCTCATATCTACATTAGGGATTTTGAGCATAGCCCTATTGAATCTAGAGATATACTCATACAGTGTCTCATCCTCTCGTTGACGGATGACATTGAGCATGGAGTCTTCCTCAAGCATCTTGCTACTAAGAAAATGCTAATAGAGTTGTATTTTGAGATTCCTAAAGCTAGAGATGGAGTTTAATTTCAAACCCCTATACCAAGTACAAGTTGCCTTCTTCAATGTGCTAGAGAAGGCTTGACATGCGATCACATTAAAGACACCTAGAAGATTCGTTTAGGCTGTGTAATAGCTCAAATGCTTAGATGGATCAATTGCCCCATTATAAAATTCCATTTATGGGATACAAGCATGTGGAGGGAAGGGCTTATCCCTTATCTACTTGGTGAAAGGAGATTGGCCGACTATAAACATATCTCAAGGGTCATTCGTCTTGGACTCTTTTAGGTTGGTAAGATGCTTAATCATATTTTTAATCTCATCAATACCTAGGCCTGCTAAGAATCAAATTAATTAGGCCTCAAACTGATATTAGTGGCTTAATTAACCCTACTAGGTGAAGCTACAAGTTGATTTTGCTATCATAGTACATTTGGCTAATGATGCAATGTGTCATTGTCATGGTGCTTGCTCTATGGCTAAGTGTTGCGCTACAAGCATTCCTAGATAACATTAACTAGCTCCCTAAGGCATCAATTATTAGCAATAAACTCAATCACCTGTTGCTCTAAACTGGCAACTATGTCATCATCCCCTATTGCCTTGTTTGTAGTGGTGGTGGTGTTGGTAGGCAATTCGATGAGTCACCAGGAGCAATGTTGGCATCATCAATAGTGTTCTTGCTTGAGTTTTGAGTGTTTCTTGTTCTAGCCATTGTGAATTCTAGCCATTAATGGTGAGCACCAATTGTCATCACTACTTTTCTCTAATGGGAAGCCTAGGCCAAGTTTGGCAACAAATTGAGAGAAAACAACTCTTACAAGACCAAAAATGTGAGTTATCGGAGGGTTAAAGGTGTCACCAACATAGGGACTTTGATGGTGAAATTAGTAAACAACATACAAAGAGTTTGACAATAATAGTAGCAAAATAAAGTGTGTATTAGGGTTTTCAATTTCTACCTTGAAGTCCCAACCACGTATTTATAAGCATAGAAGATAGGAGCCAAATTTGGCAAATACATCTTCCCTTGAGATATCCATGCTTAAAGTGAAAAGATGAAGCGAAGCATATATAGGGATTGGATAGACTTGACTAATCTGGATCACATGATCTTATGATGGGCCTATTGAGCTAGGCCTCAAGGCCCACAGTTGAAAGGTCTTTGAACAATAAAATAGTTGTTAATATAGACTTATGGGTATTTGAGTCATCAAAGAATGTAGTATGATTCGATCCCAATCAAAAGAGTTTGTGCAATTTCTATAGAAGAGATTGATTCTAGACTTACAACCCTATGTAGAATTATCCTATGTAGATGTCCAAAAGATTATTGTACAAGTGAAGTCCGATTAAACTGTATGTTGATGATGGAGTACACATAATTTGCCAAGACTAGGAAAGTACTTTTATGGATATTGAGGCAGTACATGTCATACGCTTTATCACTTTTTCGGTCATGATTAGCCAACAAAGTTTCTTAGATGAGGCAATAATGTCAAGAATGACAATGAAGTTTGACTACCAAAAATTCCAACGAAATAAGACCATCTTAAAACACGGGCGGCAGAAAAAGTGTTTGTGAGGAACATAAACACTTAGATCAACGTGTGCATAGACTAAGATACTTGCTGGTGGACTGAGGAATAAGATAATCCAAGTCATGTAATTGGGTGCTCTATGATACCCTTAATTTTTGAACTAGTAAGACTTCAAAATAGGAATCAAACAGAAAACAATGTGCTTGGAGTAATATGAGAGACCAATTTGAGGAGATAAAACAAACTGGAAATTAAAATCTAAGTAAGATTTATGTGGAGACTAGCATACAAGTAAGCTAGTCAATCTTTGTGGACATGAAAGTTACAAAGCTAGAGTTCATGAAATTTTTCAAGGAAAGCTTCAAGGGATTGAGTAAGATCAGCATAGCTCTGTAAATTCATGTAAGCTTGGAATTCATGCTAAGGGGACAAGGAAGTCAGAAATACGCCGCGAAAGCTTAGGATTACATCCCAAAACTTGGACCAAACCCATATATCCACTTGAAACTTAGCAATTAGGCCTTCTTGAAATATCAATCAGCAAGTTACTTCCTCCCTAGGCATGCAATAAATCTAGTTGAGTTTGGAAGGGCTTGAGGAATTGCATTTACATTTCCTACTGTAGTTGACTTGTTCTTATTGTTGGTCGCTACTATTATCTCTTGCGCCTACTGATAAAAGTCAGAAATTGTGACAACTTCTTGACATCATAATTGAGAAAAGTTAAATTCACAAAAAAAGAGAGTAAAAAATGAATAAACCCAATCTTGGTGTCCTTTGTGTATGTTTCTTCATATTAGTGGTTTTTTTTTTTTTTTCTTCCGAACTAGATATCTAGACATAAAATACATCTCCCGTAGGAAGGAAGACTGATCATGCTTTATCTCAATATCTCAATGAAAGAAGAAGGCACTGGTCATATCATTCAAGCTACAAAGGGCCTAGGCATTCTCAATTTTTTTTAACTTGCTATAATTTATCAAATTTAGTGTTTTCATTTAAAAGTAATGCATTAAATATTGTTTAAAGTGCAATTATAGCTCAAATATAAATCAAAACAAATTCCACGTCATCACTTTGTTAAACTTTTTTTTTATAATTGAAACAAAAATATAAGTAGGCCAATTTAAGCTATAAATTTAATAAGAAAAAAATAGAAAGAGCACCTACTAAAACGAAGAATCACAAGAAATCTTGATGAAAAAAAAAAACAACTGTGGTTTATTTTTATTTTTATTTTGGTTTTTTGCCAATCATAATTTATTATTTAAAGGTTCAAAAGAGTTACAAACTACCCATTAGGGATCGAGACCCAGCATCAACATATAAAGGAACAGACAAAGGGAATGAAGAATCATGATCTCGGGAAACAGCTAGTCAGCGCAAGTATTAGCCATTTTATTTATAAACTTAAAACAACAAAAACTAAAGAAAGACTTTAAATCAAGAAAGTCTTTTACGAGAGACGTGGCCTTCCATGATGCTTGATTGATATCATTAAGATTTGAGAAAAGTAAAGCATTATAAGTCTCAACTGCAAGTTTGCTCCCATTGTCTTCCCGTGCAAACGACAGAGCTTTAATGACAGCGTGCGTGTCCACCATTCCTAGCTGAATTATTGTCTTTTTTATTTTGTCAATGTTTTTCTTTATCTCTTTTGTATCTAAACTATATGAAATATGATAGTTTTCGAAAGTTAGTTTAATAGATTTCTATTATACTCCATTTGAACTCCACGTTTGTATAAGTTATCTTCTTAAATATTTTATATTAACTAAAATAAAATTAAGTGATAAATTGGGTGACTAATAAATATTAGCATATGCTTATCTACAGATAGATAACTTTTAAAGAAGTGTTTATCAATTTTACTTTTTTCTTTCTTTCTTTATTAGCTTTTTTTTTTTTTATTGGAAGTATTCTATATATAAAAAGGTAAATTAAACTAATATAATATATGCTTTAA
This sequence comes from Laguncularia racemosa, assembly GCA_037954665.1. Lineage (NCBI taxonomy): Eukaryota > Viridiplantae > Streptophyta > Magnoliopsida > Myrtales > Combretaceae > Laguncularia > Laguncularia racemosa. Next base: position 604,780 of record JBBMOL010000097.1, on the reverse strand, counting down.
CATTCAAAACTTTGTGATTATCTTCAGCATCTTAAGCCATGCTACTGAGCATGTGAAGCATGGGTGTGCGTAAACTGTACCTTCTTACCTCCCAATTAGAAACTCAAAGACAATGCAAGAGTGAAAACCTAATTCGAAACCTTAAATTATTCTCATGCCTTTTGGTGCATCGGGTTCCTCCCAGCAAAGCATCATATAAGCCCAAATTCAAATTTATTGGATACGAATTCCTGAGAAACTAGAAATTTTGATGTTTTATTGAATTTGGGTTTTGCTTAGGAGAAATCGACTTAGATGGTCAAGCAAAATTAGTGTTCGTGATATGGGTTTCTCCTATTGCATTTAGTTTTAGGTTTCTTTCTAGAAGAATGGACCAACACGATGCTGTTTGGGGGTACTTTATGGTGCATATGTAAGCATTACATGCCCAAACTAACATCCATTTAACCTTATTCAACGTGAAACATAATACAAGTCATGTAATTAAAAAGATTAATACAGGCTATTTAAAAAAAAAAAAAAAAAGCAACTATAAGATTTAAAAAAAAAATAGAGGACAAAAATATCAACTTTTATAGGATGATCGTTAATTTTTATTTTTTATTTTCATTTGCTTTCAAATTGGATGTTGATTGAAATAAGAAACTAAAGAAATAGAAATTGTGAATATATGCTAGATTATTGGGAGGGAAAAAAAAGAAGAAGAAGAAGAAAAAAACTTTTATAAAACGACTCTTATTTCGTTATGTTACATTAGAATATAATGTATATGGTTATTTCCATATTGAATGAAGGAGTCGTAGTTTTATTCCATTAAAAAACATTCCTATATGTAAAAAAATGACATTAACATGGATGTCTTTATCTTCAATGAACATCCAACTTGAAAAGGGAGGAAAACCCCCCTCAGACAAGTCATAAAGCAGCAGAACCGATAAAATGACGAAGAATAAAACAAATGAAGAAATGTAAATCAACTTTGATTGATGGGAGAGACTGGAATTATATGGGGGGAGGAGAAGTCAATTTCCATGGTTGGAAAAACTAGCAAGTGTGTCGGGAATCAGGGCGTCGTAATCAATAGCCAAAGATGCTTGGAAAAAATCAAACTTCTTTTCCCTAAAGCAGCCAGCTAGGGTTGGCCCCATTTTTGGCTCCTAACAGCAACTTTTATGGTTCTTCTTGGATGAAAGAATGTACTCAACCCCAACCCAACCACCCCCCATGTGGACTCACTGGTTTTTCTACCCAATTGCACTCTGAAAAAGGTCATTTTTCACTTTGCAACTTTTGTTGGTCGATTTATGAGACAGACATAGCTAAAAAAATGAAATCAGCCTCTAGGACATTGTTATTTTTGTGGGTTTTTTTTTTTAAAAAAAAAAATTGATTTACTCTCAAATTTTCTCTTTTTATATATATATATATATATATATATGCTACACCCATTAAAGGGATATATCCATTATTTATCAATTCTATTCAACGACATAACTTGCTAGCACAAATTTGTAACTCTTAAAAATTTTTATCTTTTTAAAACTAATTATACATTTTACAAATATATAAACATATAAGATAATACAAAAGTTTCTCTTTTTTAACTCTTCATAAGTGTTTTCTATATATATAATAATCTTTCTTGATCCACTTAACAAGATAACAAGCTTAAACGTTTGGAAATATTTGAAGCACCCCTATGTGGTCATATGAAGCAACGGATAGAGAGTATGCCCTCACATACTTCAAAAATTTTCCATGATAGTTCTTCAAAATATTCTAAAATTTGTTCATAAGTTAAAACTTGTACATACTAACTTTTTTTTTCAGTATCTAATCCATGTATTTTTAATCTATACTTAAAACTAGTAATTAACTTATCCCATGCCTCTGCCACCCGAATTTGGTTGATTATTTTGCTTAGAACATCTAAATTCAACATCAACATCCCATCAAAGTCATGACACTTTAAGCTACATAAGTAGATTCAGATTTAGATATGTATCATGTCTCGAGTTTTCCCCAACCAACACGACGGTCCTATTATAATTGGACATAATCAAACAATCATTTTACTTACCAGGTGTACATGTTCTGAAAAAAGAACTGACGTGCTCTTTCTTTTCTTTTCTTTTCTTTTTTTACGCAAAGTCATATTCTCTTACACTTAGAAATGATAAATAAAAAATACACCCTCTTATATTACATTTATATGCATTTAATTCATATATATTTAAAGTTGAATGCTTAAATTTCAAATCTTCAAAGAAATGTACTTACTTTTATTCCTATAGGATCTATATTATTTAAGAGAAAATAAAATAGATTTTTAAAATATTTTAAAATCTGAACACTTAATTTAAAAAAAAAAAATAACTATATATATATATATTCTTTCCAAGAAATCATAATTAAGATAAATCTTAACTCTTAACTGTTAATCTCTATAATTGATATATTATCGTGTGATGAATAATTGGGTAATGTCCAGTTCTCCATCATAGAGTTGAATTAACCAGTGATGTACAGGAGCCAAACAAGTAAGTAATGGTTTTATCCTAGAAATGGAATATCATCCTTTCACATGGAAATGGTAGCTGAAGTACCAAAATTATCCAGTTTATCAATTTATTTCCCAGAGAAGAAGAAGAAGACACCGACAAAGCTCTGATTTTTATGTGGTAAAAGTGAGAGCTTGAAATTAAGGCTTTTTCCAATTGCTTGTATGCTTTTGGGAGTATGAAAGAGATTGGTCCTTTTCAAGAGGGGCTATATATATATATATAATATGTTAATGCAACCTTTGAAACCTAGTGTCCTAGGGACGTGTGTCGATGTGTATATGGAATCTGACCTGTTTACAAGAATAAAAGTGTAGGAAAAAACTATTCAAAAAGTAAGAAATAGGGGACAAATGTAAAATTTTGTTTCGAAGAAGCTCTTAAGAACACATGTGAATTTGAAAGCTTGTATATTTTTTTATCCGAGATTAACAGATATAATAATCAATTGGCTCTTTCTATGGTTAAGAATTTTTCATTATTTTATCATCATTATGGCCTTAAGCTTAAAGTATGAATTATATCCATCGATTCAATCATTATTTTTGTTTTTTTTAGAAACAGAGCACATAAAGTAGCAGAAAGACAAACTTAAAAGTAGCTGGTAGCGTTTGGTTTCCAGCAAAGTATTGAATCTAAGAGATTAGCAAATCATAAAAACTGTAGTATATAAATTTTTTATATTATATTTGGTATAGTAAGTTTGATATAAAATTTTTTTAGTGTTGTATGTTGATTTTTTAAGTATAAGTATGATATTAGATCAACCATTTTAGCCATTATTTTATTTATATTCTCTTTTATCTGTTCTCCATGCATTCTCCTACTTTCACCGTCTTACCATTGTTACCACATCATCACAACAACAATAATACCATCACTATTCTTAACTCCTCTCCACTAGCATAGCATCATTATGATTATAGTAGAGATAATAGTGGTGATGATAGTGGTGAACGGGAGATTGTTTTATTTATATATATATTTAGTTGCTTTTTTTATTTTTTTTAGGACATTGTATAATTTTCACAAGCATCTTTTACCCCTTTTTTTTTTTACTTAAAATCTGATGTGGTAAGTTCAAGTTTAAGCAATGTTTTAATTTTAATGAAAAAAGACATGACCCATGCTTTCATTGGTTGAAATTTACATCTCATTTGATGGCAATTTACAGTGTAAAATTCAATTGAGAATCAAAATTACTACTTAGAAAAAGCTAGGGTTTATTGGTTAATTAAAAAATGATGTAAAATCCAATACCAAATACGGCATTATCACTTAATATAATGTGAAAATCATATCTAATAAGAGACTAACTTGTGTGTTAAAGTACTTCTTGACTACTTTGCTATGAGAGGTCAATGATAATAAAAAAATTTGTCTATGGGAACTGCTTTTGAAGCAAGGGATAAAGTAATGACGCTCGACAGCTTAGCCATCTGTTGATTAATTATATATCTTAATTTAACAAGAAGGTATAGTTATATTGGAAAGGCTTGATGGATGATAAAGAGCTCAAGAAAGCGTGGGGAAGGAAGAAAAGCTGTCAAGGATCTGATTATTAGAGTAATGGGTTGTTCTACGAATATTTTCGATAAGACTATCTAATCTAACATATGATGACTAATATACCCATTGAATTCAAATTCTAAACATAGTGTGAAATCGATGATGATGATGTGTGATGTCGTAAAAGAAACTAAAAATTTGAAATTAAGGAGCGTATACAGGATGCCCTTTAAAAAGAACTCTTTTTACGCAATGTGTGTTGTGTGTGTGTGTGTGTGTGTGTGTGTGGACTCCCTAATGGTAGGCAGCTTTTCCTTTTTATCTCTTTTTTTTTTTTGGCTTTCTTTTTCTAGTTTGTGAGTGGTGTCTAAAGGCAAATTTGAAAAGTATGGGAAAGCAGAATCTTGCCCTAAAACTTCGCTTTCATTCTGAATTGATTGAATTGGACTACTCGATCGTGTCATTGGCGTTGATGGACATCCCAGCATTTGCATTTGGATGCATTCGCCATTAAAACCTAAAAGAAAAGATGACAACGTACCCTACTGTTTTTTATCTTCCCTGGTAAAAAAAAAAAGCAACACGCCTTACTGCAAAATAAAATAAAGTATATAATAAAAAGCGTACGATGTGTCAATTTAAGCAAAATTTGAGATATATATCATAAAAAATAGGTACTCAGAATAATATAATTCATTCTTCTTCTTCTTTTTAATGTCATCCCTCTATGGGAATATTATTAGTCCAGCTCAAAAAGCAGTTCCACGCACATATATCTACTCTGTTAAACTGATACTATTTCACTTGATTTCCACAAATTACTTATTATGATTTTCCATTAATTATCCTTTAGTCATATTCTTTATTACTAATAATTATTAGGAATTGACTCTCTCCATAAGGTTAGTTCAATAGATGGTCTATCATATTCCATCATAGTATCCACTAACACATGAGCCCTCTTTTCTCTCCATTTTTTATTTTTCTTTTTCCTAAGAACTTCTTTACCCCTTTAAATGAGAGAAATTATGGAATCATCCTTGCCATCTTTTCTAACAAAATACATTCACTGTATTTTTAAGACTATTTATACATAAAAAAATTTCCTTATATCATCAAATGTATATAGTATAATTCAATAATTTTGTTATATTCCAAATTTGATTATGCTAATGCATTTAAATTTTGTAAATGCATTATAGGTATGCGTCTACTACATTTGTATACATCTATGTGTATATAATAGATCATGCATTGCAAAAATATATAGAGAGAGAGACTTATAACTAAATGCTGTAATAGTAATTCTATTTTTCATAAGTATTTATTCTAGTAATTTTAAGCTTCTGATCAATAGTGATCGGTTTAAATGTGATAGGAATATAGTATAGTAGCAAAATATAATTTTGTGGCAAATTTTTTTATTACAAATTTTGAAAGTGTCTCTAATTATAAGCTAATTGCTAAATAAGAATAAAAATAGTGCAATAGGAGGTGACTAAAAATAGAGTCACTACTAGAAATTGAAAACTACAGCAACTATTCACAAATCATTAGTAATTTATGAAATGGTTCCTATTGCTGAATTCCCTTGTCATAATTGAATATAAAATGAATTCCAAGAAAAAGATCAAAATAAATAAATGAATTGGTGATATAAAACTGGAAAAATAAATAAATAAGTAAAAGTGTATCAATAAAGTTCCCTTAAAGGAAAAGTAAAAGATGTAGTAGTACTATGTGCATTGTCTGGTCTTTGATTTTGACCTATTTTCCTACCCCTAGTCTATGCTTCAAGCATTTTCCTTCGACTGTTAAACGAAGACCTAATGTCCACGTTTACGCATTTCCCATCCCTTTTTCTCCTCTTATCAAACCCCTGTAGCTCTACACTTCTTAGTCTTCGCTGTACAAGAACATGCACATCCATATTAACAGGCGTGAACACAACCATGAACCATGTTGTGACTGCATTTTCGAGGTGATTAGCCTAGGTTTTGTCCTTGTAGGCTGTAGTAGCCACTGTCATATTTGATAATTGTGATTTGATTTGAGCGTGATGGGTGCATCATATTTGGCAAACCGTATATATTAGCAGTACCTTCTTGGTGTAGCTTTTGTTATGTAAGTATGGCCAATAGCCCTTTGTGGGCACCATATCATTGTCAAATTCAGGCAAAAACAAGTAGATCTCTTTTTTTTTTTTCTTTTAATTATGGCCTAAAGAAAAAGGAAAAGAATAAAACGGCCCCTTTATTAGGAAAAAATGTAACCGGCCCTAATCAAATTCGTTACGTCATTAGTCATCGGATGTTCATCAATTAATGACTGAGTTTTAATGGTGATGGTCCATCCTTATACTATACCGCTGAGCATGTCAAATGAAATCTTTGTGTGTACGATGATGAAATGGTAAGTTGCAACATAATTTAAAGAAATCCTTTGGAATTGAACGATGCTTTTATACGAAAGCAAATGCATCCAATAAAACCCTCGAGTCTTGATGGCATATCAAATATCTTATATCAAAAATTTTTAATATATTGTTGGCCAAGATGTTTCCTCAGCAGGGCTGCTTATTTTGAATGCTGGAACCTTGCATGTTTCGGATCAAAAGATGCAACACAGGTCATCGGCCTATTAGTTTGTGTATCGTAATTTAAAAACTGATTCCAAGGTTTCCGCAAATTTATTAAAAGGTATCCTTCCTTTCATCATTTTGGAAAATCAGTGTGCCTTGCACCATCTCATCTTATCAATGTCAATCTAAGCCTGGCTTTTGGAGAGTCCACAAAATCTATGAATAATATGATAATGAGTAGGTATACCATATACAATTGTGATATCTCAAGTAATTGAAATTCTATAAGGATCATAAAAAAGAAGCATTAAAGGTTTATAAGATCATGAAATACCAAGTTAAAATTAGTTAAAACAAGTAGATACAAAAGCCATATTGATGTGGGCTCAAGGCCTTTAGGCAATGCCTTTTGGGCTACTATCTTACTCAAGGAATAGCAGGTATAGTTAATAAATGTTCTGAGCATGGGCTAGGATAGTGACATGTACGGGTGCATGTGAGTTAGTTGGTTTGTTTATTAGGGAGTAATATATCATCACACTATAAGGGATCTCTTTATATATCTCAATTCCCTAATAAAAAATTAAGAAAATACCAAAAATATTTCTCCTCAAAGCTCTGTATTTGGAGTAAAGTTGCATTATAACCCATTTTTCTTCTTTCATAGCTCTATTGTTACATTCATATTACATATCATATACACTCACTTTATACTATTTTCACTTGAATTTCTCCTATTTCGCTACAATTGGTATCAAAGCCATCTTCAAGTGGCCATGGTTGATACGCGGGAGTTCAAGTGCATGGAAGAGGTGCTTTATACCATCATGAGTGAGCAAGCTACAAGTCATGAGCTAATAATTAAAGGATAGACAGAAAGGCATGAGAAATTTGTTAAGTAACAATTAGAGAAGCAAGACCAATCGGTTAAATGGCTTGCTAATATTTTCAAATTGCAACATACCACCATGGAGAAAACAAATCAATCTTTAGATGATTTGAGAAGCCAATTACAAGATACATATAGTGCAGTAGCGTCACCAACCAGCCAAAAACAAAACTCATCGCAATGAGGTAGCCATTCACTACCAAGAAATGATGTTGGTCATGTAATGGATAAGCAAGTAAGGTATCAAGTACCTACTTGATCAACTAGGACAAAGTTTCCTTCATTCAATGGTAGTGACTTCAAAGCATAGCTATAGCAAATCGAGCAATTTTTCTTGCTAGAGTCCATACCTACTCAATATAAAGTGAGAATAATTACCATCAATTTCAAAGGGACAGTGGTGCAATGATATAATCCTTACATACAAAATAGGGAAAATGCAAGCGTGGTAACATGAGAAGAACTCACTCAAGCAATGCTTCTCAAATTCAATGACAAAGCCTATGAGGACCTGATGACCAAATTGAAAGAGCTTTAGTAAGTGGGAACTCTGCAAGAGTACATGGAAGAGTTTTAAAATTTGGCCACCTAAGTGAAACTTAGTGAGTCCAACTTAGAACGTTCCATCCTCAAACTCTTTAGCAAGCATATACATTAGCCAAACTTAAAGAAGCTCACCTTGTTTAATCTAAACACACCCTAAAAACACATAAAACCAACCTATTACCAAACCGAAACACTATACTAACCCATACGCTTTATAATCCTACTTCCAAACCAAATGCACCTATTCGAGCTAACTCTCAACCTTTAGTGTCTCAATGATCCCATAACACAGCCATAACATTACCACCCACCTAAACCATTAAACGACTCATAATTGAGGAGATGGAAGGAAAAAAAAAAACGAAGAAACAATGTTTTTGGTGTAATGAACCTTTTGAGCCAGGTCATAGATGCAAGCAAAAGAGATTGTACTTGTTAGTAATAGGGGATGAAGAATAAGAAAGTGCTAAAGCTGACAATAATAGTAAGGAGATTGAAGTTGAGGAATAGTTGGTGAATTTAGCCTTATACTCAATTACAGGGTCCCCAAAGCTGGTGTATAATGGCATGAGACTAGAGGGATACTCCAAAAAGCACCGATTAAGTATCTTAATTGATATAGGAAGTTCCTTAAGATTCTTAGATGCCAGAGTAGCCAAAGTATTGCATTACAACATAGGGATTCCATCAATAAAGGTCAACTTGGCTTATGGCTCCATGATGCACACCATAGGGAAATTAGGGAAGTTTGAGTGGGTAATGTAGGGAATGGAATTCCAAGCAAAGTTCTATTCACTTCCTTTGATTGGGGATGGCTTAATACTTGAAGTACCTTAGCTGGTCATGCTTAGGGAGATTTAATGGAACTTCCAACAATTACGCATGGAATTTCAATTGAATGAGAAGCAATGTGTTCTATATAGGGTAAACAATAAGTTGTTGCACTTGGAAGGCAAAGCTCTTTCTAGACTCTTGTCTAAATCAGTAACTAACTTAAGTGTACAATGTTAGGTTATGAGCATCCAGTTAATTGATGATGTACATAATAACACCTCCAAAACTCAACATTATTCATTATTGATAAATTTAATGGAGGAATTTCATGACTTATTTGAAGAACCTTAGTCTTTACCACCAACTAGGGCTCATGATCATAGGATTTTCCTAAAAGAGGGTCAAAACCTATCAACTTAAAACTCTATAAGCATTTTAATATATAAAAGAATGTATTAGAGGAGATGATCCGTGAAATGCTGCAACAAGGAATAATATGCCCTAGCCATAGTCCCTACTCCTCTCTGGTAGTGTTGGTATTGAAAAATGATGGTAACTAGCACATGTGTGTGGACTATAGGTAGCTCAATAAGAAAACTATTAAGGATTGCTATCCAATTCCCCTAATTAAAGACCTAGTCAATGATGTTTACAAAATGGCATTCAAGACTCGTAAAGGGCACTATGAGTTTCTAACCATGCCTTTAGCCTTAACTAATGCTTCATCGACATTTTAAGGGTTAATGACAAAGCTATTTAAGCTCTATTTAAGGAAGTTGGTGTTAGTTTTTTTTTTCTTTTCTTTTTTTCTTTTTTTTACAACATCTTGATATATAACAAGACTTTTGAAGAGCATGTTGACCAGTTGTAGATTATTTTTGAAATCTTAAGAAAGGAGCATCTTTTCCTTAAGAGAAGCAAGTGCATTTCTGGAGTTAAGAGTATTGAATACTTACGCCAAATAATCTCTAAAGAAGGGGTTACCACTAATCACAGGAAAATAGCAATAGTAATGGAGTGGCCAACTCCCAAAAATGTTAAGCAACTACATGGATTCCTTGGTTTAATAGGCTACTGTTGTTGATTTATTAAGGTATAGGAAGAAATTGCTAAACCCTTGACTTAACTATTGTGCAAAGATAGTTTTGAATGGAATGACATAACTATTGCTACATTTGCAAGATTAAAGACTACCCTCACTTAAGCACCAGTACTCAAGTTACCCAAGTATACTAAACTTTTTGTTATTGAAGCTGATGCAAGTGGAGAAGGAATTGAGGTTGTTCTTATGCAAGATAAACACCCCCATTGCTTATTTAAGCAAACCTTTATCCTTAAAGCATAAAGGGTTATCTATCTACAAAAAGTAGATGCTAGCCTAGGTACATGTAGTTGACAAGTGGCAACACTATTTGGTAGGGCAACATTTTATCATCAGGATTAACCACAACAGCTTAAAGTACTTACCAGAGCAATGGGTTTTGACATCAAGCCAACAAAAATGGCTAACCTAGGGACAATGAAACAGCAAATGCCCTCTCTTTAGTGCATTTGGCCTCATTACACACCCTTAATTACACTCTAGTTATCACATCTAAATTGCTAGAAGAGATCAAAAGTAGTTAAGGGTAATTGGGGCTATTATCAAAGCCTCTTTGACAAATTACAATAGCAATGGACACTAGACTTTTATTAAGGGTATCCAAAGAAGAAAAGAGCGAATTGTGGTCGATCCAAATACTACATTGAAGAAGAGGTTGTTCCAATTGTGCCATGATGGTGTCCTAAGAGGACATTCAGGGGGTTATGCAACCTATAAGATGATTAGTAAGGTTTTTTATTAGAGGGGGCTTGAAAAAGAAGTACATCACTATGTGCATAAATGTGTGATCTATTAAAAACATAAAATTGAAATATTAGTAGCCTTGATTTTTGTAACCCTTACCCATTCCTAAAGGGTTGCAGATGAATATTACGATGGATTTTATTAAAGGTTTACCTAATTCATTTGGTAAGGAGGCTATCATGGTAATAGTGGATCAACTTAGCAAGTATAGCCATTTCATTAGGCTAAGCCATCCTTACTTAATATTTTAGGTGACTCATGTGTTCCTAGAGCATGTGTATAAACTACATAAGCTACCTCACAATATCATGAGTGATCGTGATCCCATCTTTATCAATTCCTTTTAACAAGAATTTTTTAAGCTACAAGGTGTAGAGTTAAAGCTTTCTAGTGCCTACCATCCTCAAACGGATGGGCAATGAAAAGTGGTCAACAAATGTTTGGAATCTTACCTAAGACGCATGTCTAGTGACAATCCTAAAAAATGGAGTCAATTGCTTCCTCTAGCAGAACAGTGGTATTATACTAATTAGCATTCTAGCACTCATTCTACCCCTTTTGAGTGTCTATACAACTATTCGCCCCCTATTCACATGCCGTACATTCTTGGTGACTTTAGAAACAAAGTGGTTGACACAATGTAAACAAATAAAGAGAAAATCCTAAAGTAGCTATAGTTTCACTTACACAGAGCTCAAGACATGATGAAAACTCAAGCTAATAAGTGATGTACAAACAAGGAATTTGCTATTGGGAACTTAGTTTAGGTGCAACTACATCCCTACAAGCAACATTGTTTGAATCTAATCAATAGCATAAAATCATTCCCAAATATTATGGACGTTATAAGGTCCTCAATAAAATAGGAGAGGTTGCTTATAGATTGGATTTACCTATTGGTTCTACTATTCATCCCACCTTCCATGATTCACAACTCAAACCTTTTGTAGGGTCTTCTTGTCCTAAATTCTAATGCACTACCTACAAATTCAACTCCACCTCTTCAACCCGAAGTGATCTTAGAATGCAAATTGGTAAAGAATGGGGGAAAGGCTGATACTATGGTGTTGGTTCAATGAAAAGGTCAATCAAATGCTAATGCTACATGGGAGTATTACTCTAAGTTGGTTCTGCATTTTCCACTTTTGCCCTTATGGTCAAAGGTCTTGATGGAGGGGAAGAATGTAGTAAAGAATGTTAATTTAGGGTTTTTTAAGAAGGATCATGACAAGGGTAGTAGTGAAGTGAAGTTAGATGATGTTGGCTTCAACAACATGTTAGCACAAACTGATGTGCGAATTGATATAGCCTCAAGGCCTTTTGGGCTAATATCTTATTTGAAGAATAACAAATATGGTGGATAAATATTATGTAATAATGTTGAGCATGTGTTATGGTAGTAATGTATACTAGTGCATGTGAGTTAGTTAGTTTGTTTATTGGGAACTATTCATATCATCATACTATAAGGGATCTCTTTATACATCTCCAGTCCCCATTAAAAAATTAAGAAAATACCAAAAATGTTTCTCCTAAAAGCTTTGTAATCGGATCAAGGTTGCATACAACCTATTTTATTCTTTCACAACTCTATTATTACATTCATATTACATATCATACACACTCACTTTACATAAGTTGCACTTGAATTTCTCTTACTTAGCTACAAAATGATTTCAAAGTTGATGCAATTCTTATCAGTAGGTTTATAATTCATGGACAAGTCAAGGCAGAGGTTGTTAGGCCAATATCAATTTAATATAGAACTATAAAGTGGAACTAAAGAGTATTAGGAGTATTGCTAGGGTGAAACTACCGATAGGCTTCTAGGATGGCAAGGCCTTTATCAAAGAGAGAATGATAGGAAAGAATCAAATCACATATTGAAATGGAGGAAAGAACCAGGCCTAAATGGTAAGGTAACATGATAAAAATGATGCATATTTAAGAGGAGAAAATTGTAATATCCCAAGTGATTAAATTTCCAAAATCATTTTGGAAGAACTGTAATTTTGATTTATAAGGTCAAGGAATTGATGCCAAGTTAATATTAGGCAAGAAATTTTGCTAGTGGATAAGAAAAAGCCCGTAATTTATCTATTGGTCTAGCTATTAACTACCATTCAACTAAAGTGTTATTACAACAATTATGGTGAATGGGATTATTTGAAAGTGTCAAGGTAAACATAGGTTCTAGCATGATATGGATTGCAGTGATTATGAAACAACCATTTTAAAGTTTGAGGTAAGATGATCCTCATCTTTTTTTTTCTTCATAACAAAGGATAAAAATTATCATCATAACTTCGACATGCAAAAGAAAGTGGTTCCTGTAGAGGAAGTTGCTATCATTTTGGGAACCAAAACTCACCATTTATGTGTACATAGATCCTTTGTAGCATGATTTCTTTTCCAAAATTATACATGTTCAATCCGAGGTCGAACCATGGGAAGTGTTTGAGAGATGACTAGGTTATGGATTGAAGTGACTTTATTTAGCAATCAAGTACAAGAGTTGTATGAAAATGAAATAAAGATCTATACTTCGAAACTAAAATGAACTAAAAAACAATCATGATAAAAGGAGGATCGATGTTTAATCACCACTAACTTGGGTTATGATTTTCTACACATTAAAAATTTTTACCTAACTCAAAGGATAGAAAAATATAAACTCATTAATCATATTATGGTTTTAAAAATGAAAAATAGTAGCCTAAGTCTTAGGTACTTTCATCTGAAGTAAAACTCATGTAACAAAAATTATTTGGCTTAACTTAACTTTTCACATTTTGGATTTTGTACAGATTTTCAATGTTACGCCCCATAAGAGACCTTAAACGTGACAACTAGCCACGGTTACCTAACCTTCATTAGGCAACTATGAAACGTCTAAACCATCATATCAATTGACCTATCAAAATTTAAGTAGCAAGATAAAAGGCCTTATTTCGACTCTCATTTCATATTTCTCTATTAGATCCAACATAGCATATATGACATATTTTTCCAAAAGTAAACCTCATTTAGGTCCTGTTACACAACAAGTCTAAATTTTGCTAATTTGATTTAAAACATTTACAACATAAAATTATTTAGTCTTCTAATATAATTTATAAGAGAAATCTACTCTACTCCCCGATTCCTCGCTCCCCATTTCAGTAGTTTCACATCAAGATTTTACTTACTTGAATAATACGTTTACCTAGTAGATTCTTGTAGTCGTAACCTGCATCATAATATCTATAGAGGGTGAGCTATTATTGTTCAATGAAATGGGAGTGCAATCTCTCAATACTACACGCACACAAGCAATTCCACACAAGTTTTTAACCATATGTTATGCATGAACAACCATAAGAAATGCAATCATTGCACATTGTCTTCTAGTAACCAGCGCGAAGTCTAGGTTTTAAACACCCCCCCCCCCCCCCCTCCCCCCCGACCTTAGGTTAAGGATTCTCATTACCATCAGTGCCCAGGTATCTTAGTCTACTTATTTTTCATCTTATCTCTTTATTATTAATTATCTTAAGAATTCAAAAATCTTAAGCTTTATGTGTCAAATCGGCACATCGAGCAAACACCCTCAAGTACATACAAGACTCTCCTACTCAGTTCCGTCAAAGACGCAATAATCCCCTTAGTCATGTAGTTCATCCCTAGCAGAACACTAATCCCTACATGATTACTTCTTATATGCCTTATAAGTGATGGCCTACATTCTTAGTGTAATGTCTCTCATGCAAAGCGTGTCAAATTTTATTTAAGTCATAATAATTAATTAAATTATTTTAGGGTGATCAAAGAGAGTATATTCATAACCAAATCAACAAGACACACTACACCACAAGTATTTAAAGTCACAAAAAATGCACACTTAGAATCACAATGCAAAAATCAAAGCTAATCAATAAAGATAACTCATATATATATATTCACATATGGACCCGCACACACCTACGCGCACACAACATACACACACACATCACACAACTGCACACACCAACATAAACCCCCGCACTTCCACACATAACATGGCTCACATACACAATACTACCCATCAGCACACACACACACGGATGTACACCATGTTTCATGTTCACAACGCAAACATGCTCTCACGTTTACACATGCACATAAACACACACACTCACAGCAAGTCTAAACAGGATGCGCACACACACTACACGCACAAACAACACACTAGCAACATGTACACTAGCTGCATGCACACATCGCACATCCACAACACACATACACACACACAGAACATACACACACGCGCCACACACACATAAACTGCACACTTACCACACATGCATAGCACATACAATACACTGCAATGCACATTACGCTCGCTACAACACACACGCACCCATAGCATACACCACACTCCCTGCACACACAATACGCAAGACACACATGCACACGCACACATAAAATTCCCACGCACGCAACATACATATACACCACGCAACACACACAACACACTCCTGCAACACCATAAGCACGCGCATAGCAACACCACAAGTATGTACACATACACACAGAGCAGCACACCCTCGCACAACTACAGCTACAGCAGCACACACACCACACGGCATGCTTAACACACTGAACACACCACGTAACATGCACAACACACAGAACACACCAATTGTAGTAGTACATGCACGGCCACACCCACAATAGACATACACTAATACACATGCACGCACGGAGCACCACATTCATTGCACCCATGCTCCTCTTTCTCCTTCATGCACATAACACCTCACCTATGATCATACACACACAAAAGACACATGCACACACAGCACACCTAGCCATAGCAGTAACACACACACACTAAGCACAACCTCTAACGACATACACAGAACGCCAGGACACTCTGCAGCAACACGCAGTGCACACCACGACACTTCCTAGCAACACACAACATCTACCACAATGACACCACTAGCCAAGCCCATGCCAACACATGTCCTTCACACATCCCTACACACACATTTACACCATCCAGTGAACACATATGCAATAGAACGTATCCTCAAAATAGAGGTAGACACCGAATCGAACATGTAAGCCACATAGCATCACATGTAACAACAAGACACAGCAAAGAGTTTCCACTCACCTAGGTCTCATCTCTTTTACGAGGAAAAATAGTCATCAAGTTGTTGGGCTTGGTTGATTTCGTCACCTAAAATTCGAAAAGAAAAACATTATTACTTACTATGTGTATTAGGATCACCCTAACTTTTATATTTTTAGTTTTTCCCACTATTTTCTAAATTTAAAACTCTTACTTTACACTTTTAAAATTGTATCTAAATTCTAAAACTAGAAATTTACTACACGAGTGGGATCTAGTTTTGTAAAGCTTACTTCAAGGATTACGTTGGTGGTCCTGGATTACAATTCAAATGTCGTAAGTGGAATTTACAAAAAAAAAAAAAAAAATCTTTTCTTTTCTTTTCTTTTCTCTCTTCTGTTTTCGTCCGCTGACCATCGAAGGAAAAGAAGAAAGGAAATGAAGAATGGGAATAGATAAGGTCAACCATACAATAATCGTGATTTATATAATAGGGAATATCTGAATTTTTCGAGTTCATTCGACGCATGTAATAATTTAGTTAGGGGTAGTAACTAGAGTATTTTTACATAAAATTTTACGATTAGGCTAAATGAATTATTCTGAGTATAAATATGTATTCAAAACTTTCGTTTAATTATCCTAAACCTATTATTTTAATTTATTTTATCATTTATTCCAAAATTTTACGCATTTAACTTTTTAAATTGTTATTTCTCTTAACTTAAAGTTATATGGATTAAGAATATTATTTTTAAAATAATTGCTAGACTAATTCAATATTAATTTTTAGATAAGTTATAGGGTTTTGCATCCAATGTTCATCATAACGTGTTTGGCCATTAACAATAAATATTTTAAGTACTTTTCTCAAAACCTTAGTGAAAAACATTGAAGAAAGCTTCATTTAAGTTCAAACATCCATGGCCATTGCTAGCTAAGAGCAAAACACTGCACAAAAACTAATTTATTTATTCGTTATACTAAAAACATAAATGATTCAAGTGAAAAAGAACAAAATTGCTATGAATGAAAGATTCAAAAAGTAAACAGTAAGTCAAAACAACAAAAGGTATGATCTAAGAATACATAAACTAAGCTAATACAAAACAACACCTATGTTAATCTATCAAAATAAAACTAATGTCATTGAAGTTAAATAAGAAGTTAAGGTTTTAGCCTTCTAAAAACAGTAATTCAATAATAATTTGATAAATCCCAATTCATCAAACAATTCACGGGTGAACCTCTAGGAATTCAAAGCCACTAAGAAGATCGCTAGATTGTGGCTTGAATTCTTTATGCATTTATTTTGAGATGTTTTGGTGATGGCAAAACCCATCATATATCGCTAGATTGCCGCAAAACCCATCATAAATCGTTTTGGAAGCATTTGGATTAGTAAATGGCTAATTAGATAGATTAAATAGAGGGAAATTTGGAAGTATATGAAAAACCCTTTGATCAAAAATTAAAAAAAAAAAAAAATTAGAGATTGAGAAAGAAGGGCATAACAAGTTTTACGAACTTCAGAAATCTTAAAATACAAGTGATTTATAAATGTAGACCCTTAAATGTATGATTGATAAATTCAAACCCTTTTTACAAAAATAATTTAAATACGGCCATTCCTTTGTATTTTTCCATTTGAAAATGTATTATATGGGAGACATAATTCCAAAAGTGTCCAAATTTCTTATATTGAGCACCAAAACTTATGCAAGGTGACGGCAGATTGGCCAAACTTTTCCCTCTAAAATTACTGTAAATGGAAAATTTTTAAACAGAATCAGAAAAAGCTTTTTGTAATCTTAATCCGGGATTCGGTATCTACACTTGAATTGGTTCGATTTGGTTGCTTTAGACTCAAAATATAACAAATACATTACAATTCATCAGATTCCTAAGTGATCACCTTTTGATTTCACCAAGCTAATTTGCAAAACAAATAAATAAAAATAAATTAAAAAGGCAGAAATAGAAAGAACGCTAATTTGTAAAAAGCGGGTGGAGTTCTCATTTCATCGCTGAAGAATTGCATAAGTTGCCAGTAATTATAATTTGTATTGTATGTGGAGTTTGCTGCATTTTCAGGAATATATGAAAATATATGAGGGGGAAATGGCTATAAGCTACTTCTAAGTGTCAACTAGGCATTTTATTATGTGAGCGTAATATGCGTGAATTTTTCACTTCCGTTTTTTTTTTTTATACGTCATTGAATCTTTAAAAACAATGTCAAAAGAACGTCAAAAAGATGAAGCAGATCCTTGATTTTGCAGCTAACATTTTAACAAATTTACCAGATGCGGTGGATCAAGGTTATGGAGATTTATATAAATTTCAGGCAAAAATCGCATTTCCAGAATTACCAACAAAACACTAGAAGTAAACATCAATTATTGCCAAATTCTAGAATAATGGAATACTGCTAATTTTATGATCACACCAGTCCTTAGAAGGCGCAGACTTCTATCAGTTTTCTCATATAATCTCTCCACTCATTTTGTGGTAGGATAGGTTTTGCAACACAAAAGATACAACACTGGAGGCTCGACAGTTATTATAATGAAGAATGAAGGCTTCCCGTACATTGGTTTCTGAAAACGAACACAAACAAGCACTAGCATAGCAATGTAAAACACCAAACCCAAGCCAAACAACAAGGCGTTTGCATCCTCTGACATAGCCCCCCCTTGAAAGGCAGGGCGCTGTCGCAAATTTGACGTCTCAGACTGCTGCATCATCACTGTTTTCAGTACTCAAATTTTTGTTTTCGTTGATGATACTTTCAGCTTCTTCATGACCGTAAATATGCCCCATCTTTGCATGTTTAGTTTCAAGGTACCTCCTGTTCTCCAAAGTAGTAGGAATTACCAGTGGAACCCTTCCTGCAACAGCTAAACCATAACCCTTGAGACCAACATACTTGGCAGGATTATTTGTCATCAACCTCATCGTTCGTACACCTATGTCTCGTAATATCTGAGAAATCACACAAAAGTGAGATACTCATGTTTTCAACAAAAGGGCAAAATGACATTTACAGGCATACTGGGCTCCTTGAGAACAAGTTAATTAATTGCATATGTACACAGATTCTTTACCTGAGCACCAATACCATATTCACGAGAATCAACAGGTAAGCCAAGTTCCTCATTTGCTTCAACAGTGTCCAGGCCATCATCCTGCAAGTTGTAAGCTCGAAGCTTATGACCCAAACCAATACCTCTTCCCTCATGACCGCGCAGATACACAAGTACACCCCTTCCAGCTGCTTCAATTTGTTTCATTGCAAGTGCCAATTGATTCCCACAGTCACATCGGGCTGATCCAAATATATCTCCAGTGAGGCATTCAGAATGGACTCTTACAAGAATATCAAGTCCATCTCCAATCTCTCCCTGTATACATCAAAAGTCAAATTGCCACTCATAAATTAAATATAATCCTTACACTTTGAACTGAATATAGAAGCCATGAACAACTAAAATACTGTGATCAAGAACATTTTGACATTAGAGCCATTCTGGACAGATGGCAAAAGTTTACATAGCCACCAAGAACAATGCTAAGCAGAAGACTCTCAGTCATACTGTTGAATTCATATGCAAAAGAAAATAACGATAAGCTTCCAATAATCATAATTGACTCATCAAACACCAGAGAAGATTTCACAATTGAATTCCACGTGTATAATCACTTGGACAGGCTTAACAAAATTGCCCGTGATGGAGGATACGACAAATGTCCAGAAATAATGATATGCTACCGATAATCATAATTGATTCATCAAGTATTGTCTACTTTGACATGTTGCATCTCATGGCTTTGTCCATGGTACCAACTGCTTCCCAATAGGCCACTCATCTTGAAATTGCTCCACACTAGACATGCTTTAACCTTGAGTTCCAATAAACTCCATGTCATTACACCAAAAGGCATTTTGACGAATAAATTCTGCCACACTCTATTTGAGGGATATTACCTATTGTCTCTTCGGCTATGTTGTTGGTTTGCTGCTTTCTTTGTTTTAATTTATTGAGGAATTCTATCAATTGTGCTGGTGTTATTTTAGTTCCAAACAGTTTGATTGCATTTGGTTTGAGGCTAATATTAAGTCCCCATCAACTTTAAAATCTGTTTATGAGAAGATAGGTAATAAAAGGTAAATTAAGATTAAATAAGAGAAAAGAATGCAATTCTGCAGCCCAAACCTCAGAATTTCCCTGGCTTTATTGCTTTTATTTCATTAGAATTTATCTTCAATAGAGTAAACGAAGAACCTGAAATAAATAAATAAAAAGAAGAAAAAGAACCGAAGGAAACAGTATGAAAGAGATTGGGAGAGGGAGAGGCAAAAGAATTAAAAAAAAAAAAAAAACCAGAAAACAAGTTTCACATAGCAACTGATGTTAATTACGTTAGTGAAAGTGTGATCGACTTATGCAATAGCCCCCTAGTTTAACTATAGAATTGTACCCCAACATGAAACACGATAAAGAAAAATTATGGCTAAATTTAAATATGGCCTAAGACTACAACTATGCCACAATGCAATTCATCATTATTCCGAAGAGTTTCAATTGAACCTCAATAGCACTTGATACTTCTGTGTATTGAGGAATTAACCATGTTATATATCACAACAGAGAACCATGTAAAAAACAAGGGAATCAGTGTCCACTCGCTATTGGTTAAATTGAGTTACCATGGGAACTGTGATGATCTATGTACCACTAAACAAATGTATGTTTTTCATCTTTTCTGCAACTTCCAAATTTCCTCGCATACAATGCATTGACTGTACTTCGACATGCTATATAAATACAGCAAAGGTATTATATGATTAAAAGTGGACAGAAAAAATCCTCCCAACTCTGAGAAATGCAAGTTTATTTTTGTTTGAAGAAAAGGGGTAACAAGCATCCTACCAATTCTTTATGACAGGATTGTCTTTATACAAGTTTGCACAATGATTCTTCAAATAAAATAACGAATAGAGCAGCAAAAATAGGCTGCAAAAATGCTCAGGAAAAATGATATCAAGTTTAGAGATTAACTTCATTGCTAAGGTTCTTTTATCTTATGCACTTGAAGAGTTGTGACAGACAAAACAGAATTTATCCCTTCAAGATCATGGGCATAACTCTAGCTGAATACTAGATCAACAGTTAAAGCAACTGCCCCATCAATTGCAGGCACATGCATAAATGGCATCTTCATGCATGCATACCTTTGGGGAGCTGGAATCAATTTACTGGACCAAGAAATTTGCAAGTAAAATAATATTCCAAGATAAGACAATCCAGTTGCAAAAGCTCACTCCTAGTGCAACCTTCTACTACTTTACATTACCCCAAAAAAATAAAAGAAAAAGCCTCTGCTACCGTACAAACCTAGTTATGTTCCTCAACAAACAAATTGAATGAAAACAACACTTCAGAATTTTTAGATTATATAATATAATCCAAATATAAAATCATTTTCTATCAGAAATTTCATAGGCAGCAGTCACTTGAGGATGGAAGCACTTAAATCCCTTTTGAGAAGGTGAATACCCAATAAATACACATTTGATGGCTCTTGGCTCAAGTCTCTGTTTGTGGGGATTATTGTTTAGAACAAAGACAGTGCATCCAAATATTTTTAGTGGAAGAGAGTTTAGAAAATGAATTTTTGGAAGAGACTTGAGAAGCGCACTTAGACATGTCTGGTAGTTCAAGATTTCTGAAGGAATCCTATTTGCCAAGTAAGTAGCTGTTAAGACTACTCCCCATAGATAATTTGGAACAGAGTATTCAAACATGCTAGATCTAGCAATTCTTGCAAATGCTTATTCTTGCATTCAGCTACTCCATTTTGTTGAGGAGTGCACATGCAAAAACTTTGATGAATTATCCCATTATTGCTGAGATATAGTTTGAATTCATTTGAAAAATACTCTTTCCTATTTCAGTTCAAAGGATCTGGATAGTTTCTTGAAACACATTAGAGATAAGCTTATGAAAGTGTTCAAATACATGGAAAATATCTGATTTTTCCTTAAAAAGAAACACCCAGCACATTCGAGAATGGTCATCAATGAAAGTTACAAGCTATTTATGACCATTATATGTCGATATACGAGATAGATCCCAAATATCACTATGAATTAAGAAGAAGAGTTTAGAGGGTATGTAAGGTCAATTGTGATAACCAATAGGAACCCTTTCATAATTTTGCCAATATGCAAGATTCACAATTGAAACTACCAATACTTTTATTTCTGAATAACTCAGGATACAAGTGGTTCAAATACATGAAGCTTGGATGACCAAGACATTTATGCCAAAAACTCACTGGAAACTGAAACTAAAGACCTTGACTCTAATTTGGCTATAGAACTAGGACACTTTCTTGAGATGTAATAGAGGCCATTCCTTTCTTTAGCACTGCCAATCATCATTCCCGAAGATAGGTCCTGCAACATATAAGAAGTTGAAGAAAAGAATACTTTGCAGTTCAAGTCATTAGCTAATTTACTAATAGATAATAAATTATATTGTAACTCAGGAACAAAGAGTATATTATTCAACATCAGATTATCCAACTTTACTGTTCCCTTTCCCTTAGCTGTCACATATTCATCATTGGCCACTGATGTTTTCTCAGACTTGTAACTCAATGGAGTTACACGTGGTCGAAGGCTTCACTATCAATGATCCAACAATTACACCTTAAGTTTGAAGACACTGTAAATAAGTTACCTATCTTTGCAATTGCAACAAAAGCTATATCACCTTCTTTACTATTGTTAGTAGGCACTCGGACCTAATCAAGAAGTTGCTGGAGGAAAGCTATTTGATCTAATGAGAATGTAGACCCAGCATTTGAATTCCAAACCCGATTCTGGTTGGTCTCAGCTACCTGTGCGTGTTTAGTATTTTGTACACTTTTCTTTCATTGGAGCTTTGAATGAACAGGCCACCCATGTAGTTTCCTACAAGTTTTCCTAGTGGGGTTTGATCATCGACAATGATCGCACCACTGTTTTTCCTTAGGGAATGAGTCTTTCATTTTTCCAGTTGCCAAAGCCAACGTTGAAGTGTTAATATCCTGTGACTGGGCTGGCATCATTACCTTCTGATGGCTCTCTTCCCTTCTGAATTTAGCAAAAGCCTCCTTAAGACTTGGTAAGGGCTATTTTCCCAAGAGCCGACCCCTTACTTCATCTAGGTCAGCATTCAACCCCTGCAAAAAATAGAAAATTCTATCCTTTTCGAGCATCTTTTTGTATTCGAAGCCATCATCAGCACATTTCCAATCAAAATCATAATACAAATCCATTTCTAGCCAAAGTTCCATCAAAACATTAAAGTACTTAGTAACACTCATATTACCTTGAACAGTGGTTCGTAGCTTCGAGCGTATTTCAAAACATTGGGAGGTATTCTCTAGGTCTAAGTAGATTTCCTAAACATTTTCTCAAATATCTGTTATGTTCCTTGGCGTATGATCTATTCGCAAGTCTAGACACAAATGAATCTTTCTTTGAAGCTATGATGAAATAATGACAGCAGACTCTTCCTTGGTAGAGCCCCCTCCTTGAACTAACTTTTTTGAGAATGAAAATTTTGCTACCTTGATTGAATAGTAAACCCCCTTTTATAGGTAGATCATAACAAGGGAAAGTAGATCCTCAATTTAGGAAAACAAGAAAGGAAACAAAATAAAACATTAATTGGGTAAACTTGGATTGCAATCACAATAATCACTTTGCATTCCATATTGTTGATTTCTTTCTTTGATATTGCCTTCCAATAAAGGCATCCATATCATTACTCCCCCTCTCGTCCTTGAGCTTGTCCACAAGCTCAAATTCTGGGTAAGCTTCCTGGATGTGTTCAATTGGCTCCCAGGTTGCATCTTCTTGAGCACCTCCTGCCCATTGTACTAACAGCTCCTATGTGCCTCGATTGAGCCTGTTACGAAGAATAGCTTGAGGGGTTGCTAAAGCCTTGCCATCGCGTATTGGTGGTAAATTGCCCACAGCAGCTGGTTGAGGTCCTTTATACTCTTTTAGGAGAGAAACGTGGAACACATCATGTATTCGACTACCAGCCAGAAGCTCCAACTTGTAAGCAACAGGTCCTACTTTGGCGATGACTCGAAAAGGCCCAAAGTATTTGGGAAGAAGTTTATGAAATTTCTATTTAGCTACTATTAACTAGCGGTATGAGTGAAGTCGTAGCCATACCCATTCCCCAACTTCAAAGCTCAACTCTCTATGCCTAGAATCATAAGTGTTCCTCATCCTCTGTTGGGCTTGTAAGAGCTTCTCTCGAGCAGCCTGGAGTATCGCATCCCTCTCTTGAAGAGCTTGATCAACTGCTTCAACTCTTGTAGAACCTACAGAATAAGAAAGAAGCCAACGAGTCTCCCTACCACAAACCAACTGAAAAGGGGCGATGCCAAAGGCAATGTGATAAGAGGTGTTGTAGCATTATTCAGCCCAAGGGATCCAATCAACCCAATGATTTGGTCGATCTCCCATGAGACACCATAAGTACATCTCAATAGTGCGATTAACTACCTCTATTTGGCCATCAAATTGAGGATGGTAAGCTGAAGAGAAGGCCAATTTAGAACCACTAAGGCAAAATAGCTCTTTCCAAAACATACTAAGGAAAACCTTGTCCCTATCCAAGACTATTGATTCAGGCAAGCCATGAAGTTTAAACACCTCTGTAAAGAAAGTACTAGCAACAGATATAGCCGTGAATGGATGAGCTAAAGATAGAAAATCGGGATACTTAGAAAGCCAATCAACCACTACCATAAGAACTGATTTACCCCGAACCTTAGGTAACCCTTCCACAAAATCCATAAAAATATCAGACTAAACTTCTTATGGCACTGGAAGAGGCTGAAGTAGCCCTAGCAGTTGCAAGGTTTGCCATTTGTGGCATTAGCACACCAAGCAATTATGTAGAAATTCTAATACAGCACACTTCATATCTTTCCAATAAAAATCTTAACGAGGATGATGTATGGTCTTCTGCCCACCTTCATGAGTCATATCATGTATAGCTGAAATAATTGTTGAGACAAGTGGAGAGATAGGCAGAATATATACCTTTCCCTTAAAAAAAAATCAGCCCATCTTGGACAACCCAATCTAACCCCAACTCTCCTTGTTCAATTCTTTGCTACAGCAGTAATAATTCTTGAGATGCTACAATTTCCCGCCGAACTGCATCAAATGTTTCAACTTGAGGGAAGGAGACTGCCATGAGTTGTAAGGAGTCTTCACCACGTCTAGATAAGGCGTTTGTAGCTTTGTTCATTTTTCTAGCTTTAAATTCCACCCGAAAATCAAACCTCATCAATTTGCTTATCCAATACTGTTGTGGGGATGTGGTAAGACGCTGTTCTAACAAGTATTTAAGGCTAAAATAATCAGTATGAATGAGGAAGTGCCTACCCCATAGGTATGAGCCCTATTAGTTCTCGCTCATATGCGGCCAATTTGAGGTGCTGTTCAGCAATTTTACGACTAAAAAAAGCAATTAGGTAGTTGTTCTGTTGTAAAACAGCTTCAATCCCGCTGCCAGAAACATTGCATTCTACCACAAACTCTTCCTCAAAGTGGGGTAACTACAATACAGGGACAGCTGAAAGAAATGCCTTTAATTTACTGAAAGTAGCATCAACTTCTTTACTCGATTGAAAAGCATTTTTCTTCAAGAGACTAGTCAAAGGCATTGCCATTTACCCATAATCTTTGATGAATTTCCTGTAGTACCCTGCTAGGCCGAGAAAACCCTGTAAAGCCTTGACAGATTGTGGAGTTGGCCATTTAATGATGGCCTTAATTTTTGTTACATCAACTTCCACTCCAGCACCATGGATGACATGCCCCAGATAAGTTATCTGTGACTCACCAAAAAAACACTTGGGCTTCTTTAAAAACAATATATTTGAGCGCAAAAGATCAAAAACTATTTTGACATTTTACATCTACTCAACCTATGTTTTACTATAAATTAATATGTCATCAAAGAAGAACAAGACAAACTTACACAAATGAGATCGAAAAACTTCATTCATCAAGCTTTGAAAGGTTGAAGGGGCATTTGTAAGCCCAAAAGGCATGACAAAAAATTCAAAGTACCAATGGTGAGTTCTAAAAGCTATTTTCTCCACATCTAATTGGTGCCATCTTGACTTGGTGATAACCGGATTGTAAATCTAACTATGTAAAATGTTGCACCCCATGAAGTTCATCCAACAATTCATCCACAACTAGTATCAAAAATTTATCCTTAACTATGCACGCATTGAGCTCCTGATAATCAACACAAAAACGCCATGAGCCATCATGCTTCTTGACTAAGAGCATAGGGGAAGAGAATGGAGATCTACTAGGTCAAATGGTCCCTTCCTGTAGCATCTGTGCACACTGTTTTTCAATTTCATCTTTTTAAAGATGCGGTACCTATAAGGTCTGACCAAAACCGGTCCTGTCCTAGGCAAAAGAGGTATACAATGGTCACACTTACGATTAGGAGGTAAACTTGAAGGCTCCATAAACAAATCTGCAAATTCTGCTAATAAGTTTTGCAAGACAACAGTGGTCGGACTATGTGTCTGCATCAAACTAAGCCGCGGGTCTGCCTCTGGGGTTTGTCCTTGCCACAAAAGCTTCTTACCATCTAAAACAAACTTCATAGTCAATGAACTAAAGTCCCATAAGATGGGTCCAAGAGTGCACAGCCATTTAACCCTTAGAACCACATCAAATCCTTCTAACGGAATAGTATAAAAATCAACATGCAAGATATCCTTTCTAACCTAAAGTGGAACTGACTTGCAGATGCCCATACTAGGTATACGTTCCCCCATTTGCCACACATACGTTCAATCCGAGTCTTTTCCACACCTCCAATCCCAAACTTGAAATTAGACCTTCACATAAGAAGTTGTGTGTGCTGCCAGAGTCTACCAGTACTGAGATGGTAATTCCCGACACTTTTGCTAATAATTGCATGGTAGGAAAGTTCTGTGTTCCATTGATTGCATTCAAGGAAATTTCAAGATCTCCTACCTTCTCTTCATTCGAATCACTATCGGTATCGGGACCTCAATCCAAAATAACCTTTTACATTTGTGTCCTAATGTGTAGGATTCATCACAGTTATAGCACAGTCCTTTGGCTCTACATTCAGCCATTTCTACTCGTGTTAACCTCTTGATAAATGGTGTGGAAGAAGTCGCTCTATTGTTGCTCTCTATTGGTTTTGCAGTTTGTGCCCCGCCCTTGGCAACAAAACTCTTATTAGTGGAAATAACAGATCCATTGTTGCTGGATTTAGGAGTGGACCAGGTGTTGTTGGTTCTATAAGTTAAAGATCCTTGTGAAATCGTTTGTTTACTCTCTAATGTTCTAGCCATATTCATGGCAATACCAAGATTACTTGCTTGCTGCAATTCAATATCAATTCTGAGTTCTTCTTTTAATCTCGCTATAAAAAGATCCACTTGTTGGCGTGGTCTAAGGTCAGAAGTCCTAGCCAATAATATCTAGAATTGGCGTTGATATTCTTCAACCGATCTGGTTTGTTTGAAGTTGGCTAGTTCTCCCAAAGGGTTATTACTCATGGGTGGCCTAAACCTCACATGGCAATGCTCCTTAAATCACTCCCAAGTCATATCAATCTCCTCTTGTTTGACTTGATCAAACCAAAGTTGTGCCTTACCCAAAAGATAGAATGCAGCTAAGCCTACCTTATCATCTTCAGCAGTCTTTTGATTGGCAAAGAATTTCTCACATCGTTTTAGCTACCCCAAAGGATCATCAATGCCATCATAAGTAGGGAATTCCATCTTGGAGTACCTAGGTACCATAGATCCTCCCCATTGCGACTTGGATTTGTCTCTTAAACCCGCACTGTTGCTTTTGGCATGAATGCTATTGCTTTGCCCCTTTTCCATATCTCTACCAAGTTCCTTTCCTCTTTCTTTGATCAACATTGATAGGTCTACCATCTGTTCTTCCAACGCCTGTTGCCGTATAGCCATTTGTTCCATAAAAGCTTCCAGCTTGACTTCTAAATTATCTGTGTCACCCATGACGGCTAACTCTGATACCAAGATGTTATGCTCCTTGGCATATGATCTAATCACAAGTCTGGACACAAATGAATCTTTCTTTGAAGCTATGATGAAATAATGAAGGCAGACTCTTCCTTGATAGAGCCCCCTCCTTGAACTAACTTTTTGAGAATGAAAATTTTGCTGCCTTGATTGAATAGTAAACCCCCTTTTATAGGAAGATCATAACAAGGGAAAGTAGATCCTAAATTTAGGAAAACAAGAAAGGAAACAAAATAAAACATTACTTGGGTAAACTTGGATTGCAATCACAGTAATCAATTTGCATTCCATGTTGTTGATTTCTTTCTTTGATATTGCCTTCCAATAAAGGCATCCGTATCAATATCCTTCACTAATTCACAAAAAAGATATGTCCTCCCAATTCTAGGCTCCATAGAATTTATAAGCTAAGCCATTACAAGTGAGTCTTCAACCTCCCACACTTTAAAATCATCAGAACCAGCTTTCGGTGCCTTGGTAGCACTGGTTAGGTAACCTATCTTCCCCTGGCCGCACATCAGGTTTCACCAATTGAAACCATTCTCGAAAGTTTGTTCCGTTTAATTTATGTTGAGTAATTTGAAGACTATGATGATCACCTAATGAAGAAGCTGAATA